>JAPXFQ010002722.1:0-1200000 GCA_028564705.1 Apricaphanius iberus | reverse complement strand
ATAAGTTACCACATATTAATGGATTAAACACCTAAAAAAAAGTGCAGAGAGCAGAGGGCACTGGCATGGAAAGTATGGAGACATGTCCCCCGCTTACCCTGTGTCGGTTACTCTAATGTTTAGAGGGGAAGATGCACTAATGAGCCACAGGGCGGATTGTTAATTCAAAAACCAAGCACAACCTGACCTGACCGTTTGCAACCACTGAACAGGCCAGTTCAGCAGCCAGGGCACTGGGAAATGTCCTGGTTCTCCCAATGGCCTTTCTGCCCCTGGATGTAAGAAACATAAAGACTATTAGATAATAGAGTGTGAATCAGTCAGTTTAGTGAAAAAAAATTTATATCAAAATGCCTAGATATGAAGTGCAATACAAAAGGTTTAGACCAAGGTTGCTTGCAAACCTCGACTAATTTTGTATGGTCCCTTACCCCAGTTTAAAAATATATGGCTCAACTGCATATTTTTTTAATCAAGAGCAAAACTATTTAACAGATGAAATAAATGGGTTTTTTAAACAAGTGGTAAGTAAAACACTATTTTTTATTTATAATGATTTTTGTTTTCTTTTTCGTATTTTCTTTTTCATATAATTTCAGAGGACCAAAAATGTAGTTTTACCGAAAAGCAAACCTGAGTGCATCCAAATCTGCATTTAATTACCTTAGTAAATTTAATTACCTTGTGTAAATACATAAAAAATTTTAAAGAAATACATGCACATCGAAATCAAGCTTTTGGCAGGATTTGGATTAATGGCTTAGGCAGATTTAAGAGTCATGTCCCAGTTTACATGTCACTCAATAAATCAAATTGTTAAATGAAGTGCATTCAACTCCGCAATGCTAGTTGGCAACATAAGCCCTTTCGGCTGACATTCTCCCCAGTGGACTCAAGTCGCACAGATAGTAAACAAATGTTAAAGCAGTGAAGCAAAGTAAAATAAGGAATGCACATTGAACATATCCAGATTTATGATTTACAAAAAAAAAAATTTCCAGTCCAACCACATAACAAATGGACAGTCCATGGTGAGAGTTAAAGCCAGCCTGGCCATTTTCCGCCGTATGTCGAGTGGCCCATAATGTTAGGACATTGATCCCAGGAGAGCTGTTACATGTAGGAGCTCAGGGTAAAATCAGAATAAGTCACAACATTTAGAAGTCTGAAATCCTAAAAGGCTTTCCACAGCAGTGTTTTTTTTTTATTATGTAACATATTTCCCATTTTGCTCTCTACTTCTAATGTGTTAAGCGTTAGAAATACATTTCATCATAAGACTAGGGGGCTGGTGAGAAATCAGCAGCATATTCACAAACAGAAGCAGCTAGAGAGAATGAAAGTGCCCAGAGAAGAAGGAGCAAAGAGGAGAATAATGAGCCCTGAGCCAGAAGGGAAACCTTGAGCAAAGTTAATTAAGTTGAACACAATGACTACATAGTATAAATTATGGAATACCTATGTATTAGTTGACATTCTGTACTTGCTAGTTCTGGTCTTCCTCTGATGCTTGCGATAAGCACTTTAAAATATTTTCTGTGCTTTTTTTCCAATATGGCTTCACAGAAAATCAAATCACTTTCTGCTTGGGGAGATCAACAAATCACTCAGGCATTTGGTGATTCTCTCCCTATGCTTGTCAGCTTTGCAAAGTCGTGTCATTTATGTTTGACTCTTTTCTCTTTCCAGCACTGTATTAAATCAGCCCTGCAGCGAAACAGTTTCTAATCTTACATGATTTTTTTCACTTAAACCATAAAAAAAGACTTGCTTGGTTAACATCCATGGTCATTATTATTCTGTCACTTGGGGGCAGTAGAAACAAGCAAAATCAATCTGTATAATAGCATAACATTTAGATTACGTGCAAATTAAATATAATACTTATCTATATGTATTTTTAGAAAAACTAAAACACAAAGACCTAAAAAAGGATTTGTGAGCCACAACAGAAGATGAAAAAGAGTTTACAAGGTAACAAAGTTACAGAAAACCCCACCAGCCAACTTATTAGCAGGTTTCATAAAAGCTGAGAAAGAGAAAAAAAATTGTCTCAGCAGCGTATTGTACTTCAGTGAAGGGGAGTTTGTTTGCATTAAGAGGAATGAATCCTTTAGAGTATCTTTGATGTTTTTACCCTAGGTGTTCTAAAGCAAATTGTGTTTATGTGCAAAGTCTGCAAGACAGATATACACTACCGTTCAAAAGTTTGGGGTCACCCAAACAATTTTGTGTTTTCCATGAAAAGTCACACTTATTCACCACCATACGTTGTGAAATGAATAAAAAATAGAGTCAAGACATTGACAAGGTTAGAAATAATGATTTTTATTTGAAATAAGATTGTTTTTACATCAAACTTTGCTTTCATCAAAGAATCCTCCATTTGCAGCAATTACAGCATTGCAGACCTTTGGCATTCTAGCTGTTAATTTGTTGAGGTAATCTGGAGAAATTGCACCCCACGCTTCTAGAAGCAGCTCCCACAATTTGGATTGGTTGGATGGGCACTTCTTGCGTACCATACGGTCAAGCTGCTCCCACAACAGCTCAACGGGGTTCAAATCTGGTGACTGCGCTGGCCACTCCATTACCGATAAAATACCAGCTGCCTGCTTCTTCTCTAAATAGTTCTTGCACAATTTCGAGGTGTGTTTTGGGTCATTGTCCTGTTGTAGGATGAAATTGGCTCCAATCAAGCGCTGTCCACTGGGTATGGCATGGCGTTGCAAAATGGAGTGATAGCCTTCCTTATTCAGAATCCCTTTTACCCTGTACAAATCTCCCACCTTACCAGCACCAAAGCAACCCCAGACCATCACATTACCTCCACCATGCTTAACAGATGGCGTCAGGCATTCTTCCAGCATCTTTTCAGTTGTTCTGCGTCTCACAAACGTTCTTCTTTGTGATCCAAACACCTCAAACTTGGATTCATCCGTCCACAGCACTTTTTTCCAGTCTTCCTCTGTCCAATGTCTGTGTTCTTTTGCCCATCTTAATCTTTTTCTTTTATTGGCCAGTCTCAGATATGGCTTTTTCTTTGCCACTCTGCCCTGAAGCCCAGAATCCCGCAGCCGCCTCTTCACTGTAGATGTTGACACTGGTGTTTTGCGGGTACTATTTAATGAAGATGCCAGTTGGGGACCTGTGAGGCGTCTGTTTCTCAAACTAGAGACTCTAATGTACTTATCTTCTTGCTCAGTTGTGCAACGCGGCCTCCCACTTCTTTTTCTACTCTGGTTAGAGCCTGTTTGTGCTGTCCTCTGAAGGGAGTAGTACACACCGTTGTAGGAAATCTTCAATTTCTTAGCAATTTCTCGCATGGAATAGCCTTCATTTCTAAGAACAAGAATAGACTGTCGAGTTTCAGATGAAAGTTCTCTTTTTCTGGCCATTTTGAGCGTTTAATTGACCCCACAAATGTGATGCTCCAGAAACTCAATCTGCTCAAAGGAAGGTCAGTTTTGTAGCTTCTGTACCGAGCTAAACTGTTTTCAGATGTGTGAACATGATTGCACAAGGGTTTTCTAATCATCAATTAGCCTTCTGAGCCAATGAGCAAACACATTGTACCATTAGAACACTGGAGTGATAGTTGCTGGAAATGGGCCTCTATACACCTATGTAGATATTGCACCAAAAACCAGACATTTGCAGCTAGAATAGTCATTTACCACATTAGCAATGTATAGCGTGTGTTTCTTTAAAGTTAAGACTAGTTTAAAGTTATCTTCATTGAAAAGTACAGTGCTTTTCCTTCAAAAATAAGGACATTTCAATGTGACCCCAAACTTTTGAACGGTAGTGTATATAACTGTCAGCAAGTAGTCACAAAGCTCATGGGAGGGAAAGAGAGCAAACATCTCTGAAGCTAGAGCAAACTGATCATAAATTGTGCTTGACTTCATGTTTAGAGTCATATTACTTTAAATCACTGGAGACCAAATGAGGCAGACTGACATTGATGTTTTAATTTTCTTCCACTATAATTAATGATTGCCTCATTTTATGATGATTACACTGTCCAATGGCATGTTGCTTGTATATATATTGAAAATGCTGTTTTGTTTGATCAGTCTACTGTTCACCAAACCCGAAACCAAAATCCTTGATGTTACTTAATTAAAGGGAGAGACCTCTGCATGGATTAAATGGGCACTGTTCAGTCTAGCTTCAGTTATAAAAAGTTAGTTATAGGTCAACTGGTTGGCTCTTTAGTACCTTAAATTATACGCCTCACCAGTCGTATTTTCGGTTCACTCATTTGCTCGATGCTCTGTATTTAGAAAAAGGTTGTAGTAACAAATGTGCTTACTACAACCTTTTGGAAACAATCCTAGGCTAAAGAAGACCTGTTATCTTTGTGCAAATCACTTCACAGAGGACTGCTTTCTCAACAAAACCTTTTTTGATAGTGGATAGGGGAATCTCCAGTGTTGCCATTATTCACCAATGTGATTTTTTTCCCCCGAAAATACTAAACTGCAACCCAATGATAACTTCTGTAGACTATATGAATCTGACTCCACGCGCATGCTGTGATAATTGCCAGTATATATTACGTTCTGCGGGGGGAGTTTCAGAAAGGGTAGGAGGGGTTAGAGAGGCTCAGGCGAATGTCAAGCCGTTAAATAAGGAAGCGATGAGAAGGCAAATTGTTTTAAGTTGGATTTTGATGTATATGGAATTTTAGGAATGATTTAAGGTAAAAAAATTTACTGTGTGCCGGGAAGAAGCATACTACCCCCCCTTTAATAGAAAAAGCATTATTATTTTAAAATTTAACATTTGACAATTAATTTTTCTTGTGCGTCAAAGAAACATCTGCCTTAGTACTAATCAAAACATGTGCAAATATGGTAAAACTGGCACAGTATTCGAATATAGCTTGACAAAGTTTAAAGTTAGGCAAAATCTGACCTAAGGATATAAGTAAGATAAAATGTAAACACCAAATCAAAAATAGTAACAATGTATATTATTAAAAAATGCAGTCGGGCATATTGAGATCAAGAGCATATCATCATTTCATTTCCTGCAATTTTACCACTTACAATCTCATACTGCTTTATCAGCTCCACTGTGCTAATTAAATTCAGCCACTGAATAATATGCAGCTGCAGCTGACTTTGTATATTACTGACTGAGTTTTAACTGCCTTGTTTGAAAGCAAATATCTTCTCAGAAGCATTCAAAGACACTCAAGTCAGTCACAGTTTGGAATCAAAGCTATTTTCCTGGATCTTTGCTTCCCCTTTGGGACAGTGTGACTAAATGGCTGTATCCAATCGAAGTGCTGAATGACCAGACTGAAAGGAGTTGCAGAGAGAATGTTATAATCCCCTACATAAGTTTGCACTGAAAGAGAGATTCCAGCAAGGTGAAATCCATTTTCTAATCCCCTGCCAAAATCTTAGCTGAGAAAATAAGAGAGCTTTTCTTCCCTTGGTTTTATGTTGGTGGGTAGTGAGAAAATTAAAATGGCAATAAGGATCTTCTCTTTTTCTTTGGCTCCCCCAATAACACTTGTACTCCTCACCTTCCACCAAAGTACTAAATTGCGCTGGCTGTGGACAAGCATACAGTTACAAAGGCCCCGTCCACACTACTGCGTTTTCGTTTAAAAACGGAGACCTTTTGCTACGTTTGCACCTCCCATCCACACTAAAACGGCAAAAACGGAGAACCAAAATGGAGACGTTTAGAAATGCTGCCGACCCCGTTTTTCGTTTTGAAACTCCGGAGGGCGTTTTGGTATGGACGTCTGAAAACGGAGGACTTTAGAAACGATGACGCAGCAGATCACACTCGGCTCTAGGATTGGGTGTCATCGGTCATGGCGTATCCTTCCCTGATTCGTCAGCCACCCGTCACATGACCCGTCCCCGGAAGATACCATACAAAAACAGCCTGGAGTACATTACATTAGAAACTGCAACAAGGATAACAAATTACATCTCTGGCCTTCGACATGTTTAGCAGGTACGTTAGTTTGGCTACTTTCATCAAATCTAAGGAATGGTCAATCTGTTTCCTGTCTATACCGGCGCGCGCATGCCCAGTGTTGGAGAATGGTCACATGATCCGCGTTTTCAGTCGTTCTAATGTGGACGGAGATCAATTCTAATACGCTGGGAAAACGCTAGTGTGGACGGAGATAGTTTTCGTTTTAACTCTCCATTTCTAAACGAAAACGCAGTAGTGTGGACGGGGCCTAAATCTCACTGGCAGCAGGGAAGTGCTTACATTATAGTGTGTGTTTGTAGGAGTGCTGTATGTGTGAAAGGAAACCATAAATAATAAAATTAGGAAAGTTCCCATTTAATAGATAAGCACAAAGGAGCCAAAGTAGTGAAAAAGATGTGTGGTTTTCAAAATGTTTTACAAATCTAAAAAACTATATTTCTATCATTACCTCTATAAATATAGGTCTTCTGTGGCTGGCATTGTAAACACTAAGGAATAAACCAGAGAAGTCATGAAGTTGTGGAGAAGCTTTGAAATTGTCACACAGCAATTTCTCGTTCCAGTTTGCCAGAAGCCATTTAGAGTTGCAAAAATCATGTTAGAAATTGGTGTAGTCAAACTCTAGACCCGAATTCCATTGAGAATGTTTGGCAAGACTGAAAGGCACACTTCATAACTTTGCAGATATTCGCCCTCTGTTGCCCTCTCAAGGCTAGCAGCTTAACAACGTAAAAACATATCTCTATGGAGTGCATCTGAAGAAGTGTACTGATGGATTTTTAGGCTCGCCAGCCAAAATAACAAAACATCAAACTAATGGTGTGCCAATTGGTAAATTGTGTTACATAATCATGGTCAAATAACCCTGAAACAAGAATTTATTACAAACTAATCCAGTAGCAACACCGCAAGTTAAGCATCCGTAATACATCCAGTTGTATCTCTAACGCCTCATTCACTGTGGCTGTGCACGCAAAACTGAAAAGTTGTAACACTGGGTTTAGAAGCTAATCCTACTTTGACCTAAATTGAGCAACAGTTTGACAGAAAGGATCTTTCACACCAGTGAGGGGAAGGAAGTGTTGTCTGACCTGTGTCATCTTCTATCTTGCTACTCTATGAGGCATCAGTAGGAGCTGTGGGAGGTGCACTGTTAACGAGGGAAACATACTGGTCCAGTTTAGAAGCTGGCATGCTTTAATGTCCACCTCTGCGGCTCTACATGCTGCAACGTTTCCCTCGTTCACAACAACCGCAGAAGGGATGCACCCGGTATGAATTAGTGGTTAACAAGCCTTTTCCAGCGGTTTGGGTTCTGGCAGCGTTCAGCTTGGGAACTGGGCTGCAGTTTCTTTCCCTCGCTTCTTCTAATAGTGTCCTCTTTGGTTTCTTTGGTGGATCTACCATGGCTAAAGTGTCATCTGTTAGTGCGTAGCGCACTGCCGTAAAGCAAATCTCAGTCAGTACGTCTGCCAGGCAACCTGCAGGAGAAAAGTTGCATAGTGCAGTTTTTTTAGCGGCGGGACCCTCTAATGCAGTGACAGCTGCGAAAATGAACATCACTATTGGTGTTTTGTAGCCAAACCATTTCAAAAACACGTGTTTGTGGTGTAAAATTTTACAGAGTGTGTCTTTAAAACATTGGTGTTCATAGATGCTGTTCTGTCTTTCACTGCCTAAAGCTGGCTGAGATGTAGCAAAAAAGAATGTGGTCTAACTCATCAGATCAAAGTCTTTAAAGCCCACTTCAATCACCTTTGAGCTGTTTGTAGTTGTTCTCAATTGTCTTTGAATAATGATTATTTTTTGTTTTTTTGCCAAAATCATAAAACATGTAGGCCCACAGTTTTCTGGGACGTAGCTTCTGCAGAGCCCATTAGCCAATTCTCTCTGCGGTGTGGGCGGAACAATTGGCATGGACAATTCCCCTGCTAGCAAATGTGAGCAATATTGGAGCTATACAACCGTACAGTTTTGAGTCAGGTGCCAGCTCAGACTTGGAATATGAAGAGGTACATAGATCTAGTTGTCTACAAGTAGATGCATCAGAATGGTATTGTGACATCTTTAGAAATGAAGCGGAAGAATGTAGAAAGATGTAGAATACAAATCTTAAAAGGTTGATATTCGCTTTTCATTTTTTTTTTTCATGGCCTTTATTATTGTTGTGGACAAACAACGTTATTCGAGGACTTTAATCAATCCCTAATAGATGTAAAAATAGTTTTTTTTTGGATGGATTGGTTTGCAAAGGGGTAAGTTGCACATTTTATCTTCTTTTGGAGGTGTGTGGGGTTGTGTCTGTATATTTCTTGACAAAAGTGCTCGCTGTGTCTATACAGTTAGAATTGTATTGGTTATTGACATTTATTAGAATTACAAGACTCTTAGGTTCATAGAAGTTAGAAGTCAGAATTTTGGTGGATTTAAACGTGGCAGTGCGTGGGAGCCGGTTACGGGCCATCGTCTTCTCTACTCCTTGGAGCCTGAGCAGGTAGGAGGAGCGGAGCAGCAGTTTGTAGCCCGCCCAGTGCCCTGTGTTGAATTAAATATTATCAAAATTAATTCAGTGCATGTTCAAGCAGAGACAAAATGGAGCCAATTTCCAGTTCTTAACATTTATTTTGAACAGATTAACAAATTGCAGTTTACAGAGAAAGATGCCCTAGTTTCTCTGGGCCAGATTTAAAGACATCTGACAATTGAATGATTTTCATGTCATAACTTTTATAGACACCAGACTTCGCCAGGATTGTAGGCGTTTCTTCTCCCTCGAATCTGCTCCAATCAGAACATTTCCAAACAGTGTCTTAACCATGATTGGCTGTCAGAGAATTATGCAGTCATAAGATGAGTTGTGTCCTTGTTCTTGGTCAAAAGTTCATTCTGAGTTTTATGGTCCTAAGCAACACTCCCAGCTTTATGGCCTTGGTTCCGGCATACTAAATCTACAGACATCCTGTTATTACAGCCTGCAATAAAACTTACCCAAGAGTTTTATGACTTAAAAGCTTGTCCCAGTTAAATACTGGTCAAGGATATGTTTTACAACCATGCATAATAAACAAACAGACTTTTACCTCTGAATAATAGATGTTTAAAACATATGTAGAAATAATACAACACCTGCTACGTCACAAATGCAGTCTATTTTAGACAGTGTTTTTGCATCTAATGATTCACAGCAATTTAAATGCAGAAATGCATTTTAAAATGCCTGTCCTCCAGCAATCGAAAAATGCCACAAGAAAATGTTAATAACACAAAGAAACACAATTTTCAGTAATTAATTAATAAATTGTTGGTGGTTTTAACTTAAAATATATATGGTTCATTTGATTTAAAATTTTGCAAGGCATATTAGATGTGTATGAGTATGTTAACTGTATATATGGGCATTAACAAAACCTGTAACAATTTAATTAGTCTAACCAACCTATAATCCTGTTTAAATCTGAAACTTCAAAAAAGCATATTTCTTTATACATGTATTAGATGGATTGAAACATATTTTCATTGTTTAATGAAAAGCAGAATAAAAAAAAATAAAGTTTCCAAGTTTAGGTTACATTATTCATTATTACATCACTAAATGATGAAGAGGAATCAAAGCCATATTGTATTTAGATATGGATGTTCTCTGCCATGTAAAAGATGAATAGATGGGTCATAGAAATTGATATGCAGGTGCATGGAGGCACAGGGTTTCCTGTGCATGAAGGAAGCTCTCTTGTCAGGGGTCTACTGTGGCATGACATGTTAAGACACTCACACACACAAACGCGCTTACACTTTCCCCCCTCGGCAGCCATCTACCGTATGACGGCTGATAAAAATATCACAGGCCCTATCAGGCAATTAAACAGGGAGACACTGCAGAGTGTTCTGGCTTCACCCTTCGTGCAGCGAAGTCATTATGACTGGACGTCTGGGACTCAGACCACTGAAGGAGTTGGAATGGAATGGAGGGAGAAGCCCCTACAGTGGTCACAGTAAACAATTTTTCTGTCATGTTTTGGAAGTTTCCTTGGACAGACTTAGACAAATGTCTAAGAATAAACTAAGGATGGAGTTGTTTCATTCAATTAAAAATATAAAAGTCACTATTTCCTGACTACTAAACCATCTACTTTATGCTGATGACTTGGTCATCATGTCACCCTACTCAGCAGGTCTTCAGCAATTGCTTAATGTGTGTACTGAATATGGTGAACAATATGATATCAAATTTAACCCGAAAAAGACTGTTGTGATGATTGTGAGGACTAAAGAGCAGCATAAGGCTGTATTTCCCATGTTTCACTTGCTAGGAGGGGAACTGGCAGTTGTGGAAAAAGTGAAGTACCTCGGTCACATCATCAGGAGTGATCTCTCTGATGATGATGACATCCAGAGGCAGTATTGTAAATTGTACGCACAAGCTAATATGCTGGTACGGAAATTCGGCATGTGTACAGAAAATGTAAAAATAGCTTTGTTTAAAGCCTACTGCACACCACTCTACACTGCCCACCTGTGGTGCTGCTACACAAAAGCTAAATTTCACAAGCTGCAAGTAGCATACAACGATGCTTTTAGGATTCTTTTGAAAGTCCCTCGCTGGACCAGTGCCAGTCAGTTGTTTGTGCAGAATGAAGTGATCACACTAAATGCTGTCATAAGGAATGTTGTTCATAAATTTATGATGAGACTTATGGACTCACAAAATGAAATTTTAATTGTTTTTACATGGCCTGACCAGAGCAGTGTCCGGTACAGCTCGCTGCTTTGGAGGCACTGGAGAAAGTGTTTATATGGATTATAGTAATCCCCTGTTTTATTTTTCTGTCTGTCTGTATCTATTGTATGTTTCCTGTGGACCTTTGTTTCTCGGTCTGAATAATAAATAAAAAAATAAATAAAAAAATATGATATTGAATATTGTACTTTTCAAAACAAATGTGTGTATGAACTGTTGTGGAAGAATTTCACAGAGATGAAGATAAGAATAAGGATGATTCAGTCTCCATTAGCGTTTTGACATATTTATTATGATGGTACGGGAAGCCCTCTCGGGGCATTGCTCTCTCTCCTATATATGGCGCTTCTGCCAGCCTGTGTCAGCTTCCAGAGCTTTCCTTCATTGAGTCCCAAGTATTATGGAATATTTCCCGGATGCATTTACTAATTATTAATCACTAAATAGAACTAATCTTGAAATAATTTCCCATCACCTTACCCAGAGATTTGAGAAACAGGGGGAACAAAGCAGCTAAGATCTGACATGGAACAAGACATACAGTATGCTTGTATTTGATCATGTATGTCAGCTTTTCAGCTAGCTGCTCCTTGGGAATTACTTCCCTTCTTAAGGCTAAATTTAAATTTATTTGTGTCAAACTCTATCATATTACCTACTTAAAATAAAATAGTGTATCCATTTTCTTCCGATTCACAATTATACAGTGCTTCAAGTTGGTCTATAACAAAAAATCTCGGTGAAGCAGACTAAGGTTTGTGTTTATGATGAAACAAAATGTAAGAAAGCTTTTTTATATATATAAAAGCTTATTTTGTACTTGTATTTTGTATTGTAAATGCTCTCACGCAAAAAAATGTGTTTGTAGAATTCATTCAACTCTTCAAATCAAACACATTGATTTATGTTATGTTTGTATTTTTTCTACTGGAAACTTGAATCAGACCGGTCGTTGTCCGATTTCAGACAATATTTTCTTTGTTTAATACAACCCTTCTCTGATATTGGGGCTCTGTGATAAACGGGCAGTTCAGCTTTGTGTCACAATCACTAACAAGCCTTTTTACAAACTGAATAGTACAGCGATAAACAATCCTCAATCACTTCCACAACATTCCTTGAGTGTGGAAAAGTTCTGAGTCTGGAAGCCTGTCTGCCAGCACGTGTGTGCAACATCACAAAGGTGACAGATCTACACTCCTAAATGGACATTCCTGGAGCCCAAATGGGCATCATCAGCTGGCTGATTGAGGTTGGTATCAGCGCCATGTCTCAGTCCCTGCCATGACCACCACTTTCACCTCAGCAGGGGTTCTTTCATGAACTCCATATCAACTCACACAATCACAGCGATACAAGGAGGGCACCATTCTGGACATGGGCAGAGACATGACTTTGTGTGGGTTTTGTGTGCAGCCGATATTGTTGTGTACTTGAGAGGTGAAAGAGATACTGCAAAACTAAAAAAAAGGGAATGTGTGTGTTCAATGTTCCCTGGGCCTTGGCTGGAGCAAATGGACAGAGATAGTACCTTCATTGTTACAGTAGCACTGCTCATGACCCAAATGGACATAAACATTTGCCATTTAGATGGAGAGTGTTTTGTGGAGGGAGTTATTTAAAAAGACATTTTCCAACATAGATATGAGCATTACAGAAAAAAAGGAATATGGTAGATGTGTAACCATGAATTCTGACCTGGGTAAAGCCTTTTGAATGAAACTGGGGTGCAATTGTTGCACAATGCAATCCTAAGCTAAAACTCATCATTCTTGAGTATTATGGCGGCTCAAAAAGCAGAAGAACTGGGATGTAGATTAGTTTGAATTTGTACTCATATGTAATTTTAAAGTAGAAAAAAAATAGAACATTGTTTGGAAATTTGTAAAGATTAAAAGAGTGTGACCGGCAAATGTATCCAGATTTCTTTCCTGATTATACTCTGGAATAAAGCTCAATCCGATTCGTTGGAAAGCATTTAGCAAAAGCAATTTTCAAGTCTTGCCACAGATTCTCAATTTGATCTGTGCCTGGGACATTCTAACCTGCAAACCCTTTTTATTGTGAAGAAATGCACTCGTTCTGACTTCCTTTTAGCAGTGGATTTCTTGTTGTCACTCTTCCATACATTTGTGTTATGCAGAACAAAATATTTATTGGGCCTTCACAGTGAAGATGTTTTCATAAATTGCACATTACTGGGCTCACTAGAAGTGACTCCTCTATCCAATTTCTTGCATTTTATTTTATTTAGGGGTTGCAGAGTCAACCCTTAATAGACACAGATTAGACCTTTCGGATTTAAAAATATTTACAGCAGACTATTGAATGCATTATTTTTCTAAAGTAACATAATTATGCACTACTTTATGTTGTAGTGCAAGGTATACAATGTATATTGCCAGCTAAGGGGGTTAAAGCTGTCTGAAGTGTACTGAAAGATGCCACTTTATCAATATAGATGTCTATTAGAATGAGAGAAACTGAAAAAAGCAAGAATAACCCGCATAGGTAGAATTAAAACTAGGACAATTATGTTGGTGTAATTGTGGATGTGTCTACTCTCTACTGGCAACAACATCTAGAAATAAACAGCCGCCAAAGTCAGCTCTGGTCCCGCCGAGCTTCCTGCCCAGCTCAGCCTTCTAGTGTGTGTTTGTGTGCGTGTGTGTGCTGCAGACAAAGATATAGCTCTCAAAGGGGCCTGCACAGAGCGGCTCAAAGGCTCCCATTTCTGCTTGCTCTCTCAATTTCCCTCAATCACATTTTTTGATGGAAAAAAATCCAGTGTACACATTTCAACATGGTGTAGCACTGACAAAATCACTCATTATGCCTTGCTTCGCACTACCCTCTCCCCCTCCCCAGATTTTTCAAAATGGCTGACACCTCCTTTTGCCGGTTTTAGTCCATCACCCTGCCTTTGCAGTGACCTTGAGACGGAAATAAAGGCGGGATGTTTCTCCTGCAATCGCGGCAATATAGTTTTTCTCTCTCATTTGATTAACACCCACAGAGCAAAAATGTATCTCATTTATAGTGACAGCTGAGGGGATGGTGGAAAACACCCTCTCTATAACTACTATAAATCAGAATAGGATTAGGATGCCTCTCTCATGTCCTTTTTATTTCTCATTAATTTATAGTTGTCAAGAAAACACAGAGCTGATTCATGGCAACAAACACCCTTTATTTCAGCTAGTCTTCCAGCAAAGAACAATACAAAAAAAGAAAAAGATGTTCTAAATCCTTTGCTCACCCCCACACTTCCCTCTTGTTTCATTAAAAATGTACTACAATTTCTCTTTTTTACAGCGGTATATGGCCATTGCCATTGTCAGTGTCAAAGAATGTTCCTGGCAGCAAGATGCTCAGATCAAATGATGTGACATCGTGTGACACAAAACTGTCTGTTGTGATCACCGATCAGCCACTTCCGATGGCAAAAAGATCTACATCCCCCATGTGAGGAAACTTGTGACTGGCCATGTGATCCGAGGAACGCCATTCTTCCAAATCTCGAAGAAATGAGGATGCAGGGCCAGCAATGAAAAGAAAAAGAGAGGCTATAAAAGTAGAAGGCAATCGTACTGTCTGGACTGAATTAATGAGGTACTTCCTTTGATCCATATCTCAAGCTTTTAAAGCTCATCAGCCGTCTTTACTGTCCACTAATATCCTCAGTGTGGGCAGAGGAGGCTGAAAAAAATCATCATCAAATGCCAGCCACTTATTAATTGAAATTAAAATCGGTTGAGCTTAAAGCATCTCATATTCAGTGGACAGTCATGGCTCAGCTGAGGATGAGGGTGAAATCAGGGGATCCCAGGGCGGAGAGGTTGGACTCTATCCAAATTCTGTCCCACTCTGACCACCTGAGCCTCTGCTTTCAGTGTTCTCTTC
Organism: Apricaphanius iberus; assembly: GCA_028564705.1. Taxonomy (NCBI): domain Eukaryota; kingdom Metazoa; phylum Chordata; class Actinopteri; order Cyprinodontiformes; family Aphaniidae; genus Apricaphanius; species Apricaphanius iberus. Next base: position 1,185,389 of record JAPXFQ010002722.1, on the reverse strand, counting down.
ACTAGCAGCTGACTCAGGCAGCAATGAATCAATTTGTTGCTTCACACCAATTCAAGTTGCCCTTACCCTGCCCGATTACACCTATTCTCCTCTAGCCTATAACTATTTTTCCCCAGGGTGAGAGGTGGTTATCCCAAAATAAAGCACAAGAAAAACTTTACAGTTTGCTCAAAGAGAAAAAAAAAAGGTATATTACGTTTGGGGTAATTGGCGATCCCTATGGCTAACAGGACTTGTGGTATAGGCAGCCTTATCAGGACAGGCCCAACGCCATTTGCATACAAATTGCCCAGCTGGTACCTTGTTGTTATGACAACGGCACACAGCTCTCAGAATATATTTGGAAGTGAACTATAAAACGGGAGCAAGCACAAAAAATTACTCTTATTGATGAATTCTTTTCTGCCTTCATGGAAAAATGGGTTCATGAACCTTTGTACACAGGTGAAGCTACTCAAATACAAGAGTCGTTATAGATACATAGACTGTGATACACTTGCCTCTAAATGGTGGGAAAAAACAGTGTTTCAACCCTGAGCAGACAATATCTAAAACAACACCCGTATGATTGTTAAGAGTATTAGGGTGTCTTGCTACGATGCTTCCATTTTGGGGTCTTTGCTTTATAGATGATTAGAAATTTTCATCCAAGAGACTTTTTTATAGTTCATTGTCCTGTTTCAGGGTTCCGTTGATTTTGTAAAACTGTGTGCAGTTCCTTGCTATGAATCATGTTAAAATCTCAGAGCCAGGGCTAGAAAGCTAACTCTGCTGACGACACAGTGTCCTCTACTGGCAGAGTGTGGCAGGGAGTTTACAATACTGCTCGCCTGGCTGAACAGATAATATTTAGCTCAAGGGCAACTGAGCTGATGCTTTTCCTAAGTCATCGTGGCTCAGCTTACTGGACAGGTAAATTGCCCTGCGTTTGACTCCATAAGAATTCCGTCAAACCAGCATATTTATTACGAGATATTGGTTTAATCATTAGCCTCAGTGCAGCACTGAAAAGATCATGGGTAACCTTTTTTTCTTGCCGACAGAGAAAGTAACCACAACCTGATTTGTGATGGGTCCCTCAGGTGGTTTATGAAACTGAGCATTCCTGTTATTTTTTTACCCCATAGCATGTGAAATATGAGACCCCAATGACTGTCCTGTTACAGATTGTCAGAGAAAACTGGCCAAAACTACCCCGACCTGGACTGGAACACCTGTATCAGCAGCAATAAAACACAGTAGGATGTATGTGTACATGCCTGTGTGTATTACAACCCCACCCTGAGGGTGGGAGCAAAATGAAGGTGACACATTGTCCCTCTCTAGCATATAAATATAAATGGAGACTCCTATCCTCTGGTGCAGTAGCGCAACAGTTTTGTAAGTTTCTCCTCCACAAACGTGCAGCACTTCTGAAGGTCACAACTTGCCTGCAGCACAGATCCTTTACCAAACGAGAATCACACTATTTGTTATTTACCATCCAATTCAACATGGCAACTCGATGGGGACTTTGTGGAGCAGGGAAGATAAGCCATGACTTTAGTGTGGCCATGAAGACTCTGCCGGCCGAAGATCATCAGGTAACAGATACAAGCCAGCTTACTCCAGTGTCAATATTCAATCAAACTGTGTGTCTTATTTAAAACAGGAGCGGAAATCTGTATTATGTTCATTTCGCAGATAGCAGCCATTGCATCAAGGAGCAGTGAGCGTGCTAAAGAATTTGCAAAGAAGCACAGTATTCCTAAAGTTTATGGAAGTTATGAGGAGCTTGCCAGAGACCCACATATTGGTGAGTTAGGAGCTCAGAGCAAGCCAGTTGCCCAATTGTGTTTTGATGTTAGCTGATGATGAAACATTTGTGTCCTCACAGATATTGTCTACTTGGGAGTGCTGCACACAGAGCACTGGCGAGTTGGTCTGCTGTTCCTCAAGGCTGGGAAGAATGTCCTGTGTGAGAAACCCTTTGCAATGAACTCGAAACAGGTCAAAGACCTGGTAGAGGCCTCCAGGAAAAACAAAGTGTTCCTGATGGAGGTAAGGTATACCTTTGTCTGTTAGGAGTTTTTTATATATAGTTTATATTATAACCAGGCACACTACTATGTATAAACTTTTTATTATTTTAACAGCATTTAAAAAAACTAATGCCATAGGACAGTAAGGCCTTTGCCTTCAGATAGATTTAACCCTGTAGCATACACAGTTTGATCAACACTGAAGCCAGCAACCAAATGATATTTTCTAAACAAGCAATGTAATTTGCAGAGGTTCATATAATCCTTTAATAGGAACAAGTGAAACAAACGGATGTTGCCTCCAGTGGTGGCTGGTGGAATTTTCTACGCCGGGGCGAGGGCTATGACTATGACGGCTAGATATTATGGCTTTCAAACGATTACATTTTTTTATCTGATTAATCACAGGGTAGCTGTGAATTATTCAGGACAAATAAACATACCTAAATATGACCAAAAAAAATACTACTAATTTTCGGTTTAAATAAACGACAAATCCAGATGCCATTGCACTTCTTTTTTTATTAAATAAAAGAGAGATTAATGCACATTTTAACACAGCTGTAACTTACTATTGAATTGAATTGAATAATCCTTCATTGTCCCAAGAGGGGAAATTAATTTCAGTGCAGCCCGATCAACGGACAAAAACCATTGTTACAAAGAAAGATACAGGCATACAGTGGTATTGCACCCAGCTACAAGCGGTGCACCACTTGTAGGTAGAAAGGAGTTACATGGGTTGTGTTGGACCAAGGGTGGGAAAAAAACGGTCCATCTTTGTCTTGATTCCTAAGGGAAATAAGACCCAGACAATAGAAAGAAACACCCCTCATACATTGAGGCTACATGCTTAAACATTCACAATATAAACAGTAGGTGGGGGAAGCATCATTCTACATTCACCTCCAAGTCGATAAGAAATGCACAGGAGATCACCACTTTTTCCCCTCTCGCCTTAGAGTCCGTCGAGTGGTTTCCCTTCCAGTAGCCAAATTAGGAGTCATTTTCCTTCCAGCCAGGCTGAGAACGCAAGAGTCTGAGCGTTACAACAGCCAGGCAGCTTCCTGTTGCCCGGGCAGCCTGGCAATTTTTGCCTTTAAAGCCATAAGTTTACGACACCTCAAAAATCCACCATGCCATAATCAGTTGATATCCCCTTATCATGAATCCAGTTATGTAGATGTTTCTACTGTCTCGATGGTCAAATTAAGAGACCCAGGATCCTCCACAGTAATCCATTGGGACAGCTCGGCACTCCCTTTTTGCCTTTTCCAGGTGAAAAATTGCTTTGAGAGACCATTTGACCAGTCCATATCCAGATCCACCGTTGATTCTTTCGGAGGATAATGCAGAAAGAGACTCCATAGCAGTAGACAGACAAAGGGCTTGGGGATAAGACACACTAGGTAGGGACAAACATAAAAAGTATCTGTCCTCGCTGAGTGCCAGAAGAAGTTTGTATATACTATGACGTACTGAAGCTATGCAGTGAGCCAACATGCAGAAGTCAAAATGAGTACGGTGCTTTGATGCTGTCATTTTACTGCAGATTGATATTGATATTTGGTTGATGATCAGGTTCCAGCTCTTTGACCTCAAGCTTCTCCTGCTGTTTTTTCTCTAAAACTATTGTTTTGAGTAATATAACTGAATAATCATTTTTCTCTTTCTACATTTTGCGTCTCTTTTCGTTCGTCTCCAACTTCTGCTGTTTGAACTGTCCATCAGCCGCACTGTATGACAGAGTATGTGACATAGTTTTGATCTCGGCCCCAATATGGGTACCAATATCTGGTGCGCTAATGGCACCCATTCTGACAGAAATGGTAGTAACCATACCGAAAAGCAAAGCACATTTCAGTGCCTTATTTTAGGTTCTTTTTTTTCTGGAGATGTCAAGCACTATGGATTCTGGGCATGCCATTACCCAAGAGCAATTCCCTATATCACTACAAATGGCTAACGATGCTATCTTTTTGCAAAAAGAACCTGCTAAAATTTAGGGCTGTCAATTTTAATGCATTAAAATGGGTTGATTAATTCCTAGCATTAACTAAAAAAAATGTATGCAATTAACATGTTCTTAAAACACCACCCTCTTTATAATTCAACCCGCACCACATCAGTTCTCCTTCCTAACCTGGCAAACTGCGGATTGTTGTGCAGCAGCATGTGTGTGTACCTAAATGACATGAGTATGTTTGTATTGCCGTATTGGGTTGATATGATTATAAGTTCATAAGTTGTCTGTGGGAGTTTTCTTTACCGTCTGCTTGGGATGTCAGCTCGCTGTGCGCAGTGCAGAGTTTAAATTCAACGTATTTTCGTTGATTTATACATGTTGGTTCACTGTAGCTGCAGTATATTTCATAGTGAGTTACCGCTGCATTAAGAATGTGCATTACTCTGTTAAAGAGATGTTTTCACACTTAAATTAGTGCTAATTCATTAGCAGAAGTAGCTGTGAATTCATTTCCTGATGTGATGAACCAGAGAATCTGTTGAGTGTTTACTTATAGGAAAATAGTAAATTGACATTTGATTTATGTGATGTTTAACACATACTGGTGATATCCAAATGTTAATCTTATTCATATATTTAGGCTAGTACTACCTTATGTTAGTTATTATTTTTCATATGAGCCCACACATGCATTGTCAATGTGATTGTGGAGTTTGAACAAAACTACTTAATTTCTCGTACATTTAATTTGAAATAAGAGCAACGGGATCTGGATTTGTCCTTAGTTACACACACAAAAAAAAGATTTTTGGTCATATTTAGGAATGGTGATTCATTCACAGCTACCCTGACCAAATTTTGTTTCATCATTTGACAGCCCTACTAAAAAATAAATTAAAAATAAACAAACAAGAGGGTTTTGGGATGAAGTTTGTATGTTTTAGATTCTTTAAGCACCATTCGAGCACAGTTTAAGCACCGGCACAGGTTCATAAATACCAGTTTGGCAACGGTATCGAATAAAACCTAAACAATACCTATCCCTAGGTGAGAGGGGGGCGATCATTAAAAACCTCAACCTCTCAGGGCACAGGAGAGCTGCACCCCAGATTGTCCTATCTCTTGTACTGAAGAGGAGCTACGGTGCATGTACAACTTTTAATGAGAGAAAGATTCTTGTGTCCCAAGGCGGAAATACGTCCTCAATCAGACACCAATGAGCGTAACAACTCAACTCACCATAAACTATAAAATATTTATCTTTCAAATCTGAAAGAAAACACACATATATTTCAAATTGTTTTATGTCATAACATTTTTTCCATGTTTTATTCAAGGTCATATGGCAAGTTGTTAGTGGGTGGGTGGTGCACTTGCACCCCCTATTGGCCAGCCGCCACTGGCTACCTCCAAAAAGTAACTTCAGCAGTCATGATGTTGCAGAACACAGAATTCCACACCACCACACATTATTGTACACATTATTGGGAGTGGTGAAAAAATAAAATAAAAAAAACATGCTTTGGCAACGTAACAGGACTTGACTTCCCCAGCTTTTCAACCAATGCAGCATGTGTTTTTCAGAAAGTCAGTCACCATGGCAAGTTTGGCAAAAGTGACAGCAGCTTGAGATTCACCATAGTTATAAGATAATAGCTTCTCTTTTGTATAACCCTTTCATAATGACATGGTGGTATCTAACAAGGGACTAAATAAATTGTTTTGCATGTAAAGCCGGTCTGAAGAAGACAGGCTGTGTTAGGTAAAGATTTATAATAACAATTGCCAATATCAGCAAATGTTTTGGGTGATATGAGTTCTTAGATTAACTGTTCTGTCCCCTTTCAGGCCATCTGGTCCCGCTTTTTTCCAGTGTACGCTGACGTGCAAAAGCTGTTGGCTGAGGAGGCAGTGGGCGAGGTGAAGCTGGTGAAGGCCTACTTTGGCTCCCCCCAGCTCCACATCCCCCGCTCAGTGGAGAAAGAGCTGGGAGGAGGAGCTCTGCTGGATATTGGAGTGTACTGCCTACAGTTTGTTCTGATGGTGTTTAATGGGGAGAGGCCAGAGTCTATCCAGGCCTCGGGTGTGCTTCTTGACTCGGGTAATTTTCTGCATACAGGACTTGGTGGGCTGTACTTTATTATAAACCAAACAGTATGAATCAGTTAATCACAAAATGAGCCTGTCTGAGGTGTAGGAGTGAAAAATCCCTGAGTGACAAGTTACTTACACGGAAAACACCTTGAGGTATAATTTTGTTTAAAAAGAGAATCAAAGGTTTATCATCATTATTAAAATGTCAGACTATTCTAAATGCCTCTCATAGAATACAATAATATTATATACCTGGGAGGCAAAATGTTGCAGCTCCTAATTAATTTAAAATGTATATATTATTTTTAACAATAAAAAAATGTCAGTTTAAATTGTTATTTAATTAGACCCTATAAATATTATTAATTAATGGCACTTACACTGATGGTAATCACTCTCAACATGACAAGACATGTGAAAATAAATGAATAAATTGTCAATAAATAAATAAGCGTATATAAATGTATAACTTATTAAAAGCATAATAATGTCTGATCTTGATTCTTTATTAATAATACAATCTCGATGTTAATTTGATCTTTTTTATTATCACTTTCACAGCTTTTAATCATTTTTTTCTATATTTGGCAGGAGTGGATGAGTCTGTGGTTGTTGTGATGAAATTCTCTAGGAAGAGGATGGCACTCTGTGCATTTTCAATAGCTGCTCGCTTTCCAAACGATGGTGTCATCAGTGGCACCAAGGGGTCTATTAAAGTATGTGTCACCAACAGTGTGCAAAGTCATTTAACTTAATTGAGAATCAATACAAGTAAAATGACATTCTTGGAAAATCAAGCTGAAGTACAGTATTTAGACAAAGATCAGTTTGATAAGCTTACATAAGCATCGTGAATGTTAAAAAAAAGAGTTATCTGGTTTGTTTTAGGTGCTTGGGCCAATGCACTGCCCTACCACGCTGGTGGTGAATGACAAGAAGAGAGAGTACCCTCTGCCTGAACCGTGCCTTCCTCTAAACTTCACCAACAGCACTGGGCTTCGTTACGAGGCAGAGGAAGTGAGACAGTGCCTGTTAAAAGGTAGGTCAGGATGAAAGGGAAGGTGTGGATTTGTCTTCAAAAGATTACAAGGTTTGAACTGTTCAATCCACTGTTTCAAAGCACACTGCAATTAAGTGAAATAGTTGCATTCCTAGTGGCTCCTGAAGAAACCGAACATTAAAAAAAAAAAAAAAATCACACATGATTCTGCCAATCTTCTTGGGTCAGATTTGCTTCTGCTCTCTGTCCTTGGAGTGTCCTCTGCAGTATGTTAATATTAGATGCTTGTTTTTGCCCATTCTTTACATTTGCATAGTCTTTATATCCCTGCTTTACCGCACTCTTTGCTTCATTAAAAGTATGTACATACATTTTGCTGCATATCTGTCTCACTGTCTGATTGTCCGGCTTCACTCGTCTGTCCCTGCAGGACTCAAGGAGAACCCACGTATGCCTCTGGCAGACTCCGTCCTACTGACAGAGATCATGGATGAAATTAGGAAACAAGTGGGAGTTGTCTTCAGCCAGGACGGAAAGTGACATCAGTCCAAAGAAATTAAGTTTACCTCCTCTTCACTAAACCTGCTCAGCTGGTGCAGAGGGAGTTGCTCGAGGCAGGGTTTAGATTGTTAAAATAAGCAGATCACAAATAAGCCCGCGCTGAGTAATATTGATTGGCATTGACTAACAAAGCTATAATCAACAGATAATAAAAACATGCAGACTGTAATTTTTGTAATGAGAATATTGTAACAGGGGTTAATTTAGTAAAACACTGATAGAAGCACATCTTTAATCGGCGAAATCCCATCATAAACAAATACGCCAACTTTGTTCTGCTTTAGGGTCCTTTACTTGTTATTTTCATTCTCTACAGATAGACAGAGAGTTCATTGTAAGGTGTGTGACTGATACTGTAAGTCCGATAAAGAACTCATTGCAAAGGTTTGTTTTCAAATAGCATAATTTAAAGTGCAGTACAGACTGAATTTGGTACATTACAGTGGAGGTGTTCTGTCATGTTTTACCGTAGCATTAGTGTACAAGGATTTAAAAAAACTAGATTACACGTTTTTCATGGCTGGGCAAAGATTATTGGTCAGCTTGTTCATTATGTCCATATGATGACAAAATTCCAAACCATGAAAAGAAACGTTTCATTCATATTATTTTGCTTTTTCCATATAGCTAAAGGACTCATGTTCAGGCCTAAGCTTGCATTGACTTTGTGACATATAGTTAAGCCAAAATGTATTCATATCCCTAAAACATTTATCATTTGTGATGGACTCTAAGTCTTTGAAGATGGAAAGGCTCCTCCTACCCACAGATTCTCCACTGGATTTAAGTTTGGGCTATGAATCTTAAAAACTAATTTAAGCAATGTTTTTAGCAGTACCCTAACAGTTATCGTAATGTAGCGGATATTATTCACTGATTGGATTACAAGATGATAATAATTGTTTGGAAAGCAAGTGGTGCTTTTTTATTGATACTTTTTTTTTATCTGTTCTTATTTTTCCTAAATTGATCTTTTTAATCAAATGCTATTTTTTTCTTTATCACTGAATCATGTAAAGCACCTTGAATTGCGTTGTGTTTAAAGTGTGCTGTACAAATAAAATTTCCTTGCCTTGCCTTTAATCCTCATTTTTACCTTTATGGGAAATGATGTTGCCTTTTCTTCACAAGAATTTTACGAACAATAATACAATACACATTTATCAAATCATCAAGAGCATAACAGAAAGAAAAAAACAAACAAACAAGGCAACTGGTTATTTAGTTATCAGGCTCCTCTCCTGTGGAATCAGCTCCCAGTGCTTGCTTAGTATGAGGGATTGAGGTGGTTGGAGTCTGCATGTATGGGGCATAACCTCACATCAATGACTTGACGCAATCTGCTGCGATTCCTAGAAAAATAGAAAACAATTTTAACGGATTGGAATGTTTGTATGATTCTATTGAAATTAAGAGAGACTTTGGTTATTCTCTCAAGTTCCCAAATAACTAGCGATGCGTTTTAAAATACCAAATCAAGGGAAGAAGCTCAGCTTCAAAAAAATGCACGGTTTCAGAGACACGTGACACGATTCGTGTGGAGGACAACGAACTCAAAGGCTCCCAAATTCATTCCCGAGGAAAAGCTCCAGCCTTTCTGGAGATTGTCTTTCGCATTTAAAGCACAGAGAAATCCAGCTTTCCATGCTTAGCTGAGATTTGTTTAGATGAAAAGGCAGTATTACACTAGCAGCAGTTTGTCCACTAACTCGGTATTTGTAGCGCACACTTCTGCGAGAAGGATTACATTGAAGGGGACCTGATTGAACATAAGATAGGATTTCGCAAAAAAATTATGAAATCTGCCTGAAATCCACCGCAGTACCCTCGATACACAGCAGAGGCATAAAGGATAAAGAATGAAATGAAGGAGGAGCAGCGGCTGAGAGCATCAGCCGGAGCTGATGGCTTCTCATGGCTACCAGCACACCGAAGCAATGCCGGGAGAAGCGGACAATGCTGAGGTCCAAATATCACACAATACAGGACCACAACGGCGAAACAGGTCAACGCGAAAAATTTGGACGTAGAACAAAGAGAGACTGCTTTTATATCAGACTACTGACCGGACGTGAATAAGGGAATTATTATTATTAATCATTATTATTATCAAACTCTCTGGGTGTAACCAGGTGAGTGATGGAGATCGGACCAACCCTGCATAGAATAGATGCTAGATGATGGATGGATAGATGGATGGATGGATGGATGGATGGAAAAATTACATCTTTAATTTTCTTGTACAGCGGTATGAAAATTAGTATTATTTTGATACACAGAGAGCTTTATGTTTCATTAAATAAAACTCATTATAAAGGTATAAAAAAAGGTAACTAATATTTTTTTAAATAACGATTCTGCTAAAATGTGAATCATAAAAACTTCTAAAGAAAATGAACAAAAAAAACATGGTCACCTATCTGAAATTGCTGAGGAAATCTTTCTTTTTTTAGTATGTCAACATCAAATGTATTTTGTTTTTAAACATTCCATATATTTTGTGCACATCAAAGACTACAAAAGATCTGCATTCAACTGACTCACTTTTTTTAAAGGCAACATATTTTTTAGTTAAGCGTTCTAATAAGAATATGACAATAATTGTGTTAAAGCATTCTTTTACTAAAATAATATACATACAAACATAAGGTGCCAACTTTAAACTGAAAGTGCCTTAAGTTGTAGAGATTTCTCCACAAATCTGGCAGCCAGACATTAACTATTATTATTAGCTTTAATTATTTAATTATTAACTATTCATAGCCTATTATAATTCTGTTCCACGTTTCATCCCAATAAGCACTGAAGGTATGAACAGTAGGGATGAGAATCTTACAACATCTCACGATTCAATTCAATTCCGATTCTTGGGGTGACGATGCGATTCTCGATTCAAATCAATTTTTTTTTCTTAATAAATACTCTTTCATTCATCATTTGTGTTTGTAATACACACAACTTGATCTGCCAAGTGTCTGTGATGAAGTGAGCCATGAATGTAATAGGGCATCAACACAAAATGGATTTTACAATCTATGTTGAGAGAAGGGAACTGTTTCAAAAGTAACAAGACATGAAATTGCAACTGGACATCCAAGACCTTTTAAACAAAATTTCTAGTCTTGAAAAAAAATGCTGATATATTTTAAGAAGAAAAAAAAAATAATAATATGTATTTTGTTTGTTCTTTGGTACGTATTAGAAAATACATTGAAAATATTTAGTATGCACCAAATGTTGCTTATCAACCATCATTAAACAGAAATGTATGGCTTATGTTATTATTTATTATTGTTTTTGTTAGAAATTTAAAAAGTCCTAACGTTATTAAACTCAGCATATATTTCGGACTTCCTTGAAAGCGCAACAGGTGTGCAGCGCTGCTGGATGTTTATGTGTAGCTTATAAAGAAAGATCGCTCTTATATACTTACAGATTTATAAAAATAAAAAAAAACTTTAGCCAAGGGTGTCAATAGCATGGAGAAGACCTTTTAGACCGGCCAAACATTTACCTTCAGCAAAGACGGGGCGGGCTGCATTTCTCTTCCGTCTTTCATGCTGAAGCTTTAGCCTAGCGGCTACAGCTAGCTAGCTAGCCAACGGCAAATCAGACCTGTCAATGCGACGGTGGCCGTTGCATGACAAACATCACGCGAAGCGAAAATGTAAAAAGGTTCAGAAAACATTTTTTGAGAATCGATTCTCAAACATTTCGGAGCGATTCTGAATCTTGTTAAATAGGAATCGAGATTCAGACGTGAATCGATTTTTCCTCACACCCCTAATGAACAGGTGTTGAAAATCGTATCTTTTTTCAATTAATAACAGTTGAAAGCCAAAGGATTACGTGTTTTTTTTCTCAAATGGCAGACATTAAAAATCCCCATATAGCAGAAGGATGGCAAATTTATACATATCCGCCCCAGAAGAATATGCGTAACAATAAAATGCGTTACCTTTGTAACCTATGCTGTTTTTGTCCGTTCTGTGCAGAGAAACTTCTACTTAATTTACAGATCAGAGTCCTGCAATAACGGGTTCCTGCAGCTAATCTGCTGTTTCATGTGGACATATCAAATCTTTGTCTGGGAGCGCTGGATGCTGAGATAGTGAGAATAATCTGCATTCAGCGCAAAGATGGAGAGATTTTCAGACTCTCTCCACACAATGGAAGGTGGGAGTCAACCAAAAATATATTAATATTTTTCATCCATACACGTAAAAAAAAAAACTTCCACCAGACCCATAACATTTAGATTATGTATTTTTTCCATCTTGAAACGGTACCTGCAACATTGCAGAATTCTTCTGGAGCAGAAAGGAGTCTGTAAAAAAACAGTGCTTTTTAGTGCTGTGCGATACCAGTCATCTTTGTGGAAACACTGGTATCATTGCCTTTTTTAACTGTTCTGTTGTATGTCTATGTGCTGTCTATGTATATTTATTGGACCATGAGTCTGGAAATAAAGTTGATTGATTGATTGTAAACATCTTAAAAGTAGCATCTGCGCAGAAAGAAAACATGACGGTGGCAGAGAGGAGTATTTATTGTTGAAATACACATTTGTTTAACTACTCTTCACATTTAATAAATGTATTTTCTCTTTCTGTTTCCCAGTGAATTACACGGGAGGAAAGCTCTATATTATCTCTATAATCTGTTTAGATCCATAAATATGATCGCATTTGTAATCTGCAGTAGCCTACTTTATTTAGAAAAATTACCTTTAGTTTAACAGATCGCTCGCAGCTCGCGCAAAAGTAGGTCAGACGCCGAAACGTTAATTTTAAGGCGCTCTGCAGTTGTTAAAAAAAGGCTCAGGTTTGGTGGAGAAAAACTCGTCATAAAAAGTGTCCCGTCCTGCATTCTGACCATGATTCTGACCCTCGCCAGTCCCTGCCTGCAATTTTCTCATCTTGTCAAAACCATGACTACCTTTTAACTGCTTGTTACGATAATTTGTCTGCGCTGTTTCACCGCGAGGTTGTTTTTTAAAGTAGTGGCTGATTTTCAAAGGTCATATCTGTAACGCTAAAATCCATTAATATTACTCTGAGACGTAGGATGTTTTTAAAAAATAAACATGATATGCTTGGATGCAAAAAAACAATTTACATTTACCTGGTTGAAGAGCGGGGGAAATCATGGGGGAAATCAGGACACAGATAGCACCAACTAGCGGGAAAACCCCATTTTTACACTCTATGAAAAACAATTTTATCTTCTTTTTCTGTGCTTCCCCCGGCACACCACTGCTGATACAGCGCCCCCTTGGCGGCACAACTCTGCAACTGCAGTAAAAATAACTTCCATATAGTTGGGGGCAGAGCGATATCAGGCTGATGCGGCACAAAATTAGCTGGAGGCGGCCGCCACGCAAATTTAAACGCAGGAAAAACCCTGTTTTATTAAGTTTATGGGTTTTTTGGTTGTGGTTAGTCAGGCAGACAAAATAGTCTTAACACTGGCTCACTATTTTGTAGTTTAGAGTGAAACACAGCAAACAGCAAACAGCATAAGTCTTAGGGTTCAATTAATTCTCGGTAAACCATTGGCTCATTTTTAAACATGCACAGTTTCTGTAGGCTACAGAAGCTAAAACTGTCACTTTCACTCAGTAAATATAAGAGGCTATTGAGTTTTGGAAATGCAGGACTTCAAAAGCTATTACAGCAACAGAGTATCTTCAGTCCGAGGCTTCTTCAGTTTCCCTGCAACACAGACCGCTACAGGAAATCCTTTCTCCCCACAGCCATCATGGTCTACAACAACGCCTTAAAAAAGTTAATTAATTTATAAACAGAGTTAGGTTTATAAAATAAATTAAGATGCAGAACGTTTCAAACGTTTAGGTGATTATTCTCATTACTATTATTATAATTATTATAATAAATCTTTGCATTATGTTTTATTTTAGGCAGGTAGGCAAATAAGTGGTTATTTTAAAATTATCTTTATTGAGATTTCTACTTATTTTCTATTTATTTACCTGGAATTCATATAATGATTGCATTTATGTTACCTAAACTATGAAATGCATATGTGAAATTCGAAAATCACAGTGACGTTACTAGAAAACTGACCTCACGAGAGTAAAAATGATGATCTCCTGCCATCTTGTGGCAGTGAACAGCTACTGCTGCGTCTTTCAGTCAGTGCTCGAGTGGGTAGGAGCCGCTGAGGACACTTGATTCAACATGGCAACCAGGTGGGGAATCTGCAGCGCGGGGAAGATCAGCCATGACTTTACTGTGGCTCTGAAAACTCTTCCTGCTGAAGACCATCAGGTGGGTTTGCTGAGCTGCAGTGAAAAATTACACAGTTTTCCGCGACTTTCTTACAAAGCACGTCGAGAAATTCAGCTGTTCTTCTGGCATACGGGTTCTACAATTTCTTTTCTGAGCAGAAGTTCTGTTAAAATCACTTTCTGCTGCCCTGCAGTTTTAAAATGTGCAGGATTCGGATTTTAGCGAGTTGCAAACAAACTTGCACATTGCAGGCCGTGGTCGACGTTTCTTTGGACAGACGGTAGTAGCTCTTATGTTTTTACCGTAAACTATGCACTATAGGTGCATCTGGATGTTTCTCCATTTTTAATATGTGCTTTCCAAATCTAACCTTTTATGGGGAAAACAGTTACATCAAGTCCAGTTTGAGGTTTGCAACAAGCTATTTAGGAGACACAACTAACACGTTAAACTAATGTTCTGTGTAAATGCTTTGGCCTAGAAGTAAGACCTTCTGTGGAGGAAGCAAAACCCTTAAACATGATGGTGGCAGCATCATGCCGTGGGGAGTCTTTGCTTTAGTAAAGATAATTTTGCTTAAAACTGGAGGATAGAAAACCATTAGTTTGGTCTATTCAAAGTCCAGACTAAGATAAAATTGGGGACTTTTGGCAAAACTTTAAAATTAGGATTCACAGATGTTCTCCATTCAATCTGCAATGTCTTTTTTCTTGCTGTACAAAGATCTGCAAAGTATCGAGAGACAGCCGTTAAGATTTACTGCTGTAACCGGAGAGAAATTGGGTTCTGCAAATTATTGACGCAAACAACTTTCCTAATTATTAATTTGATATTATTTATTTTATTATTTAATCTTTTTATTTCTAAAACAGCGAGTTTAAAAGCGAGGTATCATTTTCATTCCACATTAGTCATGATCATATTTTCTTTTGGTCTACCATAGAAAATTTCAATAAATGGAATATGATTTAATTGTTCTAACATGAAAAAAAATGTGAACGAGTTCAGCAAGGCTTTTACAAGTTGCTGTACAAGTGACAAAAGAACATTTAGCTTGAAATGTCTGGTGCAACGTCTCAAACAGTGACACATTTGAAAGGATTTCATTATCTATACAAGGCATCTAATATGTGACGGCATTTACAGGTTGTGGCTGTTGCAGCTCGTAAATTGGAGGATGCTCAGGAGTTTGCTAGAAAACACAGCATCTCTCGGGCTTACGGCAGCTACGAGGAGCTGGCTAGAGATCCAGAAATAGGTCAGCGTCCGTATATCTCTGTGGGTTTTTTATTTGGACCCATAGTTATTTTAATTTTCTCTTATATTTTATAAGGATGTTTTTGAAACAAATCTGAGAGAATCATTCACTGTTCCGTTTGATCTGTGTGCAGATGTGGTGTATGTTGGAGTTATCCACCCCTACCACCTGAAGGCCTGTCGCCTCTTAACAAATGCTAAAAAGAACGTTCTGTGTGAAAAGCCGC
This sequence comes from Apricaphanius iberus, assembly GCA_028564705.1. NCBI lineage: Eukaryota > Metazoa > Chordata > Actinopteri > Cyprinodontiformes > Aphaniidae > Apricaphanius > Apricaphanius iberus. Next base: position 1,170,012 of record JAPXFQ010002722.1, on the reverse strand, counting down.
TGGCCATGAACGCCTTGGAGGTAAAGGAGATCCTGGACTCGGCCAAAAAGAATGATGTCTTCCTCATGGAGGTAAACATATAGCACACTAGGAAGAATAACATTTCTGTGTATACATTTTATTTGCATTACACACGTAAAAAAAACAAAAAACTTTTATCTTCAGGCTGTGTGGACCCGTTTCTTCCCAGTGTCTGTGGAAATCAGAAAGCTGCTGGCTCAGGGGGAGATAGGGGAGGTGAAGATGGTCCGTACAGACTTCGGTGTGCCGCTGTTGCACGTGCCTAGATCGGTGCAGAAAGACCTGGGTGGAGGAGCGTTACTAGACCTTGGCATCTACTGCCTGCAGTTCATAAATATGGTGTACAATGGAGAGAAGCCAGAGAGAATCCAAGCCAGCGGTATCTGCCTGGAGACAGGTAGGGAGTTAACAGGATGAGGCCTTTGTGTAATCTCAGAGGCTGTGCCCATTCAGTTACATTCATCCCCAACTATTGTGTGGATTACTATTATTAACCCTACACGTATTTGAATTACAAAGGCTTCAAGTTCAGCCTTTTTTTCCCCCATTAAATCACAAACAACAAATTTCAAAATTGCAATATATAGTGTGGAGAAGAACACTGAACATAAGTAATTATCCGCCTTGATAACAGCTTGATGACATCATCAAAATCACGGTAGGTGAGTTTGTCAAAATCTCTACTTTAGGCTAAATTTACATAATTTCTACCTACACCTTTTATATTGCCCACTACTACTCAAGGGCATCAGTTTGATTTTAAAGGTTCTGGGGACAAAAACTATAAACTTCAGTGTGGTTTGAAGATTGCTAGGGACAATTATTATTAACTATTCATAACCCAAGTATTACTCTGTTTCCCATTTCATTACAATAAGCGCTTAAGTGTTTGATTATGTATGTTTTTTTTACTTGAAATGGCACCTGCAACATTGCAGAACGTAAAATAATCTTGACAGCAGCATTTGCACAGAAAGAAAACGTGATTGCATAAAAAGTGTATATGAGTGATTTAAATAATGGTTCACTCATATAGGTTATGTGGAAATTGTGTCGGGAGCACAAGTGGCTGTTAGATTGGTTCTGGTAAAGAATTTCCGCCTGGTTCACACCGGCTGCGCCCAGGATAATCGCACTTATTTTATTAAAAACACGCGTATTTCTATGCAGTATCGGACTAGGGCTTCTGCTCAGCTGTTTTTTCTGAGCTATTTTTGTTTAATCACGGGTAAGTAAATAACATTATTAAATAATTACACCACGTTTCTGTTACCAGGAAGTTTGTGCACCTCTTTAATTTATCCGTTGTCGAGACACACACACAGCCAGAGAGAGCGTGTTTATGGTAGTGGAGAGTAGTGTAGATACACTGTTGAAATACACGTGTTTGTTTATCTACTGTTCACATTTAATAAATCCATTTCCTCTTCCTGTTTCCCAGTGCGAGTAGACAGTAGGAGAGCTCTCTATATCATCTCTGTCATCTGTTTAACTCTACAAATATGATTGCATTTGTTATCCCAGTATTTTATTAACTAAATTTTATTTTCACAATTGACCAGCTTGTCTCCTGTGTTGGTGTAAATTCCTGCCTGAATTGACGCGGGTCGCTCGCGCAAAAAAATAGACCAAACGCCTAAATAATCGCTTCACAGCTGGCTCGCGCTGTGAAGTGCTTCGTGTCTGGTGTGAACCAGGCTTTAGGTTTGGTGGGGATAAACCCGTCAATCATAAAAAGCGCTGGGGACCCCCAGTTAAAATGACGCATATGCTACTACGAATCTCTAATTTTTAAACCACTATTTTTAAACCGATATGATACTTGGATCTGAGTACTTGCCGATACAGAGTACCAATGCCAATACTTTATCTGTTAACTTACTGATACCAATACGAGTACATTGAAACGGTATTGGCCCTGATAAACAATACCAGTATTGGTGCATCCCTAAATATTACCTTACCACAGTTGTTTTACAACATGCTTTCTGCATATTGAAGCCCTGAAGTGCAAGAAAACTAACCACTAAGGTAAAAAAAAAGTTTCTTTCACAAACTAGATAGATGGATGGATGACCTTTATTAGTCCCACTAGTCTGAAATTTGCATTGTTGCAGCATAAGGTTTACAGACACAAAAAAAAGAAACGACTAAGAGACTTTAAAAACAACTGTAAAAAAAGATGCCATTATAAATAAATAAATACTAGTTAAAAAATAAGTAAATAAAAAAAAAAGAGCTGTCTATATTTTTTGCTTTTCGCATCAGTGGCTTCAAGGGCGTTGTAATAAAGTCTAACAGCAGCTTCGAGGAAAGACCTTCTGAATCTTTCCCTCACACTTCGCAGAAGCAGCAGCCTGCCACTGAAGGAGCTGCTCAGTGCCGACATAGTTTTCTGCATGGGGTGGGAACATAGACCGTAAATACAATGGGTTAATTACCGCCTAAAGTGGTTGTATTTCGATTACCATTGGTGGAGGGTGAGGACGTGGGCGGGCTTAGCTTAACAGCATATCCAGCAAAAAGCAGTCACAATGTCATCATTACAACTCAGATCCTCTCAAAACTTTTGACTCACCTCACATCTCTGGCATCCATTAGTTTATGGCTCCAGCTCCTGAACTGTGTTCCTCACGCCAGTACTGATCTAACCAGCAATCACCCAGTCTGTCGAGAGTCCGACTCTGTAGTCTTCCAGTCTGATCCAGCAGACTGCCGCTCTCTGACACTGCTGCTTGCCACAGCTTCTCGGTCCTACCCGACCGGTCGCCTGCTTCAACCCGCATGTAGAAGGAGATAACTGCTCTGATCGGACCCCCATTCCTCTTGGCGACCTGACAGAAATTCTCTCCCCCACAGCTGGTGAAGCTTTAGCCTATATAAAGCCTCCCCCAAACCAGACTTCCTGGATGGTCTGTTACTGTGATCAATACCACAGCAAGCCATCTTTGTCCAATAAGTGCAGATTAATACCCAAAACTGAATAAAAACGGCAGAGGCAACTGATAGTGGAGTTCAGAAACACGAAATGGCCGAAGTCTTTAAGTTAGTCTCAGGCTGTTAGGGCCTTCCCCGACCAAGTGGGGGTGGTGGGGGGTGGGGGCAGACTATGGTGTAAGCTATTACGTACCGTTAGCCACCACTAGCCACCACAGTTAGCCTAGACAAAGCTGTCAATCGAAAGGACACATCCCTTATTATTCATAATTCCAAGGTTAAATTACATCTAAACGGAAGAGTTAGAAAAAAATTCACCCCCATCAGAGTTGTCATAATGGTAAACCTGAACTACCTAACCTAAAAAGGTTTTTTCGGACCAGGCCACAAACATGTTTATATTTGCCGTAAAGTTGGCCTTTTAACGTCAGAGTCAATGCGAAGTTGCTCCTTTTTGGAGCCAGCCCCCAGTGGATGAGGGGGGAACTGCAATTTTTACCCCTTCCTGGTTGGCTTCAAGTTCTGCGGGCAGAGTTTGTCCCTTGGATGGGAACTGTTGTCCATCAGAGATGGCAGCTTAGCCACCATCCTCCCATCACTCACCACCTGCACTGGGTCCAGAGGAGATCCTACAATGTAGCTGGCCATCTGGACCTTTTTGTTTAGTCTGTTTCGGTCCCCAGCAGACCAGGTGTAGCAGCAAAGACATTTAATCGAATTGGTGTCTCGTCTAAATGGAGTCTGTATTTCAGGAAACCATAAAGTATCTTGTTTGAATCGGGTCCCAAAGGGGAGAAATCTCACACTGCTGGCTCAGTTGTCTATGATTATGTTTGTCTATATTTTTGTCTGAATGGATGACGTTGCCACCCATTCCTTTATTTAACATGCACTCACAACTTTGTGAAAAAGTGAACAAACGTGGTGCCGTTGCTGTTCTAATAAAGCAAATCCTGACCTTATTATGGACCTTAGAATACAATTTAATGACTCTCCTCTATCACAAGCAGCAACAAAAAAAAGGATGCAGAGAACCACAGACATATGCTTTTGAATAAAGCTCTGATTTGAAGATAGATCTGTTGTATTTGCCAGTGGGTTGACTGCTCATGTTCAGTAGGGATGCACCGATACTGATACTGGTATTGGGTATCGGCCACGATACTGTCTAATGTACTGGTATCGGTATCGGTTAAGTTTAACCAATACCATGAACCGATACTAAAAATGGGGAAAATCTGCAATAAATTCACCAAAAAAGATTAATTTTTCACTTGAAATATTATTTTTGTGGTAATTTTATATTTTACATCTGTTATTTTGTCTCAGTTATGTTTAGTTTGTAAAGTCTGGTGCCTTTAGTCTCTTCAAGAAAGGCACCAGAAGTTATACAGTTTAGTAATTCAACAATATGTGGCAAGGTATACAATGAGGGCCCAGGCGGGATTCGATCCCCCGACTCCCAGGTGAAGCAGCCAGGGCACATGTTCTACCGGAGCCAAAGTGACAGGACCTCCACACTGTCACAAATAGTATCGGATCGGTATCGACAGCTACACAAAATCCAGCCATAGGTATCGGGACTGAAAAAGTCGGATCGTGCATCCCTAATGTTCAGTGTTCTTTTCTTGTGTCTCTGGCAGTGTCACAGCACTACTAGTTGGCCCACATGGGTACTAAAGCAGTTTCACCTGTATTTGGTACCATGTGGACAAAATGTCTTTATTGTGGTGCCGTTTTACAGATTGTTTTCTGAAACAATACCCATTTTGTCTCAGTGTAATAGGTCCTTAGAAAAGAAATTATTGTATACCTTACAGATTAGTTGCAAAACAAAGACCCCAAAAGCTATTTTCACCTCCTGAGAGACCCTTTTGATAAGTCATATTACTCTTATTTTTGGCTTTGTCGGCTGTGTTTTATGGTTTTTAACATCTTTTCTAACATCTACACCGTATCATATTTTGTGTTTCTCTGTAGGAGTGGATGAGACCGTATCTGTCATTTTTAAGTTTTCTAAAAACAGAATGGCAATGTTCACCTGCTCTTCTGGCGTTCAGCTGCCCAATGATGCCTTTATTGCCGGGACAAAAGGCACAATCCAAGTAGGTCATCAAGGATCGGATGGCAACAACTTAAAAAGATCATGCCATTCAATGTATTTAGCAGTGTTTCATGTGGAGGAACCCTAAATGGGTTCAAGCATTGGTTTGACGCTAATCTGTTGGATATGCTCCAGGTCCTTTCTCCAATGTGGTGCCCCACATCACTGGTTGTTAATGGGAAGGAGACCCGGTACCCCGTGCCTGAACCGTACTTGCCTCTCAACTTTACCAACAGCACAGGAATGCGTTACGAAGCAGAGGAGGTCCGCCAGTGTCTCCTCAAAGGTAATGAGATATCAGCATTTTTCAGTCTGTAGGTCAAGTACAGTTAACTGCAGAACGTGCAAGATCCCAGATCCCCCTTAATACCATTATGGTTGTTTTGACCCTATATCAGGGAAGACGAAGATAAAAATTAAATTTAAGGAGGATTCTGTTGGGTTTTTTTCAACATCCTCCTAAAATCAAATTTGAATTTTAAAAGTCTTTGGGGAAAATGTATTTCTCCTTCTTCCAAAGCTGCATTTCCTTTCAGATGTTTTAGATATACTTTATGAAAAGCTCTACAAAGAGGCAAATGTTCTCTTGATAATTACGAATTGCTTTCCACTGAAACATCCGTGAATAGGTGAATCCACAAACACATAACCGTGAATGGGCAGTGGTCCACTGTGTTCTTATTGCCCTTTTTCCTATTCCATTTGCACAGACAAACAATTAGAAATGGGTTTTTTCTGAAGCATTTTGCTCTTGGACTTGTTGTCTCAGTCAAGCGGGTGACATTAGACACACAGTTCAGTGATCAAGAGGAGCCTCTTTTCACTAGCTACGTTTACATGGACACAAGTAATCGGATTAAAACCCTGATCGAAATAAAAATGCTTCATGCAAGCACGCCATTCAGATTACTCTTACCCAATTACACTCATTCAGATCAAAGTTTCATTCCAATTGAGAAAGGTGGGTTATGCCGATAGTTAATCTGATCACGGTGCATGTAAACCCTGTTTCCGAACGTGGTGCAATTACTGCGTATGTGTGTTAAGTCATGCATAGATGAACAGTGCATCGACCTGAAAAAAATTAAGGGATTCGGTTTATAATTTAATTACGTACATAAGTCTTCTTTTACGACCGTTTATGGTCTTTTAGATAGTTCTGCGCATATCAAAAGAATTTATTACGCTCAACCCTGTAACAAATGTAAACCCTTGCTCATTTCCACAGTCGTATTCTAATCCGAACATGTAAACTTAGCTGCTGTTTTTATTGGAAACGCTTATGTAAACGCTTAATCGGCCCTTGGATTGTAAGAATATCCTTTGAATTTTAGATTTAACAACACAAATTGTTTCATTTAAAGTCCCTCTTGGGTGTTGTACATTGGACACATAGAATTTTATATAGGTTGTAAAACGTGAAAATGACTCCCTTGGCAGTTCCAGTACTGTATTGTCTAAACTCCTGTACTTTACGTTACAAGGATCCCAAAACTGTTTCCAGGAAAAGTTACGCGCTATGGACCACTTCAGGTTCAATTTAAGAAAGTTGTATGGAGTCAAAAGAACTCCTGGAATCAAGTTTGATTCCGTTGCTGCTCTAGTGTTAAAGTAGAAGGTATTATATGAATTACCGCTGCAGCAGGAGGGTGTGTGTGTTGAAAGATAAATGGAATGCATCGGCTAAATGTGGAAAAATATGACCTGACTGGTGAACGGTTAACACCTTATTAAACAGGGTTTAAAAGTCAGCTGCATAAGCTCCTCCCCTTGTCTGAAATACTGTTGGACCATGGCTGACTCATCTCTTTCTTCTTGGCAGGGCTGAAGGAGAGTTCAGTCGTGCCTCACTCTGACTCCCTGCTGCTGGCTGAGCTGGAGGATGAGATCCGCCGGCAGGTGGGGGTTGTATACAGCCAGGACTGCCAGTAAATGGTCAACTTGTTCACGCTGCCATTAAAGAGTACCAGTTTACAGTGAAGACCAGCTTACTGTTACTCCTATTTTTGTGGGACAACAGTGCTGCTTGACCTCTAGCTTTGTGATTAACCTGTTTTTTTTATTGCTTTGAAAATATAAACAACTAAGGACAACCTCTCATCCACACGTTTGGAAGTTACTATTTTATAATTAAGTGTTACACAGCAGTTTTACATAGAAATGTATGGGAACTCACTGAGCACTATCAACAATGCAATAGAATGTCAAATCTTTCATCTATGAAATAAATCTATCAAATTTCTAAAAAGAAATGGTGACTCTGTTGTTTCTTTACCCACCGGTAATGTAATAAGGTTTAGCACTGCTCCGCTTGAATCTCTTCTGTATATACATTGCTGTGAAAAGACATTTTCAGGGTCACAAAGGCAATCACAAGGTCAGCCTTCTATCAGCTGAAGAACATTTATAGGATTAAAGGACTAATGTTGCAATAGGCCCTCAAAAAATGAATTCATACTTTATTAATGGTCATTATGACAAGTCTGCCTAAAAAAATAAAGACTTCTGCAGCTGATCCAGAATGCTGCTGCTCTCGACTGCAATAAAACTAGGAAAGTAGAATATATCCCTCCAGTTCTCAAGTCCTAACACTGGCTTCATGTAGCTAACACAATAGATTTAAATATACTCATTTATAAATTATTAGATTGCTTTGCACCAAAGTATGTTGAAGATCTGATGTCATACAACCCCCCTCAATCCATTCATCCTTTAGCTATACCCGTCTATACTACAGGGTTGCGGGCGGGCGGGGTAGTGTTAGTCCCAGACCAATCAGTTCCTCTTGTTGCGGTCTACTTAGCACTTAGCATCCTTGAAAATCAGAACCAAGCACGAGGAAGCAGCATTCAGTTTCTACTTTTATCTGGAACAAACTTCCAGACTCTGCAAAGCTGCTGAAACACTTGAGTTCCTTTAAATCAAGGCCAAAATCCATCAGTTTAGAGCTGCCTTTGATTAGTATTAGCTAGAAAATCATAAGTGTTTATGTTTGACTGTCCTATGTGTCTGATGCTGTTATCTGCTTTTTAGTGATACGTTTCCTTATTGGTGAAGGTGTAAGTACATTTGCCTTGCTTCTAGAGACTTCTTTCTTTGCTGCTTTGTTTTATATCAGTAACATAAAAAAGCCAAGAAAACACAAGTTAGTTTCATTTAAATTAGTCATTAATAATAGAAAAGACATCCAAACCGATCTGATCATAAGTGAAAAGTAATGGCTCCTAAACCAGTTACAGGAGGTTGCAAATAAGCTTAACATCACTCCTCTTCACTCAATTGTTTTGTTTAGCCACATTGGGGGGGATTTTGATCATGATCAGCCTGTAATAGTTCAGGATCTCAAATGGATTTAACTTTTGGTTTCTACTAGGTCATTCAAAAACCATCAACTACTCACTGAAACTTTTTCAGGAGATGGTGTGTGCATTTAAATTATGAAATTTAGTTTTTGAGTGTAAAGATGGCCAAAGGACAGTGGCTCAAAGGTAATCAATTCTAACAGTTTTACATGTCCTTTCATATCATGTGACCCTTCCATACCCTTTGCTAAACAACGTTTTTTTTCTCACATCAGATTTTAATAATGGCATTAATGACTTACAAAGTGGTACTGCTTTTTTCATGGAATCAGCAAAACAACGCCCCCTAGAGTCATAGAATCTGACGGCCATAGAAAATGGCATAATAGTTTTTAAGGCAGGCGAGCCACTCCTAGGAAGGCTCGCAACTGTTGGTGCAATGGCAGGTGCGTGGCAGAAAGCGTAAATGTTTCTGATAATCACTGTTTCTGGCAATCACCTTTGAGCAACATGGCAACCAGGTGGGGAATCTGCAGCGCGGGGAAGATCAGTCATGACTTTACTGTGGCTCTGAAAACACTTCCTGCTGAAGACCATCAGGTGGGTAGGCTATACATGCTGCACTAGGGAGAAGAATCCAACGTGTGATTTAGACGTAGTACGCTCTTGCAGTCCTCCATGCAGGGTAAAAAAAAGTATGTGTAGCCGACACATGGTGTTGAGAACGTGAGCGTCGTGTAAACTAATGACTCGATGCAATCCACTTGGTTACCTTAGATAAAAAAACAAATTGTTCGGAATGATTTTTTGGAAAATATTGAGCTGAAATGCCTGGTAACGTGTAGATAACATGTGAATGGTCGCATTGAAATGCAACACATCCGCTGTCAAATTGTTTGTTAGACGTTGCATTTTGGGTAACCTGCAAAACTTTTACCGCAAACTACAGAAAATAATTTGTTTATGGAAAATCAGAGTATAACTCAGTATAAACTCAGGGAATAACGAGGAATTGTGAATGAAATAAAGAGTCTGTGTCATGCATTTCACCATTGAAACCTCTTTATATGTACAAAACAAAGTGAGCTAATGATGACCTCTGCCGGAGGAGGAATCAAATTGCCACAAAAAATATAAGAAAAGATTATTGCAGGAATTTGAAATAAATGCAATTACTCTTTATCACATTAAAACATTTGCATTAAAAGCAATGTTTCTCACAGATATAGAGAATTATTGTAATGTGACTCAAATTACAGGTTGTGGCTGTTGCAGCTCGTAAATTGGAGGACACTCAGGAGTTTGCCAGAAAACACAGCATCTCTCAGGCTTATGGCAGCTACGAGGAACTCGCCACAAATCCAGACGTAGGTCAGTGTCCATCTGTCAGAGGTTGTGAGGTTTGCTGCTGTACACATTCCACCTGGAAGTAAATGTTCTGACAAATTGAATAGCCCTTTCTTGAGCAGTCTTTTTCCAATGTTTGCATAGATGTGGTGTATGTCGGAAACATCCATCCCTACCATCTGAAGGCCTGTCTGCTCTTTATGAATGCCAAGAAGAACGTTCTGTGTGAGAAGCCACTGGCCATGAACACCAAGGAAGTGAAGGAGATCCTGTACTCTGCCAAAAAGAATGATGTCTTCCTCATGGAGGTAAACAAGCAGTAAGACCATAAAGATGAGATGATGCAGCAGTCACTCAGAGACTGGAATTTTATATGTTTCCCTTTATCAGCGATTGGCAGTCATAGTCTGTAAAAATCTCAGACTTTTCCGCTGTCAAAAATAAGACGTCCATAGCTGTCTATAAATAGATTAACCAGCAGCATATACTTTGATGGTAAAATGGGAATATTTTGCAATTTTACTATTGGTGCATATTTAAGGATCATCATTCTTTTTTTGCACATTTATTGTTCTTTCTGTTTTGTTGCCCTACATTTAAATCTGAAAATTATCAATAAAAAAAGCAGCGCTCTTTAGATAATACTAAATTGGTGTCAAATTTCGAAACCCAGTTGATTAATAATCCCTAATGTCGGCATCCTCTGTTTTTTCTTCAGGCTGTGTGGACCCGTTTCTTCCCAGTTTCTGTGGAGGTCAGAAAGCTGCTGGCTCAGGGGGAGATAGGGGAGGTGAAGATGGTTCGGTCAGAATTTGCCATTCCCTTGTTGCACAGGCCTAGATTGGTAGAGAAAGAGTTGGGTGGAGGAGCGTTGCTGAGTCTTGGCATGTACTGCCTCCAGTTTGTGTGTATGGTGTACAATGGAGAGAGGCCAGAGAGGCTCCAAGCTATGGGGGTATGCCTGGAGACAGGTAACCAGAGGGAAGAGCTTCATTTAAAAACTGCTTTTATGTTTTTGATACCTGTTATACCTTTATAATCACAGGGGTGGACGAGACGGTGGTTGTCACACTAAAGTTCTCGGCTAAGAAAATGGCAGTCTTTACATACTCTTCAAGTATGCGGCTTCCCAATGATGCCATTATTGTGGGTAACAAGGGCACAATTCAGGTAAGCCATCAAGGGTGGGTTAGGTTAACAATTAAATGCAACATATATGGGAAATGTTCTTTTATTTTTTTATTTTTTTTACTGCATTTGTTGTCTTTTTTTTATATATATATTTGGAGATCCCCTCCTGGATGTGGTGCCCCACATCATTGATCGTGAATGGGAAGGAGACAAAGTACCCTTTGCCAGAACCCTGTTTGCCTCTGAACTTCCACAATGGCACAGGAATGCGTTATGAGGCTGAAGAAGTCCGACAGTGTTTGCTTAAAGGTAAGTAGAGATTTCTCATATATTAGTCTGTATCTATAACATGACTTTATTACATATATATCATGGCAGAATTGCAAATATAAAAAATATTGCAAATGAGTGCTTTTGGAATCTCCAGGCAGTTGGTGACTGGCTAGTGATGTAAATATTTATCATTAGCTGGAACCTGAAACACAATGTGATTATGCCATTATTTGTGTCTGCAGGGCTGAAGGAGAGTCCAGTCATGTCTCACTCCGACTCTCTTCTGCTGATTGAGCTGGAGGATGAGATCCGTAGGCAGGTGGGCGTGGTGTACAGCCAGGACTGCCAGTAAATGTTTTACCCTGCATTCTCGCTGCGACTAAAGAAGAGTTTATAAATGACTGTGATCCAGCTGGACTTTGTATTCACACCATTCAGCACTGTTCCCAATTTTTTTACTGACCTCACAAGATCTCTGTTTGAGTAAAAGAGAGCTCACTTTAAGGTGTATGCTAAACCAATTATCACATTGGTTTAGGATTTTGTGAACTTTGAAAACTGCATGTTTAAGAAGGAACACAATCTGTAAAGGCACTTTGTCAATTAAATCCTCAATGAATGTTCCATGACTGTAAACTGAAGTACTTTCGATGATGCGTGAAATAATTAAAAGTTCATTTGATTAAGATACCAGTCTGAAGTGTTTCTTTTCAATTAGGCATGTTAAAGATCAGGATTCTCAGTGTCATGGTTTTAATATTCACTTAAAAATGTATGAAATAACACAAATACTTTTAAACAAGAAAATACTTTTACTACTGCTCAATAATGCAGTGCATTAATTTTGATGAGGTCATCTATCACATTTCTGTTGAACTTGATACATGTTTTCTCAGGTTCACTCAAATATACAGGTGCCTAAGTAAATTATCAATAATTTATTTGAATAGGTTCAGTTCTGTAATCCAGTTAAAAAATGCTCATGTCACACATTTCTAAGCATTTAGTGCAGATGAGTTAAGTGTAACTTGGTTTCAGCCTGCGTAAATTAATGGATTTAATATCTCACCTTTCTCTTGACCATGTTCCACAAATTCTATATGAAGTTTAGGTCAGATCAGTTTGTAGGACAACTGGGTATTAATAATTTTGGGACTGTGGTAAGGTCATACTACTGTGCGAAAAGGACATCAGCATCTCCATGAAGTTTATCAGCTGAGAGAAGCATGAGATGCTTTAACATTTTCTGCAGGTAACTCAGCTGACTTTGTTGTTGATAAAACAACATATGTGATTCTGTGCTTTTCCACTCATCTTCTGCACCCTTTAACCTTGACTTCCAAATGAAATGCAAAACTAACTCCATTCTGAAAAAGAGGCCAAAAAAAGGACCATTGAGTCCAGTCCTTTTTCTTCTTAGCTCACTGCTGATGTTTGATTCGGAAGTGAAGACTGTAATGTTAGCAATAAGGCCCCTAAAGTGACCGACCGTGGAAAATTGTTGGCCACCCCACTGCCCCCTATAGAGAAAAACGCACTTAAAAAAATTTCAAAAAAGAATATTGAGCTCATATAAACCATAGTCCTTTTCAGCAAGGCATAATGCAAAACCCAATTATTAAACACATGAATAATAATTAAATGAATGCTGCCCACCAATTTCAATGGACTGAGACGCTGTCTCAAAGGCTAATGGTAAAATGGTAAATGGTCTGTACTTGTATAGCGCTTTTTCTAGTCCAGAGAACCCCATAGCGCTTCACACTATATCCAGGGATTCACACGCTAGTGATGGTAAGCTACACTATGGCCACAGCTGCCCTGGGGAGCACTGTCATAAGTGAGGCTGCCGTACACTGTTGCCAACTTTCCCAAAGGACACAACAAGCAAGATGGACAGAGCTGGGGTTTGCACCAGCAACTCTCCGGTTACAGGACAAGCTACTACCTTCTGAGCCATGGTCACCCTGGTCAGATAGTCTAACCCAGAGATGTCCAACTCATTTCCATTTTGGGCCACATAAAGATAATGAAAGTCATTAAAGGGGCGGTTGTGGCAGAAAATATTGATAAAACTATATTTAACAAACCGGTAAAAATTTGAATAAATATCTGCATCAACAAGTACTTCTTAAAATTAAATGATACTGAATATCTTTTCATAATGATGTGATTTAGGACTACCCCCAAAAAACACTGATTTGAGTGATAAAAGTGCATTTAGCTTCATATAAATAGAACTTAAAAGTTGTATGTATATGGTCCTCTCCAGTTTAGAGGGCCACATCAATGGTCAGGGCAGGCCGGGTTTGGCCCCCAGGCCTTTACTCTGACACCTGTGGTCTAGTCTCAAACGTGTGAAATTTACTGAAAGAAACCACGTTCAAAGAGTCAGAAGAAGAAACCGGAAAAGAAACAGTTGTAAGTTTTACTAAAATAAAAAGAAGCTAAATTTAATCAACTTTAATCTTTTCAGTTATTTAACAAATTTCCCCCCACACATTTTGATTCTAATTCCCCCTCCATCTTCTCTGCTGCCACAATCTTCTCTCCAACTCAATAGATGGAGACAGGCAGCCAGTTGCTAGACTAAATCCATACAGTTCTACTCCAATAGTTCAAAAAAAGGGGAATACAGAGGAGTTATTTCATAAAAGTTCTTTAATTCCAGTAATCAACTTAATTCCCTTTGAGATAGCCTACTGAGATTTTGCAGAGAGAGAGCTTATAATGGAAGGCATAAAGGCTTTACATCCATGCAGTCCTACATTTTGCAAGAAAAAAAAATCCTCTGTATTTGCCTCATTACAACTACAACTCGGAACATTTAGATTATGAGTTACCTCAGGTTAAAAATAATTCTAAGAGGAAGAACAGCTGTGCCAAGGAAATACCGATTTTGATGGAGCTCACAGTCTTCATTGTGCCGTGAGGCGTCTGAAGCAAACTTGGTAAAACCGAACTTGCGTTAGGTCTTCGAGCACTGCATTATGTGAGCGCAGTTTTTCCGTAGGCTATAGGCTACTCAAGTTAATGAAGTCTCTTGTGAAACACAATGAACGCCTCGGCAACTTGGGTATTCTGAGTTGAATACTGAGTCGAAAAGAACAAGAATCATCAATGTAAAAGGTTTGGTGGACATTTTTGCTAGAGAACATGTCAAAAGGCGAATTAATTTAATCTAAAATTCTGAAACTATTCTTAAAATAATTTTGTTTCATTTTAATGGGATCATTTCTGGGGGCCCCACTGTCTCATGCATAGTTCTAGAACAGCCTATTCTGGACGTGTTCACTCACTGCTAAATTTTGGTCTGATGTTTTAAATTTCCTGCAATTGAATATTTCTCAAGATGTCTCCTTTTGCTTTAAACATGTTGTCTTTGGGTTTTTTGAAGGCAAGGACAATAACAAAATTTACTTTTTGAATTTACTCTTTCTTTTAGGCAAATACTACATTCATAAATGTAACTGTACCCATACCACACCTCTTTTTCTTCTTTTCATTAGTGATGTTAAAAAATATGCGGACTCTATAAAATACTCAAAAAATACGAAAACTATTAAGACGTGGACTCTATTTGAAGAATATAACCTCAGCAACTGGTGACTTTTTTTATTTTATTTTTTTTATTTTTTTTTGCCCTGCTATCTTACAATCTCTTTACTTCCTGTACTATATTTGTCCTGTTCTCATATAGACCCCATTGTTCAATTCAGTTGCATTGTAACTTGTTTTTGTATTTTGTTATTCCTAAAATAAAGGTTTATTAATAATAAAAAAAAAAAAAAATTTTTAGAACAGCCGGAAACTGCTGATTACAAAATAAATTCTAACCGTGATTTGTCGCCCCCCTGCGGCACAAAGCAGCTAATGTTTCTGACAGTCACTATTGAGCAACATGGCAACCAGGTGGGGAATCTGCAGCGCTGGGAAGATCAGTCACGACTTTGCCGTGGCACTGAAAACTCTTCCTGCAGAAAACCATCAGGTCAGTATGTTTCTTGGAATAGAGAGGTGAATCCAGCATACGTGTCCAACACGTGATTTGGAGGCAACAACACGCCTCCTTATATCAAACATGGGACTTACCTCAAGTAGGTCTACTGCTTCTACTTTTCGCTGGATGTATTTAAAAGACAAAGTACACGTTGTTGAGAATATGTGAGCTGTGTCTAAAAGCAACAGACGCCGGTGAATGAGATTGTTATATGTTTTTTATTTTGACTAAAATGCGAAGCATATACTTGTTTTTGGAAACTCAAACTTTAGGAATAACGAAGATTTACCGATAAAATAATGAATCATTAATGGGCTTTACCGAAACAAGACAATACAACTTTTCTTCAGGTGTAAAAAAGTGTGGCTTATGGGAGGGAAGACCTCTGCTGGATGAGGAATGAAAGTGCTACAAAAATGTCACATAAAGAGTTGCAATAGAAAACTATCTCACAGAATTATTGTAAACATCAATTATCTGTATAGATAATCTGTAGATTACCTGTATCTACAGGTTGTGGCTGTTGCAGCTCGTAAACTGGAGGATGCTCAGGTGTTTGCCAGAAAACACAGCATCTCTCAGGCTTATGGCAGCTACGAGGAGCTGGCCACAAATCCAGATGTAGGTCAGTGTCCATCTGTCAGAGGTTGTGATGTATGCTGTTGCACATATTCCACATAGAATTAAATGTTACCACAAATTAAATAGCGCCTCCTATAGCATACTCTCTGGCCTTTATGTTCCAATGTTTGCATAGATGTGGTGTATGTCGGAAACATCCATCCCTACCATCTGAAGGCCTGTCTGCTCTTTATGAATGCCAAGAAGAACGTTCTGTGTGAGAAGCCGCTGGCCATGAACACCAAGGAAGTGAAGGAGATCCTCTACTCTGCCAAAAAGAATGATGTCTTCCTCATGGAGGTAAACAAGGAGGAGCCGATCTTTTTAGATTGAGATCGGAATCTGACAACTTTCCCTTCATCAGCAATCTGTAGCCAAAAACTGAACTTTTACAGTTTATAAATGCATCAGCCGACGATCAAATCTGGAAAAAATTATTTAAAAAGGCATAAAACCTAAAAACAAACACACAAAATGCTTAAACTGTAATTTAACTGTAATTCTTTAATCTTCCAACCTGTGCTACAGAACACAATTTGGAAGACTCAGCTAGCCTACCACAGGGACAATATCTTAACTCAAAGCCACAGAATTGTCTTAATGCTGTGAGCACATGAAACGAAAGTAATACAAATAGCTTGTTTGTGCACCGAAACTTGGCCAGTAAAGCTGATGCTGAATCTCTACCTGTGTATTATTTTGTTCTTTATTCAGGCTGTGTGGACCCGCTTCTTCCCAGTTTCTGTGGAGGTCAGAAAGCTGCTGGCGCAGGGGGAGATAGGGGAGGTGAAGGTGGTTCGGTCGGAGTTTGGCGTTCCCCTGTTGCACAACCCAAGATTAGTAGAGAAAGAGTTGGGCGGAGGAGCACTGTTGAGTATTGGCATGTACTGCTTGCAGCTTGTGTGTATGGTGTATAATGGAGAGAGGCCAGAGAGCATTCAGGCAACCGGAGTCTGCCTCGAGACGGGTAAGTTAACCCGAGGGATAGGTTTCATAGAACAGCAGCTTTTTTTTTTTTATATACCTTTTGTCTGCTTCATATAGGCCTACATAGAAACAGTCTGTTTTTACAGATTAGTAAAATTTAAACCTTTAAGTGTGAATTTAGCTATATTTCTTGCTAAACCAATAAATGATTTTAATTGTTCATAATTACAGGAGTAGATGAAACCGTGATAGTAACTCTGAAGTTCTCAGGGAAGAGAATGGCAGTGTTCACTTACTCTTCGAGTATACAGCTTCCTAATGAAGCGCTTATTGTTGGAACCAAGGGCACAATCCAGGTAGATCAAAACTCAGATGAGTTAACAGGTAAATGCAATGAGCTTGGGACATATTTGTAATCCTGTTGTCTTTTGCAACATTTGTGAGATTCCTGCCCGAATGTGGTGCCCAACATCATTGATTGTGAATGGGAAGGAGACCCAGTACCCCTTGCCTGAACCCGGTTTCCCTTTGAACTTCCACAACACCACAGGGATGTGTTATGAAGCAGAAGAAGTCCGAAAGTGTTTGCTTAAAGGTAAAAGAACCTGTTTATTTATCTCTGAATAATTAAATATTGCAAATCAGTATTTTTTTATTTTCAGGCAATTGCCAGGAGTAATTCAAATATTAGCTGGCAACCAAAAATGCGACTATGCTTTCATTTCTCCCTGCAGGGCTGAAGGAGAGTCCAGTCATGTCTCACTCCGACTCTCTTCTGCTGGCTGAACTGGAGGATGAGATCCGTAGGCAGGTGGGCGTGGTGTTCAGCCAGGACTGCCAGTAAATGTTTTACACTCTATATTCACGCTGTGACTAAAGAGTTGATAAAAGAAAATGACTTGATTACTATGATACAACTGGACTTTGTATTAACGCACTACAGCACTGTATTCAAATGACCTCTGGAGGTCACCCAACACTTTGTCCCTAAACTATTGGAACATTTACATCTTGGCTCAATTTGTGTGTTTTGATTGAGAGGCCTGACTTGGAGCGATCACTAGTTTCAGAGGTCATCCTTTAGAAAGATTAAAATGTCAAATTTGTTTCTTTGATATTAGCTACCGGACATTAGTCTTACTTAATTCCAATAATTTACCCAGCAAGCTCAGAAAAAAAAAGCCAGATCATTTTAGATAGGTGCTCACTTTATTGATAGAATTTAGTCTTGAGACATCTCAGTATACCAGCTAAACATCATAACCCCTTCCTTTATATAGTTCTTAGTCTCTAGCATTACAATCAAAAGCATGTTACAGGAGCAGGACAGCAACAATGGATCACCAGTGAAGAAAAGAAGGAGGGTTCTAAATTAGTCCTAAAAGTGTTCGGCCAACATCTAGTAGGATTCAAATCCGATAAGGTTTACAGTCCCCCCCCCCCCCATCGGATATTATTGAAATGTAAAGGCTTTGTGATACATCTAATAACACAAAACATTAACTCCTCTGGATAGGACACCCAAAACTTTCTCTAAAGTTAGACAAAAAATATAAGCAGAATTGAATGTCCCAAAAAAAGTAAAAACGAAAAAAGTTACTTTTCACAAAAGTAAAGTACAATTTAGAATGTAACAGTGTCTGGAGGGGATAAGGAGTGCAACACTAACAGATACACTGAAACACAATAGAAGCTTCTAAATAAGAGGACACTTCAAAACGAGAGCAATACACAAATGTCTGTTTAGGGGAAGTCGAGACCTTTGTTTGCCAGTATTTTGTTCGTTGCAGTACAGTGCTCTTTAGGATAAACACCCAAACAGGAGGCAAACACACAGGTGCTTCCACTCATAGGCTTTCATATTTAATATTACACGTGTTGGAGTGAATAAATACAGCAGTTTTTGCTCAGGGTGTAATAATCTGAAGTCTTGATGACATCTTTGATTCACAAAGGAAAAAAAACAAAATTTATTAAAGGAATGAGAACATTTGGTGGAATTATCTTGGGAAAAAACTGCTCCCACCCAAGCAGCTTCTACACCGTAAGGGTCGTCTTCTGATTGCTTGCATGAGAACCTAAAAAAACTAGACAGCTGAGTGTTCACAGGATTGGGGGGGTTGGAATGGTGAGAATCAAAGACAGATAAACGTTAAGGGTCAGTGCAGGGCAGCTGTGTTGGCTGTCTAAGCCACCTGAACCACACGCATGGTGTTGGTGTAACCAGAGCCGGGACGCCACCCAGTCAAGATGATGACAACATCACCCACTTTGAAGAAACCTCTGGCCTTACCTAAAAAATAAATAAAATAAAAAATTTTGTAAGAGAAACTGAAACAAATTCAGATGCAATTATTAATGCCTAATTTTGTTGTTTAACATTTATTTTAATGAAATAAGTGGAGCATAATTGACCTTTTG
Organism: Apricaphanius iberus; assembly: GCA_028564705.1. Classification (NCBI taxonomy): domain Eukaryota; kingdom Metazoa; phylum Chordata; class Actinopteri; order Cyprinodontiformes; family Aphaniidae; genus Apricaphanius; species Apricaphanius iberus. Next base: position 1,150,928 of record JAPXFQ010002722.1, on the reverse strand, counting down.
CTGAGCTTGGAGTCGATGTTTGTCGGACATGCTTACAAAGTAACGGTTGCTATAATTGGACAAGGGCTATTTAGGGGGCGGGGCCGGTGAAAGGTCAATTGAAAGTGTATAGAAAAAAAATATATATATCTAAAACGTGTGGTGTACACTTCGTAGAACCACCTTTTGGAGTGTGTCATTACAAACTTTCTGGCCAGTTTTTCCATTGCAAAAGAGCTTGAGCTCAGATTGGTTGAGAGCGTCTAAACTTTAGTATTTAATTTAAATCCTGTATTTGGTCTCAAATCTCACCGGTTCATTCAAGTTAGTATATAAATACCTTTTGTCTTAAACATCACTTTACCCTGCTCTCAAGGCTTTAGAAACCTAAAATTTTTGCTGCTTACCCATTTCCATTGCGAAGTTGACTCGCATGTCGACATCCTCTGCCCAAACATCATGAGGGGCCTTGGTGTACAGGACAGGGAAGATCCCACGGTAGAGGTGGGCCTGGCGAGCCGTCTGGGCGTTACGGGTCACGGCGAGGATGGGAGCACGGGGCCTGTACCTGGAGAGCAGGTGGGCAGACCTGCAGACAGACATACACCAAGCTGAAAACTGAGGAATCATGAAACATCATGTAACTGTATGCCTTGTAATGATAACATTTTAGCAGAACCACTGATTATAAATAGACAGTCTTTGTAAACAGAACTTCTGATGCAACTTGAAGAAAGGTGACCCCTAATCCTGGAGATTATTTGCAATTTGAGTAGTATGTACTAGACAACTAAGGGAACAGATTATGATCCAATCTCAAATGCTACAATATCACATTTTAATACCAATAAAAGAAAAATGACTTAAAATACATGAAATACTTGACATAATTTAGTGGTGTTTGAAATTTAGTCATAGGACCATTTCAGTTGCCAGAACCAGCAGCATGATGAAGGTTATTAAAACCTCAAATCCTTACAATGTTTTGCAACTATGATTTAAACAGCAGTGAAATCTATATTAATCTGTAGCAGCTGCAGATTGAGAAGTTTTACTCAAAACTAAGACCATTAGACTTTCCAGAAATCATTTGTCATTCATTTCAAGATCTAAATTTACACCTACATCTAGTTACACTAATCTTCTTTAAACTAAAATACTTTAAGTAAAACAGCTATTCTGGTAGATTTTGACTTCAATTGAGATTTGATAGAGCTCCATTACAGTTTGCATTCAATAAACCTTAGAAAACTAGTTAGCAGCTAAACAGGTGATAACCCTACTGGTGAATCGGCATGCAGCAGCCTTAGGCCCTGCTGATGTTTACTCTAGGCAACAAGTAAATCCACTTTGAGCTCAAATGTTCTACATATCAAGACATGAATTCATATATAAAATCCAAGATTAACACTACAGAAACATTCAATTTTTCTGCCATTATGTTGCAAAATTTGATTCTGTGCCATAACTGCTTGTTCTGTTGGAGGACTTAATTTTAGCAAAGCTTTATCTGAAGTAAAATTAGACATTTGACAGTATATTCTGACCTAAAGCTGATAGATGAATCAGTGTACTGCAAGGTGCCTTAGCTTTTATAGCACACTTTCCTCAACACAAGACAGCAAAACTCAAACTTCCTCCTAAACACTTCTACATAAGCTGTACAATATATTCTATACAAGAATAGATTGTCCTCAATAAAATGCTGGACTTATGACCATAATGTCTGTATTTAAGAATGCTGTAATGTGAACGTTTTTGCAAATTGATGTTTTCCTATGTAGAACAGTGCCGATCAGATTCACTTAGATTTGATGAGTCAATTAATTTACATTCTGAGCCAGTGCACCCTGATTTGGCTAACATCCGTCCCCACTCTCACACACTTCTCCACAGTTATCCATAATATCCAAACACACACGCACACACACAAAAAAAGACTGATTGTGAATCGAGAGCTGTGGCAATTAGAACTTACCTTCAGGAAATTTTTCATACTGCATCCCCCACTCTCTTACCTCCCAGTCTTAGTGAGAATAATGATGCCGCTAGCACAACTTTTGAAGGATGCTTCAACAGCTCCGACTGCTACAGCCTCTGAGGGGTCTCTGGTCAGTTGGGTATGTCTCCTCAGCCCTTCGAACAGCTGTCTGTGGAAGGTGGCTGCTTCGGCTTCCCGTGCTATCTAAGCCCCGGATGGAAGGTTACACTCAAACACACTCCACTACAAACACATCAAGGCATTCACACCACTGCAAGAGACTGGCAAAACCAGAACTAGATTTTGCTGAACAAGGATTGCTCTTTAATAAATAAGCTAAGTTGTAAAAACACAATTTTGGGAAATATTCGCAACAATTGTTGGATTGTTTATCTCATCAGGGCAGAACTTTAACCTTGAAATATGTAGATAAATAAAATATCTAGTTGAGTTTTTGCCAGGTCGCACAGTTGCTTAAGCTGACAATTCCTGTCTGGCCCTACACTTCCTGTCTGTCTCTTCAAGTTTCCATCAGACATCCATAGGATGTCAGCGCCAGATAACCGGCCTACCTTCCAGAGCCCGTGAGCACAATGATCGCAGAGGCTAAGCTCTTAAAAGAGGCTTCGACGGCGCCAATTGCAATGGCCTCAGCTGGGTCGTTGCAGTGCGGCGTAGAACGACGCAGGTCCTCAAACACCTGCCGGTGGAACATGGCTGCCTCGGCTTCACGAGCAATCTGGCACAAGGGCAAGATGCAGCGAGCATAGGCGTTCCCACATTGGACACGCACACAGATGGAAAAAGAAATGGAGGGAAAAAAAAGAGATAAGAAATGGGAAATGGATTGACAATGTTAAGACGAGAAAAAGGAGCAGGAATGGTCAGAAGAAATCCAGATAGTTATCACAGCAGATTTTAGGTGTGCAGTTAGTAAGAGGGGGACACAGTAAATTGTTAAATATGTGTCAGATTATGATAAGTGATGTTTAAGATTCTTTCTCACAGCTAAAATACTATCATTAATACAAATTACAAAAGATGTCAAATGTCACATTAGTGAATTAATAAATACATATATAAAGTAAATTTCAACAGGACGACCTGACTTCGATTAAACGGGAACAAAAACAGCTTGACGGCAACATGCAGCATACGGCACAATAAAGCTTTTAAGACAATTAGAAAAAAAATACAATCAGCCAAGACTGACTGCATTTAGAGGTTAGTCTAAATGTGTGCGTGTTTGCCTAATGTGAAAATACGGATACAGATGGTTGTTTACTCCGGATTCAGAGACATACAATACCTTCAATGCAACAGAATCACTGCATCTGCTGAGTCATAGAGACATCTGCATTGTGGCTAAGAATAGTGGTGGTTAGCCAAGAAGGCATGGGGAGTGAAGGACAGCCCAGATGGGACTGATGCTTTGTCACTCCACGCAACTTATAAACTGGGATATTGTTCAAATATTATGCATGGTATTTGAACCATTTCTTTATCTTTCCCTAACTGAAAAAAAAACAACACAAAATATAACTTTAAAACAATAAAATAGCATAAATTCAAAGAGGCCTGATGTTTGATTCTTTATCTGGTCATGCAGTCGGGTACAATTAAAATTTCTAAGAAATGTTAGCATTTTGGAGAGTCCACTGTAAAGAAACAAGTGGCACAGAATATAGGGTGTATTGAATATGTTAGATAAAAAGTGTGCAGCAGCTGCCATTTATTGTGGCTTCGAGAAAAAGCTTCCAACATGCTATCCAGGTAATTAACCACATGCGCATAGTCAACATCATGCAGCGGTATATGTGCTTACAGCTTCTACACGCATGATTACTGTATTTACGCTTTTTATATTTTTATTTGTAAATTTAAATTCAGTGTTTAAGAAGATGATCACAGAAGAAAAAGGTGCAAGTATATACACTGTCTGTCCCAAGAAAACCCCCACACTATTTTGTTGGACATCTTTTAGCCTGAAATATTAAAGGCAACTTCCTTTCCAATAATCTTCTGCAATGTCACAACATCTAAAGCCATCCACAGTTGATTAAACTTTGGAAGAGTCAGACTGTTGTATGATACAAAATGGGGTCAAGTTCTGAACTTTGACCCCCACATGGTCAATCCGAGTCCAATTTATCGACACTTTCCTCAAGGAATATACCCGTGCAGTCAGAAGAAATTCACGGAGGCTTGTACAGTAGACACCAGGCATGACTACCTTCATGCTCCTCCCTACCAACGATGATACGCCCGTTTATCTGGCACAGGGTAAATCTGGTGTCCAATCATTGCCGATTAGCCTCACTGATCAGTGTTTTTCTTAAGGGGCTAACGGGACTAAACTGCTGTTAAGTCCCTTTAGTCCCACTGCCGTTTAGTTTCCTTTTCATTTTGCGTGAGACAATGCGCCTATGTTCACTATTGGACATAGTTGTAAATGGTTTCTTTTTTTGCGATCGGACTTTAAACACTTCAGCGATTGCCAACAAATATCATTAAACGATATTTTTCAAAAGAACTTTCTTCCATCAAGAAGTATTGCTTTGCCAGTTCTTAGCCAAATTTTTGTATGTTAAAGTATTTCGGTAGAGTTTTCTTTGCTTTATGTATAGCAGAAATTCAGAAAAAGATTAACATGTTTTCCACAACTACAGACTGTGTCGATCTACATGGCTGGTTAAGAACTGAGAAGCTTTTGCAGCTACTGCATCAGTTAGAGATGAATAACTTGTTGCTCGGGGAACCTGTATCATCAAGGCAGTGATAAGCCAATGGGAGGATCTTAACTACTTGCTTTGTTAAATCCAGGTAGTGACTTATTTTTGGATAGGCAGTGTATATACTGACACTAACTGCAGCTAAAACCTGGCAGCACATAGACAAAAGTTGATTAAGGGAGAAGTATCTGATTCTTAGCATAAATTGCAGTTTAATAAATTTTCGTAATCACAAATTATGAAAGCTTGTCTAGCAATTACGGCTAGGATTATTACATTCTGACATTTTTAGTGTAGATTGACTCACCATGTGTTGTGTGCGCACTGCCTCCAAGGGGTAATCTCCCTTGGCAGTCTCCCCGCTCAGCATGATACAATCAGCACCATCCAGGACAGCGTTGGCAACGTCGCTGCCCTCAGCGCGGGTCGGTCTAGGCTTCTTGATCATGCTCTCCAACATCTGAAAAGTTTAGGAAGATTCAATTCATACTGAGCCACAAATTTATACCCCAAATAATTTTATGGCGTCCTGCTCGAAGCTACTGGCCAGACTTTTCTGTAAAAATGAACAACTTTATTACCGGCCATGAAAATCAGTCAAAAAGCTTTTTCTAGTTTAGAAAAATTCATTTTTGTCCATTTCTAGTTCCTGAGTACAAAATTTGCCAAATTTGTTTTATCTGTTAGACTTTTTATTTTTTTGCCTACAAGTCTATAAGGAAATGTTAGAAATCATCATAACTGATAGCCAATGTCAGTGTATCACAGCTTCAGTATTGAACAATAGGAATTAAAATATAACCGTTTTCCCCTTTTACATTTGAAGAAATACTGTGATCCTTTTAAACTGTGGGATCTGTACTCAAGGTTATGACCTGAAAATCTCACACTGGCCCGTGCCCATCTGCCACAATGTTTACTCATGCCACTGGATCAGCATAAATTTCTCACATGTGATAACATCCACTAAAATACAGATCAAGCATCTGAATAAACCAATTTTGACACTTATGTAAACAGTTGAACTTGTCACTAGACTCATTTAGTTTTTAAATAAAACTAAAATAAACTATATAAAGTTTAATGACCCGTAAATTATCAACATGTGTAAAATCTGCATGTATGCTCATTTTTGAGTAGTCTTAATCTGCTGTCATCGTCGTCAGCTGTGTTCATCTAGTGAGCTTTCAAATTTCAGTGCATCTTTTTATCCCCAGAAAAAACATAAATTTTGTGAAATCCTGCAGTGGAAGCCTAAACTGCAGCCCAAGACCACGTACACATAAAAATAAATATTTTCCTCAGTGAGTTTACAAAAAATAAAAATCCCCATCCATACATCACCAGGTTAAGTTTGTGTTTTTAAGCACATTAATGTATCCAATCCTGTAGGGGGCATTAGTTCTCCCAAATCTTATTCACTCAGTAACTTTCTACTCTCTCCAACTTCTACATACAGCATTGATAGAGCTGCTAAAAACAAAAAAGCTTTTGGATAATCAGTAATGCCAACACAGCTCTGAGGGCATAAATGCTGTTTCTGAGTGTAACCACATTGTACTAGTGATGTTTGAGCATTTTTGTCACAGACAGTGATGTTGTGACACTTTAAACTCAGGTTCCATCTGTCCACATGCAGACAGTGAAAATACAGATCTTTGCTTTGCCCAGAGTTTTTAGAAAGATTAGTTTTTGGTCCCGTGAAATTCGCATTTACGTGTAGATGACAGGCCAAACCGTAGAAAAAAAATTTCAGTTTTGAGAGATAACCAGGTATATGTGGACAGGGTTCTAAATCCACATATTGGAGTATTTATAAGAATCACCTTTCCTCTACTCTAACCTGAGTTGCGCATGTGATTGGCTTGCCAGCTCGGTTGCAGCGACCGATCATCATCTTCTGAGCTAGGAAGACCTTTTCTGTGGGGATCTCGATACCAAGGTCGCCACGTGCAACCATGATGCCGTCACTAGCCTCCATGATCTCATCAAATCTGAAAATGTGTACAACACATGATCATACATTCTAAAAACTGGTAAAGTACCAATTCTAACATGCATAAAAATAAGCAGCCGTCAGCTTGTCACTGCCAAACGCACCTGCGAACACCCTCATGGTTCTCCAGCTTGCTGATGATCTTGATGTTTTTGCCCTTCTCTCCAAGCACAGCTCTTACTGCATGTACATCATCTGCTTTGCGAATGAAGGAGGCAAAGACCATGTCGACTCCCTGCGCCACACCAAACTGCAGGTCCTGGATGTCTTTATCTGAAACAGCGGGCAGGTCAACCGCAGCGCCAGGGAGGTTGACTCCCTTCTTGCTGCCCAGAGTACCGCCGTTTTCAATCTCACACATGAGGTAATCACTGCCTGGAGGACAAAAGAGAAAAAAAAATAATTAACAGCAGCTTTAACGTGCATCACAATTAACAGAGGGAACCTTACTTCATATACAACACTCTTCTACTCACCAATCTCCTTGACCTGCAGAGAGATGAGCCCATCATCAATGTAGACCTTGCTACCAACTTCCACCACTTTAGTGATGTTCTTATAGTCGAGCCAGAGGATCTCGTCACTGCAGTTGTCCTGGTAAGCATCGTCTAAGGTAAGCTTGATCATGCTGCCCTTCTTCAGCTCCATCTCAGCTGTCCCACTCTGTCAAATGATAAAAAACAATGCAGAAATAAATGCATTTACGTCATATCGAACAGAGTATAAGATAAATGTTATGGTGTGGGCATTAATGCCAAACTCACTCCTTTAATAAGGCCAGTCCTAATCTCTGGGCCCTTTGTGTCCAGGGCAATACCAATGGGTCTGTAATGGATACTGCCAGGCTCGAAGCTCTCGCATGCTTCCCGTACATTCTTGATAGTGTCTGCGTGATACTACAGTAAGAGAGTTATTTGTTAATTGCCTGCAGAAAACAAATATATATATATATATTTTTTTCCCCATATAGAGTAACTGCCCTATGACCTGTAGCATTTCTCTTCCAACCTTTGGGTTACGTCACAAAATAATTTCCTTTTATTTATTTTAATTCATTTGAGAATTTATTTCAATTAAATCTTTAATAAAAAATACATTTCCCTCCTGCAATTTAAAAAGCAAAACGCATCAAAATAGGACTGGAGTCTGTCAAATTTATATAACACCTTTAAAAATAGCTGAGCAAAGTGCTTCACAATTAAACCCACGTTGATAGCTAATAAACTAAAACTGTAATAAAAATAAATAGTTAACAGTTAAGGTTTATAAGAACTGTTTAGCGTCGCACACACAATGAGTCATAGGCCACTGAAAGGAGAGGAGCTTTTAGCTGATTTAAAATGATTGTATTGTCCGAGTTGTGTCAACATCTAGAGAAGCTATTCCTCAGTCATAGTGAATGCCCAGTGACCTCTACGTTTAAACTTTGAACATCTAGGTGAAACTGGCTGCTTTACCATACTGCTCTCAAAGTTGTTTGGATGTTTAGAAGATTACATAGAGAAGATGGGCCTATCAATTCTAACCTTGAAATTAAAAAAACTCATTGCAAAGCGAAAAAGTACACCTATGAACAGATTTTAAGACAGCAGTTGTGTGTTCATGCGTCTTTATACCAGTTTAAAGATGAGCTGCTGGGTTTTGAACTACCTGTAAATGCCACTGGAGTGATTGAACTAGCCCGGCATATAAAGAATTACAACTGTACCGACGAGAGGTAATAAAACTTGATTAACTTTCAAAGAGAAAATATGGCAGTGCACTGGCACTGGGTCATATTTGGAAATGGCCTGTCTTGAATCAGAACATCGGGGCCTGCATGAACAAAAGATATCCAAGACAAATGCTACAAGTATTGAAACAGTTTTTTTTAGGGTGCATCTGAAATTTAGACAAAGTCAGCGGTATCTTGGTCACACTGAGAACCCCCCCATGGACTTTTTCTCAAAGGCTCCGATTTCTCCATTCAGATAAACATATATTTAACAGTTATTTGTGAATCCATATCCCAAGGTCAGGATAGAACTTCAGTGACTGAACAGTGAACTGGAAATTTAAGTGTAAAGAAAAATTAACCCTCCTTCGGATAGCATTATAGAAAGGTCTCCTGAATTTAACTGATCAGCAATGACACTGGCTGGTGTCTCCATGTCACTCCACATCATTACAGTGACTCATGTAAAGGGGCAAGACAAAGACTGCATGCATACAGTAAACTACATAAAAGTGCTCTTCATCAGGCTGAGATTTCTATTTTTACAAGCCTTTCATTGTCCTTGTACACCATGTTTCCTTTAACTGTATACAGGGTTTTTCCTGCGTTCAAATTTACGTGGCGGCCGCCCCAGCCTGACATCAATCTGCCGCCAGCTATATGGATGTTATTTTAACAGTAAAAACTCCTCTACTACCGCACACACCGTCATGTTCTCTTTCTGCATAGATGCTACTTTCAGGGTCTTTACAGACTCCTTTCTGCTCCAAAAACGTTCTACTATGTTGCAGGTACCTATTAAAGATGAAGAAATACATAATCTAAATATCATGGGTCTGATGGAAGTTTTTTTTTGTTTTTACTGTGGATGGGTGAAAAATATTAATATAATATTTTTGGTTAACTCCCACTTTCTGAAAATGTCTTCATCTTGCGCTGAATGACGATTATTCTCACCATCTCAGCATCCAGCGCTCCCAGAGAGAGATTTGATTTATCCACCTGAAACAGCAGATTAGCTGCAGGAACCTGTTCTATTTCAGGACTCTGATCTGTAAATTAAAGTTGAAGTTTCTCTGCACAGAACGGACAAAAACAGCAAAGGTAACGTGTTTTATTGTAACGCATATTCTTCTGGGGCGGATATGTATAAATTTGCCATCCTTCTGCTTTATGGGGATTTTTAATGTCTGCCATTTGAGAAACAACATGTTAACCTTTGGCTTTCAACTGTTATTAATTGAATAAAGATGCGTTTTTCAACACCTGTTTATACCTTCAGTGCTTATTGTGATGAAACGTTGAACAGAATAATAATAGGCTATGAGTAGTTAATAATTAAAGTTAATAATAGTTAATGTCTGGCTGCCAGATGTGTGGATAAATCCCTACAATTTAATGTACTTTCAGTTTAAAGTTGGCTCCTTATTTTTGTATGTATATTGTTTTAATAAAAGAATGCTTTAACATGATAATTGTCATATTCTTATTAGAACGCTTAACAAAAAAATATGTCGCCTTTATTAAAAGTGAGTCAGTTGAATGCAGAGAATTCATGCATGTGTTGGCAAATGGTCAGGATGGTACCACCTCTGCCTCAGTTTGAGCCAGGAAAAACCCTGGTATAGCATAAAAAAATACTGAAATAAATGCTTCAAATACATTACACTATGTAACAAATTGTTAAATATATTAAAAGTTTGTGTTTTATGAGTTTTAAATTACATTTAAATAATTGAAAAATAGACTTTAAAGTTGTCTTACAATTTAGCGGGATGCACGTGTACTGTTACTAGTTATTTTTAGCAGCTACAAAAACCAGGCCAGGTCAATTAAAGTACAAGGTCTGTTTGACAACTCACACAACCATAAAGTAACTCAGTGAAGTCAGTGTTACAATTGTCGTACAGCTGTCTTTATGCGACTGAGAATATAAAACATTATTCTGGGGAATTTTGCAAAAGACTAAAGAATATGTACAATACCACAAAGACTGTATTTATAAAATATTCATTAGGATGTTAAATTGCTGGGTGAAAAAATCTGAATTAAATAATCACATTTGATATATTCGTCAGCAGCCTTCCTTGACCACAACTTAATTTTATGACATGATAACCAGTTTCAGGGACATGGCTGCTGCCTTATGCCTATTTTTAGTGAGACATTTTAAGAAGTATAGTGTTTAATAAAAATAAAAAAAAGAATATCCAGCCAAAAATCTGCATTATTGTAAACACTATCAATCTATATACAGATTAGCCAGCACAGTCTCTAGTTAGGTTTTAAAAAGAGTATCTGAATTCATGCTGGTCAATAAAATGTTGCAGTTATGACAGTCCCTTTTCTGGCTCTTAGTCAAGCTTTGATAAAACGCTAAAGAAAGAAACACTGTAGTTGTGTTTTACAACAGCTAATGGAGTGTTTATGGATTTGACCGCAGATGTCTGTTGACCTCTGTAACCTGATCTTACAGCAACTAAGGAATACAGCCATGTACATTTGCAGTTTTTTCTTTTTCTTGGCCTTTCCCATTTCAACTTAACTTGAGCATTTCTAATAATCAGTCAAAAGGCTAAGCACTACCTGAAATCTATTTGCTGCCCGGATTTTACTGGCATCATTTGCACTAGCTTATAGACTTCAATCCAGTCTGTTCTTGCCAGCTGCTAGAAAATGTAATGCATTCAAGAAAACTTTGACATCCACTATTTTTTATTAAGTTAAATATGCATAGGTGTTTTCCTTTAGAAGCCAATTGAAGTGTGAGACTTTGGTAAACACTAGTGAAAAATCCCCAAGCATCGCCTTGCCTGCTACTAAAACACCCTTGATGAGAAATTAATTAAAAACTGAAAAAAGTTTTTTTTTTTGACAAACACTTCAAAAATAAAAAAAGACCAAAAATCCATGTATGTCAAAAACCTAGGAATGTATACATACAGTAAAACAAAAGTTTTGCTTTTAAATTGCAAACAAAGTATTTTATAAATAAAATGAAAACAGATTAAACAGGATCCCTTCTGTGCAATATAAAAATTGGTCCATGTGTATGAGGTTCGGTTTACTTCAACTGCTTTACTACTAAAAAGAAGCTGAGAACAGTGACTCCTTCTCTTCCTCAATTTGATTTAAGTTTGCTGGTGAAGTTTCATCATTTGTTGCACCATGTTGATTTTGAAATTTCTTTGTCCCAGTTACCTAGAAAATAGTAACATTTTTGTAAAGTCCGTTGTGTTTGTTTCCAAGATACTGAGACAAATTTCATCTATGATTTTTTTTTTTTATCTCACCATCACTTTAATAGGACATTTTTTAATAAATATTGTATCAACAGTGACATCACCTAGCAAAAAATTTACTTTAAATGAACTAGACCTAGATATTTCCTCTATTCATTGAACCATTCTGCACTTGCTTTAAAGATACCCAGCCGAGAACATTTCATGATGCAATATGTGCTAATTCAATATCAGTTTGCTGACAGTGTTCACAATAGCCTGAAACTAAAAATGATTAATATTGCCTCAAGGGTCTACATACCAGTAGAGATAAAGCACAGAACTAAGCTTGAATAGCTTTATGGGGTAAATTACATCAGATTTACAAAAGTACCAACCTCATGTGTACCATGGGAAAAGTTCAAACGAGCAATGTTCATTCCAGACTTGATCATCTCCTTCAGCGTATCCACAGATCGAGATGCTGGTCCTGCAGGAACAAAGACGAATTTACATAAAGCGCAACATTAAAAATGTTAAGCTTTATTGCAACAGTGTAGCAGTGAGTTCTCCAAATATTTTACTTCAGTAAGAAGGGAAACACCAGTTAGGTTTCAGACATCCCAACCTTTCCAGCTTTTTCTTATTGATTCAGATGTAACCATTTCCAAGTAGGAAAATAAAGCGACTGAAAGCACTAGTCAGGATATTTCTACAACACAATGCCTTGACTGAAGGGAATGCGACAATAAAGGATTGACTAACCGATGGTGCAGATGATCCCAGTGTTGCGGGCAGTGGTGGGTTCAGAGTCGATGTCCAGCAGGCACATGTGTTCAAGGAAGGAGTCGGCCATAGCGGCGTTGAGCTGCTGTGTCTGGATGAAGGCAGAACCCATGTCTTTTGGCAGAGGCATGACGATTGCTTTTACTTTTGGGCAAGTTCTGCAAGAAAAAAAAATAAAAGGTACAAAAGAATATTTTTCAATTAAGCAAACTAAAAGGCAACAATGCTTGGTCGGGGATTCCTCTTCTCACTGCATTTCATCCTTTTTACACTTTCACAAAGTATATGAGAAGAAAGCCTTGTCTGAGTAAATTACCTGCCGTTGTATTTGGAAGAATCTAAAATTTGTGCTCCTGTTAATGCCAACAATGAAGGTACAGACTAATTTTGTTTTTGCAGGTTCTACCATTAACTGTACGTCAGGAGATTTTCTGAAGTTACCACCTGGGTTTTTCTTTCTTCTACTAGGCATGCACCCCACAAACAAAAAGAAAGCCAAGGTCATAAACTCCCAAAGAAACCACTTTCCTGTCAATATTCCCTTATCTACACAGTGAAAGGTGAGGGAGAAAAGGTGTCAATTTAAGATTAGATTGATGAAATTTTGGCAGTGCAATTCTGTTCCACTGTGAACACAGGCTTTTACCCAACACTGCCTTTTCTTGAGTTCCTCTTAGCTTTCGGGTTGCACAAGCGGTGAACAATAAAGTGAGAGGTAGTAGATAAACTCCCAAGTATTTGTTTAGTGTTCAGTTGATCTTGATCTGAAATGCCAAAGCTAAACACAATTCAGAATCTGTATTAAAAAAAACAACAAAAAAAACAGTACATGGGCCCCTGCACCACATTGTTGAGTTTATCCACACCCACCTACCTCGTGTCATCCGTGGCAACGATTAGTCATAAAACTTTTACTGTGGACTTTAGAGATCTGAGAATTATACATGCTGCCACACAGAAATGAGGTTTCACAAAAACGCAACAGTCAAATCAAATGTCTCTACAAGACTTGGTTGTTGCACTTGAGGCCTGGTGAATCTGTACTATACCATATTTTAAGAAATGCGATGGCTATTTTATGACAAATTATATAAGAGCTTTGTAAAAAAAAAATGTTAAAGTGTATTAGGGCCCAACCATCCAATAAAACAGAAAGTCTTTCTTAAAACAACGTTTATACAATAATAAATTTCACATTATGGAAATGTCATAATTTTAGAAGGACACCTCAATATAATTAATAGTAGGCCTGGCAAAAAAAAAAAAGACTAAATGAATAAAAATGTTGTTGCAGGGGATCATATAAAATATATATATTTTTTTTAATCAATCAAGTTTTTATATAATGGCACATTTTTGGCTACACGGAGCTTCCGTAGCAGAACTGGTATGGGTTTGCAGTGACAGACGTGGAGCAAGAGACCCCTATGCTGTTACATTTGCCTAAATCCCATCACAGTCAAAGGCAGCAGAACCGCAAACTTATCCCAACACCTGAAACAAACGCATCCAGCCGAATATGAAAAATGCCAGCCTTTGAGACGAACAAAACCACAGCTACCAACAAACCTTGGCCAAAAGCAGGTAACTGTAGCCGAACCCTTCGTACAAGTTGTCTGACGTACTTACTGGTTTTCTTAATAAGTTGGGGGGAAATCAGAAGCAAACTGTAAATAAAATAAAATTGGAGATTTTAATTTTAGGCCACATCGCCCAGCCATAATTAATCGCATAATATCTTTCTGTTGCCAACTTCTTGTTCACATTCTGTGGCTGCCAATGGAATGATTAAATGTTTCCATTTCTAAATTATGCATGTGATCCACTCAAGGGTGAAAAACAAGATGACAAACTAAGGGGTTACTTGGGCAACAATCCCTTCATCTAGTTTTTTGTTGGTCCTCATACAGAACCAAACCTGCCACCCCTTCAAAGCAAAAGCAGTGGGTCAAAAATGATTCATCATCAACAAGCTGTACCAGAAAGTACATTTTTAAGAGGCGATACAGCTGCAAATCAAGTCCCAAGAGGAAAATTTTACACATTTACTGGGGAGGATAGAAGTTTTACTTCCTCTTACTCATCACATTCTCACTGCCAATGCATCAAGACAGGGGATTCCAGGCAGAGCTGCTACACCAACACCACTGGCCTGTGATGCAACATTTCCAACAATGGCTCAGACCAAAGCTGTACGCGAGTACAGTCACATCCCACTACTACGCCAGACAGCCTCTGTGACTTGGCACAACCACAAGGGGGGGGGGGGGGGGGGTGCAGCAGCTAACACTGCAGATTTTTGCCACATTTTCCTTTCTGAAACAGAATTTGATCATTTCATATAACTACAAAGATAATAGTTAAAAGAGAGTTCCTATGCTACATCCCAGAGCGATGGAGAGCAAGTGAATTGCGAACCTACAACTTTTGTAAAAATGTGGCAAACCTGTTTCTGTGAGGATATGAAACAATTAACCCAATAGGTTACAGTCTACAAAACTTTAGAGATGCACTAATCAGTAGATTAAGGATTGTAATCTGCCAATTTTTGAATTGATTTGCTTGGACTGAAAAAATATATAAATAAACTAATCACAGGTAAAACAAAACCAAATGAAAACATGAAATGATGCCTTATTCAAAACCAAGCAGTCCCAGCATTTGTCAAAAAGTAGATAAATATAAATAGATTTTTTTTTTTTTAAATGCAACCCGTTTTAAAAAAACCTACAATACATTGATCATAATATTAAAGACCTATCAATTTTATAAAACCTTGGAGGGGAGGGGGTACCAATAGCGGTTCTTAATTAAATGGTCTATGACCCGAGAACAGCCTGTAGGCATCACAACAGACCAGCACTGAAGAAGCAGGACTACTTTAGGAGTTGGCTGCTTATTAATCCCCTTCAATCCCTTTCCAACACATTCGCCTTGTACTAGTCTTATCATCTCCTCCGTTTAAGGCGACAAATCTGATATCTTGGTCATTTACATGTGAAGTCATCAGCACCAACAGAAGCATCAGGCTGTCAGAGCGACGTGACATTCCCCATCGTCCACTGTGGATGTGATGTAAAACGAGGCTAATCCAGGTTAGTTTCCAAGGACAGCCGCGTCTTCGATCGTTCAGACTGACTAAACCCAGGCAGCGTGTACAGATTGCTTTACATACCGCCCGTGGATCCTCCGGTATCTCCTGGGTACAACCAAGCTCTTCACAAGCAAAGACCTCCAGAGCCACCCCAGTGTACTTGGCCCAATGGCAGCGAGCAAGCCACGCCTCGGAAAGGCAGAGTTGACCGGTGCAGTGTGTGCGCATACGTGTGACACTTTCAGGAGCTCAGGTTTAAATCCATTCAACAGGGATAACGAACATGAAGAGCACCTGCTGCAACTGGGAACTCGCAACAGCCTTATCCAGCGGACGGACACGAGATTCGCACCGGAGCACATCAGAACAGAGTCACACCGACGCTACTGCTAGCATGGGTCACAGACCCTAGGCTAAAAACAGAATCTGGGCTAATTATACCACACAGCATAGAAAGCTGGTGTGTGGAAATATTGAACTGCATAGTACATACACTCTGGTGTTTGTAAGCCAAGCTGGTATACTCTCTTGGATATAAAATCGGATGTAAATCCAAAGCCACAGAATGACCGGTTTGCAGTGGTGAAGGAAGACCCTTAAGTTGTAGAGTTAGTTGGCATTAAAGATAAAATATGATCCAGGACCAGCTGTGACCCTGCTGCAGCTAAATCTTTACACAAATCAATAGATCAGGAACACTTTGTTAAAATGAACTTTTTTTTGGCCAAATATAAACTGCCCTGTGGATCCAGTTTTGATACAATTTGTGTTGAAACACTAGTTAAAGACTCTCTTTGTGAATATTTACATAACTCAAAATTCAAATTTCCAAATTTTCAAGGGTCATTTTAAGATCACTTTAATTGGATTTAGAGCTGCACCAATGATTCAGGTTATTTCTGAGGCATGACGTAACCATTACCATTTTCTTTTTGAAATTATGAGAACACAAAAGAGGAAAAAATGTGCTGCATATTCTATGATGGAGGTCTCGGTTTACACGATTATCCTCATTTATGCATTTAAACCGTACATATGCAAATTTTACCTACTTTTTGTGAAACTCAAAAGTGTATTGAGACAGATGCTGCTGGTTAATTCACAAATTGATGATTGTGAAAGTTCATAGCTTTGATGTATTTAATAAAAAGGAAAGATAAATAGATTTTTTTTAGTATGCGATATTTTTATCACTAATCAGAGCGTTTCATTTGAAAACTGTCTGGTTATGATCTCTGGATAATACTATTGTTGTTGCATCCATGATTATAATATCTGAAGATTTTTTTTTCAAAGCAATTATTCATTTATGCGGTCATGAAGTTCAGACAAATCAGGTAGTTTCACCAACCTTGACCCTTTGTAAGTTAAGACATAATTTTGCCAACAGAATTTCTAAATACGACAAAACATGGCTTTGTTTTGGACACAACATTATATCATGCGTCATACAAAACACACTATACAACACTCATACAAAGTTTTAAACAAAAAGGCCCTTTTCTATTAATTTCGTTTGGAGCCGATCACATACCAAGGATGACAGTCCAGGCCTACAAAGGCAAGGTGAGACCTGCCCTCATTTTTCTGACGGTAAGACTGAAACTGCAGGAAGATACTGCAGCAGATTTGGTATTAACAAAAAAAACAAATAAACATTTCAGACCAGAATTGTAAGGTAGCACTTTCCACATAACATAAGTTGTATGGTTCTAGACCGTCAAGAAACATCTTAAAGCTCAAGATGTCTGAACAAAAAGGGAAAAGCGGATTTTTCCATTTTAAACCACCAATCGAGTTATCTGCGACTAATACACATAAGAACCTAGCTCTTTTTTGGGGGTATTTATATATATTTTTAAACAAATTAGAACCTCCGTGTTAAATAAATCTTTAGTTAAATGATAGACGATGCGGCGAAGGTCACGTTCTCTCATCCTGCGTCACATTTTCCTGATCTGCAGACATCACTCGAACTGACCAATGGGGGGCAAAGAAAACGGACGGGCCACACCCACATCAGGAGGCAACAGGAAGCGATTCAACAACGGCTAAGACTTGACGCATCACATTAAATGTCCGTTTAAAAGATATCCCACACAAAACCAGGAAAGAGTATAGCTTACGTGCAATACATACAAGTGATAGCTGGTACACGGATATTGAGTCCGTGTCCGAGAGAAAAAAAAATGCAGGTTTTTTCATCCCTCCATACGCTGGATTTTAATATTCCAAACTGGCATACCTGGTCTTAAAACTGGCCTTTAATTCGTGATGTTGCGTTCATGAGTCATTCAGGTGTACTGTTGTATCGAGTTGTATACGGAAAGTGAGTACAAACACCAATGACTAAAACGTGTTGAAATTTAACAGCACGACGCCGAAAGGTACTAAAGAAATGAAAGTCTAAATGTTTATGACGAGCCCTACAAATGTTAAACTATTAAACCAATTCGCAAATCTAACAATTTTTTACGATACCCACCTTGATTCTATGAGGTGCTGTCTGTGGCGATGCGACTGCTGGCAGAGTGAGACCAGCTTCAAGGTGATCTACACTGCTATTTCCTCGCTTGGTGGAACTACTTTCTAGGGATGCTCATATCCATCCGAGAAATCATAATGGTGGAAAATGACAAGCAAAAGGTAGGTACTCTCTTTAGTGATCCTCACTAGCGGCAGGAAATAAGGAAATTAAAGCAGGTAAATATATATTTGGGTAGTTACTGACCTTTTTTGATGAGACAGGAATTTTTTTAAACGTAAAGAACGTAGCGGAGGAATATGCTAATACATGATGTGAGTGATTCGTAAAGTTAGAGAGCCAATGGGAAAGCGCGAAAGCATCACAAGAGCATGAAGTGGAGCATGTGACCGCATGCAGGAACGCAGTAACATGAAGTAAACGTCGTGGGTGTCTCATGGCTTTAATTGCTTTCGGGCTTTATTGTTAGGAATGTAAAAAAAACATCGGTCGAACAAACTATTCATTGACATAAACTCTTGCATGCCACAATATCTTTTATCGGTTTTGGAGGTTAACTATTTGTTTCTGCATATCATAATTACAAAAAAGGCATGACCACTATCCGCTCTGTGAATTTACAATCACTGGAAAATTACTAGTCGCTTCAATGGGGTACGGTGTCGCCATCTACCGATACATCACTGGGATTTTACATCTTTTTGTGCTCAAGTTAGGGTGACATTTTTTGCTACAGTCAATAATTAAATAACGCAAAATAAAAGTTTATTATCTGATCAGATGATAGATAAAAAATTAACAACATTGATAATCATTCTTTTAAATTAATTACGGCTTAGGGCTTAGTATTTAGTCATAGTTTATTTTTTTATTCTATGACACTACCTATGATTAAATGAGTTGATATTTTTACAAAAACAGGACACTTAATAGTTGTGTATTTTATTATGCAAAAGTAGATACATGTGCATACAAAGTACATAAATGTTTTCAGGTATAGTTTGTTTTAAATGTATTCAAATAGGTAATAAAGGGTCAACCTCACTATATATATATATATATATATATATATATATATATATATATATATACAGTGCTCAGCATAAATTAGTACACCCCCTGAGTACATATTCAATCAGTATCTCAATGAATAAAGAACAATTTCCAAACTTTTCACAAGGCTGAGTGAACATTTATTTAACTCCATAACAAGACTTTAAGGTTAATAATGTAACATAGATGACAAATTCTTCAGTTTTACTCAAATTGGTTGAAGCAAAAGTGGATACACACCTTAACAAAAACTACTACATTAAGTATTTTGTATTAGCACCATGATGTTTAAGGACAGCATCAAGTCTTCTAGGCATGGAATGAACAAGTTGGCGACATATTGCAACATCTATCCTTTTCCCAACACCAGCAGCACTCATGCAGCTCCACATAAGGAAACTGCAACCACCATGTTTTACTGTAGGCACCATGCATTTTTTCTTTGAAATCCTCACCTTTACAACACCATACAGTTTTTAAACCATTAGTTCCAAAAACAGTGATCTTTGTCTCATCACTCCAGACTTTTGAGTCCCAGTACTCTTCATGTCTTTAAGCATGGGCCCTAGCAACTTACAGGCATGCTTTTGTTGTGCTTATGCTTTAGGAGAGGCTTCCTTCATGGATGATACCCATGCATGCCATTCCTCTGTAAGATGGTTCCACTTCTTTCTTAAATTTTTGGATCCCTTTGCTACAGTATTTTGACTGATATGAAAAACGTTGCTGATCTTTTTGTAGCCCTCACCTTTTTTTGTGTAAAGAAATATTTTACTTTCTCAGATTTTGTGACATTCTTCTTCCATGAGGAGCCATTTCCGACACCTTGAAATGGGAAGGGCTTTTCTTTGTTAAGTAATGGCCTTTTATAGTCACCTGTCTGCTGGACACTTCTTAAATTAATCATTAGACTCACCTGTGGTTGAATGCCTGTTAATTAGAATCTTGTAGTCTTAAGTGTGGCTTTTCTCCTAAGACTATAATTGGGATGCACTCATTTTTGCAACATGGGCTTGAATGAATTTGAATTAACAAATATTGTTTGCAATCAATGACCCACATTTGTGGGAATATTTTGTAGTATAGTATTTCATAGAAAATGTTGATTGTGAAAGGAAACTAACAAAATGCGTAGTGCAGGGACTTTGTTACTGTATTTCTAATGAGGATTAATTATATTGCCTGTTTATCAGCTTTGCAGAATAAGTAGATGGCATAATGAAAGTAAATCATTGCCATATATCTACATAAATTGTAGAAAAACAGATAAACAGCTGAAGCAAATTCTAAGACTATTTAGTAGAAATGCTCCGCAAAACATTCCCCCTCATATTAATAAACCGTAAATTCATATTTTTTTCTAAACTAACAGAGTTTAGTGACCCATGACATCCTTCTCCGTTTGTTTGGTTTTGTTCATACCTGTCTGCAGATGTACCATTAGTGCTGCTGCTTCCACTGCCCATGTTGTTACCTGAGTGGCTGCTGGCAGCCTCTATGCATATGTACACCACTCCAGTTTTGAAGGTTGTGGAAACACCTGTCCAGGTGAGGAAAAAGAAAAAAAGCAGTCCACTTTGATTGTCCACTAGCGAAGCTCCTGCCTGTCAATCAGAATTTAGTGTTGCTAAATCCTGCTCCGAAGGATACACTGAGACACTCTAGAAATCTGCTCAGATAAATCTCTGATGAGCAGTTAGGGTGCTTAATGCTTCTAAACATATTATCTTCCTATCGCAACAACAGCTACAGAGGATAAAGCAATAGAAATATTAAAATCACAAAGCTACAAAAAGATGCTGTTATAAAAAAAGAATCAGGAACTCAAACAGGTATTCACACATTAACACCCCTCTAAAATGCATACTTTCATTTATTCAACCAACATTCATGCTTTTGCACCATGGTTGGAACCTGGAATATGTGTTAAAAAACACTCAGTTCTGCATGAGAATGTGCAAGTTATACACTGAAAATCCTCAGTCCAAATTTGAAATGGAAAACGTCATTAAGTTATAACCACACCACACCAAGCAAAAAAGGGTGAATAAATGAATAAACAAATTTTTTAAAGATGTTTTTTCTGTTCAATTTGGATGAGCTAATTTATTATTTATTTTAAACGAAGATTCTACAAAAATAATAAGGTAAAGCAATTGTTTTCATGATCTGCTATTTATACAAACCAATGGAAGTGTTGCCATTTTGGCATTCAAATTGTGCCAATCTTGGAGAATAGGGATTTTTGCAGTTGAAAATCAAACAACCTAATTTGTCATGAAATCTTGGTGTCTTTATTGACAGAGAGTTAGAATAAAACTGTATCTCAAATATTTATAAGATACCACTCTTGTTCCTTAAAAGCTACATTTCAGACAAGTGTTTCCATTTAACTAAACAATCAAAGACACTGAGACAGTTGGTCTACCACATGCTCATTAATCTGTCAGTTCATAAATAGATACCTCAAGACAATGAGGGTAAACACTGATTAGCTCAGAAGCTCAGTGACAATCATTTCACACAAGCACACAATGACACACACTATTATGGATTTCACAAGATAGATAAAGTTTTGCTGTGTTATAGTAGCTATTATGATGTTAACATTTCCTCAATCTACAATGTTATACTACTCTTCAATCATGCATTTTTTTTTAAATTACTGGCAACAATAACTTTATGTGGATTCTCTGTTTTATCTCTTCGTAGAAGTTACATCTGGCCTGGCATTTTTTGTTGTGACACCTTGCTGGAGGGTGGTTATCTGCAAAGCTATTGCTGCCAATTCTCTTTCTAAGGATGATACACTTGGCTCTGTCTTTCTGTACTGAACAATCTCTCTTTCCTTGACTGTAACTGAAAGAGGCAAGGCAAGGGAATTTTATTTGTATAGCACACTTTCAACAACAAGGTAATTCAAGGTGCTTTACATGATTTGGTGGTATAGAGAAACAGACAAAGCATATGATTAACAACAGCAATTTAGGAAAAGCATAAAGAAAAAAACAATATATATATATTAAATAAAAAGTCATAAGAGCATAAAAACATGAGAAGCATAATTAAGCGTAAAAACAGCAATTAAGAATCAAGTGTAACACACGAAAAATTATATTAGAACATTACTCAAAGGCAAAGAGCTAATGTCGTGACTAACTTTGTTATCTACTCTTTTTTTGTGGCATATACTACTGTCTCAGAGGTTTTATGTTAAGCAGTGTTTCTCTCCTATATAAAGCCACTAAAGAAGCACCTGTTGCCACTACTTCACTTTACTTCAACAATACAAGTACTCCTGGATTAGTGCTGCTGTGTTTTTGCATTATGCTCTTTATTCCTAACCAAACAGCATTTGACTGCAAATGGCTGCTCAGATTGTTCCACGTTCTGCTGGAGATTTGTTTCTGATAATGTGAAGTTATCTTCTCACTTTTGCTTTATGGATGTTTAGGATGCTGCATCACTGCAAAGTGAACAACACCATGCATTCGTCTGCCTACTGCCAATATTATGGCAGGGAAGGCTGTCGGAAAGACCAGAAAGAGCCGAATGGGTGATCAGGGTGAGCTGAGAACATCTGGCAGAAGAACCTGTCTGAGTGATTTTCATTTCACAAGTTCTGGGAGAATTTCTCTCATGTCCCAAAGGAGTTTGGTTACATGGAATGTGCATACACCATGTTCAGGACCTTCACTATGGATGCAGTTTCCACAAGTTGTGGTTTGAAGGTTATTGGTGCCTGTCACGGTGGCAACTACAGGACCTGCTTGTGGACACCAGTGGTGATAGAATCCATCAGGGTGAAAAAGGAGGCCTTAAGGCTTGGCTGGATCTTGGGGAGTGCTGAAGCAATTGATATTTCATCTCACCAAAAGGACTTAAGCTTCTGTGGTTGCAGAACCTAAAACTCAATCCAGTCACAGTGAAGGCAGAGCTGGAAGACTCAGAAGCAAATACATTAATTTGTCAGAAGTTGCTAGGGTTCCAGGGCACCAGGATGAGATTGAGCTCTTGACATTGAGGGCCTAACATAGTTGACACACCTCTTTGATATCATAAGGAGGACCAGAACAACACTGGTGGAGTGGTAGACTGAGGTGGTTGCCCCCATTTTTAAGTAAGGAGATGTATTCCAAATATCGAGGGGGTCACAATTCTGAATCTCTCTGGGAAAGCTGACTTCAGGGTGTTTGAGAGGAGGCCCCAACCGATGGTCCAACCTCAGATACAGGAAGATCAATGTGGCTTTTATCTTGGCCTTGGAACAGTTGACCCATACACCGACCCTCACAGATTTGCAAAGGAAGTCATGGGAATATGCTTCTCCAGTCTAGATGTGTTTCGTAGATCTGTGAAACGGTTATAACTGTGTACCCTGAGATATGTTTTGAGGGGTGCAACTGAAAAATGGGGCATCTGGCTTTTAAGGGTGAGACCAATCCTTGTATTCCCAAAAATAGACAAAAATAAAATGAGCCCCTCTGGGAAGGTGGTCAGTCTTTTCCTCAAGCAGGGGAGTTTAAGCATCTTAACGTTTTGTTTACTGTGGTAGGATGGAATGGGAAATGGGGATATAGATTGGGGTCACCGTTCTGGTTTCTTGTAGTGAATAAAGAGCTGAACAAAAAACAAAAACTCTCAATTTACCAGTCCTTCTATGTTTCAACCCTCACATAAGGCCCAAAATGAGCTTCCTCACAAGGTTGGCTTAACTTTAGCTTAGAGATAGTACGAGGAGTTCTGTTAAAAAGCAGGAACTAATGCCCCTGCGGCCTAGTCTCAAATAAGCAGATGTGGGATGGATGGATGCTATTTTGTTCATGTAAAACATAGAAACTTAAGCTTAAATTAGTCTTGAGACAGAGATACAGTTCACCAGGCAGCATTTGGTATTAGAAATGGTTGTGTGAATGCTTTTGTCTTGGGGGTGGAGAATATTTAGCTAAGCAGACCTTTCAATTGACCTCTTTTAAAACACAGACAAGAGGACTGGTAAGTGGAATGAACATCTCTTAAAGAGAAAAGCCTACAAGACACCAACACTATCTCTCACTGGGGCCTTTTTTATCTGTCCTATTTATTTCCTCCAGAGTAGAAAGATTTTATTTACAAGATTTTTGCCACTAATAGCAGATGAACCTTTGTGGCATAAATTGTGCAAACTGTCAGGGATTGATTGAGTGCATGGTTCATTGGAATGTAAGTCACTATCATAGGAAGAGGTCCTTAGCTTTTAGAGAACTAATCAGTGAATAATGCTCTGTTACAGCATTATCAGTGGCTGCTTAAAAAGGACCGGGGGTGTCTCTTAGTTTTAAAATGGATCCTCACTACAAGAGAAATGTGAGTGTGCCAAGTGACTCATGTCAAGTGGATTTCCTTATCTATGAAAGATGGGCGGTTCTATTACGGAGGCTCCACTGTGTATGGCAGGCAGCAGGGCTGGCAAACATTAGGGGACCGAAGAAGCTTCCTGTAGGTATGAGGTGCTCTGAAGTTAGAGGAACTAATCCAGGACAAATGAGGTTTCTAGAAACAACAAAAGCTAAAATAAACTACAAAAGAAAAAACTAACATATTCCAGGTGGACAAGTGAGGCAGAAATTCTTCCAAAAGGAGTTTTACATTGTCTGCAAGTGTAAACGCTTTGGACATTCAGGAGGAGAGGTGGGACCTTTTAAAATAGACGACTCTATTCCCGACAGCTCTTCCTTCACCAAAGCAGCAGGCCACCATGACAGAGTGGACTTTGCTCAAACGTCTCCTTGATGCGGTTCATCATCACTCCACTATGATCGGACGCCTGTGGCTAACAGTCATGGTCATCTTCAGGCTGCTCATTGTCGCTGTTGCAACAGAGGATGTGTACACGGATGAACAAGAGATGTTTGTGTGCAACACGCTACAGCCAGGATGTTCAACTGTTTGCTACGACACATTTGCACCCATCTCACAACCTCGGTTCTGGGTGTTCCACATAATCAGTGTGTCCACCCCCTCGCTTTGTTTTATCATTTACACATGGCACAACCTGTCCAAGCAGCCTCAGACTACCTCGCAAATGCTGGGAAAAGGACCAAGGCATAAAGGCATTGATGTAGAGCAAGAGGAAAGACAAGAGGCCTTTGACTGCAGTTGTGACTCGGACAGTTGCTCCATACACTCCCATAGGAATTTAGGTCACAGCCTAGCAGATGTGCTTGAAGACCTCACTACTCAGAACCTCCAGGAAAAGGATCTCAACAACACAATGTCAATGAGCCAGACCCAAGCCTGCACCTTTAGAGAGGACACTGTGGTAGCTCAAGTGGTTTCTGGTGGAGTTCTGTCCAAATGTTACATTTTTCATGTTTGTCTACGGGCTGTCTTGGAGATTGGTTTTGTTGTGGCCCAGTGGAAGCTGTATGGCTTCCATGTACCTGTCCATTTTCTTTGCACCTCTTCCCCTTGCAGCCAATCAGTGGACTGCTACGTCTCGAGGCCCACAGAGAAGACCATCTTCCTGCTCTTTATGTTCTGTGTAGGGGTTTTCTGCATTATTCTGAACTTCCTAGAGCTAAATCATCTGGGCTGGAAAAAGATCCGTCAGGTATTGAGACTGAAAGAGAAAAAGTCCTGGAGTGGCTGTTCAGGTACCCAGGGTGGATATAAACCTTTTCCACCTGATAGCCCCTCTCTGACATCATCTTTTGGATTCAGGGAAGTGACCAGTACCACCTGTCTACCCACTCTGAACCTAGTGTTGGGTCACCAGCCTGACTGGAGCTGTGCACTTAATCGTGAAGGTGCTGAAGTGGAAGTCAGATCTGGACAAGCCAAGAGATCTGACTCACATAAACAAGATAGGCAGCCTCTGAAGAGCAAAAAAGAAATTGAAAGGTGCAAGCAAAGGAGTGCTGAGATCTGGATATAGACTGACTATGACAAATCATATTGCTTTCTTTTTTGCAGAAAAATATGTTCAAATTGCCTACTGCTGTGGAAGACGAGAAAGCTCATTTAGAATTGTTAAACTACAACAATCATTTAGAAAAGTTATTTTTTTTAGGTTTCATTTGTGTTTATAGAATGTCCCGTCTGGGGACCATCCACAGGCTTTTTTTAAAATCTGTGAGCAGAAGAGATTACAATATTTTAACAACCTTAAGGATTTCTTCTTTAATATAGTTTATATCCTCATATCAGATGGCTTTTTGATAATATCTTTGTTTCTGAATTTCAGCACTATATTTATCTAAGAAATGATAGTATTTTTATCCTCTCCATTAGGGTTATGTTCAGACTGTGTTAATATTTTCAGTTAAATCAAATCTATATTTTGTGAATCTTACAGTTTCAAGCATTCCTGCTGTTACTTTATTTTCTATACCCCTTTCTAATTTTCAATTTCTCTTTTTAATTTAGAACGTCCAAGTATTTTATAGACAAAGGCTTAAAATGTTTTGTTTCTTTTGTTTCTGGAGGAAATAAAAAGTTGCTTTAACCAGAATCAACTAAGCATTTGAAGCATTTTTTTTTGTCAATTTATACCTTTTCATTTTAAACTAATCAGATTTTCTAGCAAATTCTAATTAGTAATCCATAACTTGCTGTTTGTCTTTTGCTTCCAAGCCCTTTATTGCTCTTTCTTTTATGCTAGACCAGGATCTATGTTTATCGTATTACTACCTGCAGTGAGCAGCATAAGAAGGGAAGTAAAAAGATCTAAAATTCTCACTGTTAAAGAATTGCAGGAAAACAGTGACATCACCAGATATCCATAACCACTAATACATGTAAGGAAATGTACATGTACTGTCCTTTCATTACAAACATGAATATTTGAAGTTTTGTGTTACAAAACAAACAAACAAAAAAAAATCATTTTTGTAACAGTGGTGAAATTAAGGTGGAGCAACATCAAGTTAAAGTTAAATAGAAGCATGTGTATTTAAACTAAAATAAAAAAATATATTTAAAAAAACAGAAGTATAAGAGCATAATAACATAACATAAATTATTATGTACATTTACGGAAAATAGCACACCGATTTAGGAAATGTGGAACTGAATAGGGTAATTTTAAACAATAACAGCAGACTTTACAAAAAATGAAAGTAAATAAATAAACAAATCCAGCAAATAACCACAGGGATGTTATTTGAAATAAAAAAAAATGTGGAAATAGCAGCATAGACGTAAAGACTTATTAAGGTTGTTGAGAGCACTAATTGTTATAAAAGTCTTACATCTGAGGAGGGATCTACAGTAACTAATATTTGTGCACCTTGGATGTCATTGAAGGAGCTGTCTAATTCTGCAACAAGTTCATCCACAGCGTGGGAGGCAATGTCCAACTGTAATGCTATTATTCCCAGAGTTGTCGCTGAATTAAAAGAGTTTTTGCAGAGCATCCTAAAACATATTTTTTCCTCTCCTCAGTTCTCAGTTTGTCCCAAGCTTGAGTGATGTTATAAATGTATAGAAGTATTGTACTAATTTCAATAAGGGGGGTTACAAGTATTGAAAGCAGGGGAAACAACAGTTATGGGAGTGATCATAAAGAAAAAAACATTTGAGAACTAAACAAATGGACACAAATTAAATGAATCATTCTTGTATGTTGTCCTTCATAGTATATTCTACTGCAGTAAAGATTAATTAATTTTTTTAAACTCATATTTATTATAGGTACCAATGAAGGTGGACACCATTATACATATCTAAAATCTGCATCCAGACCAAAATGTTGCATACGGAATTAAGCTACTATACACATTACTCACACCACACACACACAACATCAGAAGCCCATACAGATCAGACAAATTTTTTTCCTCTCCAATTTCTCAGCAGCACGCAGTCAGCTGCGTGTCACATGACTTGCTTGCCCGGTTACACTGAGCATGCCCAGACCCCTTCAGTGTTGTCAGGCAAAAATATAAGGGAGCAGTAGGAGCAGAGATCTGCAATAGATAAACACACAGACTCAGGGGCACCCACCAGCTGGCGCGCTTGCAGACACGCGCAACACGCATCTAGAAAAAAAGACAGTCCAGAACTGTGATCGCTGCGCTCTTGTTTTTTCCGCTGCTGTTTTTATTTTTTTGTTTAGTTTTTTTAATGGTTCTTTTGTCATCTGTCACTTCAGTGGGGAGCAGCCACTGGCATAGGGGGGGAGAGAGAGAGAAAGACACGCAGACAGAGGCAGGTGTGCCCTTTAAGAGGAAAGAAGCAGCTGAGACAAGGACAGAATCCCGGTCTCCATTCTCTGTGGAGGTAAGTGTGGATGGATGCGATGGGAGTCTGGGGGGGCTGAGCGCATCAGTGTTTGGGCTAAACTGTTTTCTAAAGAGAAGGAAGAATTCGGGGGGGAGACGATCGCGGTGAATATACGTGTTTGTATCTTTTGTGTATAAGCGCACTGTCAGAGGGTGGGTGGATGGGCTCATTTTGTCGGTGCCTCTATTGGTATGTGAGACGACAGAGGCCAAGGAAATGGCAGAGAGTGCGGGGGTGAGTGAGATCGAGATGTAAATGCTAGGAGCAGGCTTGAGGACGCGAAAAAAAAAAAAAGGAGCTGAGGATGGAGAAGAGCAGGGTTCTGCAGTGTTTGACTGCATCGAAGGAAAACATCAGAAACAATAACATTATAGCTTTTTGGGGGGTCAATTAAATATATAGAAAGCGCTAAATCCACATATGTACTGTTATTGACCTACATATAACTTAAGTGCTGTTCTCCCTTGTGATACGTTAACACTCATCTGCAGTGTGTTGCTGTACAGTCTTTGTTTATGCACTTTTTACACCCTTGTCAATTGTCTGTGAAACATATTTATCGTGCCTTAGATTTAAACAACTAAAATGTGTGACGTTCAGTTGCAGATTTAGAAGGATGTGGGTCCCTGGGAATAGCCAGTTTAGGTGCCATACCCACAGAAGTATCTAAATTACAGTAGATCAATAATTATACGTGCAGCTTCAAGTTCTATGGGCCTTGTCCAGACAAAAATAATTTCTGAAATTATATTTCTTATTCATCCTTTCAACAAAACTCCTTTAAACATCAACTAGGCATCCTTTAGACTTGTAGAATGTGCTTAAACCTATGTCATTTAAATTCGTTGTTTTCCTACTCATCATTTTGAAATACAAAATGGAGCAGCCTGCCTCGGGTGGTTTAGTATGGACCATGCATCATTGCCTACATGCCAAGGGGACATTTCCCCCATTCAACTATTTAGAATCCTATCTATGTTTTTATCACAGGCAACTGTTTGGGAATGTTGTTTTGTGATTCCAATAAATAATACCCACCCCTGGTTTGATAAGGGCTCTTCTCTCATATTTTATCTAATTCATTGGGCCAAAACATTGATAAGACCCAAAATAAAAGGAAAAAAAAGAGGTTATAACACATTTTCAGAAAATGCAATTTTTTTAATGATATATACAGTTTGATCATTTTCATAACTGTATATATCATAATTTTTTTAAAATGTTTGTTTTATGGTTCCAAACAACTGAGAGCTACTAGAAATTAGTTATTTCTGACATTCATGGGTTTGAGAATATGGTCAGAGGTAAGATATGATATATATATATATATATATATATATATATATATATATATATATATATATATATATATATATATTTGTATTTCAAATAAGATGGCGTTTGCACTTAAAATCACTTATCCAATCTGATCCAGGATTTGTTTATTTTCGTTTCTCATAAAAGAAGGTGTTTACAAATCATCCATTCAATAAAAGTATAAACACTAGGGCGGATCAAAACTTCAGGATTCTGGGCTAATACCCTGCCTGGGGGAGGCTGCATTGTCATTTTCACCATTAATGCTAATCATGGTTAACACTTGTTACATGAATAAAGTTTTTCCCTTCTATTTGTAAATTGGCATACGGACTTAAAATGTTATCACAACATTTTAATGGTATTTTTTGCAATGGTGATGAAAGGGACAATGAAAAAATATTTATAAAAAAAATTAATTATGATTGTTTTAGCTTCAGTCTTTCACTGCAGATAGAGCCCCACAAAAGCAAGTGATCCTGTAAAGATGAAACCGAACCCTTTGTTGAATAACTAAATTCGGCATTGCTACTTCCAGTATAAATCAGTTGTTTTCAATCATTCAATGTTTGAGCGTAAATCCAGCATTTATGGACAAATTTATAAAAGAAAACAGCTGGAAAGCAGAAAAAGTAAAAAAATAAATACTTACAGTTTTTGTAGTATGCAGAGACAATGAAATTTTACTTTATTATTATTATTATTATTATTACTATTATCTTGTGCAAATTAGTGTTTTATTTGATCAAAATAAAATTAAAAATGCACTAATTGCCCATCCCCAATACACAGCGTGTTTTTAAAAAAACAAAACATTTTTATGTTATTGGTGTAGCTTTCTTCTGTTTATTTACCACTCTTGTGCTGACTTCAGTTTACATGCTGTCTTCCTACCACATTTCTAACAAAAAATGCTCTGACCTCTTGTTCTTTTAATATTAATAGACTAGAGTCCTGGAAAAATCTAAACAAAGAAGTCAAGACATCCACGGTACTGAACGTACAGCACAAATCTCCCACACACATTCTCTAAACAGTGATTAATGCCATTCTGAAAGGAGGCAGAGATGGTTGTTGCTAGGATACATGGCAAGGTGAATTGCAAGCGATTTAAAAAAAAAAAAGAAAAAAGGAGGAGGGCACTATTGACTGAACATGGCATCACTAGCAGTAGCCTTTGTTGCATATTTTCTTCCTATGCTCATTTTATTTATTTATTTTCTTCCCAAGGCTGTGGAATTCAGAGCGGTATAAAACGGGAGAGACGGCCAGACAAAGACTTTGCTTTTTTTTTTTTGTGCTCTTGCTCCTTTCATCTGGAGATAGGCTACAATGTTTGGCAAAAATCAGAGGCCTAAACCCGTCTGAGAGAGCCCTATGAGCAGCCGATCCAATGGTAAGACAGCTGAGATCCTATTGGTGTGTGTAATCAATGAGTCTGATAAAGCCATGTCAAATAGTAGTAAGTTTATTTAAGATTTATATAATTGTGAAATAATAGTGGTGCAGTGTTACATACAGAATAGCTGACATTTTTTTTAGCATTCAGATGATTTTAGCTTTATTCAAAAGTAAAATAACATTAGAGGGTTTGCTGAGCTGTAATTATCATGCTTTGACATGTCTTTTTTCATATTTTAATAGTCACCCATGTCATTCTAGGCTACATATTCTTATGAGGAAAGATGTCAGAGAATGTTCTGTGTCTCCTCTTTGAGATGCTATTTAAAGCAGTGTTTTTGAAGCACTTGAACAGAAGGCTAAATAGGGAGATAAAAGGATGTTACGAGGAGGCTATATTTTCTTTCCTCGCCACTATAATGGCGTTTCTGCATTGCGTGGGCCTACAGGACATCAAAAGCCAGTGTTGGACAGACGAGGAGTCAGATGGGGAGAACGAATCTGAGCAGTTCCTTTATGGAATCCAGGTAGAGAAAGCATTATTACTGTTAAAGTAGTTTTTAAAAAAAATGTTACACCTACTGTTTTTATGTTTCTGCCACTGTTGTATTTTTAATACAGACTTGTCTTCAAAGGATACTTTAGTAAAAATGACTTCAAAATCGGACTATTTTCATACCACTATGAGCCAGCTGATTATGTCATCTTTAAAATTAGTGCTGATGATTAGTGTTAGACTTTCTGTAAGCCTTTCAAAGTTATTCTTTAAACTTGATTTATTTTTACTCTGTTCTCTTCTTGACAATACACAGCATGTTTTAGGGCTGGGCTGGAATGAGATTCTCACAATTTAAAAATCTTGAGTAAAAAAACAACACACTTTCACTGTATTTACACACACACACACGCACACACCGACACACCCACACACACACGCACACATGCACACACACACAAGATGATGAAAACAGTAAATTCAGTTTCAAGAAAACTATAGTGTTACCGAAGGACACTTAAACAAACTTCAACGCAGTAATTTTAATGTTGTGGCCATGTTATAAATGGTAAATGGTCTGTAACTGTATATCAATTGCTCTAGTCCGGAGGAGTCCAAAGAGCTTTACATTACAATACATTTAGTGTGAGGCGCTACATGTAGCGTTACTGGAAGGCTGCTGCATTGACACCCTTCATCAGGAGCGCGAGCCATCAATATTAATAGGTAAAGTCAATTAATGTCAGGTTTAGTGGAAGGAAAATGTAAGGTGGAAAAGGGTGCACATGCACCAGGGAGAACAAAACAGATTCGCGAGGCATTAACTACATTTGGAATCAGTTGGCCTGCTTCAAAAGCAACCATACTCAGGTCTATCTAGGACATGTTTTTTTTTTGCATTAATGTTTTAATCACTTCTGAACTAAACATATAATGTAAATATATTATTGAAGGCACATTTTGTATGCTTCTTGGAAACTAGAAAAGCACTTGTAGGATGCAGACCTTTGCCAAGGCAGTTCAGTCCCCCCAAAAATTATCTGGAACACCCCCAAAATCAATCACTTGTTTGTGGTCCCACTGCAGACGTTTCCTGAAAATGTCATCCAAATCTGTCAATAACTTTTTGAATAGCATTGCTAATAGACAGAATAAGAAAAAAAAGTGGAGGTAATCAAGGGTCTGGATTTTTAATGGTGAAACAATTATATTCACCATTTAACAATCACACAGAACCTCTTTTTGTTACTCTTATTTTAGATGTTTTAATGTCTGTTAAGAGGTCTCTCTATATTTGGACTAAATGTAAATGTGGTACAGCATTGCCATCATAATGCTGCACTGAGCAGGGGAAACTTTTTCCAAAATAGAGCTTGTATAGTCCCTGAATATAAACACAGAAAATTAAAGAAGAAAAATTCATATTACTTCAAAGATGCATTTTAAGATCTAAAACTTTATTTCTCTTCATTTTTCATATTTTCAGTGTATTTCAGCTGTGCAGACAGCCTAATTAATTTCCAGTACCATTATGAAATTCATCATCTTTATCTCATAAAGTTGATTGCTCCACTTCCACCTAAAATCTTAATCTCAGTTATCCATTTTTGCTGTTATCTCCCAAGTCTTTTGATTGAAATGCAAATCCAGTAAAGCTAGGTTCAGCACAGTCAAAGAACATGAAAGCAGTGCAGCTAAGATAAGGATGGAACTATAGGCTACTGCACACCAAGCTTAGGAGATGAGAGTTTGACTACGAGACACCAGACACAAGCAGCAAAGACTTTTTGGCCAAATTGTATGACAATGAAGGATCAAGAACCAGATCTAACAACCCCCCCAACACACACACATCAAAAATAAATAAATAAATACAAACTTTCAAAGAAGTGCAAGAACTGGTATTAAAAATATGCTGGTTTCTTAAATAAATAAAAAAGTAATGCATTCAAGCATTTTTCAGTTGTGTATTGCATTGTGTAATTTGGATCTTGTTGGGTGTTTGAATCTACATTGTGTTTCAAAACTATTAATACACCTTGAACGTTTTATCATTTTGTCAAAGTATGATCACAAAAAATCTATGTATTTTATTATATATTATTAGGATTTTATGTGATAGAAAAACTCATAGCTATAAAAAAATTTTCATAATACATGGTCTCCTACTTTTATCCAAATCAAC
The DNA here is from genome assembly GCA_028564705.1 of Apricaphanius iberus. Lineage (NCBI taxonomy): Eukaryota > Metazoa > Chordata > Actinopteri > Cyprinodontiformes > Aphaniidae > Apricaphanius > Apricaphanius iberus. The sequence goes on along the minus strand of JAPXFQ010002722.1, from coordinate 1,117,224 downwards.
CGCTGAAAACCACTGTGTGAATTTGCATTCAGCCCTCAGAGTTAATATTAGGGAAACCATATTTTAGTCCAATTACAGCTGCCTGTTTTGGGAATATGTTTATATGAGCTTTCCACATTCAGAACCTGATTATTATTGTTTTTTTAGTCTTTGTTAGATAGTCCAATAGTCAGATTGAATAGATAACATATGGAACAGTAGGATGCATCGATACGATACTGGTATCAATTATTGGGGCCGATACTGTTCTAATGTACTCGTATCGGTATGAACCGATACTTAAAATCTTATAACTAAATAATTTCACTGAAAATGTTTATTTTTCCTTAGAAAGTTTTGTTTTATGGTCATTTTATTGTTTTATTTTTTAATCTAATTCACCATCATTTGTTGTAACAAGCAGAGAAAAAAATAAAACCTGTCTTCCAATTCAATGCATTTTTTGTGTGTGGCAGAAGTGTCTGCATTGGGGTTCATTCTAACTGGACCTTTTCAAAGTCATTAGCAGCCTCTTAAAAAAGTTTTTCCTCCAAGATTTTACTATATTTAGCTCCATCCATTCAGATGTTCAATGGATGCATGTCACTGTTTGACAAAATGTGAAAACGTTGAAGGGGTAGGCATACTTTTGCAATGCAAGGTATATGCTGATGCTATGGGATATGTGGTTTTGTGTGAAAATAATTGGGAACAACTGAGAATTCATTCACTGCTATAACTGTGACCAGTGCTGCTTGTTGCAGGGGAGCTGTGCTGCTGATCTGTACCGCCACCCTCAACTAGATGCAGATATTGAGGCTGTGAAAGACATCTACACTGACAGCGCCATCTCTGTCAGGTATAGCACAGATGCACAGAATCGTATTTTCCTGAAAATATTCAAGAGTGTTTCACTGCTTGTCATGAGTTAATATTTGCCTCCTGATTTTTAAGCTAAATAAATTGTGGAAAAGAACCTTAATTCATCTCTCACTGAGAGTAATCAGTAGAAACGGTCAGAGTCTAATGTTTCACATTAGTTTTGACAGATTTACTGTATCTGTTGCTGCATCTCTGCGCAGGGAGTATGGGACCATTGATGATGTGGACATCGATCTTCATATTAACATCGGCTTCTTAGATGTGAGTCAGCATTCTGCTCTCGCTGCAAACACCTCTTTTGACTTTCCCCATTACTATTCTAACGTTGACATTTTGCAAAGTAACACATCATTTATAATGCATCTGGTGCTCATAAGATATTTATGCAATGAGAAATGGCCCTAATTAGGCTGCTAACTGTGTGTATTTGTGTGTGTGTGTCTGATTCAGGAAGAGGTTGCAACAGCCTGGAAAGTTATCAGAACAGAGCCCATTATTCTGAGACTGCGCTTTTCTCTTTCTCAATACCTCGATGGACCCGGTGAGTAAAGATGCCAGTGTGGATGTTTGTTTTCTAGAAGGGGACATTAGGTATCAATGCCCCTCACTGAGTGTGGGAGGTGAATACAATATGTGTCATACATGTGGGAGATTGAAAGAAAAGAGTTGAAGTGTCTTTCTGTCGACTCTGTAATGATGTTAGTCATCTTTATTTATTCAGAGCCTTCGGTAGAAGTGTTTCAGCCTTCGAATAAAGAAGGCTTCAGTCTGGGCCTGCAACTCAAAAAGTAAGTGAGGAGAGCATCCATAATTTATTTGTGAAAGTATTCATATCTCTCGATGTTCTTCACACGTTGTCACATTAAAACTACAAACTTTGATGCATTTATATCAATTTTATGTTTTTAGTAAAGAGGGCATAATTTTGAAGTGAAAGGTAGGAATGAAGCGTGGTAGGAAATTTTCCCATCCTGCTTTGTAAAATAGCTCGGGTTCACTGAGATTCAGAGCTACAGACATTTCAATGGCCTAGGTGAGATTATAGTTTTTCCATATGGTTAAATTATGTGCATACCATATTAAAGGTTTAATATATCCCATATAACATTTTGATCAATACTGATGGTTACATCAAATGAAAAATCGTATTAAACAATGTCTACCATAATGATGGAAGTGTGTAAAGTAGTCATATTAAAATATATTATTGGTATATAATGACTCATTTTAGAAGGTTGAATATGTGGTAGAACTAAAAAATAAAAATAGACTTTTAGACCCTGCATTTGTGGACGTTTCTGGCAAAAATGCATCAGTGCAACTGACCTGGAAGATCCTGAGCATTTTCACCTTACATCACTGGAAGCAGCTCGGCAATTGGTTTTTTGGAAGGACAGCCTTAATAAGGAAGTTTTCAGCTGGGCCGCTTTCTATTTCCTTATGATAGATTAAATATTACCTGAGATTTTTTAAAACCTGGGGTTTCGTTTTGAAACCAAACAATGTTTTTAACTTCTTCAGGACTGTAATCCGTACCAGTGCGGTGCGTTCCTTAATGTTTATCATACTGTTTGTTCAATATGTTCTATCACATACAATCACAATGGAACACATGTAGGTTTGTGGTTCTAACATTACAAAATAGAAAAAAGTTAAAGGAGTGAATTGACAAAAAATATGTTTGTTTTTTAAAAATCAGATTTTCTTTTTGATGTATTTTACATTAGAGTTTAAATTCAGAACAGACCGGATTTGCTCACTGTGTTTTGTAATATGGCAGAATCCTGAGCACATTCACCTCACAGCAGTGGAAGCACCTCAGCAATGAGTTCCTCAAGGCCCAACAGGAGAAGAGGCATAGCTGGTTCAAAGCTGGTGGGACCATTAAGAAGTTCCGTGCTGGGCTCAGCATTTTCTCCCCAATTCCCAAGTAGGTGTATTTTCTGTCAGAGCAATGAACATCTGAGATAATGAATGTTGTTTAAGCTGACATATATATATATATATATATATATATATATATATATATATATATATATATATATATATTACATTTTAACTGATTATTTAATACATTTTCTACAGTGTAAGTCACCACATGACCATTAAAGCCCTTAAAATCTGGCACAAGCAATTTTTTCCCAAACATAACAGGATGATGATGTACACAATTTGTGAAAGCTTGTCAGACAAAACTAAAATGTAGCAAATATGACAGGCAAGAGGAACACAAGGTCGACGCAGCATCTTGAACCCTGGCTTAAATTCAAAACCTGACGAAGGTTCCCGAGGGACTAAAACAAATCTTTCATTCTCTCTCTTAGTTTGACAAGTGTGAGTGCACAGGGATTGAACACTGACCCACTGGATAATGACCTGTTCCACTAACTAGACTTTCCTGACATCCTAATGACTTGATAGCAGTCTCATGTCTGGGGGGCTACTTGGATAATGTACTGAGAATAACGAACGCTGGTAGTCTAACAACTAGTTACAGCAGTTACTGTCCAAACCGATTTCAGTTGTCTTTCTTATGTCCAATTTTAGTGTAGACTGAGAGACAAGGGCAGCAAAATTTCACCAGAAAACTACTACAAATTGCTATACTTAATTTAGTAAAACTACAATACTTTTAAACCTAAAAAAAATCTACTTTAAATCTAAGTACTTAAACTAATATAGTTATTCATTTCAATATTTCAATATAAAAGTGTAATATATAAATTCATTTCACACAAAGTAATATTTAGATATCTAGTTTATTTCTGTGATTTCTGATTGTTATGATAACTTAAAGCAAATGAAAACATGAATTTCGGTTTTTAAGTAAATGAGTTAAAGTTAATGTCAATATTACATAAGAAAAATAAAAAATATATTTTTTTGAATCAGTGAAACATGATATTATAGTGATGCGAGTCCCAACACAATGGAGCAGACACTTCAAAGTTGTCTTTGACACATATCAAAATGAGAGCAAGCCAAAAAAGGTCACTGCTACAGAAGCTGGCTGTTCACATGTTCACTGTGGTGGCGCATAGACAAGCATCAGGAATGATTGCATCCTGGAGAGAATTGCTAAGCAAAAGCTGTGAGAGGTTTTGCGGGAGATTCATAAGCGTTGGGAAGTGCCACAACGTGTACAGTAGCCTAGATGTAGGATGCAGGACGATGGCATTCATTGTTGTAAGCCACTCCTGAACCAGACACATCAAGGGTATCTTACTTGGTCTAAAGGAATGGACAGTTTATCAGTGGTGCAAAGCAGCAGTTCCAAAAAGGAAGGGTTGGGGCAGCAGTGAACAATCTGTATACATTTAATGACCTTGCCCATTGGCCGCACATTTTTTTGTGTCTATAATTTGAAGGGATAGAAGAAAAAGCTTCCTGGAGTTACACCATTAATCCATGTATGCTCCTTAATATGCTTTCATTTTTGTTCTTTAAAAGCTTGTTTTTGATTGAATCAGAAATGAGAAAACTTAGGGTCCCTCATTTAGGTTAACAATTTAGAAGTATTTTAAAATTGCAGTCACCACATTTCGTGTGGGGTTAAAAATTTTTTTTAACATAATAAACCAACTGATTTTGATATTTGCGATGATCAGCATACCTAAATGAAGCTCCTAAAACTCTTTGATCTGTCTTCCGGCTTTGGTGTGCCAACCCAGTATGATGATTGGCCACTATTGGCAAACTTTCTGAGGCACCTCTGGTTCAAAGTTCTCTTTAGAAGATTGTTAACATTGCATTTTATTCAGCGAATCAAAAATAGCATAGTTGGGTATTAGGAAATTTTAGAGAACTTTATATATGCTGCTGTTTGCTGTGAGGCTGTATGTTGGGGTTATCATGATTGTTTTAATATCACTTTTCTGGATTGGTCCTCAAATTTGCCTATCCTTAAATACATAGAGAATTTAATTTATATTATCAAGAGGAAGATTAGAGAGATCAGAGCCAACTTGAAGATGACCTGAAGGTCTTACATTTCAATAGCCTTAGTTTCCTAAATAAATCTTTTTCATAACTGTTCTCATGTTCTAATTTTCTGAAAAACAGATTTTTGGGTTTACATTTGCTGTAAACGATTGTCATCAAAATGAGAACTATGCCACTATAAATGTGTAAGTAATCTATATAACATAAATGTGACTTACTAAATTGAATGATGGAAGTACATTAACTATTATTCTAATTTACTGAGATATATATGTAAGAGTATCTCAGAAGAGGTGTATTTTACCTGGTAAAATTTACCAGAAAGTTTTGATCTAAATAATGCTTTTAATCTTTTCAGGTCTCCGAGCTTTCCTCTGATCCAAGACACAGTTCTAAAAGGGAAGCTGAGTGTCCCTGAGCTGAGAGTGACCCGCCTGATGAACCGCTCTATATCCTGTACAATGAAGAACCCTAAGGGAGAGCTCTACAGCTATCCACCAAACAGCCAGGTTAGAGTCATTTTGGACCTTTCACGGCCCAGACTTATGTTATTTTGAAATTAGCTTTTCAGTTATTTTAACTTTTACTGTGTGCTGTAAGTGCTGCCTTTATTCATTTCTGTTTTGATCCACTGTGATCACACCCTTGTCTTCTTCCACCTGTCACCTGCATTGTTTCATCTGAGCCTTCTTCCCCCAACCCTTACCAAAACATAGCTGGTGTGCCCTTTCCCATAATGCTCTGTCTTCACTTGACCCATCAGACTGTAGCTGTCCCGGCGGCCAGGGCCCCAGCGCAGATTACCACGAGGCAGCTGATTGAATTGTTTTTTTCATCCCAGGCGGGCGGCCACTGCAAGAACATCCCAACGTTGGAGTATGGCTTCTTAGTGCAGGTTAGATCCTAAGCAAATATAGCCGCCCAGCTAAAAAGATTTGGATCATTTTTAGGAATTTGGTCATTATAAAAAAACTCCTTACGATAATAAAATATTAAACAGGTTACAGATGCTGGACTAATACTTATTCATATAATAAAGTTCTTATTTTTTCAAAAACTTGAACTCAGATTTCTATGAATTGGCACAACACTTGCCACCACTTTTACTCAAAGTTATACAATACATAATTTTTGCCCCAACATGACCTTTTGCATGTAGATTAAAATGCTAAACTTTAGTCTCATCTAACCAGAGTATCTAGTTAAGCAACAAAGTTTTGGGCATATTTTAAAGCGTGCTTCTTATTACTTTCTTTCAAAAAAACCTTTTTTCTTGCCACTGTTTCATTAAGGCCAGAATGTTGGATGGCATGTCTAGTAGTTGTCCTGTCAACAGAGTTTTCCACCTGAGCAGACTTTTGTAACTCTGCCAAATTTACCCTAGACTTATTCCCTGTTTTATCTAATATTTTAAATGAAATATTCCCATTGTGTGTACACCGCACAAATTTTATTCATAAAAAAAGAATAACGTTGTAGAGGAGCAAAAATTTCTTGTCTAGACACATTCTGGTCTTATTCTAAAACCCAATAGCAGATCAAACCAGATGAAGTCGCAGTGACAAATTGTTTCTCCATATTGATTCTTTCCATCTGTGCTGCCTTTATTCTTGTAAACACGATTGCTGCAGTTGGGAGTTAAAGTTGGCAACCGCTTTTTTGCTTTTTCTTGAAACAGATAATGAAGTACTCAGAGCAGAGGATCCCCACACTTAATGAGTACTGCGTGGTCTGTGACGAGCAGCATGTCTTTCAGAACGGGTCAATGCTGAAGGTATCTCAAAAAAGAGACAATCCTGTATTGATTTGGATAATTTTGATTATAATACTCTTTCATGTGTTTATTAACATATACAATACATACAATTCTATGTATATTTTTCTGTACACTGTTTTTTTGGTCCAAGTAACATATAGAAGAGCATGTAAATCATGTTCTACTGTGTTTGTGCAGCCTGCTGTGTGTACCAGGGAGCTGTGTGTGTTCTCCTTCTACACTCTGGGTGTGATGTCTGGAGCTGCTGAAGAAGTAGCCACAGGAGCAGAGGTGACAATAAGCCTATAGTCATCAAATTCTTGACATTTATATATATAAAAAAGAAAATGATAAAAAATACCTAGGATATCTTTCCCTAATTAGTTATCCTTTTATTTTTGTGTATGCTGAGCGACATTAAACTAGTTGGTACAAACGTGCCCAAACTCTTCCCAGGTTGTGGACTTACTTGTGGCTATGTGTCGAGCTGCACTTGAATCGCCCCGCAAGAGCATCATCTTTGAGCCCTATCCATCAGTTGTGGATCCAAACGACCCCAAGACTCTTGCATTTAACCCAAAGGTTTGCATCCTTACTGCTTATTCTGTGATTACAAGCACAATCAAATTTTTTATTCCAAATAATTTTATAATTAAAGTAAGACATGCACAGCCGGTATTACTTTATAAGTTACTGTCACAATGTTTTAAAGTTTTTTTATTTGTACAAACAGTTTTTTCATAAACTATGAAAATAATCTTCCTTTATTAGTTTTTTAAAGTTTTTAGTAATGTTCCTAATCATACTGTTCTTTCTTTCTCCACTGCATTTGTTTCCTTTCGCCTGGACACAGAAGAAGAATTATGAAAGACTGCAGAAAGCACTTGACAGTGTCATGTCCATTCGTGAGATGACCCAGGTACAAACATGTAGAAGGGAGGGACAAAATTGAATCAGGAAGAGATAGTCCTTCTGTCTGTATAATATTTAGCATTTTCCAACTACTTACTTGATTTTCGGCAGAAGGACATGAAAACAGCCTATGCTTCTCTGCTGTTTTCAGGGTTCATATCTGGAGATCAAGAAACAGATGGACAAACTGGACCCTTTGGCCCATCCTCTATTACAATGGTAAGGGCAATCCGAAAATCTGTTCCAAAAATGTGTTTCTGCTCATCATTAAAAAAAAAAAAAAAGCATAAAAAAACTGATATGTCACAAACATCCACACTACTACAACACTGCTATAGATAACGAAAATATTAACAGTTACATATATAAGTATATTATTGTTATTATTATTATTATTATTATTATTATTATTATATTTTTTAAAATTCTGTTTCTTTGCAGGATCATCTCCAGTAATAGGTCTCATATCGTAAAGCTGCCTCTCAGCAGGGTATGAATTCAGGAAATCATACTTTCTTGTCTCCAAAAAAAAATTAGGTTTTGGGATATATTAAAATTTTTATTTTTAACTACCATCTCTCCATTTTCTCCACCTCTCTCTCTCTGATTACATTTTTAAAGCAACTGAAATTCATGCACACCTCCCACCAGTTCCTGTTGCTCAGCAGCCCCCCTGCCAAGGAGGCCCGCTTTCGAACCGCCAAGAAGCTCTATGGCAGCACCTTTGCCTTCCAGTGAGTAACCCCTACCACTAGTCAATGGAAGCTCCCCGTTACCATCTGTACAAATAGTTTACAAAGAGCTGTAACCACCTATATTTTATAGAAAAATGTTCTAATGTAAAATCCTCTACTTTTCAAGAACTATTAAAATCTGTCTTTGTCAATAATATACTTGAGAAAATGTAACAACATTTTTTTCCCAAACAACCACTATAATTTGTTATTGGAGCATGACACCCTGGTGATGAATTTGCCTATGTGTTGTTAAAAAAAAAACCCCATTACAAACAAAGGACAAAGTAGTGACTGCTCTCTTGGACTGAGAGGACACCTTTCGAAGCCAGCACACAGAGCCAATAATATTTGTGTCAGTGAGATAGAGATTTGTACTGTAGCAGATGGGGCTCTGTTGAATATTTTAGTTACACTCGACCCATCTGGGCACCAGTAGTGTGAAACTAAAGCACACACAGTGCTAACACGCTTCTGTTTGCTGCTGATTAATGCTTTAGATGTATTATTTGCAAATAAACATGCTGAATGTTTAATTTACCTGGGTGTCATTTGTCTATTTTTATCTTAAGAGAAAAATATGCAGATCATAAATAGTCTTGCATTGTCAGCTTTGCGCTAGCAAAATTAGAAAGCGCATCAAACATAAGTAAAGGATAAATGAAACTAGGACATGTTTAATCTACATTAACTTGAACGTGCAAGAAAGTCTGGCAGCTATCAAACAATCTTGGCTCTAGAGTTTTTTTTTTTTAGATGGCTTAAATACCTATACTGGGAGATTCAATCAGCCGTCATACATATTTTACCATACCATAGCATATATTTGTTAAAGCACATTAAAACAATGGCATTGGAGCCGACCGAAGTGCTGTACAATAAAAGAGAGCTAAAAGAAAGTAATCAGAAAAATGAATAATAAAAACAGGCATATAAAAGAGTAGATAAAGAAAACATAAGTAAAAGAAACTAGGCACTAAAAGCACCAGAGTAGAAGTATGTCTTCAAATCAAATTTGAACACTTGGATAGATGAAGAAAGTCTGACATCCAGGGGATGGTCGTTCCACAATTTTGGGGCAGAAATTGAGAAAGCATGTTCACCATGGGTTTTACAGCAGGGTCTCAGGATCTTTAGTAAGTGCTGGTTAGCTGAGCGTAGGGACCTGCCTGGCGTATACGGGGTGAGTAGCTCAGAAATATATGGAAGGGCCAAGCCATTCAATGCTTTAAAAACTAACAATACAATTTTAAAGCGTACCCGAAAGTGCACAGGGAGCCAGTGAAGACTTTCTAAAACCGGTAGTTGTCAAAAATCATGCTGATGCATTTTGAATATACTGGAAGTGGGAAATTGCAGCTTCAGAAATACCAAAGAAAATGGCATTTGAATAGTCCAACCTTGAGGTAATCAAAGCATGAATCACTGTCTCAAGGTGGTGCCGTTTCAAGATGGGTTTTAAATTGGAAAGATGTCTCAGCTGATCAAAACATGATTTGACTATCTTTTTAACATGTGGATCCATTTTTAAAGCAAAGTCTATTTTTACACTGGGATTAGAAACCGTTTGACTGACATTGAAGGGGAATACAGAAGGATCAAGGGCAAAGGAAGATTAACCATAGGGAGTAAAAACAATAAACTTGGTCTTAGAGTTATTTAGCAGCAAAACGTTGGAGGCAAGCCAGGCCTTGACTTTGTCAATGCAGTCCAGGAGTGGTGGAATTGAGGTGTTTGCCTTCAGAGGAACATATATTTGACAGTCATCTGCATAGAGGTGATAGTTAATATTATGCTTTTTGAAAATAAAACCCAGCAAAAGAATATAGATACTAAACAAAAGGGGGCCAAGGATAGAGCCCTGTGGTACACCACAAGGGGGGGCAACAGGGGGAGAGGAACAATCATTGATACTCATCCTGATGGTCCTGTCACAAAAATATGAACAAAACCAGTCAAGTGCTGATCCCTTAACACCAAACAAATTCTCAAGACGGTATAGTAAAAGGTCATGGCCAGCCGTGTCAAATACGGCAGAAAGGTCCAAGATAACCAAAACAACATGGGAGCCAGAATCAGTAGCTGATAAAATGTCATTAAAAGCTCTAATACGAGCAGTTTCTGCACTATGAAATTGTTTAAAAGCAGACTGAAATTTATCTAAAACTCAACGTTGATGTATGAAGAGCAATAACTGGTTATAAACAACCTTTTCCAGCAATGTAGATAAAAAAGGGATTTTTGTCATTGGCTGGATATTCCCAAGGGGTCAAGGCCAGCTTTTTCCACAGGGGCTGGATCACAGCATGTTTAAATGAAGATGGTACCTTACCAGAAACAAGGCTATTGTTAATAATATTGAGCTCATAAGAGGCTACCGTAGGAAAAATCTCTGATAAACGTTGAGCCGGTAAAACATAATTTGGACATCCTGATGGCTTCATGGAGGATATTAGTATCCTTGATGCAGGCAGCATGATGGGCTCATAAAAGCATTCATTAAAAGTGGGCACGAATAATGAATATGCAGGAGAAGGAGTGATCTGGGTCCTAATATTAAGGACTTTTAAGGATATTTTAAAATCTAATCCATCAATAATAAAGGACATCTGAAGATCATCCTGCATTTTTAAACACTCCTGAATACTTTGTATCAACTGGACAACAGTTGAAACTTAGATCAATCAAACATTAAACCTACAAAAACATTTCACACTTCTTTAGAGCTAATCTTCAATGCCTGGTAAAAAACCCCAACTCAATACAGATAAAATATGCAGGCATTGAACATAAATTTAGAATAAAACAATATTCAACTACAACCGATTGGATTTGATTAGATCACATTAAATGTATTGTAGTTTTAGTTCAATTAAATTCTTACAAATTCTGTTTAATTCAGTTCAGTTACCTGTAACTAGTAAATGCACAACAAATGTCATCTATAAGAGAAATGGGTGCAATCAAAATCCAATTTTAATCTTATGTGAATATTCAAATTCAGTTCAGTTTAATGCATTTAGTTTAATTTCAGTTCAGTTACCTTTATTTCATTTTGATTCAATTTACTTCAATTTATTTCAAGCATATTTTAATATGTTTGTACCACCAGTTCACAACAAATACACTCCTAAGGCAGTGTACAGGAGATATGGCTCAAAGTTATATTTATTGATAATGTTAAATTCAGATTCTTATTCAGTTGGATAAGTAATAGTTAAATGATTAAACTAACCTTTCCACCATAAGTGATTTGTGTAACAATACGCTGCTATACATTGTGAACACAGCTGTTTAAACTGCTTTATCATTAATGTCTCACTTGTCTCTTTGCTCCAGTGGATCCCATATAGAGAACTGGCACTCTGTTCTTAGAAATGGACTGGTCAACGCCTCTTATACCAAGCTGCAGGTGGGTAACTCTGTTTAGTTACAGTAGGGATTTATGAAGTGTCTTCCCTCAGAGAGCAAATTTTCTCTTTTACAAAGCAGGCTGATCGATATTTGCTATCAATGGATGTCTCATTTAATCAATTTTTCATGAGAATAGGGCATTGGGGCAATTATTTCTGATAAATATTGGCTAGTTTCAACGGATACCATATTCCAGCCCATGTAGTTGCATGTGGAGTAGGCTGTGGTTTCGGCTGCAGAATACAAAAGAAGAGCTTCAAAGTTGTGAGTAAACACTTTTTAGTGGTAAAGAGAGGCTTCTTTTAAATTATTATAACTGGTACATGAATTATACATTGAAATCTGAAATAAAAAGGGGGGGAAAGAGTTTGAAAACCAAAATTATAGCAATTAGCCATAATAAAACCTCTCAAAACATCTGATTTGTAACCCAGAACCAGAGAGAACACAAACATAGCTCATTCTAGAATACAGCCTGTAATGCATGCTTAGATAAACTTGCATATCCTGAAAATAGATGAAACAGAATTAAATCAGAATTCTCAAGGCTCATTGAATTGTTCTTGTCAGCCTGCTCCGTCTCGCTGAAATGTCTCATTTATGCGGCCTTTGTTCTCCCACGTTTTTGAACTCTCCATCTTGGATCTCGGCTCTGTGCTTTTTTGCCTTCTCCTCTTTGTTTCATCTAGAGCATTTGCACCCTTCTTTTGTCACTGTGTTTCACAGAACAAAAGAGGCTGAGTCTGTATCCAACTTCCGGTTGCACACAAACCTAATGTCCTTGTTTTAAATCATTCTTTCTAAATGTTTCATAGCTTGTTGTCTGCTTTCTCCTCCTACAACCACACCATCAATATGCCATTTTTTTTCTTCCTTCTAATCATGCCTGTGTTCTTCCACTTATACTATGAACTTAGATTACATAGTGTATGCCTGGCAAAAGTACTTATAACATGTTTAATTTTAAGTTAACATTCTGACAAAGTACAAGCACATACTTCAAATGTGAATCAATGAAAGACAGGCACAAAACAATATATTTGTGAAGTGCAAGATAACAAATCCATGGAACTTTTTAATAACTAGAGAACTGTTGCATGTATCTGTATTCAGCCTCTTCACTCTGATTCATATGTTTAAAATTCCCTATCTCTTATCCGTGGCATTTATTATGGAAAACTGACATGATGAAAGTCCTTGTGCAGGTGCTACCATGAGTGCTGCAGTCCGATGAAGACAAAATTGAACTGTTTGGCCTGCATGTAAAAACCTTGTGTTGAGAAAACCAAGCAAAAAGAGCATGTCCAAAGTAAAACATGGTGGTCTAATACTGTGGAGATGTATTTCAGCAGCAACAAACAAGCTCTTCAAAGTTGCTAGGGAGATGAATAAAACTAAATAGCTACATGGCAATCCTATAGCAAAGCATTTTCATGTATTAGTCAAAGTCCATACCTAATTTTTTTCAAGCATTTGTGAAAAAAAGAACACATTTCTGTTCAGATATACTTTTTATCCCATCTGACTGAGCTTTAGTTACTTAGCAAAGACTGAGCAAAAATGTCAATCTTTAGTTTTTCAAAGCTGATCTACATACAGGGAAAGGTAGTTCCCTTGAGTATTGATTGTTGGTGACTTAATGCGTAAGCACCACTTTGTAGATTTGCATTTGTTTAAAAAAAAGAAAAAAGGCAAACACTTTTAAAAACTATGTGTACTTTTCTATTCACTTGACATGTATGCAATATTCTGTTAGTGTATCACATAAAATCCATCTATAACATTGAAGTTTATGGTTGTAATGTGACACAATTAAAAATTATCAAGGAGTATGGACACTCTACCATGTAAATCTTAATTTTCACGTGAACATTACCTGAACAACTAAATGTTATACATTTTAATTTCAATCACAAAATTCAAGAACATCACATTATCTCCACTTTTTTGCCCACTGTCAACCGTTTGATTTTTTGATATGCAAATAACCTTTCTTTGGTCTCACTTAAAATGGTTATGTATAAATTGAGTTGTATTTGTGTGTGCCTTACACTTACTTAAATGTAAAGCTCAGTTACCCATCCTTCCTTCCTACTCTTTTCAATCTCAAGCTGCATGGGGCAGCATATGGAAAGGGCATCTATCTGAGCCCCATCTCCAGTATATCTTTTGGATACTCAGGTAGGATCTTGTTATTTTTGCCTCGCTGCCCCCGCTTTCAGCGTCTTCCTGATGTGGCATGTCGGAGCTCGCCATTTTTTTTGTCTTACAGCTGTCAATATGTTGTGCCGCTGTTTTGTAGTGTAATCATGCCTGTTCATTTGTGAATGCAGAGCCTTGTGTATAACCTACCCTTCCATGCTTTATGTTGTGGTTGTTTAAAATGATTTTGCTTTACAGTTTGTGACATGAGTATTTTTTTCTCTCCCCTATATCCTACTGTGCATTTTGCTGTATTTCCTCTTCCAGTTCTACAGTGGTGATCTAACGTTGTAGTGTTTGTAGAGACAATGTCTGGACATTGTAAATATCTAGCTTGTTGAACTGGGATCTAAATCCTGAAGCTAACTTTTAAGGGTGTAAATGTGTCACTTTATTATGAATTAAAATTGGTTTGACTTTTGTTCTGTCTCTTATGACATTTATATTACATTTGTTCAGATTTTGCAAATGATCAGAACTTATGTTGAAGTCTAAAGCCTGCTGTAAAGTTTTTAAACAGTTTCCTATTATATCAAAAAGATGGCAATTTGGAATTGTTTTGAATGGATGCTTGTTTGATTTATGCTTGCAAAAATTCTGAACACACTGGTAAAACACTGAGAAGGGATGGCGCTTTGTGTAATTTTTTTTGTCAGTGAGTATACTGTATATGTACTCAGTTTCAAGTTTCTAATCAAAACCTTCATAATTGAGTAATTTCACCAAAAATAAGCTGTACACAGTCTGAGTGAGGCTGATTAAATATTTATTTCTAACTGAGACTTTTTGTTGACCTTGCTGTGCTTACTTTTTTAGGAATGGGGAAAGGACAGCATCGCATGCCCACCAAAGATGAGCTGGTACAGCGTTACAACCGTATGAACACAATACCACAGGTCAGGCAAACTTTGTTAAAATTATGAATTATACATAGAACAGTTTCTTTAAATGTGGTTTGTGTTTAGCAGTGGGATAGCAGATTTCCTAAAATATTACTTGTGATAAGCTTCTTTAAAGGTCACATGATTTTATTTTTATTCAATACAGACTTTCAGTGTCTTAACCTACACTAACTGACTTCTCTCTATCTTCCACAATAGAGCCGTCCAATACAATCAAGGTTTCTGCAAAGTCGAAACTTGAACTGCATTGCTCTTTGTGAAGGTAATACCCGTGCTGAATATGAAACATATGTTTGATAAGTATATTTTTTCATATCTCCTATATAATAGATACATATTTGATGCTGAAGATGTGACGTTAATTTAAAAGCCACATTCTATTTTTGGACTATTCTGCAAAACGTAATTTTCAAAAAAAAAAAAAAAAAGCATTATAGTATTATGTCAATTTTAAATGAGAACTAGTTTTCAATTATCTCACCTGCATTAACAAAAGTTGAAGAAAAATAAATTATCATATTTTGTGTAGTGCAAAGAGACAGGAACAATATTTCAATGAGGAATCATGCAAAAATGAAAAGAAAAGATTGAATAGACGCCATATTTTGTGTTTCTTTTTCACAGTGATCACATCTAAAGATCTGCAGAAACACGGCAACATATGGGTGTGTCCGGTCTCCGACCATGTCTGTACTCGATTCTTTTTTGTGTGAGTAATTTGATCACTTTAACCTCTTACCACTTACAATGCATGTAGAGGTCTGTAATTTGTATCAAATGTGCTCTTCAACTGTGAGGGAAAGAATCTAAAACAAAAATGCAGAAAATCACTGTGGATGATTTTTGAATCATTAATTTCCATTTTATTGCATGACATTAGTTTCTGATACATAAGACAAACAGAACTTAATATTTGGTACAGAAACCTTTGTTTGCAGTTACAGAGATCAGACATTTTCTGTAGTTCTTCACTAGGTTTGCACACACTGCAGCAGGAATTTTGTACCACTGCTCAGATACAAATCTTTTCCAGACTGTTCAGGTTTCTGGGCTGTCGCCGGGCAACACAGACTTTCAGCTCTCTCCCAAGATTTTCTAGAGGATTTAGATCTGGAGAATAACTAGGCCACTCTAGGACACTGAGATGCCACTACACATCTTCAATATTCCTACTGAGGGAAGGAGATTATTGGCCAAGATCTCATGATACATGGTCCCATCCATCCTCCCCTCAATACCATGCAGTCGTCCGATCCCCTCTATAGAAAAGCATCCAGAAAGAATGTTTCCACCTGCATGCTTCTCAGTTGGGATGGTGTTCTTGGGTTTGTACTCATCCTTTTTCTTCAAACACCCACAAGTGGAGTTTAGACCAAAAAGCTCCACATGACCTTCTCCCATTTCTCCTCTGGATCATCCAGATGGTAATTGGGAAACTTCAGACGGGCCTTGACATGCGCTGGCCTGAGCAAGGGGAACTTGCATGCACTGCAGGGTTTTAATCCATGACGGCGTAGTGTGTTACTGATGGTTTTCTTTGAGACTGTGGTCCCAGCTCTGGTCATTGACCAGGTCCTGTCGTGTACTTCTGGGCTCATCCCTCTCTATCCTCATAATCATTGCTGCCTCACGAGGAGAGATCTTGCATTGCGCTCCAGACCGAGGGAGATTGACCGTCGTCTTGAACTTCTTCCATTTTCTAAATATTTAACCACCAATTGTTTGCTTCCTTGCCTATTGTCCTGTAGCCCATCCCAGCTTTGTGCATCTCTACAATTTTGTCCCTAATGTTCTTGCACAGCTCTAGGATCTTGGCCATTGTGGAGAGGTTGGAGTTTGTTTGAGTGTGTGGACTGGTGTCTTTTATACAGGTACAGTAACAAGTTCAAACAGGTGGAATTCATACAGGTAATGAGAGGAGAACAAGAGGGCTTCTTAAAGAAGAACTAACAGGTCTGTGGGAGCCTAAATTCTTGCTGGTTGATATACAATTAAATACATATGCAATAAATGGAAATTATTTAAAAATCATTCACTGGGATTTTGTACATTTTTGTTTTAGATTCTGTCCCTCACAGTTGAAGAGTACCTTTGATACAAATTACAGACCTCTACAGGGTCATCAGCAGTGTATTAAATACTTGTTCTCCCCACTGTAACTGATCTCTGGCTAATGTACTTTGGAAAATAAATTACACTATATATTGGCTTGAAACACAAACAATATTCACAAACTTATTTCTTATATGTATTTCTTGTGAATTTTATTTGATAGCAACATTTTTTTTTTGCTAAAACACATCTTAAAATTGTGGCACACTTTGTTCACCCTGTCTGAATCAACACTTTGTACAACAATGTTTTGCTTCAATAACAGCTCCACTTAATCTTTTGGTGTATATCTCTGCCAAGTTTGCACATCTACAGAATTGTGATATACTCTTCTGTGCAAAAATAAGTCAAACTCTCTCAGATATGATGGATAGCAACTCTGAACAGCAGATGTCCAATCTAAACCATTCTATTATAGCTCTGGTGGTATGTTAAGGATAGCTTTTCTCCTGGAGAGTGAACATCCACCTTGGTCTCAAAGATTGGCCTGCAATTGGCCTCACCCTCAACATAGGACACTTTGGGTCAGTGGATGGAATACTTCAAAGACCTCCTCAATCCCACCAGCATGCCTTCCAATTTGGAAAGATGGTCTGGGGACTTTGGGTCGGGCTCACCAATTTGTGGTAATTTGAGGTCACCAAGGTTGTTAAAAAGCTCCTCGGTGGCAGGGCTCTGGGGGTGGATGGGAGTCGTGCAGAGTTCTTCAAGGCTCTGGATGTTGTAGGGCTGTGTTGGTTAATGTGGCTCTGCAATATTGCGTGGACATCGGGGGCAGTTCCCATGGATTTGCAGACAGGAATGTTGATCCCCCTATTTAAAAAGGGGGACCATAGAGTGTGTTCCAATGACAGGCGGATCACACTTCTGAGCCTACCTTGTGAGGACCATTCAGGGGTTCTTGAGGGGAGGTTCTGACGGACCTCAGATTCGGGAGGAACAATGCAGTTTTCGTCCTGGCCATCGAACACTCGACCAGCTCTAGATCTTCATCAGGGACTTGGAAGGTGTGTGGGAGTTCGCCCAACTGGTCTACATGTGATTTGGAAAAGGCTTTCGATCGTGTCCCTCGGGGAGTCCTGTAGAGGGTTCTCCTAGAGTATGGGGAAACCAGGCCCTTTGATACAGGCTGTTAGGTCCCTGCACGACCGATGTCAAAGCTTGGTTTGCATTGCCAGCAGTACGTCGGGCTCGTTTCCAGTGAGAGTTGGACTCCGCCAAGGTTGCCCTTTTTCACCGTTCCTGCTCATAACTTTTATGGACAGGATTTCTAGGCGCAGCCAAGGTGTTGAGGAGATCTGTTTTGTTGTCCTCAGGATCGGGTCTCTGCTTTTCACAGATGATGTGGTCCTGTTGGCTTCATTTGAACGCAATCTACAGCTTTCACTGATGCCGTTCATAGCCGGGTTTGAAGCGGCTGGAATGAGAATCAGCACTTCAAATCCGAGATCATGGTCTTGAGCCGGAAAAAGTGTAGAGTGCCTTCTCCAGGTCGGGGATAAGGTCCCTCCTCAAGTTGAGGAGTTTAAGTATCTGGGGGTCTAGTTCACGAATGAGGGAAAAATGGAGCGGGAGATCAATAGGCAGATTGGTAAGGCATCTGCAGTTATGCGGGCGCTGTAATGGTCTGTCGTAGTGAAGAGAGAGCTGAGTCGAAAGGCAAAGCTCTTGATTTACCGGTCTCTCAGCTGGCCTGGGAACGCCTTGGGATTCCTCCAGAGGAGGAGCTTTCATCAAATCAGGAGCTGGCCCAAGTAGCTGGGTAGAGGGTAGTCTAGGTCTCCCTGCTTAAGCTGCTGCCCCTGGATGGATGTATATTACCTTGTTTTTTCACCCTAAAATTATCCATATATTACAGCAAAGTTTGCTTATGCATTGAGGTCATAAGGTGAAAAAATCAGAAAATATTTCAGAGTTGTAAATACTTTTACAGGCACTTTTCATGATACCTTTTGGTGTATATTTTTCAGGTATGAGGATGGCCAAGTAGGAGATGCCAACATCAACACTCAGGAGCCTAAGGTGCAGAAGGAGATCATGCGCGTGATTGGGACCCAGATCTACACAAGCTAATGGAGGTTCAGCAATGGATCTATCCCTGTCTCAGCTGGGGGGAAACAGACAAGACGGACAATTGAAACAAACATTTGAGTGAGCTGTCCCTAGGCCAGATACTGAGGGATGAAAAGCTCCCGAGCACATCACAACCGATATGGTTTTACTCTAGTGTTATTGTTTTGTCCTCTTTCTCCTGTGTTCCACCTTCTCCGGATTGCAACAAATTACATGTTCACCTGACCCTCAGTTAGGTTGCGCCTGTTTTAAATAAGCTTTTCCCCATTTTTTAGCATCAACATTTTTTTGAATTAACAAAACTACTGTCTACACAAATGCACACATTTTTCTGGAACTGCAGAGGCTATATACTTGTTGCTGTATGATTACTTTAACTGATTCAGTTTTTTATTCCTCTTTGTGAATATGTAGTAAAACATATATTAATTCCAAATGATCATTGACCCTTTTATGGCAAGTATGGGAGGGACTCTACACACTCATAGATGTTAGGTTTCTGTTGTGTGCTTGGAAAGGCATTATCTGACAATAATTATGCAATACTTTTTGACAAAAAACATGATCTAAGGTCACAATTAGTGGGAGGACATGCGCCACTGTGGAGAGTTTTGTTATTGTTCACTGATACCTCCCAGCTGTAGAAAGTAGTGTCTAAATTCAACCTAATGTCTATATATGTACTTTGTTTTATATTACAAATCCAGCTAGTAATTGTTGTGAAAGTAAGAGAAACCTGAAAATGGCATTGGCCAGTAAAAGCTAATTAATGTTTTTCTTGCAAATGTTTATTTTAATTTTATTTTAAGGGATACAACAGTTCAAAATAGAAAATTATGCAGGTTATCTGGTTGCAATAGTAGCTTTGAATTCGAGAGAAAAAAAAAAATTGTACTACAAAAGCTTACAAGGAATGACTGGATCATCCCAATTTGTGGATCAAAGTGATAGTTTTTTTTTTTAACACAAAACAAAATACATCAAAGTACATTTTGTTTGGTGATGACTGAAAATGTTGGGAGCTATCATCTTTATTGCATTTGATGAAAATTTTGAATTTGCAGTTTTCAACCTGCCGATTAACATCATATGTAAATATATGGGTAGTAAATGTGCTGAAAATGCCCCCTAGGTGAATGTGATAAAATTCGGACCCAAGTGTGTCCTTGACAAATTTTCCTATCTAAACGGATTTTCTTAATGTCCATTCGAAACCCAGCTTACTGAACCTAATCATGTCCTACAAAAGAGGTACGTTGTGAACCACAGTACCTGCTCAACCTGAAAAAACAAAACAAAATACCTTTGTAAGACCCATGTGCACCTGTTGACTCGGAAGTATGAAGAAGTAATACATTCTTCACATCTGTAGGGATTATTTCACAATAAACATTCCGAGAAATTATGGCCTGGACTGTAGGAAAAAGTTTTTGGATTAATCAGCTCCAGCTTAGTTTGATTTTTTTTTGGAATTCAAAGTCATTTAGGTGCATAAACAACAATTAAGAGAGTATTATGATGGATGTTGCATTAGGATAAAACCATAGCTGTTTAAATCCACAACAGTAACATAAATATGTATAATTAAAACCAGATATTTACATAGAGTTTGCTGTATAAAGAAAGACACAATAGGCTTCATACCTGGTTTTTTGACTCAAATCTAACTATTTTCTTTTGTTTGTTTTAGGTCAGTTGAGTTTATCAAAATGCATGAAGAGACAAAATATTTAATGAAACCCTCCAGCTAAAAAGTTTTTATAAGTTATCTTACTATTTGACAGACTTACTTTTTAAACTGTATTACTTGGGTCATAAATTAAGAGTTCCCTTCTCGAAGCTTTTCGCAGTAGCTTGTCAGAATTTTTTCTTTGAAACTAATTTGGTGGAATACTTTGGGTCATTGTCCATTTGCAAAATTCATTTGTGCTCGAGTTTTCACTTATTGGCTAACCTCTTGAAATATTGCTTCATTATTTCAACACGTTTCTAAAAATGTGAACGTTTTTGCATTCAAAAACTCTAATCTGTCCTTTTAGTCAATGTTGATACGACTAGTAAGAGAAGATAAGACTAGTTTCCCTATAAATACTGACCCTCTGTTACCATGAATCAGACTTGTAGAGGTCCACCATTTTTTTTTCTGATATCTTGATTACCTGACTTCTTCAGATTTGGATAACCAATCATAACTCTGCTCATCTCAGATATCAGTAATTAGGAATTTCTTACAAAATCATGACATCATCATCTGGGCTTTCCCGAATAGTTTAAAGGAATTGTAAAATGGAAACTTTTGAATTTGAAAAAAGTATCTGTAGTATTCTCTCTCAGAAAATAGGCAACAGACCCTTCAACCCGACACAAATGCATGGGTGTATTGATTGATTCTCTTGCTCTTATTTTGGCATTTGGCAAATAAAAAAATGAAAATCCCAACTGACGTAAACCATTAAAAGTTTAGGCTGATTCATTATCCAACAATACAAAAAAAAAGGTAATATGTCTTTTTTATGTAATAAAAATATGCAAGGATCTGGTTTTAGCTATATATAGGAGTTCTGGGACTAACATGTGACTCATTAAGAAAAACAAAATGAGTTGATACAATTGGTTATCTTATTCCTTTGATAACCTGTCATGTGTCATTGTTAAATTCTTTATAACACATTAGTACATCAAACAAATAGTTTATGCTGCTCATTTTGAAACAAACATCTGTGTATGAGGAACACTTTCAACCAGAGAACTATGATGATAAAATGTAGACTTTCCCAAAGTCCAGGTGAGATCTGTACTTTCTTGGTATTATACTAGACATTGCACTTATTAAGCATTTGCCTAACTGCGGACAGTGACAGTCCACTCACCTGCAGTAGACAGGAAGTGGAAGACAAAAGATGATAGTCAAATAAACATAAATATTCAGCATATTAACCATGGTATGTCGCCACAAAACTGGACATTCAAATGCTACTGGAACTGGAACTCTAACCACTAAGTGGACTTATAGAAGCTTCAAAAAAAGCAAATCGTATATATACATGGATGATGGACATGATGGACACGTGTCGCTGACCCAGCGCAGTTCCACACTCTGCTAACAGCTGATAACTGTTTGTGCCAAGATGTGTGAGAGCTGAATCTCTTTAGGGATCTATTTTCTCATCGTCTGTCTCTGCTTTGTGATGTTTCCGAGATTATGACGACAGCAACGATGGTGATTATGGCACTGATGAAAGGCAGCCGTACTGGAGAAAGAGAATAAAGCCTGATTTTGCACAGTTTTACAAACAGCCTTATTTGCTTTGATGTCTGTTGAAAATATGTGACAATCAACAATGGACATTGTCTATTGTTGTTCAGGTTTTCTGCTGGTGTTTCAGACAGATGGGGGCAGTATTACTCCATGGCTATTCAAGCAGACCTATAGCTCTGTTTGAAGATAAAATTTGACCTTTTTTCTGTCTTTTCACAATTCTCACATGCATATTCTTGTGTAATCAGAGATACTTGATGATGACGTAAAGTAATTATTTATGATCTGCTCTTTTATTCTCAATGCCATGTCTCATGTCAGAAAATACTAAAATGTTTCAGCTGTCTTTATCATGACCAGCTTTAGCTATTATTCATCAGCTAACAACAAGCTTATGTCTGAGTGCTGAATAAAAACATTAACTAGCTTGATTTTGATTCATTTGCATACACTCTACAATAGATATAGTAACTATAATAAGCTAACTTTTCTCCTAATCAGCTATAGAAGGATGGAAAGGAACATTGCCATCAACACAATGACATGCACTCCAAGCTGCCTCTTTCTGGCCCCTCTCAGTTTCTGTTGCAGTCTTTGACCACAGAAAGCTTTCCTATTTCAGACCTCCGCAGCAGTCCTGTCTGATTGCTGTGTTGGCACACGGGGCCCTGTGTGTTTACAAGCGTTGGCTGTGTTGAGAGCAGGCTTGATCATAGTGGAGCCAGGGCACTCACAGGCTCTTGAGAGGCACTTTACATTTGTACGTGTAGCGAGTAATTGGGCGCCTCGCTTTTGTAAGCTGACCTATTTCACAGGGCACATGGTTTGGCCTTTGTGCTTATAAGTGTATATATGCCTATGACTAGTAGATGATGTGTATGGTTCACAAATTACTATGATCTCTGTTACCAGGACTTCATGTTGGACATTGTCTGCTGGTTGGCTTTTTCACTCAGTACCAAAGCCAGCTGGCTGGTTGCTTGTAACTCCAAATCGCCTCCATCCAAATTGAATTTAATTCCTAGTTACATCTCTGACCACCGAGGGGAGCTCTTGTGTTATTCTGCTGCGCCTTTGTTTCTGTAGCTTTCTTTGCATACTTAACATACACTCCAGAAGACCCACACCCACCTGCTGGTAAACAAACACACACACATACACTCCACTGTGGTTGTTTGGTCAGATAAAGGAGTAGTGACGGGAGGGCACAGGGTCACTGAGGGTTGTCTGGCCCTCATCGGATCCGGCTGTTCCCAGCCACGCGGTCTCTTGCCTTTGTAATAAGTGTGACCGCTTGATTCCTGCACAAAAGGAGCAATTACTGGGAGTTGTTTAATCACCCACATTTTTATTGAGCACGGGGTCTTTTAGCTTGCAGCTCAGGCCCTCGTCTGTGGCGGCAGCCGGTGACAGGAGTGACACAGAAGGTCAGTGGTTTAACGGGCCGCGAAGGGGTTTCGTTTGAATTAAGACTTTGTGGACTACTCCGCACACTACGAAGGCCCTCGAGACACAGACAAAGAGCTAGACGAGACCAGGGGCAAGTTTGCTAGCCAAGAGGGAGAGATAGATTAACTTAAGAGAAAGAAATACAGACTAGATTGCATATCTAGGTGGACACATCATACTTGGAATATTTTATTTGCCAGAGATAAATCTTCAAAAGTCCTTACAGGGGCATAGCACGTATTTGTGCAGTGACACAAAACTAGACAGGGACTTGGTGTTACGTTTTGCAAAGGTGTGATAATACAGAATGTCCGATGATGTTTGAAAAAAAAAATACTTCAAATAAGCTGCATAAGAAATAAAAGTTGGACAAAACATTTAAACACAAGCAGTCCAAGTCTGTCTTGATAAATTATATTAAATGGTTTCCTTACTTATGTAATTTAATTCAATAAGTTATAGTCATTTTTATTCAGATTTCTCACATACAGAGTGTATTTTAATTCTTTAGTTCTGATAATACAGATAATAAAAACTGAAAATTCTGTTTCTCTGAAATTTAGGCAATGTTACAAGACCAAAGTATGCCCATGGACTATTTGCACTCAAAACCTCGCTGGGACTCATTCTTTTCATGAATTACTGCAGAAAGGCACTATGGGTTGGAGGTGATCACCTTTTGGCATTTCTGAGGTGTTAATGGTTGGGCCTAGCGTCTCTTATATAGAAGTTAGGTCAATCAAGTTTGCTCACCAGTTAAGCACAATAATACCATGGTCATGAAAACTGGTATTTGTACTTTTTTGCAAGAGCAATTCATAACAGGCACAAGGAGTAGTATTCCAATGAGGAGTTTGCGGCCACCAATGTGAGCTGCGCCACAGCTAGAAGAGACAAATATGTGCATGGATTCATGATCTGTCTTTGGCAAAATAAAAGTAAAAAAGGCCATACGCATCAATTCCATGGTTGTTACAGATTTAATTAATATTAGGCTAGAATGCTGTGAAATATTTTTGTTTGTCAGTAATGAAATTGATGCTTGTGGTGTACATGCACTGCTTTTTGCTCCATGCATTGTAATCCAGAGTCAGATTTATTAAAGCTGGAGGATGTCCATAAAAAGGTCACTAAGATGCCCATATTCAACTGTTATTGAAATGTACCACATTTTATCATGGCCTGTATTAAATTTTAGGTTGCAGTAGAAACCAAATTTATATAATAGATAAATTGGATATATTTAAAAAGTAATCTGAAATCTATTAATTGTGTTTTCATATATATATATGTATATATATTAGGGATGTTCGATATTGGCTTTTTTACCGATATCCGATATACCGATATAGCCTAACTCATAATTTCCGATAGCGATATAAACCGATACCGATGTGTGGGGACCCTCCCTCATAAAATACAAAACCTACTAAACCCTTTTAGCTAACCACAATGATATATCTTGTATCATGCATACTTGAGTTTTGAAAATTTAAAAACTGTAATAAGTACTAGAATTTTAGTTAGGCAATTGAAAAAGGTGACATTTTTATTTTGTCTTCAAAAGTAGCTGGAACATTTTCTCACACAGAGAACACTGACAAAGGCCCACCACTCAGGACAAATGTCTACTTTTAGAAAATGTAAACAACATTATACCTTTATCACATTGAGGTAAAGTGGAAACAACTGAAACAAGAATAATAAATAAAAAACCAGCAAACATTTAAGCGGGCCAATAATTAGCCTACCTTTTGATATATTGAAAGTTGTCTCAAACAAATATCTCAAAAACTAAACCTCAAATCTGACATATTTTTACATTCTAAGAGTGAAAAGAAGTAGCTGAAGAGTTTGATATATAATATGTGTATTGTGTGAAAAACTCATCTTATTAAAAAAATAAAAACCGATACCGATAATTTCTGATATTACATTTTAATGCCAATATCGGCCGATAATGACTTTAGGCCAATAATATCAGGTATCCCTAATATATATAATCTAGTAATATATAACAGCTCAGTCCTCTTTCTTCTTAGCCTTGTTGTTGTTTTGTTGTTGGTTCATGAGTAGCTTAATGCAAGGTGTAAAACAGTTGTTGGATGCACCTGTGTGTGGTGGCTGTTACAGTGCTTACTCTGGCTGCAATGAAAACTTTGCAAACATCCCCAAAACTTTTTCTACCACGCTTCTCCTTCCACCAAACTTTCAGTTAAAATGATAACAGCCAGCATCATCATACCTGTTGCGACTTAATCTCTTTGTAAAAGGTTGTCAGTGAATGTCTGTTGAGAAACTGCAAACAGTCTCCTTCATGACAATGTAGACCATAACATACAACTTATGTAATAAAATTTTTTTAACAGTCTTATTTAATATTTTCAATATCAAGAGAAAATTAATTTTAGATTTTTATTAGTTTGTAAGGCATAACCCTTTCTCTTTTTTAAATGAATTACAGAAATAATTTAACTTTTGGATGATATATTTTATTCAATTGCATCTGTAAAGAAAGTAATAATTATGGTTCCAGTAATGACAGAGATACAAACATGTACAAATAACGTATGTACTATTAATAATAATAACGTACTATCCTTAATTTCTAAATATTTTAAATAACTAATGTAACTAATAAAATTACAGTACCCTGTTTTGTAACTATAGTACGTGATGTAGATATTTTTCTTTCTTCTGTAATAAGAATAAGGTTTCTGTTCTGTTCTGTGTCCTATTCTGTTTGTGCATCTGTTTATCAGCTGCTGTTACAACCAAATTTCCCCATGTGGGACAATTAAAGGATTTTTCTATTCCATTCTGAATAAGCTTAGAAAACCAAAAAAGACAAAAATCCTATTTAAAACACTATTCACTGTGGCTGTTTCTTTTATAGAATTTTCATTCTAGGTATTACTCTGTATTTTTGGTGTGCATGCAGAGTCTCTCCTACTCCTCCACTTCTCGCCAGGATATGAATGATGGAGTACTAGTGGTCCTCTCTTCCCTAAGAGATAACAAGGATGGTGGTGCGAGGTGAAGAAGGAGAAATGGGATTGTGATGGCCTGAATAGCAAATGTTGATGCTGTTAGTGTTGTGGTGGCACAAAATGCCAAAGAATCACACTGTAAGGGAAGGGAGGGTCATGGTGGCGGTGCTGGTACAAAGAGATTAGGTGTTGATAAGGAAGGAAGGAAGGAAGGAAGGAAGGAAGGAAGGAAGGAAGGACCCCATTGCTTGCTCATAAAGCCAACAGCTGTGTGGGTAATGTTTTGTGACACCAAGCCTCTCTGAGCCCTTCTGTTTCCCAGAGAGCAGGGGGGGACACCATATTCCGTCGTCACAAATGGCTCTGTCATTCACCCCCTAAGTCTTAATTATCGCTTGCAGTTTTTTTGGCCACGTCTCGCTCTGGCGTATGGATCCATCTGCACATTGTAGAATTCCGTTCCGCAATTTACAAGTGGCATTTATTACAATGGCCTCCACAGCATCTCCTCTTTAACACCAGCAGCTCTTTCCCGGAGAGATGTGGGGACAAAAGAGCAGTAGTTTACAATCTGGCAGAAAAAGTGCCCACCCTAAGTTCGCTTAAATGCTTTTTTTCCATCTGTACTCTTTCTGTCTGCACAACTATCTCCCTTCCACCCCCATATTGCTAAAAATGTTAGCTTCTATTTGCGTGTGTGGTATGTTTTTTTGTTGTTATTAATTTAATTTTTATGGGATTCACTGTACGCACAGATACCGCCCCTATCTGCCTTGAAGCAGAGGAAAAGGAAAGAGCTGATGTTGATTTTTTCCTTCCTTCTCTCCCCCCTTCATAATTCATTTTGGATTAATTCCCCTGTCTTCAGAGACAATCCTAATTCTTTATTATTTCCACTTCACAGGCTTGATGACATGCCTGTATCCACATATCATATCCAGAGGAAACTTTACACCCAGAAGACCTTATTGTTTTCTCCCCTCTTTTCCTCCCTCTCTCTCCTCCTTTTGTCACTTCCAGCCTCTCCTAATTTTCTCTCCCAAGTCCCCTATGGTGCTTTCACACTCTCTTCTCTCTTTGTATCCTTTTTCTCCACACCCTCCTCTATTCTGTCATTCTTGCTGGAGTAAAGATATTTTTTAGTTTGTGGAGAGTGGGCTACTTTCTTAACTTCTGGCAGGATCCTCTAATGTAGCTTTTCCTGGCTAATTCAGTCAATATCATGATGTGTGTTATGGGGCTGACATGCTATTCATATGGGAATAAACCAACTCCAAATGTTCTTTATCAGAAAAATGCTGCCTCTAGGAAAAAAACTTGTCACCTATCTGGCAAACGGGAGACCCAGATTTGATTCCTGCCTGGGGGCAGGTTCGATTCCCACCTGGGGCAATGAGCTATGAACAGCACCTAGTGAGGGTCCTTGAGCAAGACCCCTCATGCTAATGCCTACTTCATACCATGATGAGAGACTATGAAATAGATGAGATGCCGGCTCAGATGTCACCTGGCCAAACAAGGTCTGTGTCAGTTGCTGGGGAACCAGAGGATCTTGATGAAAAATGGACTACTGGAACAAGGCGGAAATGGACAAGATGCGAGAACTAGGCTCTGTTTTATTGTGCTACTTAAATAACCTTACTCAGAGGGGTTACACGAAAAGAAAGTGAGCTGAATGGTTACTTAAAAACCCACAGTCACGGTTGAAAGCAGAACAACTAGTAGCTCAGTGTTCCAACGTCTACAAATGGCAACTGCTATCACAACTTGAGATTGACGAGATAAATCACAAATACTATGGCAAGGAGAAGTCAGGAAGAGGAGAGATTAAAGCAACTCCCTAACCAGAGATGGGGAATGGACCCCCCCCCAATGAGTGTAACAATTGCCCTGAGTGAGGAAACGGCTGATCTGAAAGATAAGATCACGGTGAGAATGAGCGCAACACAACCCGATGCCAATTACAATGGCTAAGTGGAGTACCCTCAGAAAGTCACAAAGTGAATGCAGCATGGAGAGTGATCCCTACTACAACAATCACTGAAACGAATGACCTGATTTATACTTCAGCAGCAGTGGTCCTAGGGAGCTAGAGGTTCCTCCTATAAGAGCAACCATGGGAGCCATTAAAACAGTATCCACCATGGAAAAGACGGTTGGAGGCTAACATCAAGGTAGCTCGGAGAGAAGTGGGGCAATTAAAAGAGGCCCAGAGTGGTGCAATGAAACGACCAATACCAAAGAGGTACAGCCAGATATCCATTCCTGAAGCACTTGAAATTGCCAAACAAAGACTCCAAGCCCTGGAAAATTCCACCATGGCTGAAAACTGAAAGATACTGGAAGAGCATATGGGAAAAGGAGGCAGCACATGACAGCAGTGCTCAATGGCTGGTGTCCCTGAGAGAGGAGCACAGCAACCTCCTGAATTCAGTTACCATCACAGCTGCAGACATCCAAGAAAGAGTTTCAGGTATGAAAAACTGGATAGCACCAAGCCCTGGCTCACTCTATGAGCACCTGGCAGCACAACTGAGCCAGCTGCTAAGAGATGGGACTTACCCAGAATGAATTACCGATGGGCGAACAATCCTAATCATGAAGGATCCCGACAAAGGTGCAGTCCCATCCAACTATCAGCAAATAACCAGTCTCTCCACAACATGGAAACTCATATCAGGCATCATCGTGGCTAAGATAAGCAGGCACATAGATCAATACATGAGCAAAACATGAAAGGCCATTGGTAGAGATACCAGAGACACCAGCTGCTGGTTGAAAAAAGTTGCCCAAGACTGCAAAATCCAGACAGACCAACCTGTGCACTGCATGATTACAACAAAGCCTACGACTCAATGCCCCACACATGGATAAACAAATGCTTCAAGCTGTGCAACATCAACAGGACTCTTATGCTGCATTCACACCGGCCAGAACGTCCTGGCGTCAAATACCTCAAACGAATGAAAGTTGATGCTTTAAAATTAAAACCCACCCGCTTGCACACTTTGTCCGCGTCAGTGCGTCACATCAGTACGTCAGCGAGTGGGTGGGGATTTCTTTGTTCCTAGTTGTTTATAACGTATCCACCAGGAAACTATTAGTGTGTATTTAGCACCGTAGTTGCCGGTTTGGCTAGCGTTAGCGGTCCGTAAATGTGTCCGAGCAGCAGCTGCGTGGACACGCGGACACCTGCGCCGATGCACGGGTGCTGGATGGCAGCTTGACGCCCACTTGCTGCATACTTTGCATATAATCTAGTTGCCCTGCTGCCTGGATGCGCTGATCGGTGTGAGCATGCCATTAGATGGTTCACTACAAACTCGATGAGGTTGTGGAGAACCACCATTGATGTTGGGTTAGGAACTGCTGTTCTGCATAGGTCTAAACCCCCTAAGCCAAATAATCAACAAGATTGCCATTAAGATGGCTATAAATAACGCCTGAAAAATGGGGCTACGATCAGCCACTTCCTCTACATGGATGACATCAAGCTGAATGCTAAGAGCGAATGGGACATAGATTCTACAGCAATGACATCGGGATGTTATTTGGGCTTGACAAATGTAGTAGGATGGTCATACGGCCAGGCAAGGTAGCACATACTGAAGGGGTCTCACTTCCACAGGGAAAAATAGCAGACATTGAAGACAGTTTCAAGTACATGGGAATGCCACAGGCGAATGGCAAGCTTGAACAGGCAAGGAGGGAAGCAGCAAAAGCCAAATACATCCAAAGTGAGGAAAGTCCTAAGAAGCCATCTCAATGCAAAGAACAAGTGCAAGGTGTTGGGTCACACACAGCCATCGGGTTGCACTAAGCTGCATTCTAGCTTCACAGGAAAAGAAGAGAACCCCACTCCCACAGGAAGTGAGGTGAGCAGAATCTATAGAAGGAACCTTCCGCCGGAAGTTAAGCCTTCTTTAAAGCGGCCCGGCTGAGGTTGCTCAAGGGAAGACAAGCATCAACAACCTTTCTTCGCTAGTGAAGGAAACCACATTAGTTTCCGGGAGAAACTCGCTCCAAGGGACTGAAAACTGCTGATACCAGGTGAATCGCAAACATTGATGAAACAAACCCATTGTTTTATTCTCAAAGACCGCCGAAACCTTACCTGAGCCGACCCGCGTGCAGTTGGACATGAACCAGCCGAAGCCGCATTCATTCGCTGCCACAGAGCCGATAAGAGGTTGATCCCCGAGCTGGAGAACTCCAGAAAGGTACTGTTCCAGTGAGTGTCGGAGCCCATTGCTACGTAGCTAAGCCAGAGGAGGCTGACATTGGAGGTCAGAAGCTTCCGGTGCTACTAGCCTGCTAAATAGCTTAGCAATCCTTTGTTAGCCTGCTGGCTAACGGGTTTGGAGACCCCTTTCATCAACACGTAGAAGCAAACTTTAATCGTTCTATAAGGTCTGTTCTGAGCAGAGGCAAAGTTAGTTTAGGATAACTAAGATTTGGGGTTTATGTTTTACTATGATTTTCTTACTGTGTATAAGATATCATCAGCTATCTGTTTGGGTAAATAATGGTGCATTCAGATGAACCCCATGCATCAGCGTCAGTTGCGGCAAGATTACATGTAAAGTCTATGGTAGAGTACGTCAGAGGTCCGTCGAAGTCTCTGCAGTGCGTTGTGTACGTTGGCTCCGTCAACTTCACTTGCGTTACATACGGCAACGTAGCAACGCAGGAATGCAGAAGTTCAGCTAGTTTAACTTTTGACAGACCCAATGCAGTTAACGCAGTGCGGCAACCAATCAGAGCGTCTCACTGTAGTTATGTCACTATACAAGTATGTTGAATGAAGCGCGGGTCCAGTGAAAACATTTTCAACAAACGCAGATTTCAAAAATCAGACATAACACTTGCTGAAGACAGATAGATAGGAGCTCCTAAGGAGGAACAGAGCACCTGTAGTTGGTGTCCTGGTAGGAGATTTGAGCTCTGATGCGGCCCAGGAGGTCGTAAAATTAGGCGCGGGACAGATGGAAGTAGCACTGAAAGTGAACCTCATCCATAAGCAGCTCCTGGAGCAAAACAGTTAAACTCCCTAAACTCAGAACGCATCTGAAGAATGGGCACTGATGCACCCGATGTCAACGTTGTCTAGCTTTATCTAGCAAATAAAGCCAAACCACTTTCTAATTACGATCCATCATAGTTCAGAATGTACAGCAACAGAGGAAGCCCCGCCCACGCGTTGTTTTTTCCTCAGAAGCAGGCTATGGAAGCCAAAAAGTACATACGTCAAACTTCATCCGTCTAATGCTTTGCCTGACGCAGACCAACTGTGCAGAGTGAATGGACCATAAGGCTGTTTAACCAGTGTTTTAGGTGATTTTCCCAACAGGGAGTCCTTTGAAATCCTGGAATTTCAGTTACTCAATCTGACAGAAGTTTCTTTTTCTTTATTTAATGTTTAATGTATTGGAGTTGCTCCAAACATGACCACGTGGGCTACCGTTAGCGACAGGCTAAGATAAGGCCACATGTTTGGTTTAGGCCTGCATTCCAGGAATATATGCTAGTAATGGTGTTCAAATAAAGATTGGTTTGAAGTAGATTGTTTAAAAACAGAAACCTACCTTAATGCATCAAAATACTGGAATAGGATTGTTTACTGCTTTGATCATTCTATAATAGAAGTAATTTTCCAAAGGTCAATGACTCCGTATCCAGATCAATTTGAAAACAAAACATTCCCTAATCCATAGAATGTTTTATTTTTCCTTACATTGTTTATTGTTTTAGTCATAAATCAATGGTGCTAATTAGTTACCTAATCAAAATTAGTAAACTAATTTAGCTTGCATTCCAGTATTTGTAATCTAAGCCTTGATCTTAAAGCAGATTCAGATCCAGATTCCTGCTAGCCTGGGTGCCAGCCGAAGTCCCGCCCACAACATGGTCTGGAAGTTCGGTCTGGCATTCCTCCGTTGAGGAGCAATTATGCCCGAACAAGATCTGTTGGGACCAATCAAATTGGACTAACTATGATTGACAGGTGAACAACAGTAACGTAATCAACTACGTCACCAAAGAGATATACATATATATATATATACTTTTTTTCAACACTTTTGCAACAAATATCAGGTTTTCCTATGAGAGATGGTCAAGTCTATAATCATGTATATCATCTTTCTACTCTACTTTTTCTATCTTTGTTGTTCATTATTATGTAACTTTCATCAGCAGCTTTGTCCCCTTGAAGTTTTTCAGCTTATTAACTTTTTTTCACAATTTTCAGACCTTTATCTTTCTGCATTTCATGATTAGCATTCATCTGCAGTGTTTTAAAAAAAAATCTCTCACCAAAATGTTTTAGATCATAAAAATAAAGTAATGTCTATCAAAGAAAACCAGATTAAAAATAAAAAGCAGTTTTCAAATAATGATTTGACTCATCAAGAGAATGAAAAATACCAATATAGCCCTGTCTAAAAAAGTAATTGCCCTCCTTGTTAAAAAATGAACACACATTTTGGTTTAATTTCACTAATTACAGGAAATCGTGATTACTGCCTGAGTGATAACAAAATATGTTTTAAATGAAAACTATCTGACAATATAAAGTAGTCTGACAGTGTCAATGAAACAGCAGATTATGACCAGAGTAGATCAAAGAAATATCCATGTTGTCACAAAACACCCCGAAATAAACTTCTGACTTATTGAAGGTCCTTACCTGTTTTACCTGTTTTCTAGGGTCAGTGCTCATGATTCAACAATGACACATACTCAAAAACGGCAACCATGGGGGACTTCTACCTCAAAAAAAATTCTTCCAAGCAAAAAGAAGAAAAAGGGATGTCCCATGTTTACCAGAAAACAAAGCTCTCTAGGACCTTTGTGAAAATATCATGTGGACTGTTTGCTTCTTCTGGATCTGATGGTACCAGGAATTCTGTTCTTCATAAAATGTCTTGAAGGAGGATGTTACAAACAGATGGTGTCATATTTTATTATATGTTATATTATGTTGTATTTATATTATTTAATATTTATATTCTTCATATTTAGTTCCATATTATGGTCTCAACTTTTTTATGACAATTTCTGAATATTGGTTTTCATATTTGTTTAGTTTGCCTTTCTCAGATTCTATTTCACCATTAAGTTCCCATTAGTTTTCTGTGTTATCTCTCACCTCCATTACCTGTGTCAGTTAATTAATTCAATTCAATTCAGTTTATTTATATAGCGCCATTTCACAACAGATGTCATCTCAAGGCACTTTACAAAAAGAGTTATTACAATACAATGTTTAGTGTAGAAATTACAGAACCACAGAAGATTGCGTCGTGGAATTCTCAGCAATCCCTCATACTGAGCAAGCATGCAGCGACAGTGGGAAGGAAAAACTCCCTTTTAACAGGAAGAAACCTCCGGCAGAACCAGGCTCAGCACAAGCGGTTATCTGCCGCGACCGTCTGTGGCTTGGAGAATACATAACAGAGACACAGAAAGAGCAATAGAACTGATGCAGAAGTTTGTTGCAGGACGTGGAGAATTTTCCGTCACTGCAATGCCATCTTAGTCAGGGTCGTCAAGCAGGGCTAATCCGGAGCACCTACTATAATAGAAAACAGGTTAGTGCTTGAATTGACAGCACATCATGCAGTTGGGGAGAAGTAGGAGAGAAAGTAGGAACAGACCCTAATAATGTCCTCCAACAGCCTAGCCTAAAGCAGCATAGCTACTAACATTAACCTGTCTCCTAGCTACTAGGAGACCTGGCTACCAACACTCTGTCTGAGTCCTCCTGACCCGTGGACGGTGTAGGGCCGGTAACGGCCCCCGTCATGCCGGGGTCTTCTCGGAGTCGGGTTGTTTGAGAATGCAGCCCAAAGTGGGTGGTAAACTCCATCTAAGGCTAAATACCGGCACGAGACCGATAGTCGACAACTATCTTAAGGAAAAATAGACAGAACTGAGAGGACAGAGTTGAAGAGGGCGAGAAACGTTTAAGAGATAAACGGGTGGGGTCCGCACAGTCTGCCCGGGGGATTCAACCCGGCAGGTAATGGGCGGCCGCACTGTGCGGGAGGATCCCCTTGAGGGACCTCTCTCCGGCGCTGGCTGGCCCCTGTGGGGCACATTTCTTCCGCGGCGGTAAGCCGCGACCGGCTCCGGATCTTTACCTGGCTTACATTAATCTATCTCTACCTAGCTACTCTACCTCTTCCTATCTCTTCCTAACTTTTGACACTCTGCCTGACTACTAACATTAACCTGTCTCTTCCTATCTACCTGTCTGACCTGACTCTAACTACCTATAAACATATCTCTAACTGTAAGCTTTGTCAAAGAGGAAAGTTTTTAGCCTAGTTTTAAAGATAGACAAATTGTCTGCTTCACGAACCAACCCTGGGAGCCGGTTCCATAGGAGGGGAGCCTGATAGCTGAAAGATCTGCCACCCATTCTACTTTTAGAAATCCTAGGAACTACCAGTAAACCTGCAGTCTGAGAGCGAAGGTCTCTGTTAGGAACATATGGAACAATCAGGTCTCTTATGTATGATGGAGCTAGATTATTAAGGGCTTTATATGTCAGAAGGAGGATCTTGAATTCTATTCTAGATTTTACTGGGAGCCAGTGAAGAGAAGCTAAAACAGGGGAAATGTGATCTCTTCTTTTAATATTCATCAGAATCCTAGCAGCAGCATTTTGAACTAACTGAAGACTTTTAATTGTATTCTGTGGACTACCTGATAATAGACAGTTACAGTAATCCAGCCTTGAAGTAACAAAGGCATGGACTAGTTTTTCAGCATCATTCCTGGACAGGATGGTTCTAATTTTTGCAATATTCCTAAGGTGAAAAAAGGAAATCCTACAGACTTCTTTAATGTAAGTTCTAAATGACATATCTTGGTCAAAAATGACACCGAGGTTTTTTGCTTTATTACTGGAGGCTAATTTAATGCCGTCCAGGTGAAGGGGCTGACTAAGTAGTTTCTTTTTCAGAGCTTCTGGTCCAAAGACGACAACTTCTGTTTTATCAGAATTTAGAAGCAAGAAGTTTAGAGTCATCCAAGTTTTTATGTCTTCCAGACATGCCTGTAGTCTACCTAACTGATTGGATTCATCAGGATTTATGGATAGATATAGCTGTGTATCATCTGCGTAACTATGGAATTTTATCCCATGCTGCCTAATTATTTTACCAATAGGAAGCATATATATAGTAAAGAGAATCGGCCCAAGCACTGAACCCTGTGGTACTCCGCAAGTAACTATTGAGGTTGAGGAAGATCTATTGTTTACCTGAACAAACTGAAATCTGTTAGACAAATAAGATTTAAACCAACCTAGTGCTGTTCCTATTATACCGACACTTTGAAGCCTTTCTATGAGAATATTGTGGTCAACAGTGTCAAAGGCAGCACTGAGATCTAACAGGACCAGAATGGTCACCAGTCCATTGTCTGAGGCTATGAGAATATCATTAGTAACCTTCACCAGAGCTGTTTCAGTGCTGTGATGAGCTCTAAAGCCTGACTGAAACTTCTCAAACAGCTCATTATTGTTTAAATGCTCACATATCTGGTGTGCAACTATTTTCTCAAGAATTTTAGATAAGAAGGGAAGATTAGATATCGGTCTATAGTTAATTAAGTCGTTTTGATCAAGAGAGGGTTTCTTAAGTAGAGGTTTAATTACAGCAATCTTAAACTCCTGTGGTACATATCCATTGACTAAGGATAGATTCATTATATTTAAAATTGGAGCAGCGATCAGAGGGAAAACTTCTTTTAAGAGTTTAGTTGGGATTGGGTCTAAAACGCAAGTTGAAGGTTTAGATGAAGCTAATAATTTTAGTACATCACAAAGTTCGGCTGCATTAAAGCAGTTTAAGCATATATTAGGTTCCACCATTTTTGAGGCTGCCTCATTAACTAAGGAGGAAGCAAGCATATTGGGAAGGTTCCCAATTATCTTATTCTTTATGGAGTCTATTTTATTTATAAAGAATTGCATGAAGTCGTCACTGCTTAGAGCTTGGGGAATGGTTGGCTCGATAGAGCTATGATCCTGTGTGAGTTTGGCAACTGTATTAAAAAGAAACCTAGGATTATTTTTATTCTCCTCGATTAAAGATGAATAATATGCTGTTCTAGCTGTGTGAAGGCTCTTTTTATATAGCAATAAACTATTTTTCCATATTAAAAAGGAATCATGTAAATGCGTGGAGCGCCATTTTCTCTCTAGTTTTCTAACATTCTGCTTTAGGGTACGTAGCTCTAAATTAAACCAGGGAGTTAATCTTCTATGGCTAGCCACCTTCCTTTTCAAGGGGGCAACTTTGTCTATTGCCCGACGCAGGGAGGAATTAACGCTATGAACTAAAATGTCAAGTTGTGAGGGGTCACGAGTTAAATCACTGTTTTCTGTTCTGCATTTATAAACTGAGGAAATTAAAGTTGGAAGAGCTTCTTTAAAATTTGCTACAGCGTTGTCTGATAACGTTCTGGTATAATGAAGTTTTCTTTCAGGTTTGATATGATCCATTAGAGTAAGTTTAAAAGTGATAAGGAAATGATCAGACAGGATAGGGTTATGTGGAAAGACTGTTATTTCTTCACAGTCAATGCCATAAGTCAGCACAAGATCTAAAGTGTGGTGACAAGAATGTGTTGGTCCCTGCACATTTTGAGTAAAGCCTATTGAGTCTAGGATAGTGTGAAAAGCTGTATTTAGACTATCACTTTCATTATCAACATGAATATTGAAGTCTCCGACTATAATGACTTTATCAGTGTTTAAAACTAAGTCAGATAGAAAATCTGAAATCTGATCTAAAAATTGAGAATAAGGTCCTGGTGGACGATATAAGACCACAAACAAAAGTGGCTTTACTGCTTTGTTATGTGTATGAGGAAAGCTAAAAACTAGATGCTCAAAGGAACTGTAACTATTATTTTTTTGGAGATTAATTAGTAAATCGGAATGAAAGATAGTTGCTACTCCACCTCCTCGACCAGTACTTCGAGGGACACTAAAGTTTAAGTAGCTAGGGGGAGTTGACTCATTTATTGTGACATGGTCCTCTTCCTGCAACCATGTCTCTGCAAGACAAAACAAATCAATATTATTTTCACAAATTAAGTCATTTACCAAGAGTGTTTTTGAGGGGAGAGATCTTATGTTTAGTAAACCACATTTAATTGATTTGTTTTTATGTTCAGTCCGAGTTTTATTTATCTTTATGAGATTTTTATACTTTGCTCTAGTAGCATTAACTTTTAATTCATTAGTTTTGGGTAGTGGACGGGAAACTATCTCTATAGGGTAGTGGGTGGGTGGCAGTCCCTGTTCCTTGACCTGGACTCTGGGTTCCCTGATCTGGACTCTGGTTTCCCTGACTGGACTCTGGTTCCCTGAGCTCGACTCTGGGTTCCCTGAGCTGGACTCTGGGTTGTCACGGCTTTGGGGAACTAGAGATAACCCTATCAATGTTCCTGGAAAGAAGCGAAGCTCCGTCCTCGGTGGGATGGATGCCGTCTCTACGTAACAGTCCAGGTTTTCCCCAGAAGGCCCCCCAGTTATCAATGTAGCCCACATCGTTTTCTGGACACCACCTTGACAACCAAAGGTGGAACGAAAGCATACGGCTGTACATGTCATCGCTAGTACGATCAGGCAGGGGACCAGAAAAAATTACAGAGTCAGACATCTTTTTGGCAGCCCTACACACCGAAGCTACGCTAATTTTAGTGACCTCCGACTGCCGTCGCCGGGTGTCGTTGCCACCAGCATGGATAACGATCCTGCTATACCGCCGTTTGTCCTTGGCCAAAAGCTTCAGATGGGACCTAATGTCCGCAGCCCTGGCCCCTGGAAGGCATTTGACGGTGGTCTTTCGTGTCTCTGGAGCCACATTCCTAACTATGGAGCTGCCAATTACAAGAATCGGCCTCTCCTGCTCGGCGGGTGCGTCGCTGAGCGGGGCGAACCTATTGTTCAGAGAAAGGGGCTGGAGGTTGGCCGCGGACTGGGGTCTGGCGCTAATCTTCCTACGAACAGTCACCCAGCTCGCCTGAGGTCCCGGCTGCACGGGAGCTGTTGAAGGACGGCTAGGTCCTGTCCTAGTTGACTCCGCGCTAGCTACTGCTGGGCCTGGCTGTTCTACAGCGCGGAGCCGGGCCTCTAGCTCAGAAACCCTCGCCTCCAAAGCTACAAAAATGCTGCACTTATTACACCTACCAACTTCACTAAATGAGGCGGAGGAGTAACTAAACATCTGACAGAGAGAGCAGGAAAGAGGAGGAGGTGTAGAGAGAGATGGAGGGACAAGAGAGAAAGCTGCCGAAGCCATGCTAGCCGTAAAGCTAAGCTAACCAAGCGGTACCTTACCTTACCTAAAAACAAAGTAATTAACCCAGTAAAACGCTTAAAGAGTCCTAAACCGTGAAGAAACTTAACGTTTTAATGTGTTTGTGTGTTAAGCAACTCAGAAAAAACTTATTGACAGAGAAAGTTAGATCAGTTCAAGAGAGAGAGAAACACCGACTTGCTACAAACGAGTTAGTCACAAAACAGGAAATGACGCGATACGTCTTACCAACGCGATACGTCTCCACGCTCCAATTACACTATTTTTACTTGTTACATGCCTTATATGATCTTTGGTTTGTGTTCAGTTCCTCTCAGGATCTTTCGATTTACTCAGACTATGTGTAGTCTCATGTTCTGCTATACATTTTATGTATGAACCTGGTTAATGGTTTTATTTTTTTATTAAGAGAACATCATTATGCCACACCTCAGTGGTCATCTCCGTCTTGGTTCCTCACCTGTCTCATGCATTATAACTGGTTGTATTTATTCATTATTAGGGTGTGGATGAAGCTAATCTAAAAAGAAAATCCATATTTCTCTCTTGTCCATAACACTTAGTAGCTAATTTGAAAGATTCCAAGGTGTTCCTATAGGCTGAAATCAAATGTTTTCTCTTCAACAAGTTTTAGGTCTGCATCTGGAACTCCTCCCAATAGGACACGCATTCAAAACTTCTAATGGAGGGTGCATGTTAGCCATCCTGATCAGATGCCAGGACCATCTAACCTGCCGGGTGATGGAGCACCTCCCCATTAGGGCAGAGTAAGAAAAAAAATCGTATTAACTGTCTTTTTCATAAAACCTTGTCTGGCAAATGTACCACGGATCAGGATCAAATTCAATATGTGGTGCAAATGCAGAAACAAAAAGTTTGTTTTCCAGAACATTCCTGGATCATCCCTAGAATAATTCTTGAATCAGCTTTAAAACTTCCAACGACTATCTTCAATTACACCTTTGGCATACCCTTTTTATCCACACCAAGCATGTTCTCTCCTCAAAAACACACATATACTAACACACAGCTCCTCATACACTTAAATGCAATGTACTGTCTCCAATTTGGCCCTTAATGGATTCTGCATTACCAATTAGTCCTGGCACAGGGGGTGGTTTGTTTATAAAGTGCTGTGCATTTTGTTACTGTTCAGTTACCCCTCTGTAGTCTAAGAGGGTCTTCATAACTGGGAGAGCCACTAGTCTGTGTGGCCTTTCCAACATGCTTGCATGTGCTTCGGTTTGCTGTAATAACAGTCTAACAGTTTTCAGCTGCAAGCCAAGGCAAATGTTTTTCCACTGTGCTCCTTGCTTTTCCTTTCTGTTGTTTGTATCATATCTCTGACATAAAGTAACCTTTGAATCAGTGGCATGAAGTCACTTGACATCCTGCTGAACCCAAAGAAACACACAGGGATGGCATAAAAGAACCTTAGCACTTGCCACACCCCCCAAGAAAAAAGAAAAAGCGTATTCCATTCCATGTTCCATTTTGTCTGTCTTTCTTTTTCATTGTGTTCTTTATTACAAATTTTCCTCCATAGCTTCATGTCACTGTTGCTTCCCATATGACTTTGTCATGGTTTTCTAATCAATTTTATTGTGTTATGTCTTTTCATCTTTATACCCCCTCTCCAGTCCCCCCCTTCTCTGGCTCTCGGTGTTGACCTGAGAAGGACTGACATTCAGAGGCAGGTCCCCTGCCTGCAGCACTGACATTTCTGCCAGACTTTGATGGCGCCTTTGAACACAGATGTGTGGAGGGAAGAGCTGTCTGTTTCTCCGCCTTCCAGCAGCTCTAGCTCTGCCTCTCCACTGCTCAGAGTGAGATGTACTGTGGCTGGTTGCTCTCTCATCATGCATGAACCATACTCGTGTGCGCATATAGACACAGAGAAAAATGAAACGAAGAAGCAAAAATATTTAAGTTAATTTACTTTCTCTGAAATTTTTGTTCTAAGTATTAAAGTTTCAGTAAGCTTTTACATTTCTATGGATAAAGCTTTGCATATGCATCTAACCACACAAACGCACACAGTTCCTGCTGGAATGCCTTCAAAGACCCTCATCACCCCCCTCGAATAAAATTGGCACAGGGAGAGGAGGAGGATTTTGGATGGAGCAGTTATCTCTTCCACCTCTCCCCTATCTTCACAGGCCCTCCGATGCCCCCTAACTCCCGATCCAAGGATCCAAGCACCAACACCATCCCCACTGCACTGCCTTCAAAGACACCCATGTCACTCAACTAACACTTTAGCGTCCCTCCTCATTCACCCTCTTCTACTTTTCCTTCCAATCTTCTTCAGCCTCCCCTCTCTGAACAATGCTTC
The DNA here is from genome assembly GCA_028564705.1 of Apricaphanius iberus. Taxonomy (NCBI): domain Eukaryota; kingdom Metazoa; phylum Chordata; class Actinopteri; order Cyprinodontiformes; family Aphaniidae; genus Apricaphanius; species Apricaphanius iberus. The sequence continues at coordinate 1,075,942 of JAPXFQ010002722.1, read as the reverse complement.
TCTTTTTATTGCAAGGTAACAAACACACTTGAAAAAAATCTGATTAAAATCTAGTTAATACACATTGATCCTCTGTCAAGCATGTAATGTAAGCAAGCAATGTAAGGATGGTGGTCTGTATTGGTACTAATGGCAAAACTAGGCTGTGCTAAGCTTTCCGGTTTGCCAGACTCCCCACTATCCCCCTGTTCCTCTGTGCTGTCACTTCAGGGAATGAGATTCTTCTTTTTTCATCTTTCCCATGTGTTATATGTAGCAAAGCATGTGGTGCTGTGAGTCTAATTAAATTTACTTGGCTATTTTGTTATGCAATAGTGTTTATGAGAGCCAGACAATAATTGAAACATTTAATTTTCACTTGGTTCTTTTTCCCTTTCTGGACCAGGCTGATCCTTGATGAGTGAACACCTAAATAAATAGGTGTTCCTATTTGTGTGCATGTGTGTATCATAGAAATGCCCAAGTCATTTAGCTGGTAGTTTTTCTCCTTAGCTATAAATACTGTAATTTAGCATCTAATGTATGGGGGACCAAAACTGACATAATTAAATATAAAAGCAGAAATATATACATATTGCTTTTCTTTTTCCTTAAACATGCATTTTTGGAAAATAAATGTAGATATTTTGTTTTTCCTTTTCCTTATTACGTGCATTTTGTCAAGAAATATATATATATATATATATACAGTATATATATATATATATTGCTTTTTCCTATTCCTTTTACATGCATTTCTGTCAAGAAATATAAAATTTTGTTTTACATTTTTATATTATGTGCATTTTTGTAAAAAAAACCCAACATGTTTTTTCCTTTTTCTCACACATGCATTCCCATCGCAAAAAAACAATACCTTTGTTTTTTCTTTTCCTTTTACATGCACTTCTGTCAAAAAAAAAATAAATATATATATAGTTTTTAATTTTCCTCATAACGTGCATTTTTGTCAAATATTTGCTTTTCCTTATACATGCATTCCTTGTTTTTACATTCCCTCGTCATCTTTTTTTACTTTACCATATGCATTTCTGCTGCATTATACAAAAGAGGGGGACAGCCCTTCTTGGTCCAACTCCTTTACTATCGGTAAATAACCAGGTAGGAGCAGGATCCATAAGCACAATAATTGTGCATGCCATGTCAGCTACTACAAACCACGCCCCCAGTCGACTCAGGCAAGCACAACTCAAGCAACATGGCCGCTGCCAGCCAGGTCTCTTCAAGCAGGAGAAGTCCGTCTTGACGGCTCTTCATAGGGCTTCTCCCTCGGCTTCAACCCCTGGAATGATGGTAAGTTAAGTGAGTTTCCGTTGTATACTTTTGGAAGTGCTAATGTACTATAATTAAGTTATTTTAGGCTTACTATGCAGATGTATTGCAAAGGTTGCAAATTCAGCTTGGAGGTGCTATAGGCTACTCAAGCCTACTTAAAATGTAGTTAATCCTTTACTTATAAAAATAGATACAAGCATGTCCAGAAAGTATTACCGACTTTTGTCCACTGTAGTATCAGTTTTGAGCTTGATAACGTTGTCGGAATTAAAGCTAAGCTACAAGAGGCAAGGGGAACGTTACCATAGAAACGCTTAGGCACACTCGATCTGGTAAATCTCTGTTAAAGAGTAACGTGAGGTTATAGACATATGTATATCTTTTATGTTTTGTTAGAATTCAAATTGAATAAAGTAAGCATGTGCTTTGCTAATCTTGAAAAATGCAGATGCCCAGATCACACAGCATCCGGAGGAACAGGTTGGATAAACTCATCAAGAAGGCCAGCTCTGTTCTAGGATGCACCCTGGATCGGAGACTCAAAAAACTGAAATGTTGACTTTAATTAAATTTATTTGGTCAACAGGTACCACCTAATTGATTTAGGTTACTTAAAAGATAATTGTTAAGTTAGTTTAAAGGGTCGACATGGACACTCTGGCCTAAATAACATCTTTGATGGACAGAGGCCGTTTTCACATGTGTGGCCGTACCAGAAAACGGCCAGAGAAAATGCTAATTTTTTCTGTTCACATGTCACGGATCTCTGCCCGTATTTGAATCCAGTGTTTTACTACAAATAAACAGCAGGTGGCGGTATACAAATAAGTCTGTAGTTCTCCAACAAACAAGGGAGTGAGAAGTACCGACGTCATAAAACGAGCGACAGGCTAGAATGTAAACAAACTGGTCTACTGGTCAGCTGCTACCTGAAGCCATCTACAGGGTGAGTGTTGTAGTAAACCCGCCGTTTTGTAATCTGCTGTGTTGCTGTGGGATGCTTGAATCGCGTTGTTTTGGTATTTGTATGGTCGCGAGGTGATTCTGTAATTTCGGCCGGCGGTGTCGTCATTTCCGCGTGGAGCGCGTCTATTGTCTTGAGTGCGGCCAGAGTACGGGTTGTGTTCACATGATACGTGGCCGCCCGTACCTGGACTCGGATACTACCTCCAAGGCAGGTCTCTCTGGCCGTATCCTGGCACGGTACAGTCTGTGTTCACATGGTACGAAATAAGTGGATTTTGACCAAATACCGTACCCGAATACGGACTCCCGTACCATGTGAAAGCGCCCAGAGTCTCCCACCCCATGCATGGAAATGTTGCTGAACTGCAGAGCTTCTTCAGTGTCAGACTGCTGCATCCTAGATGTTTGAAGCAGCGATTCCACAGGTCCTTCCGCCTTACAGCTGTCAGACTCCACAATTTAAATTGCTACCAACAAACATAGATGCTTACATCAGCGCTGTTAAGTTGCAATAAACAACAACACTGTTATAACTTGCACATTACTTTTGAACAGACTGTATACAGTAACTTATTGAAAAATTGCATGGCTACTTTTTAATTGCACAGCTCCACGCATAATCCGTACTATTGTAAATTCTAAACATAATTAATACAGAACCTGCTTTTGTAACTATAGTACGTGATGTAAATATTTCTCTTCTGCTAAAATTGTGTGTGTTCTGTTCTGTGTCATGTTCTGATTGTACATGCATTTTGCTGCTGTTACAACCAAATTTCCCCTTGTGGGACAATTAAAGGATTATTCTATTCTATTATATCCATGTTCTCCCCTGTTGGGTTGTAGAAACTAAAATCAACTAAAGTTAGATAGACTTATGTCCAAACCAACATCTTCCAATTTTATCTTTAAAAGTATAGACTTTTTACTGCGTTTGAATCCCTGTTTCATGAATCATAAAGATAAGGGTGGAGAAGTTGGACGAAGAAGGGCCGCCCTCCTCTTTTGCATAATAAAGCAGAAATGCATATGGTAAAGTAAAAAGAGATGACGAGGGAATGTAAAAACAATGAATGCATGCATAAGGAAAAGGAAGAACAAAATATCTTGACAGAAATGCATGCAAAAGGAAAATGAAATATATATATAAATTTGTGTTGAAATATTTAACTTTCATACCATGATTTTAAGAGTTTCCATACCCCTTGAACCATTTCCCAGTGTTTATCACTTTATAACACCAGATATTATGGTATTTTTATTTTTTTATTTTAAGGGATAGACCAAGACAAAGTTGTGAAGTGCGAGAAAATGGATATGCAGTTTTATTTTAAGAAGTGTTTTTATTAATACCCTTTTATCTTTATCTAAGAATCCAAGTCAACCAATTCCCTTCAAGAGTCACCTAATTAGTAAACATAGACCACCTATCTGTAATTTAAACTCAGTACACATACAACTGTTGTGTGTATCGCTTTAAAGTTCGTTAAAGAACATCTGTGAACAAACAGTATCATGAAAAACAAATATGATACCAGTATGAATGTCTTGACAAAAGTGAAATTGAAGTACAAGTGTAACAAGGCTTAAAACCTAACAAGACATGGGTGTCCACCTGAACTGGCATTAAACAGAAAAGGTAAGGACATGGTAAGGCAATTTTATTTGTAAAGCCCACTTTCAACAAGGCAATGCAAGGGTATTTTTGTGTTAAGGGGAGAACATCATTAAAGCATGAAATGCAACATTAGAGACAAAAAGAACATGGTACATTTTAACATGTGTTATTCCAGCTATTGTTCATTGCTTACTCAAAAGCAGCTCTAAGAAGTTTAGTTTTTAGCTTTGATGTAAGCTAAAAACTCATATCAGTCACTGAAGGAACTTAGTGTTTCAGCAGTTTTGCAGTACGTGGAAGTTTTTTCCAGCTAAGCGGAGCATAGAAACTGAAAGCTGCTTCTACAAGCTTTCTAGGAAAGATTAGTAGACTAGAGATGGATGGTCTGGAGGGTTGGCATAGGGACAACAGATCTTCAATACTATACCTTGGTGCTAAACCATTCAATAATATATAAAACTAGAAAAGATATTATGAAATCTATTCTCTGAGCCACAGGGAGCCAGTGTAAGGATTTTATAACTGGGATGATGTGCTCTACTTTTGTGGTTCTAGAGAGGATGCAAACGTTATACACTACAGCTGTCTGACTGACTTTTTAGGCAGACCTGTGAGGACACTGTTGGAGTGATCAATCTGACTAAAGATGAATGCATGGATGTGTTTTTCAAGGTCATGTTGCAACATTAGTCCTTTAATCCTAGAACATTTCTTCAGGTGATAGGAGGTCTAATAGAATAGGTCTTATAGAGCCAGCACTGTGGTTCTGCCACAGTCTGTGTTTATGCGGATGTCACTGAAAACTTTGATCAAGGCAGCAGTCTCTGTGCTGTGGTGCACGCAGAAACATGTGTGCTTGTGTTGCGCACAGAAACCAGCCTGCTTTTTTAAAACTCTGCTTAAAAATTTGCACTACAGCACCACCACGGCATCAACACAACACCAACATTACAGTGCCAACTAAAGCCAATGTCTTACAATCAATTCATTGATGCCAAGCTTACATAGCGTAGCTCTAGTTCCATCGTAGATGGCCAGCTCAATTGCCTTTAACTATAAAGCTGCATCATATGGATTTATATTGTATGTTTTTCTTGATGAGGATGTGTGCATAATGCTAAAAATAATAGTCCAAAATCAAAATGACTGTCTTCTTCGGGCACATAATCTTTCCCCACATGTCTGTCTCACTTTTGTGCTTCCTGTTACGGTGTCCCCCGGAAAATGTTAACCAGTAAAAATCCATAAATTAGCCACCTTATTGTATAGGATGCAGGATCCAAAGCGGGTGACAAAAGTAGCGGCTTATAGTCTGAAAATTATGATAACTTAACTTCACCGATGGTTCTACAAAGACAAATTACAACTGTCTCTCTTCCTCAGATTTGATTTCTTGTCTAAAAAATGAAACACTGATATGTTTTTTCCACAAACAATACAAGCCAGAACTTCTTCAGTTCTGTTGTGGAGTTGCTAATGGTTAGCTTCTACGAGCAGAGATGCGGTCTGCTCTCTCCTGCCTGCAAAATAATTACAGCCTTTCCGTGGGCAGTTGCAACCCAATGAATACTAATTTTCTCTGTGATACAAAAGAGACCTACCTTTTCCGACTCACTCATATTTGGTGTCTATTTCCTTGTTGCAGTTAATGCAGGAAATGGGAGTTGGAGAAAATTTTGCAGCATGCATATGCAATTCAGAGTGAGCAATCTTATTTATAAAAGAACAAGTATTACTCAGTTTTTCAGTGAATGAGACCTATTATACCAGTTTAACAGATGAAAGTGTAAATTGTTTTCTTACCATTGAAAAAATCACTGTAAATAGTGTCTGGATGATGATGCTCCCTTCAAATTTCTTGTGTCAAAAACAATATTGCATTATTCAAACTCAAAACAATCTGCTTAATTTATGAACACATTCTTTTTCTTCTTTAGGTGTGACTGTGGCTCAGGAGTTGGGCGTTTGCCTTGTAATCAGAACGTTGCCAGTTCAAGCCCCAGCTCTGACGGTCTCAGTCATTGTGTACTTGGGCAACACACTTTACCCGTTGCCTACTGGTGGTGGTCAGAGGGCCTGGTGGCGCCAGTGTTGGGCAGCCTCGCCTCTGTCAGTGTGCCCCAGGGCAGCTGTGGCTACAATGTAACTTGCCATCATCAGTGTGTGAATGAATGGGTGGATGACTGAATGTACTGTAATGCGCTTTGGGGTCTGTAGGGATTGAGTAAAGTGCTATACAAATACAAGCCATTTACCATTTTTTCATGCAAATGAGCTGCAGCTCTATAAAGGATTTGGTTAGCAGGCCTGAATATAAAAGCACAGATTTTTATTTGTGAAAAATGAGGAAAACCATGTATCCTTTTTAGTTTTGCAGTTGTTACCACTATTGCTTGCAGGCCACGTTCTGAACCTTAGCCTTAGGTCTTTCTGCGTGCATCTGGATGTCTCCCAACAGTCAAAATAGTATAATTGTCAAATTTATTTTCTTTCTGAGGACAGTTCTTTTTTTCCTGTTTACCCTTCTAATCGACTTGTGACCTGCCCAGGATGCAGCCTGCCTCATAGATGAGTAAAACATTTAACTTCTTGATTGTGCTGATAGGAGCTCTTTTTTTCTAGGCCACACACCCCTAACCTGGGAAAGTGCAAAGACATAAAAAAATATTTTAAGATAGCTTGTTTAGCCGATTTGCCATAGCAACTTTAACATGAAGAAAATAGGATTTGAACGCTAAATTTGCAAGAAGACAATCTATTTAATGCATTTATTGCCCTATGTATGTATGTGTGCAGGAAGAGAGGACGTGACAGGTCCAACCCATTCAAAAAGCCTTCTGGTCTGGCAGAATGGCCCATTTCCATATAAGCCTTTCTTGCCAGCTATCCTCCGTTCCAGCCTCTCCTCGTCATCTTTCCTCCCTCCAAGCTGGGGCCCCAGGGTGCTTACAGCTTTCCTGTACTAGGCTATTGATTGTGAACAGGGCTGCAGCTCACCTGCTAATTGAAAGCCGATTGGGGCCCTGGGGCAGAGCTGTAAAACAGGCCCCACATGGCATTAAAAGCTGAAGGCTGACGGACCACTGTAAATCCAGAGCTGCTAATAGTCAAGATGTATATCCATCTGTGCTGGAGCTGGATGAGCACGTGTAGTTTGTGGACTTGCTCTTTAGGGTATATTTGTGTACTTACAGTGTGCATGACTGTATTATTTTAGTGATCACAAAACACCCCCCGCCCCACCCACATACAGGTGGTTCATGGTGACAGACTGGTTTCCCCGGGCATCAGGAGAATAGTTCTGTCTGTACTGGACATATCCTTCCTCTTTCTTCAAATCTCCTGTCAAAATCAGCAAGTGCACTCTATCCCTGTCCTCTCCCTCTACGTCTGTCTCTCTGACTCCTTTCTCCTCAAGCTTTCTCGTCTTTCTCTGTCACACCTGTGATCCTCCACTGAGACAGCTCTTAAGTACAATTTTTTTCTCTCTCTTTACATTTTCCTGACTGCCTACCCCTCTCTCAAGCATCCTTTTTTTACCCTTCACATGGGGACTCAGGTTTGTGTACTGTAAGTACCGCTGCATGTATGTTCTCACAGCTGGTCCTTTAGTTTATTCCCAGCTGTGTTTCATGGAGCTGATCAGCAGACATGCTTCCCTAAACTGCTCCTATCACATCCAACATATTGTTGAACGTTGCATGATTTTGGTCCTTCCCAGAAGGGAACTGGCTTAGCCTAAACCATAGAACAACTCATGACCAACAGTATATGTTTGAGCAGGTTTGCCCTCACAGTTTATTCATTCATCTTCCTGACTTTTCCACTACATTTCGCTCTTCTTCCATTAAATCTCACTTTGCTTCCCACTCTCCCTCGCTCTGTCTCTCTCAGCAAAGTGATTGAGTAGGGAGGGTGCTGGCCGTCCTGCAGCGTGGAGCATGGAAACAGAGGTTAATTGGATTGTAATTAGAGTGGAGGTGATTAATTGATAGCATCTGTAAATTTGGATCTTTCCATTGTAAATGTGACATATGAGAGCGAAGCAGGAAGGGCGGAAAAAAAAAGAGGGAGGAGGAGAGTAACGATAAACACGAGTAGACAGAGAAGAGGGAGACGAACAGTTAATCTGAGCATGATAAAGACATGTTTATTTGTTTTGTAGTTCACCACAATAGTATGGATGGTAAGAAAGATAAATGACTGGGTAAGCAACTAAGCAGTAACTATGTGAAACTTGAGAAATTTTTTAAAATTTTATGACTAACATCTAGAGAACATGCTGGAACGTCACTCTGCCACACGGTTTGAATTTCGTTCATTTTTAAGTTCAAAGCAGACTCATTCCACTAGATCTCAAAAATCTAAACATTCTGTCAAGTATTTTAAACACTTGCAAAGCAACAAGCCATCATTATGTAATGTCTTGTCCAGTGGTTATGCTGTGTTAGTGATAATGAGTGTCCCTAGTGCTACCATGACTAGAGAGCTTTGAAAGACAACATGAAGTTTCACATGTTCATGGTGAAGCAAAATTAAAACAAATAAGCAAACAAAATTCTGTCTACTTTTCATGGGACCTACTTTGTGAAACACAAGCCTATCCATATAAAATGCTGCAATTAAGCAGATAAATGAAAGAAAAAGACCACCTAATTGTTTTAATTTGACAGTCTGAATTTAAATTCCAGAGTTTTGTTCAAATCTACCTGATTCTCAAATTTGTCCATTTTCTGTCTTCTTGATATCCTGGATGGAATTCCATGCCAAAAGATCAAAGACAGAAACCTAGGAAAACTTTCCAGCTAATGCTGGAAAATCACAAGGTATCCAGAAAGGATGTGGCTCCTCCAGTAAGTTCTGAGCCTACCTCAGTGGATTCCTTCTAATGCAGAGAAGCAGAAGCTCTACCTGGAATTCCCCCGTTGATAACAGCTCTCAACCTTTAAGGTTGATGATCTTAATCATTCTATGACGGTTGTTTGTCTCAGTCAGTTGTGTCTGGAATGTTACTATTTCTGTCGCAATCCATGTTTCATGACCACAAGTGAGGACTGGAATTTAGATCAACTAATAAAACCAGAACTCTGCTTTTTGACTCAGTTTTTTTTTCAGTCATTGAATCACTCAAAATGTATTTACAAAAAAAAAATTCATTCAATTACAATGAACACAAAGTGTAACCATTCTAACAGGGATCTAGAGAAGCTCCAGATGCCGGAATCCAGACCAGGAACAAGCATAATAACGTTATAGAAATTCCAGTTGGCAAGTTCAAGAAGATGTGTCTTGAGGCTTGGCTGATTGTCCTGCTAGCCATACTCTGTAACATCTCCGACCTTGATCCAATCACATGGTACAAACCAAAAAATCACTAGCATTACTACAAATCTTTAATGCTTTTATTGCCCTATGTATGTATGTGTGCAGGAAGAGAGGAAGGAATAGGTCCAACCCATTCTAAAAGCCCTCTGGTTGAGCAGCATTGCCCATTTCCATATAAGCCTTTCTTGCCAGTATTTCAGAACTTTCCCCATGCCTTTCCTGACATCCGAAAGCACACAGTTCTGCTGTCCCCAAGTACCTATCTGGTATTTCAAAAGTAAGCAGAGAAAACCATACCCTAAAAGCCTCTTCCAGCAGCTTGAAAGCTACCATCAAAAGTAATGTTTACTATTGGGTCGTCTGGTTACTCCCATGACAGTGTCAGAATAAGATCCTCTAGCGGCTGAATGTCAGGGGCAATGATGCCAAGGCAGGGAATGGTGAGTAAGGCAGAATGGTTTATTTGTCCACCAACATTCTCAATACAGACATCAGCACAATTTAGCAGGCAGTCTTACATACCCTGATCCCAATAGGACTAAACCAACTAGAGCAGTTAACAAGGGGAGCTACACCCAAGAAATATTTACAAAATCTTTATTTTAAAACTAATACTTTCTCCACAATATATATATATATATATATATATATATATATATATATATATATATATATATATATATAAATACACAAATCCTAACATCTAAATCATAACCTACAACTGAAACACCACATTAAGACACCAAAAAGACTCCATGAGAATATTACCCCACACTCTCTTGATGGCCTCACCTTGGACCTTTAAATGGTGTTTGGGTCCCCAGGGAATGATTTGCCCAAAGAAATTGGTGAGGAACAGGATGACAGCTGAGCGGAAACCCTTTAGCTTGACTTATATCAACACTCAACCTTTCTCTAAAACTTCAAATATTCAATAAATATATATAAACATCCTTTGTACAATGATCTTCATTTCTGTGCAAATATATGTTTAACGTGCTAATAGAGTTCAAGTTAAATTGCTTATGTACAGAAGTACGAAGTGCTTAAAAGTACTAAAGATAAATACTAAATCCCAGTAATGAAGGTTCTCTTCATTACAGATGGACACAAATGACCAACAGGACCTTCAGGAAGCTACATCTGCAATCAAGGTTCAGAATGTGGTCTATTTATATTATGTCCCAAACAAAAAGACTCTCTCCTTAGGGATGAGTTGGATTCCTGAAATTATGTCCTCAGTAAATGTCAGTCCAACAGACTCCATCACTAATAGAACAGATTCTTCACTAGTTGACAGCTCTGCCTTCTCTCCATCAGAATGACTGAGAATAATCTCACAAGTCTGATTAAAAGCATTATTAAATTATTGACCATTGGCCCAAGGTTACAGTAAGGTACAAGCAACTCTTACTCAAATACTAAGGTCACTATGGACATCTCATGTCTGGCATAAAAACCCAGGACCCACTGTGGTGATTTTAAAATATGTCAGTTTTGCTAACATATCTTTATTCAACCTGAAGAACATAGAACCTTAATTCAAGACTTAATTTAAAGGATATACAAAAAGATCTAGAAATTTGGTGGCATATTTTATCTAACACAGGCAAATAATTGTTTTCAGATGTGAATAAGTTAAAATTTGATCATTCTTTAAATTTACACTTCCATAAAATGGATCAAATGTATTTAATTAGAAATGCAGCCACTCTGATGTAACAGTGATTCATGGCTCTGTCGACATTCATGAACAAAACAAGTCGTTACACACAGTCAGTAATGTGTTGACACGAAGACTAAACTCTGTCAGCATATACTATATGTAGTGTGTGTGTATTTCGCCCATTGATGTCAACGTATTGTTCATGTCACAGTCACCACATTGTTGCTAAAGGCATTTCTGCTGAATGGAGCTGTCCAGGTCTGTGTGGTATTGTACTGCAATCTCTTTGAACAATTTCATCGAAACCCCACTGCTGTCTTTGTAATCTGTTCCTTTGTTAATTCTTCTTTGTTATCATTTGGATCAGAGCCATGTGGCAAACCAGCCAAGTGAATGGTGAAATTAATACATAAGATCATAACACCTAAAAATCATACGAAAGGCTACAATGGCTTTCACCCTTTACATTGTTTTTTTTTTAATAATAGGAGTGTAAATGCATCATGAAAAGATTCAAAACAATTTTAGAAATCTGTTCTTATCTTCGCTGACCATCTCTCTAAATTATAGCAAAAATGTGTCAGCACACAAACAAGTTTTGACAATTACTTTTAGCTAAATAATGCAGAAAGCAATTGTATAGATGCGAACGTAATTTTCACATAATCAATTTTCCTTGCTTATTTGTGACAGGTAAACAAGCCAAAAACTCAATTTCCAACTCTGCGTCTGACATTGTGACAGGACTGTAACAAAAATGCATCCTTCTAGTGTCTGTCTCAATTATTATGTGTTTAGCATCAGAAAGACTGCCCAATTATTATTTTGTTATAGGAACGAGGTAATTCTACTCTTCACTTCACTGGTAATGATATAGTGGATACAAAAAGGTCCTAAAATACTACTTTGCCTTTCCAAATAGTTTTTGTAAATTACTGTTTTGGCATTCACATTCATGCATGTGGATGTAATAGTCATTCTGGACTGACTGGATCATATTTCATTCATTATCTGAACAGCAATCAACAGACTATCATTATTAATGTGGACCCCACTGCCCGCAATAATTTGTATGCAAAATGCAATACAGCAATTATCTTACCACTGGATATTTCCACCGAAACGCAGTGGTATACTATTTCAAGTTTTCAACAATTGCTCAAGTATCACTGATTCATAATAGTCTTTAAACATTAATATTAATGTTCCGTAAACTGTCTCTTGCTTTCATGTTTTAATAGCAGGGCACATTAAAACTCTTGCATTATAAATTAAAGTGAAATGCAGACATATATCCAGACGTTTTTTTCCATTAAAAAAATGATAGACAGATAATTAATTATTATATATCTATGACAGGGATGCCCAAATGTTTTCAGTCAGGGGGCCAAAATTAAGTTCTATCATAGCGCCACGGGCCAAATCTAATATTTTACACAAACTACAAAAACTAATAGTATAGTAAAGTACTTTTGTTTATTATACAGTTATTTAACATTATTTTCTGTGTAAATAACATTAAACAAAATATGACAAATTAGTCATAAATGGGCATTTAGAACATGTGTCTGAACATTAGCATTTGATTTAGTATTCTGTGATGGACTGGCGACCTGTACCTGTTACGGCTTGACGTTCAAGAACCCAGACGCAGAGATTGAGGCTTGGTCACAAAGGACTAGTTCAAGGTGGGTTTAATTATAGCAACAAAAAAATCACCACACTCAGTGGGAAAAGGGAAGCTCCAGAGAACAAAACAAATGGACAGCATGTGAGACCTGAAAAAACCAGACTGGACACAAAACGCTCCAACACAGAGAACAGAAAAGCAGCAGCTTAAGTAGGCATGAGACTAATCAGCAGATCAGGTGCAGCTGTGAGCTCCTCCAGCAGAAAGTAGAGGATGGGCAGCAGCAGCAAGGAGGAATCACAGCTGACCTGCACAGGAAGAGCATAGAAAACAGGAATTAAAAAAAAAAAAAACAACAACAACACAAGCAGAATGTGTCATAACTCCTTGTCAACTGTCTGTTTGGGAACTCTCACTCACTGGCTTCAGTTTACTCACATGGAACACCGGATGGACCCTCAGAGCCGATGGAAGAGCCAACCTCACAGCCACTGGGTTGATGACCCTTGTGATGGTGAAGGGCCCAAGGAACCGGGGATGCAGCTTTCTGGAACCTCCCTTCAGGGGAATGTCTGCAGAGGAAAGCCACACCTCATCTCCCACCTGGTACTCCGGAGCGGTGGACCTGCGACGGTTGGCTGCCGCAGTCATCCGTTCCTGGTTCCTCAGCAGACACCCTCTAAATGTCCTCCAGGTACGCTGACAGCGTCGAACAAAGGCTGCTGGACCAGAAGTCGATGCCAGTTGTTCTTGATGTGGGAAGAGTGGGGGCTGATATCCGTAGGCTGCTTGGAAAGGGGAGAAGCCAGAGGAGTTAACCAAGGAGTTGTGTGCATACTCAGCCCACGGAAGCTGTCTGGCCCACGTGCCAGGGTTCTTAGCACACAAGGCGCGAAGGGTGGTCTCCAGATCTTGGTTGAAACGCTCCACCTGGCCATTTGTTTGAGGATGGAATCCAGAGCTCAAGCTGAGATTGATCCCCAACAACTTGCAGAACTCCCTCCAGTAGTCTGCCACAAACTGTGGTCCTCGATCTGAGACAATATTAACAGGGAGACCATGCAGTCGAAATACATCCTTAGACACTACCTCTGCCAACTCTTTAGCAGAAGGCAGTTTTTGAAGGGGTACTGCATGGGCTAACTTAGAGAACCTGTCCACGATGGTCAGGATTACAGAAAAAACCCTGGAGCTTGGGAGTCCTGTGATAAAATCCATGGCGATATGGGACCATGGTCTGGAGGGCACTGGGAGAGGCTGTAAAAGCCCGGCAGGTGGTCGTCGGGATACTTTGGCACTAGCGCACACAGGACATGAAGAAACAAATGCTTTGATATCAGAGCTCATTGTTGGCCACCAGAAACGTTGCCCAACTAAAAAAGCAGTTCGAGTGACACCAGGGTGGCAGGCCAAACGAGAGCTGTGTCCCCACCTTAGTACTTGTGGGCGGAGGCTCGAAGGGACAAACAAACAATGAGTTGGGCATCCAGCCGGGACTACAGAGACATGGGATGTGGAGGACATAACTTTCCGCTCAAGGACCCACCTTGTTGTAGCCAACACCATGTTTTGAGGGAGGATGGTACTCTCTCGCTCGGACGCCACAGAGTCACACTCTTTCTGGTGCTGCCGGGACAGAGCGTCTGGCTTGATGTTTCTACTGCCGGGACGAAAGGACAGGGAGAATTTAAACCGATCAAAGAACAGAGCCCATCGAGCCTGGCGAGAGTTTAGTCTTTTAGCAGTTCGTATGTACTCTAGGTTTTTGTGATCTGTCCACACGAGGAATGGATGCTCAGCCCCCTCCAACCAATGACGCCACTCTTCAAGAGCTAATTTAACAGCAAGGAGTTCTCTATTCCCAATGTCGTAGTTTCTCTCTGCAGGAGAGAGCTTGCGGGAGAAGTAAGCACAGGGGTGCATCTTATTGTCAGGCGCCCTCTGGGACAACACAGCACCCACTCCAGTGTCAGACGCATCCACCTCCACAACGAATTGCTTGGAGGTGTCAGGCTGAACAAGAATGGGGGCCTCAGAGAAGCGTCTCTTCAGTTCCGAAAAAGCCTTGCTTGCCTCATCATCCCAAACGAAACGTACCTTTCCTGAAGTCAACTTGTGGAGTGGGGCAGCAATGCCACTAAAGTTCCTGATAAAACGCCTGTAGAAATTTCCGAAACCAAGGAAACGCTGTAGTTGCTTCCGCCCCGCTGGTACAGGCCACTCCAGGACAGCCTTGACTTTGGCACAGTCCATCTGAACGGAACCTGGTGAAATCACATGACCGAGAAATGACGTCTTGGTGGTGTGAAACTCACATTTTTCGACCTTGCAGTACAGTTGATTCTCCAGAAGGCGCTGAAGAACAGTTCTGACATGTTGTATGTGGGTCTCAGAGTCTGGGGAGAAGATTAGAATGTCATCGAGGTACACAAATACAAATTTATTGATCATATCCCTGAGAACATCATTTATGAGGCACTGAAACACAGCTGGGGCATTAGTCAACCCAAAGGGCATCACAAGGTACTCAAAATGTCCACTTGGAGTGTTGAAGGCCGTTTTCCACTCATCCCCCTCTCTTATCCGCACCAGGTGGTAAGCACTGCGGAGATCCAACTTGGTAAAGATATTTGTTCCCTTCAATAAGTCAAAGGCTGTGCTCAGCAGGGGCAGCGGGGTAAGAATCACGTATGGTGATGCTGTTCAGTCCCCTATAGTCAATGCAGGGACGCAGACCACCGTCACGTTTGCCAACAAAGAAGAAGCCTGTGCCAGCTGGGGAGGACGACGGGCGAATGATTCCTGCTTGGAGGCTCTCCTGAAGGTACTGGACCATAGCCTCGCGCTCAGGGGGATTTAAAGGGTACAAGTGACCCTTGGGAGGTTGAGATCCAGGAAGCAGGTCGATTGAGCAGTCATAGGGGCGGTGAGGAGGAAGGGCCTTAGCACGAGACTTACAGAACACGTCAGCTAAATCGTGATAAACAGAGGGAACCTTGCCAAGGTCTGGAGGCTCGGGAGCTGGCGAAACCTGGACGGAAGAGCGTATCGCTGCTGCATTCATACAGTTCAATAAACAGAAAGGACTCCAAGTCAAAATCCTACCAGATACCCAGTCAATGTGGGGAGTATGTCTGCACAGCCATGGATAGCCCAAAATAATAGGGGGTGTCATACTCTTGACTACTAAAAAGGACATCAGTTCATTGTGGTTGCCAGAAACTGTCACTTTAACTGGGGCTGTGCGAGCAGACACCTTATGAATAAGTGAGCCATTAATGGCATTGATTAGTAAGGCAGCAGGTAAGGACTCTGTGGGGATCTGCAGTCTGTCCACCACCTCCTGAGAAATCAAGTCCCCATCAGACCCAGAGTCAATAAGAGTCTCAAACTCACCCTGCCGCCGATCACAGGTTACTAGGATCCCCGTAGGAGGCCGAGAGGGCGGAGAAAACAGAGAAACACGGCTCACCAGTTGCCCTCTCACTGGGGAGCCCTGGTGTTTGCCGGACAGCTTCTGACGAAGTGACCGGACCTGCCGCAGTACAGACACAAGCCACCTCCCATGCGTCGTTGTCGTTCGGCCGGGGAAAGCCTCCCCATGCCCAACTGCATGGGTTCTAAAGGAAGCTCAGCAGGCGAGGCCCCGATGTCCGGCAGATGATGGGCAGGAATAGGAAGCGTGGTTCGCTGTTGCTGGCGGGGCGCTCGAGGGCTAGGAACGGACCGTTCCTGGATCCTCTCCCTCATACGTCGATCGATCCGAGTGGTGAGGTCAATCAGCGCTTCCAGATCCTCAGGCACCTCCCTCGCTGCTAGCTCATCCTTCAATGAGCTAGAGAGGCCTAGGCAGAATACATCCACTAGTGCCTCGTTAGGCCAACGGGTGCTGGCAGCAAGCGTGCGGAACTGTACTGCATAATCCGAAACTGTGCGGGGCCCCTGGGACAGGCAAAGGAGTTCAGAAGCAGCTGCTCGGTGAGGCGTAGACGGGTTGAAAACAGTCAGGAGTTGAGCGGAAAAGGTGCTGAAAGACCTGCAATGCGGAGCCGCTCGACCCCACTCAGCCAAACCCCACCGCTTTGCTTGGCCCGTCAAAAAACTTAGGGCGTAGGCCACCTTACTTCTCTCCGTTGGGAACTCACTGGGGTTGAAATCAAATTGGAGCTGACATGAAGAAAGAAACGACTGGCAATCCTCAGCCGTACCATCAAACTGTTCAGGGGGACCGAGTCTTGTTTGACGGCGTGGAGGGGATGGCTGTTCAAGGCGTGTCAGACGGCCATGGAGTTCCATTAGTCCAGACATGCAGCCGCGTAAATCCTGGGTAAGAGAAGCAAGTCCAGCATCGGATGAAGCGGCTTCATCTCCAGGGGGCAAGGGGACCTCACAAGCCCTAGCAAACTCTGCTGGGTTTGACATTGTTGGAGCGTAATGTTACGGCTTGACGTTCAAGAACCCAGACGCAAGGTGGGTTTAATTATAGCAACAAAAAATCACCACACTCAGTGGGAAAAGGAAAGCTCCAGAGAACAAAACAAATGGACAGCATGTGAGACCTGAAAAAACCAGACTGGACACAAAACGCTCCAACACAGAGAACAGAAAAGCAGCAGCTTAAGTAGGCATGAGACTAATCAGCAGATCAGGTGCAGCTGTGAGCTCCTCCGGCAGAAAGTAGAGGATGGGCAGCAGCAGCAAGGAGGAATCACAGCTGACCTGCACAGGAAGAGCATAGAAAACAGGAATTAAAAAAAAACAAAACAACAACAACACAAGCAGAATGTGTCAGTACCCCCGCGTCTCGCCCGTTGACAGCTGGAGATAGGCACCAGCCCCCCCAATGACCCCTTGAGGATTAAGCGGTACAGAAAAAGGATGGATGGATGATTTAGTATTGATGTCATTAAAAAAAAATTGTCTTCCTTTCAACATTTTTTATAATGTCTTGTCTCTGTGCCACAGACCATACTGCTCCATGTTGGTAATAGCTATTTAAACTAGCAGCCTGCAGGGTGACCAATGAACTTGGAAGTACTTTGATCCAGTCTGGTGTTTTAGCAAAGGCTCATGGGACATTGCATAAACTGATCAAATATGACTATTTGTGGTCTTTTAAAGTGTGCATATGCACAAATCTACTCTACATGCCCCTTATAGTTGCTTGTAATTCAATTTTTGATATTTCATATGTATTTCAAGTATACGTTTATTGGGCCTATTCACAAAAAAATTGTATAAGTGGAAGAATAATCTTTGCGCATATTGGGTTGACTGTCTGATCATTGTAGATTTTTAAGTAAGGTCAGGGTCATCCCCTGGCAGGCTAAAACAAATAGCTTGGGGGGCCAACTTTGGCCTGTGGGCCCCACTTTGGGCACATCTGATCTATGAGATTAATCCAATAGAGATTGGAATGGACATACCATGTACTGTATTTCATCTTATTTTTATTCAAAACATTCATCAAAACCAAGCATTTTGGTCTGTTTTACTCTGTAAAAATAAAAATCAACAGCATTTATATTAAAGCAGGTTTTAAAATTGAGAAAAAATCAGATTAAGGCTTGATACAGGAATTTGATACTTGGGATCAAGTGATTTATTAAATTTATTTTAATTTTAAAACTGCTACCACTATCAAGGAGACAGACCCCCTTTTTTATTGGAATCAGTCAAAATTGGCAATTCATTCCTTAGACCTAACTTTTTTTTTTTCAGATGAGACTTCCCATTATTAGGTAATACCAAAAGAGCAAGTATCAGTGCTGGCACTACTAAGCTGAACCTTTCTTGGGAGCTTTCTAATTTTGTTTGGAGGTTTGTATCGTTCTTCCTGCTAAATGCTAGTACTGTGAGGGGGATTTGCTTTTCTTTGCTGATTGTCTTTTTTTTTCATTTAGAGGAATGCAAAGACTGTGGCACATTCGCAACCTGCTCTTGAGGTGGTTGATGTTGGCTTTTTAGATTGTATTTAGAACTATTAAGCTGTTTTGGAAGCAATTCTTTCTCCATCTTCATCTTTTTTCGCAGATGGCCTAATGTTTGCTTCCACTATTTGCTGGTATTTCACAGGAAACGTTTTTCTCTCCCAAACAGTGAAGCAGTCGCATGTGTGATGTGTCTGCATTCAGGAGGGACAAGACTGAGCATCAATGTTGCCAAAGTATCACTGTTTGAAACTGTTTCAGATCACAATAGTTATCATCCACTAATGGGAATGTGGCTGCAACTGTCATTTGCTTACATGTTTGATTTTCACATTGTTGGCTAAGGCTTCATCAGCAGAAAACATTGAAACAATCTAATAACAAATCCGTTTAAAATTAGATGCAGCTGTTTAGCAGGACTTTGTTTTGGATTAGAAAATATTTTGAAAAGACAAAATATAGCAACAAATTAAATATTCCTTTTTGACATGCACCAATTTTGGCCAATTTCCCCTTGATTGGCTCTGATCAGTAATCAGCAGATCTGAACATTTGATTGTTTTGCTATTCAATGAATACATCAAAACCATAAAACAATTATACCCATAGGTTGATTCATGGTTTAGTCAGTTAACTGCGAGACTGAGGTTCCCTAACTTGGCTTGTGCTTGGCCTGTCCTCTACTGGCATTCATAAAAAAAAGTTGTGGGAAAATTAGATATATATAGATAGTGTTAAAAATTTACTACAAAAATTATAAAATGTATTTGCTAAAAGCAATATCTATTTCCAATGTGAGAAACTTTTGAGGCCCACTTTTGCCACAGTTACTTTGAAAAATTTATCTGATTGCTGACTACTTCTTCCAAAAGTAACTTAGTCACTTTACTGATTACTTTATTTTAAAAGTAACACAGTTAGATTACACTTTAGTTTATTAGTTACTTTCAGCAGCTGCAGTTCCACTAGGGGGGAGTTACAGAGTACAGAACATGGGTTTTGTCTCAATTGCTCAGGAGGACACTGTCCTTCCTTGGTCAAAGAAAACAGTTAAATGGAACAGACTTGCCTCAAGTGACGGTGGCTGCCTGCTTACATGCTCTGGTTACGTCCCGCCCGTCGTAGTGGCATAATATTGTCGTAACGCTACTTCAGCCATGGAACTGGAAATGTATAAAGAGCTTTTTATTTTTTTTAACTGTGTATATGTTGGTTAAAAAAAATGTGTAAGGAAGCTTGTACCTTGTAGCCACTGAAGCTGCAACTACCAAGCAAATAACCAACCAGTTAAATATAAATATATATGCCGGTATATATATATATATATATATATATATATATATATATATATATATATATATGTGTGTGACCCGACCATGAGGAATGAAGCAGGATACAAAAAAACTATTTTGTGGGTCTTTTATTCCCCGACTGCACTCAATCAGCACAGTATTAATTTTATAGTTTTTGGGTTGGAACTTTTAGAAATAAAATACAAAAGCAGGACAAAGGATGCCCGCTTGAACAGCTTCACATGTAAAACAGCTATAATACCCTGCCACTAGCTCAGCTTGTTAAATCTGTAATGGTCAGGACCTCGTTGATAGTAATAGACAGCTTCTTCTCAGATAAACTACAACACTAATAACAGTGAACTCAGTTAATATGGACAACCGGTTACCAACAATATAGACAGCAGCCTATATAGACAACAGTAGTGACCTGTCCCAAACCAAAGAAAACAGGACAAAAATACAAGTAAATACATGTCTTACATCTCACCTTTCACAGTTATTTAACATTAGAGTGCGCTGTAAGCATTCATGAACTCATTTTGAACTCACTTTTCATTGTGTGATCTGTATGCTGACACAGACACTCGGGCTTCAACACAGCAAGATATCTCCCATCTGGGTCAAACAGAAACATTCAAAGTTGCATAAAGTATATTATTAAAACACAGTTAACTTTAAAATATGTCGGTACAATGCTAAAACTTACGCCAACCTGCTCTTCCGTGCTGCTCGCAGCGTGGTCGGCTCTTACACACATGTACACACGTTACAGCAATCTACAAGAATCATCCGGAATACAGAGGCATCACACATTAAACTTAGCTTGCTAGGCTAACTTAGTTTTCAGAGAAGCACCCGTGGCAATATTTTTGTACTATGTTGCAGTATTTTAGAATATTGTTTCCTCGTTTTCTAGTAACCATGCACCCTGCGGTATAGCTTTCCGGTCCTCCCGCTCCCAGTGTACCGTGTGCGTGAAGGAAATCCACTTGCATACGTGCTCTAGTCTGGGGGGGCTCTTAAAGTAGCAGTGTCACCAAAAGCCTCAGATAGAGTTATCACATTATTTGCTTATATCTCATCTGAACAGGGAACCAGTTTAAAATTAAATAAGCTCCGCTTCAGCGTGAAAGATGTTTAACCTTAGTTCACTTGGCTACATATATAATTTGGATCTAATCTAACTTGGATCTAAAAAATAATAACAGTAAAAAAATAAAACAAACATTTTACATATTAGCCCGATAGCTACAGTTAGTTGACTTAAATTTAATCTGGAAATTAACCCCAGAGTAGCTACTGCCGGCTGCTACAGCACTGTATTGTGGGAAATATTTGACTGAGAGAACGCATCAAGGCAACTCTTTTGTATCCTTGGTCAGTTAGCTAAACGACTAACAAACGGAGGACAGATTCCTCGGTAGCACATGAACAGTGGAACGTGCCTTGGCAGTCCCTGATGACGTATCTCCTTTGCAACAGGACCAAGAAATCAAGTCGAGGTTCCTTGGCATTGAGAAACACCCTAAGGCCGTTTTCACATGTGTGGCCGTACCAGAAAACGGCCAGAGAAAATGCTAATTTTTTCTGTTCACATGGCACGGATCTCTGCCGTATTTGAATCCAGTGTTTTACTACAAATAAACAGCAGGTGGCGGTATACAAATAAGTCTGTAGTTCTCCAACAAACAAGGGAGTGAGAAGTACCGACGTCATAAAACGAGCGACAGGCTAGAATGTAAACAAACTGGTCTACTGGTCAGCTGCTACCTGAAGCCATCTACAGGGTGAGTGTTGTAGTAAACCCGCCGTTTTGTAATCTGCTGTGTTGCTGTGGGATGCTTGAATCGCGTTGTTTTGGTATTTGTATGGTCGCGAGGTGATTCTGTAATTTCGGCCGGCGGTGTCGTCATTTCCGCGTGGAGCGCGTCTATTGTCTTGAGTGACGGCCAGAGTACGGGTGTTTGTGTTCACATGATACGTGGCCGCCCGTACCTGGACTCGGATACTACCTCCAAGGCAGGTCTCTCTGGCCGTATCCTGGCACGGTACAGTCTGTGTTCACATGGTACGAAATAAGTGGATTTTGACCAAATACCGTACCCGAGTACGGACTCCCGTACCATGTGAAAGCCTCCTAAGACTCGACTTATTCCAAAACAAACATGGCAACTGTAAAGGAGCTAATCAGCTCTTTTGGATTACAACAGAAAAAGACGAGAGCAATGTTGTTGTAGGTATGTGAGGCCATATTTACCGCTATTGTTGCTTGCTTTCTTAATGCTTTTGCCGCCATGTACCAAATATATCTCTTTGCTTAAGAAAATTACAAAAACATTAACGTACATTGGCTTGAACAAGTAATTTTAATCTGATTACCTGTATAGAAATAGTAATTTGTTAGATTAGTCATTACTGAAAAAGTGGTCATATTAGGAGTTTACGCGCTACTAAATAACGCGTTACCAGCATCACTGTTGAGGCCTCAAGTAATAAAACAGCCTCTGTGTTTGCTACACACAGTAAGAGCAAATTCTGACTGGAGGGTGAAACTACTTGCATGGGCAGTGCAATTAGGAGAACCAAGACTAATTGTAGGCCTCCAAGAAAATACAAAACCCGCTCAAATCATAGAATTAAGAAGTTAACAAGGATGTTTTCCAACATCTGGGCACTGATAACTTAATACGGCCCTTCTTTTTACAAAGGTTCTGCAATGTAATTTCTCAAACAGACATTTGAACAATAAAAAAGCATTTTATTGAGGACATGAATAGATCATTGTTATTTGTGTGGTCCTTTGCTCAATGGAACAAGTACTGTAGTTCATTAACTGTGGGACTAATACTCAAATATCTTAGGGACACTGATGTGCTGTTCCTTCTGAGGACAAATTTACGTTAATAAAATTAGACCCCAGTCACATCCTATCAGAAAGCTTCAGCTAACAGGCATGTCTTAAAATGTATATTTTATCTTTTTCTAGGGACAGGTAGGGTCCTTCCTCTCAAACATTTTCTCCACCAATCCGTATTTGGTTTTTACAGGTATAAGATGAGACAAAACAGGCTCCTGGCTGTGTGGAGAATCTGCCAAATATTTTCTGGAACTGCAGTTGCAAGCTTCCAATGAATGAGAGAGAAAATAAAGAGAACGACAGCAGGGAAAATATTTGCTGTTGTGGATGGAGCGCCTCTCAGATCCCAAGAATGAAGGCCAGGCATATTTGCTCAGCTGTCCTTCTCCCAAGTGCTGATTCTGTGCCCGCTGGAGTCTATTTGTTTGTCAAAGTCACTATGTCTGCGATCTGTAAGTTGTTTGTGCCTTTGAATGTGTGTTACTCGGTAAACGTGCACGAGAGTATGCATGTAATATGTATGGGTGTGCTTGTATGTGGGATGTGATTGAGGATGTATCCGGGGAAAAGCAAATCCATCTGTTTTCCTTGGATAAAGATGCCAGAAACAAGGAAGAAGGAGGGATTCTGCTCCAAGAGAGGCTGGGGAACGAGGAATAGCCAAACACATGCAGCCATAACTCCTAACTTGTCTTCTTGTTGCCTTTCCTGCTTCCAGATGTTCACAAACTTGTTGTCTCCATTTTTATGCAGAGCTTTGGCCTACAGTCTCAGGAGG
The DNA here is from genome assembly GCA_028564705.1 of Apricaphanius iberus. NCBI lineage: Eukaryota > Metazoa > Chordata > Actinopteri > Cyprinodontiformes > Aphaniidae > Apricaphanius > Apricaphanius iberus. The sequence continues at coordinate 1,052,602 of JAPXFQ010002722.1, read as the reverse complement.
AAATTTATGCACCCAATACAAATGTGTTATTTTCCAAACATATTTCAAACTTCTGTTCCCTGTGGCAAGACGGAAGTTAAATGGCTGGAATACACAGATGCGTCGATAAACACATGGCCAGCAAAAACAGGAGAAAAACACAGAGAACTTATGGACTCATACTGCCAAAAAGAATAAATGTACGCAATTAAAGATTAGTATGAATTATTCAATGCACACTAATAAACATTAGTTCACATTTATCGGCGTGTATAGTAATAAACATTTAAGAAAAACCTTTTGGTATCATGGTGATTGTGCTGAACTGTAATATCAGTCAGTTGCAGCTAAATTATGTGTGCTTTCCCTGCAAACATCTTAGTTTCTGTTTGAATTGATTTTCTTCATGTAAATATTGATTTGTGCAAGCTCCCAAATGGGACAGCAGGGTTTAGTGCCTCTAAAAGTTTCATGTTGCTAACTTGATGACCTGTAATCCAAATGCATATGAAACAGTGCCAGAATCACTTGATATTTGATCATCACACATCTTGTAAAATGATCCACACTGAGGATTGTCCTGTAAATTATGCATTGGGTTATTTTGAAAAAATTCGAAACACAGACTTTGTATTTGAATACTAAAACTATTCATGCTGTTTCGTTTCTAGCTGTCTTTTTTTCATGTACGATTGAGCTATGACATAAGTGGTTTCCTCCTAGTTAACTGGTCCATCTGAGTTTCAGCTTTCAGCTACGGTTATGAAATGTGGCTCATGACTGAAAAAATGATATCCCTGCTATCAGTGGCTGAAACAAACAACATTTGTTCAATTTACCTTGCAGGAAATTAGTTGCCTTGTGATGGGCTGTTGACCTTTCCAGGGCGTACCGTGCCTCTTACCCAATGACTGCAGATAAGCACCAGCCCCTCCAATATGGATGGACTTTGGTCCACACATCAGAACTGTGTGACATTTTAGCTTCTATGCTGAGTTTTAAACCTGGTAAATTAAGATTTTGGTTTGTTTGTATGTTTTAATCTCAGAGCTTGGATTGTAAGACTGGAAACATTCAGTAAAAAAGCAAATAATTTTGTTTCCAATTACATTGTACTATATTGAAGGAGAGATAAATGTACCCTCAACTAGAGCACTTCTTTTATGCTTAACTACACACCAGTTGTTCCCTTTTACCTTTTACCATAGAAGACAACACGGCTTAGAAAACATTTGATGTTCAAAAAAGCAGCAATGATGAAGACATGCTGGTGGAGTTAATCCTCAACCTTCAATACTGCACTGGAGGGTTGAGTCATGTGTGTGGTTATTGTTGATTTCGTGCAGTTTTCTCCAATCAGAGTGTGATTAGCTATGATTATTAAATCAACCCCGATAAATTTAGACTGCCAAAAAAAAAGCTTTGGCTTTGCTTATGATGAGAAGGAAGAGGCAAACAATAGATAAGGAGGGTTGGGATTAGTGAAATTCTGAGAATTTTGAAAGTTTATTCCCGTTCAAATGCAAAAACAGCTTATAGGTTTGCCTTACACTCCAGTGGGAGCGGTTTGAAAGTCAATTTGCAGGTTCGGGACTTGTCACATCAAAGGCTATAGATTAGATCAACAAACAAATAATTAGGAAAATCACAAAGACTCTGAAAAATGTTACAAATAGTTCCCTCACCTCAAAGACATGGTAAAATATCCGATACAATTTCATTTTTCCTTAAAGGTTGAATATGGAAATCTTTCTTAAAAGCCATCTCTTTAAAAAAACAGAAATTAAAAACGTTCACGGGATCAAAATGTACGTGGAAATTGTGAAGTTTCTCATGGAGGAAGGTAAAAAATCTTGCTAACGGCTAAAGTTAGCTGTCTGTAAAACAGCTTTGCGATATATGTATACACTGGACTGGACAGAGCAGGAGGAAACTGCTCCTTTTCTTTCATTTACTCGGTGTGGAGGTTGATGCTCTCATATCTAACATCATAGTATACATATGGTATCATAGTATACACTATACATAGAACCATCTGGCATCAGCTTGCAGACTCTGCTCTCCTTTTAAACTGGTGGCTTGATTAGGTCCAACAAGCTGCACCTGTAGGCTGCCACGCCCTAGAGAGACAGTTGGAGAAGGAGCAGGACACACTCACCAGCACACAGACCCAAAACCCAACAATACCCCCCCTCTAACAGACGCCTCCTGGCGGCTGACCAGACATGGAAACAGCCGAAGTCTCAAGGTCAGTGATGAGCTTGCCATCAAAATGAACAAACGTGGAACCTACTTGCATTCCTCAGGGCCATAACCTTCCCAATCCACAAAGTACTGGTGTCCACGGCCCTGAGGACACACATCAAGGATCCGGCGGACCGTGTAGGCAGCGTGTCCAGCGATCATTCGAGCGAGTGGAGGGGATTTGGCTGGAGGGCACAATGGACTGGTGGATATTGGTTTGATCTGTGAGACGTGAAACACTGGATGGAAACGGAAATGAGCGTGAAGGACAATATATACACAATTTAGTAATGACACAAGAAACAGCCGAGAATAATTACAGTGGAAGGGCACATGAAAAATCTAAAAAAAGTATGGTAATTAGGAGCATGGAATAAACAAGGATTAAAGCTTAAAAAGGGAGATAAATCAAAGTGGGGAAACAAACCCAACATTATGGTACTTGATTCCTACATTAATTGAAATTTCATATTTTTCTGTTATACTTTTTGTAAGGATGTGTGATTATTCAATTGTACCTGATTTGGGAAAAAAAACTTTGTCGGTAGATCCTAAAATCGACCTGCCATTCATAAAATTTAAGGTGAAAGTTCAGTTTTATTACTGACTAATTGCTGATGCATCCATCCATCCAACCAACAGATAAAATTAGATATTTCCAAAACAAAATGTATGGTATTGGTGACCAGGCATGCCATAAGAACAGAGCTAAAGTGGAATGTATTTCTTGAAGTAACAGTTATTGAACAGGTAAAACAAGTTAAATTATTAAATTGTTAGGGGTGTGGTTAGAGGATACTCTTTCATGGACAAGACATATTAATAAGATGGTATGCAGAATGAGTAAAATATTCCAGTTATTAGAAGATGAGAATATTTTTTAATGGAGGAAAATGCTCGATTGGTTTTGCTAACTTTAATCTCAACTTTGGAATATTGTGTGATTGTATGGTCCTTTGCCCCTAAACCAGACGTTAATAAGATTAAATTGACCCAGAATAGAGTGGCTAGATTTGCCTTAAATTGTTCAATGAGGAAAAATGTAGAGGTGATGAATTATAGATTATTATGGCTAACAGTGACATGATTGGTTCGCTGGGCATTATCTTGCTTTATTCCTCTAAAGCTCTTGAAGGTCTCTTCATCTGAGTATGAGGACACTTCTCCAAAACATGAAAGACAAACAGTGTCAAAGCAGACAATTACAGTACTATGTAGCATCACTAATTGTGTACACGGACAGACTTTGTGCTTGCATCATTAACTGCACGCATTTCTCAGTTCATTACATCTGAGGACAAGACACATTTAAATGACATGCACATAGCCATTATATAGCAGTTGTAAATATTTACCTCTGAAAAATGGACACACCCCATTAAACCATTCTGAGTTTAGAGGGCAAAGGACAAATGGGGATTCATATCAATAATGTTATGACTGTATCTCGGCATTGACATTCTGTGTTTTTTATTGATTATTCCACTGTGCTAACAGTATTGACAATAGGAAAACATACAGATGAATATGTCTATGTCTTTTTTGTGTACTACTATAAGCATTATTGGGTGGTAATATGGTTTTGACACACTTTGAAAATTCTTAATTCCTGCTTTATTTAGATGGCTCAAATACTAGCTGATTGCAGAATGCATACTCCCTCACAAATAGGAATTCCTAATTTTTCGCTGTTGAAAATATATTTCATCTACACAGTTAAATTGCTTGTCAACTACACAACCAAGCCTCTTATCTAATGCTCAATGTGTTTGTAATACTGCCTACTATTGTCATCAATCACATGTAATACTCTGCCATTTGTCTGTTTGCATTCGTTTGCTTATTGCCTATGCTATTATCACTGCCAGTTTTATACATTCTCCGACAGCTCTTGTTTGCATTATAAGTCATCGATTAGTGCAAAGAAATATAATTACTGTGACAAGGCGCCTAATGTAGGCCATAGAGATGAGGAATAGGTTTTGACGTCTGGCGCTTGGAGCTGTTACATGAAGTGGAGAATTCTCACAGATGTTCTTTTACTGCAGCACTTTGTAAAGGCCTGACTGATTATAGAATGCCACATTTCAAGCTTTAACTACATATTTTAGCTTGTACATGTATGTGACAAATTTTCTGATCAATTATGGACTAACATTAGATATGGAAAGAGACATATTTTAGCGAGGAATGTTTCTGTGTGTTTAGCTTCATTTATCACAAACCAACAATTATGGCCTTAACAGCATTGTGAAAATCTGATAGTATGTGAAGACTTAGCAACTAAAAGAAATGTGAAGTTATGTTTTTAATCATTGCTTTGTAATGATTAAGACCTCCAGATAGCTCTGCTTTTCCTTTATTTGCACACTGCCAAAAAGTTTTCCCACACAAAGGACATTTTGTACTGAGACAAACGAAGCAAAAACAACAAGAGTGGATTGAGCCTTAAATTGCGCTTTCTGATCACTATTTGATTCTTGTGGTTTAATTTTTATTCTTATTTTTTTATTTATTTCATTTTTAATCTATTGTGTTTTATCTGTTTTTATTCTTTATTGCGTAAATTTGTGTTTTATCTGTTTTAATCTATATTGCATAAATTTGTTCCTTACATCATCTTTTCTTATTGATTGATTGTGTCTGTTTTTCTCTAATCATGCTTCTGTAACCATGTATTTGGTATCATTATCACTGAATCATGTAAAGCACCTAGGATTGCCTTGTGTTGAAAGTGTGCTATATAAATAAAATTGCCTTGCCTTGTATCTCTATAACAGCATTAGGATGCGCTTGCAATACATTGAACAAAACTTCTCGAGGTCAGGATTACAGTTTTGATTAACTCACCAATATTCCTACTTTATGACAACACTGCTATAAACTAATGAATAAAGAAAGACTGAGCACAAAGTTTAACCCTCAAGTAAATGGGACAACAGTTGTAATTTCATCTATAGCAGTACTCATTTTCTGCTTTATTATTTTGTCCAGTAAAGTTATGATAACTGTTTCTTGATATAAATACATGCAAATAATTAAAATCCATAATAGATACATTTAGAACATCCATGATCGATTTCTATTTGTTTTAGGAGTCGATGGAGACTTTTGACATATCTGGTACTCTTGCTGAAATACGGGCCCTACATGCATAGCTCTTCCTATTTATCAGAATCTATTTGTCAACCCTTTAGCCCATAATTATTGAACAAATAATTGTGACCGAACCCTGTTTGAAGCTGTCATGATTATGATGGTCTATTTAAATTTCACTTATATTTATTAAATTGCTAAAAAGTCAAAATTCAGAAATGTCACAAGCAGCTTTGTTGTTGACTTTTGAACAATGATATGTAAATGTAAAAAGTGAAATAAAATGAAAATGTAGATATAAAAAATGCCTGAATTAAATAGTACAATTTGTTGGTTTTGCCTAGAATAATTGAAGCAAGTGTCATCTAATAAATTAGCTACAATCATGTCAGATCCCAATAAGAATTAGGTCAACAGAGTACACATGCAGTTTAGGGCAACTTGTCACACATTACAACTAAATATAGGCACATAACCTGTGCACAGAAACAGTCCTTTGCAAAATTATTCACACTTTTTTTTTTCACATTACAATCTTCATCCTCAATGGACTTGTTTGTTATAGATCAACATAAGCTTATATCTGATTAATTGCGCAACCTGTATTTGTGTCAAAAGAAAATTACCCTTAGTTATCAAAACTTTTTGTAAACAAAAATCTGACAAGTGTGGAGTGTGTGAGTCAATTCTTTATAAAACCATCCTTTGGTGCAAATACAGCTGCTAGTCCAACCCTTTCAGTTCCAAGTGCCATTTTTGCTTCCACTACCACAAAATAAATTTTTTCAAAAGATGTAATGAAAACCAAATATGTTTGTTGGACTCATCTGTCCAAGTTATTCATCCGGAGAGACAATATTACCTGCTTTCTTTGAATGAAGTCACCATTTGGTTAAGTTTCTTTAGCTAAATGGGACTTAACACATTTTCCAAGTCAGCTACCACTGTTGTTATGAGAGCGGAAAACTTTCTGCCAGCGCTTTAACTTTGGCATTTTAAAAGTTGTTTTTTTCAGAATCTAGGACAGAATTTCTACTTACCTCATAACACAGACAACTTTTTCAACACCATGTTAGAGAAATTTTGAATTTGACACCAGGTTTCTGTTTCTTTCAAATGTTCTGACCAGAGAAAGATTGCCCAGTTGGATGGAGTAATTCTCTGACCAAATTCACATCATCCCCACTCTCTAATGTTTCATCCTGCAACTATCTCTTTTTATCCCCCTTGCTTAGCTCTGTCCTCTCTAGTTTCATCTTAGCTTCTCCTGCCAATCTCATGTCCTTGTTCTCCCTCCCTTTGCTTTCTCTGCACAGTCCCAATTTCTCTCCCTCTTTTCTCCTTTTCGATCTCTCCCTTCTCTTCCTCACTCCCTTCTTCTCTCTGCTGTGGAGGTCAGCTATAATGCAGAACCAGAGAGCTTGCCTGTGTTTAATTACATTAATAAAACACCCTGTGAGGTAGAATGACCTCAGACCCAACAACCCTCTCAACAGTCATCCCCCCTCCTCCCTGTTGTTCTGAAGGTTCAGGTCTGCTAAGGCTCCCTGCAGGCCAAGTCCAATTGCTGCCAGGTTGCATTTCATGGCTGATTGCGAGGCGTGTGTTTCTCTGTCTTGTGTTGGTTCCACCCTCAATCTCCAGCGGTTCCTGACATGCTTACTTCACTGGAGGTCATGTCTGAGACTTCTCTCTCTCCCTATCCAGCTTGCTGTATGTGGAGGACGCAGAGGAGAGCATGCTGGCAAAATGAGAACTCTCTCCAAAACAGTCGTAATGAGGGACATGCCCTTCTGGATGGGCTCTTCAGAGGTATAAACAGTCTCAATCACTCTGATTCACTCTTTGTTCACAGGCAGAGTCTATTTGGCTGATTTGGATCCTCCTACTGCATCTTACTGAATCAACCAAACATGCATTTGAGAGACAAAATTAAGATTTAGATTTACTCTTATGCCCTCTCTAAAATTAGGAAAATCAAGCACATCACCCCAGTTTTAAAGTCCTTACACTGGTACACTGTGGCTCAGAGAATAGTTTTTAAACTACTTTTTGCTGTTTTGTAAATTAGTGAATGCCTTTGCACCAAATTGCAATAAAGATCTGTTTTCATTATACCAACCCTTCCAGGTCACTCTGGTCTTCCGGTTCAAGTCTACTTTTAGCCCCCAGAATCAGAGCCAAACATAGAGAGGCAGTGTTCAGTCTTTATGCTACACTAACTGCAAAAGATTTACACAATGAGTTCCCTCACAGCAAGGCTAAAACCCATTTGGTTAAAACAGCCTTTGATCAATAATAATTTGAATAGTTTGATTCCAATCTTTATTCCAATATTTTATGATGATAAATTAAAATCTAAAATGTAATGTTTGTTGTTTTATGTTTTTCACCATAAAAAGCACCTTGAATTGTCTTTTTACTGAAATGTGCAATACAAATAAACTTTCCTGTCTCATTAAAGACATACTCTTCCATTTTTATACCTTAAAAACATATGTTTTTGAAAGGTTTTAGTGGCACAACAGCATTTAATATGTTCATTTTCTGAGATGTCATTGCCTGCCTTCTGAAAACCGAACTATACAACTTTCTCTCCTAGGACGCCTCCTGAAAGTACTTACTGACTTTTGCTTCATGGCATTGTGTCCCACGCTACCAAAGTGGTACAAACAAACCCACAGTTTTGAGACTTGAGCCACCAGAGAAACCAAAGAAGATGCTATGACTAGAAGTTAGGAAAAGAAAAAAGGGAAAGTGATAGAGCAAGAGACAAGACCAGAGTCAACAATGGCCTACCTTTTCCTCGCTCGAGAGCAAACAACAGGATGCATATGGATGCTGAACTTGCTAATATTTGAACTGTTGCTACTGGATTGGTAATTATTAAATGCTTGTTCTGAGGTGTTTGGCTGGGCATGAAGATGTAAGACAGTGCCAGGAAAACTTTTTTATGGTTTACCAACTGACACGACATTAGTTTGATGTGTTTTGTTGTTTTGGCTAGCGAGCCTCTTCAGATGCGCTCTGTAGAGATTTGGTTTTAGAACGGTGACGTTATGCCACAAGGCTTGACAGGGCAATAGAAGGCAAATATCAGAAAAATTATGGAGTTTGTCTTTAAATTCTGATAGACATTCTCTGTTTCCCTTTACAACCACACAGAATCCCCACTGTGTTAAAGTAAAATGTGCACACTAGAATTATGGCAGAAAGGAGGTGGCAAATGACAAGCAGAAGTAACTTATTATTAATGCCTGCAACTAACAGGTTGGAGCAATGCAATATTTATTGGATTCATGCAAATGAGAAATGCCTAAATGATGTGTCAGACGTATGGTAGAGTCTAAGAAAAATCTTGTATTAATAATCAGTCTTGTTTCCACTTCTCAGTATTGTGGTTTATTACTGGTGTAGGCCATGGGTTGAGACAGGTGGCACCTTCTATTAGGGACATCATAAAAACTCTCATCTCAGGTAGAAATGTGGAAATACCAGCTGGACTTATGGTAGACTCCTGGAGCAGCTGGAATCTAAACTCCTGAAGCCTGTCGTCATGATTTCCATAAATTAGCAATAACCTTGCAATAAAAAGGGGAATCATTCTGTCCAAGATCATTACAGCTTAATGCAGACACTAACTTGAATTTGCTATGAGGAAGATATTACTAATATTGTGTAAAGGGTTGTGGTCTTTTGGTCACCCAATTAATTTGCTAGATTTTCACTTATCGTATTGTGTGGTGGCATGTCATTGTATTACAGTGCACACAGCCATAAAAAATAATTTTTTATTTTTTTTTACTTTTGTCATATTCCATCCAAAAACTTTAATGCTTTTTTGAGGAATTTATATGGTAAAACAAAAAAAAGTAGTGCCTAACTGTGAAGATAAAGTAAAGATGACACACAGTTTTTCAACTATTTGCAAATAAAATTGTGAATAGTGTGATGTACATCTGTATTCAGCCCCTTGTTGTCCTCTACCCCTATATAAAATATAATTGCCTTCAGAAGCTATTTAAGTAGTAAAAAGCTTCCACCTGTGTGTAATTTAATCTCTGTATAAATCCAGCTGTTCTGTGAAGGCAATGCATTATGAGCTAAAGCCAGAATTACAGATGCACTCTGGGAGCTTGATTATTTCAGAGTTAATGATTTCAGTTTAAAACAAATGTTTTAATGATGTGGGCAATTCATGTCTTTTGTGTTTCTACAACAATTTAAATCCCAGTAAGGAAACCAAGAGCACAACTTCTTGATTATTTTTTTGAACAAGTGCAAATACCTGTTTGACTGGCTTCATCTGAATATTGCCCCTTTGGCCCTTAGTTTGGCTTATATGGGTGTTTTTTTTTCTTTTTTTCTTGGTTGTACCAAAAAGAAGGTGGAAGCTCAGAGGAGATAGAGCCTTTCTCAGAGAAAGTAAGAGTTAACATTAAATATAAAATTATTTAATTAGCTTTTTCTTAAAATACTTTTTTTAGTACTGTTCAGTACTTTTTATAAAAACTTTTTTTTTTATAACTGTGCTTTATACATCAACTGAAATCAGATTTAATAACATTCAGTTTCCTTTTTGGTCCATTTAAAAATCTCTTTCTGCATTGTAGCAGAGAGGCTATTTGGATTGTTTTGTAAACCTTATCTTGCTGTAAACATGTTTTTATTAATTTATAAGACTTTTTAACATGACTTTATAAGGCTTTTAATTGTTGGCGTCTTCGTAGTTAATCACTAAGAGCTTTAGAAAATAACTAACTGTGCTTATTATTACATTATCTGATGAGCATCGTCTTCCTGACTTTGCTCTACTCTATATGCCATTCATTGTCTGCTTGTTATTTGTTTGGAAGGTTTTCATTAGATTCCCAGACCGACAATTAGTGTGCCTCTACGAAGCAAAAGCAGAATGGTGGTGCTCAGTGCCTTGTCTCTTTATTGCATTGCTAAGTACCCTTCAGACTCACATAGTTATTAATAACATCATTGCTAAATCGCACAAAAAAGCACTGGAGCTAACTAGGTTACCATACTTTTTACTTTGCCTCAAAACATCAGGTTGAACAAATTTCCCTTTTCCCTCGTTCACTCCCTGTCTGCCCTCTTTCACAACTTCTCTTTCCCCATTTTGGAAGTAGGCACAAAGAGAGGCAGTGAGGAAAGTTAATTAGATAGATGTCCAAGGAGAGGGTTAGAGGTGAGGGGAGACTTGGTAATGGAAAGGGGCTGTATGGAAACAGATGGCCCAGAATTTATTAACTTGGAGGAGTGCTTCAAGGAAGCCACTGCGAACAGACAATAGACTAGTCACTGTTGGGTGGGTTCTAGTACGCGGCTGCATACAGGTAGAGGCTGTCAGAGCCCAAAAATAGAACACAGATTTATCTCTGGATTGCTGCAAATGATCCATCAGAGCAGAACAATGGATCTGATAAGGCTCAGTGCCTGACACTTTTACTAATGCCTTTACAGTAAGCTGTTTGAGATATCTGCGAGATTGTCTTTTTCTAAGTAAGCTACCACTCTGCTATACCATTATGAACAGTCTTTCATTAGCATTAAATACTGGATCACTTCAGAGCACAAAGATGTGGTCTGCAAATAAACTCTTGATTCATCATAGACCGTAATTAATAAACTTATCATGAACAGGTACCAAAACCAAAAGAGACTGATTTATCAAAGGCTTGTGCTTGTTAAAAGGGGTGCAAACCAGACAGAGATGCAAAAATATGCTGCAGTTGATTTACTAACCAGGCGCAGAGACCATTGCATTTGTTAAACCCGCAACAAGATGTATGCAATCCATTTGGCGCATTTTGCCCTTAATGAATATGCAATGTTGCCTTTGTTGTCTGAAGACGCAAAATATTGGAAGGAGAAACGACAAATAAGTAGGCATGCCACGTGCAAACTGTTTGCGCCGGCTGTTTTAGCGTCTATTTTTACCACCTCTGAAAGGCATGTCTTAATTTTCTGTCACCAGATTCAATGTAAGTTTATTTCTGACAAAGAAATCTGTTACAATCTTACCTAAGTGTAATTAAAACTGTAATGGCTATAAACCTGACTATGGAAAGCCGTTTGAGCATTTATTAGATATCTTTAATTTCCAACTTTAGGTCCATGTACTAGTACACACATTGTCCTCACTAGTAAGACAATTTAGCACACTACAGGATAACGACTAGGGTGCACTAGTATAACAACTGTGTCTTACTTGTAAAAATTTTTCACAACAAGTACTGCTGCAAGCATCTAGGCTAGAAATCAAACTTTTAGCCTATTTCTCTCGTAAACTAATGGATCTTGTTTGGGGAAATTAATTTTAATTCTTCCTGGACTTTAAATTGCATTCATATCTGGACTTTAAAACTTTTGTTTCTTCTTGGACCATGACGGATGGATATGATTTTATCAAAAGTATTCATTTGTCACAGTTTAATGTTGCAACCAACATGTTTTATGTTTGTTTTTTTTTTCAGGTTGATCTGTTGAGTTGGTTTTATGTCACACGTAAAACTTTTCCTGTTGGCCATAAAGTTCAGGTTTAAACTCATTTCACCAGAGCATATTTGTCTACGTTTGCTATACTACCAATGTGGGCTTTGCAAATTTCAAATGGGACTTTCTTTGGCTTTCTACCAACTCTTCTTTATAGAGTGCATACCTTTTCCTTTTAAGGAGATTCTTCATCTTTTGTAATAATGAAATGGTATTTTATAAAAACAAACTATTATATACAAATCAAAGAAAGTTGGGATGGTATGTTAAATTTAAATCAAACTAAAAAAAGATTCTTTGTTAAATTATATTTGACTTGTAATAGATTGAAATCAATTCAATAGCACAATATTTAATATGCTCATCATGAACTGTATTTTTCCCCCATAATAAACATGTATACCAATTTTGGGTCCTGCAACACTTATAATATGTTTAGGGACTGAAGGCATTGAGTGACGAAGTGTTTCAAGTGTAATTTTGTCCCATTCTTTCTGCAAACAAATCTTAAGGTGGGCAACAGCACCGGGTCTTTCTTGTCGCATTTGTGCATCAAAATGCGCCACACATTCTCTGTTGGAGACTGGTCAGGACTGAAGGCAGTCCAGTCAAGGACCTTCACCCTCTTCCTCCACAGCCAGAACTTGGTAATATGTGCAGAATGTGGTTTTGTATTGTCTTGTTGAAATATGCATGGGCTTCCATGGAAAATATGTCTTCTTGAAGGCAACACATTTTACTTCTGTATGTACTTTACAGCTTTAGTGGTGCAATCACAGAAGTGCACATCCCAGATGTCTCTAAGCCCAGAGAAGTCGATGACACTTCTGGACACTCTTGGCTTAGGACAGGAATCCGCAAATCCAGGCCTCGAGGGGCAGTATCATGCATGTTTTTGTTCTTTCCCTGGTTCAACATACCAGAATCAAATGATGGCTTGTTAGCAGGCCTCTCCAGAACGTTGTCATACTGAGGAGGAATCTGAACAAGTTGAATCAGCTGTGTTGGAGCAGAGACACATCTAAAACTGGATTTGGAGAGCCCTGGTTTAGGCCTTCCTTTTGGCATAGTACAGTTTTAACTGACATTTAAGGATGTAACTATGTATTGTGAGACTTTAAACAGGTCAGCCAAAGTAGTTCTGAGAACATGTTGTGATATCGCTTATAGATGAATCATGATTCTTGATGCAGTTTCGCCTGAGGGATGGAGTTGTTCAACGTGGGCTTGCACCCTTGCTCTTTACATACAGAAATTCCTTAAGATTCCTTGAATCTTTTAATTATTTTATGTACTGTTGAAGGTGAAACATCCATATCTCTTTCTATCTTTCTTTGATTAACATTTTTTAACATTTCAATAACTCTCTCACAGATGCTGCTTTTGTACCAATCAGATACCTGTTGACATCACCTGTTTCAAATCAGATCATTATTTAGCCAATTTACCTGATTACTAGTAATTACTTTTGCTATTTTGGCCTCTTCAGATGCCCTCCATAGATAATTGGTTTTACAACAGAGATGTTATGCCACAAGCCTTAAGAGGGAAAGCAAGGGCAGATATCCTCAAAGTTACGGAGTAAATCTTTAACACAGACACAAGTCAGTGAATGCAGCTGCACAAAACCATGATCCAAGTCACAAAAACTGCCATCTCTTATGTAGACCTGTAGTTCTACTTAGTGTACTTTGAGGCCTTGGAGAGACAAAATACATCCTTCGAATGAGGAAACAAACAAACCCTGTCCTTCTAGTACAATAAGCAGCTTTAAATGAGATGGAAACACACTACTGGGAATGGCACATTCTTAGAAAATAAGTAGAAAACAGCAATAAAATATTGAGCCTCTGAGGTCCTCAGATATCTTACAAGTGAAGGCCTCATATTCAATCTCTTGCTCATGCTGAATTCTTCAGATACGCATATTCCCAGACATGTGCTTCAACATATGGACTAAATGGTAAACTGGAAAAGGTTCAAAAAAGGAGACAGGGCTGTTAATTATGCAGGAAAGGTCAGCATATTGTAAAACTATATGTATTTTTATCAGTGACACCAAGTATCCTGCATTCAAATTAAAAATAGAAAACTGATATGTCTGTTTAAATCCAGTTTATATTCTCCAATTGTTGCCTGATTTTTGTCTCAAATACAAATCAAAACTGATGTGTTGCATTTAAAGAGCAGCAGTTTGGATGTGTTCAGCTAAAGCTCAAAAGCCAGCAATTCTGAAATCAAACAACCTCCACAACAACATCCTAGAGCTAATGGAAAAATAGCTTGTTTCTTTTTTTCGGTCTCTCCAAAAGAACAGGATGCCAGGCAACATGTGCGACAGAACAGCTTGTGAACTTGTTGTGTAGGCTCTGCAAAGCAACGTCGCTTGTGAGTCAGCGGCGTGAGCTTCTAAATGCCACACCGTTGATCCTGTGAGGCTGATGCCAAAATAAAAATAGACTGAGATGACAACTCTGTGGTGCCATGAAGACGCCTATTAACAATGTGTGTTTCTGATGCTGCCGAGGGGCCTACATTCCACCTCAAGCTGTCAAAAAAGCATGCAGCAAAAACAAACCCAGCTCCCCTGCCTGGTGAAACCCACCCTGCTGCATGTACAATGTACAAAATTCGATTTGTAAGCAGGGGCTGGAGCAAGTCTAGCTACCCTGTCAAGCTGCGTGTCACATTTGATGAAAACATGGTGCAGACTGTTGCTTCAAGGACTGGAATGGAGCCTGCCTATAAATGAATGCTGCCCAATCTCCGGTGTGATCTTTGTGTTGACCTGCACAACTTAAGGGTCCAACATGTCCTCATCCTACTCATTTAAATATAGGGTCAACAACTTCCTGTGTGTGGCTGTACAAATGTCTTTGTGTGCACTGCACAGAGACGTGCACAAAGAGGCATACTCAGATTTGAATGTGCAACTGAGTAGGATCATTTAAAAAACTTTAAATATTTACAGAATGTGCATTTTTAGTTTAGAAGTTAGCAGTTTATAAACTGTGAAAAAGAGATGTGGTAATAACACTAGCTGAAATGTTAATTAAGTCAAACTGTGCAAATTACAGCAGGGACAGGAACACTCAGTAAGTTTACATGCACATCTAAATCTAGCTTTTTGGTCAAATTGGACTAAGGGCTTGCTCCGTGTTGAGAGCAGATTCCCAGTTTACATGTCACTCATAAAATCGAAATATTAAAAAAAGTATGTTCGACTCCCCGACGATAGATTGCGACATGCGCCCCTACGTGATAACCTTATAGCTGTTAGCTTCCAGCTGCACTCAGGCAGTAAACTAAGCCTGGCGGGAGTGAAGCAAACGGAGTTAAAGCATGATTTTCACAGTTACAATGCATCGCCTCTTCATAAGTCCAAGCACGCACTGATTGGCCACTTATGTTTGTCTTAGATTGCCTCTTCTAACACTATTGTTATTGCTGAGTCCCATTTCTCGGGGGGATACACGAGTGTGGGCGGGGGGGCTGGTTGCAGAGAAGTCCAATTCCAATCTCATTATCTGGTTAGCTTAGCTGAGCTTCTGAAACTCTAGTTCAGTTGGACTTGAGCCGGACTAAGGTGTATACATGCATTTTAAAAGTTTGATTTCAGTCGGACTAAGATAATAATTCGGCTTTCTATTGCTGCATGTAAACTTAATGATTGTTGAGGTTGTTGGGATCAGTTCTGCTTATATAGTCTAACACCTGCTTGTGAGTAAGGACCTTCAAAAATGCTCCTTTATGCACCTACACCAGTCTGTCATTGGAGAAGCTCTGCAGCTCGGCACTAGCTTAATGCACGAGGTGGTATGCATTGTCCAGCAGTTATGTTATTTTGGCCAGAGTCCTTCTGTCTCCCACCATCTGCACTGGATTCAGGGGGCATCCAAGAACAGAGCTGACCTTCTTGATGAGCTTATCCAACATCTTCCTCTCAGTCATATATAAACTGCTGCTCCAACATACAGCCCAATGAAAGTCACAGAGTCAAAGAAGGTTGTAGGGGTGCTCCCTGGACTTCTATAGTGAGCGTCAGCAGGACTCACCGAGACTGACTCCATACCAGCACAGTTTTAACTGGTTTTAAACCTTTTTCTTTAGACCGGTTTTAACTGTTTTAGCTGGTTTTTATTGCGTTTTTAACCAATTTTACCATAGCTGTCTTTTTCATCAATAGACTCTTTTACCTGGCATGTTTTAATCGGTGAAGAGCGGGTGGACTATCACCCTCCCCCATCATGCTCCTGCTCATTTATAGCCCAAGCTGTAATGGCTTCCTCAAACTCACCCAGAAAGTTACAGAGCTGGAGTAGATGATCTCCATGCTTCACCAGATCCAGGAACAACAGCGTGATGTTAATATTATCTTCGGCCTGCTACTTCCAGCAGTGGTGAACTGGCGCGGAGAGTCCGTTTGAAGACCCAGCAGGAGGTCTGAACATTGACACTGCATCTGCCACGGAGGAGGAATGCTGGGAGCTAAGCCGAAAGCCCCCTCTTTTTCACAGAAAATCCAAAAAAACATACAATCGGCAGCACGAATGAACCATCTGCTGTGCTAAATCGTCCTCAAAACCTGCAAAACAATCAAATTATAGGCAAAACATGCTGTTTCTTGCCACCAAATCCCATGATGCAATTTGAGGAAACATAAAAATTGATGTCACAAAAGATTTGCCTATAAGAGTCCACTATCTCATTCTACACTTAGTGGATGTTCACCAGCGTCGGTGTGGTGGGTCTGTGCCAGCGGAAGTCCTCCACAAACTCTTTGGTTTTCCCTGCGTTGATTAGGAGATCTTTCTGCTGGCACCAGTCCACAAAGTCCTCAATTCGCTGTTTGTACTCTAAGTCATCCTTACCCTGTGATTAGGCCAACTGTGGCAGAGTCATCAGAGAACATCTGAAGGTGGCAGCGAGGGGAGCTGATGGAGAAGTCTGCAATGTAGACGATGAAGTGAAATGGGGGCAACAAAGTTCCCTGTGGGGCCTACGTATTGCAGACAAGCCTGTCGGAAACACAGCCCTGTGTCCTCACATACTGTGGGCTTCCAGAATCCACTGCGACATGTGGTAGACCACAACGGAAAGCTCCCGCTTATCCCTCAGAAGTCCCGGCTGGATGTTGTTGAAAGCCCTGTAGAAATCAAAGAACCTGATCCTCACAGTGCTTCCACTCTTCTCCATGTGAGTCGCAGCTCAGTGAAGGAGGTAGATGATGGCATCATCTACTCCACTTCCAGACTGGTAGGTAAACTGCAATGGATCCAAGGAAGTAATTTATTGAAGAATTTAAGACTGGGAAACAATCATCAATCAACAATCATTTTAATACATGTGAAAGTGGTTCATAATCGAGACTATACAATAAATAAACCAGACCTCATATTATTAGTTTGAAGCCTTACGCCTAGTTTACACTTCACAGAAAGCAACTTTGCACCCAGACGCGGACGTGTTGAGGGAGAGGTTTTTTTGTTTATAATACTCTGTTTCCTTCCCTCCGTTCTCCATTTATTTTTCTGTTTTGCAAAGCATTACCAACCTGGACAGCAGGGGGTGCCAACTTTTCATGGCAGGTCTGCCTACCGTTGCATCTTAGATTCTGGTTAACTTGGTCTTTTTTCTTTATCTTGTGAAACATTTGCCTACCAAGGAGCAATGGATGACAGAAAATATAATATTGATTAAGCTGTAAAGCTTTTTACTAGAAGCGCAGCTCATAGAATACTCTAAAAACGCATGTCAACAAACACATCAGCCATTGTTGCTGTTTCTTTACACCTTCTTCTGCTCAAAATTCCCAAAAGACCATATTAGATAAGTTATCTTTTCAATATAAAGCATGTCGTGTTAAAATTATGCATTAACTACTGATTGCAGCGAATATAGTGAAATATAGTAGACTCTATCTCGCTATAGTGACTCTGGTGAAAAAATATCTGGCTGTTGTTGCGCTGACCAATCACAATCATATTCTCTTTGTTGACAGATAGTGGCGCTGCATCAATCCGTCTTCAACAAAACGGAGATGTATAAACTAGGCTTTAGCCTTCATCTCTTTCAGTGCATTGTCGCATAAATCCTGTGCTTGTCGGTTCGTTGAAGTGTCTGCAACCCCTACACCCAAAAAAGAAAATCTTGCTTTCATTAGTACATAACATTTCAGTGCGAACCTGTAACATCCTGAGCCCTCAGGTCTCATTTATAATGCTTGCTTATGCACAAAACGGAGTCTGAAAACTATGTAAGACACTTTCTGCGCAAAATTTGGGATACATTGAAAAACATAAATGTGGCAGCAAAAATGTGGGCAACTTTAAGGACACTAAAGACCTTGCTTACACACTTTTTGGAAATGGAGGAAACTGACTGCACAGCAGGTGAGATGGCAAAATCATTTATTTAAGGCACATTAACGTGTAGAACAAGAAACTCACATGCAACCAAAAACAAAAAAGGACATCTTCAATCACCCTGGCTAATGCATTGATCAACTGAAAAGTTTTTTTTCCATTTTCCACAGACTTCTGTTTTTTCTTACCATTTTTCAGTATTCAAATCATTCAGATCAAGTATTTCAGATCATTTTGTGTGGGAGGCGAAACATTGTTCCACTTGTTTATACATTTTCCCCTTTCCCATGAATTTTCTTCAAAGTACATTTTTCTTCTTAAAAGACGTCTCAAACCTTTTTCACTTAGATTTTCAAAAGAAATTCACTTTAACCAGCATTTCTGCTTTTTTTCCCACATACTTACGATTTTTTTTATTGCCATTTAAAGCATTTCAGGTCATTTTGGGTGAGTAGCCGAACATTTTTTGTACTTGTTTCCCCTTTCCAATCAACTTTTTTTCACAGTATGTTTTTGCTTCTGAAAATTTGTCTCAAAGATATTTTACTTAGATTGTCAAAAAGAAATTCACTATAAACAGCTTTTCTATTTGCTTTTTTCATTAAATAAATGGTATCTTTTGACAGCAGCTTATTATTCACAAAATCAATAACCACATAAATTGAATTATGTAACGTTTAGAATTTTGGAAATGCCCTTTACCAATCATTCAGTTACAAAGATTTATTAGCATGCAGGTTATAACCATCGTTTCTCTATTACATTACTGAACCAATTATTCCTCCTATTGGTGTTTCACAAGCTAATATTTCAGCTAGGCGACAATAGGAGTTATTTTATTGTACTGTGATGATTATGAACATATAAGTGGTACCACATTCCATAATGGTAATGGTTCACATGTAAAATCCTGATTTGAAAAACACCCCAGCTCTGATACTTCAACATTTTAGTTCGCCTTATTTTTTATATCCAAAACATCTGCCATTGCATGCTACTGAAAACTGAAATGGCAATATCACTCTTGTTTTCAGACGCTGCTGACATTTTGCTGATGGTTCTGTTGGTAATGGCAGCCTCAAAGGGATGTTTATATTAAAGACACTTCTGACTACAGCTCTTAAAACTCTATCTGCAAGCTGCTGAAATAACAATAACCTTTACACTCTAGTCATTATATTGTCTTTGCCCAGTCTATAAATGAGCAGCATGTTGAATCTTTGAGTGCCTAGTCATTCAGATGAAGGACATTTAGTTCATGGTTACATGTACAACTGGTTATTTTGGTTCAGGCTTTTTGGTTAAATGCATTGAGATAACAGTGTTCTCCACATTCCTGCAGAAAACCTGTTATCATTGTTTTTCTGTGGCAATAATAGTCGGCACAGCAATTTCTGACACCTAAAACTTTCAGCACCTTTACTGAATCTACCATGAAATGAGAAACTCTCTTAATGGATCAAAGTAGGGATGCAAGAAGGTTATAGGGGGATGGAGTGTATAGAATGTTGTGACAGATTTTCTACACTTAAATTCATTTGTAAAAATAAAAAAATATATAGTCTTCTTCATGGTATCGTGATATATCGCAATATATCGTTTTGTCCCCTTTGTATCATGATACATATCGTATTGTCAGATTCTAGCCAATACACATCCCTAGATCAAAGCTTATTGTGATTTTGTAAATTCTTGATGAAAAGTCATAATGTTCTTGAATTCTTTATAATAGGATGAGCTGTGACTAGTTAACAGTCCACTTGTTACCTCTCAGAAATGGAAATATGTTTTTGTTCATCTTTAATTATAGAGTGCATGACATTTGTGATTCTCAGAATACACCTAGCTGTTTTTGATCTCATGCTGGTGTTAAGGAGAACTTAGTTGTCAGTTTCTGTTTCCTCAAATATTTTTAAACTGCTCCCATTGTCAGAATATGTTGAAACAGACCAAGATGGTCTTTGGGAAATTCTTTCTATTTTCAGAAATGAGAGAAAACAAACAAACAAAATAAATCAATACATAAATTTGGAACTGTTACTTTGCCAAGTTGGTTATTACATTTAGACACACCCTAGGCCATCCATTGAATCAAAGTGCATTTCTTTTTTTCAGGATCGAGTAATAGATTTCTGTTAAATGGTTAAAAAAAACTGAAGTCTGAATAAACAGAGTAAAATGTTACAAGGAGTTCTGAATGCTTGGAAGTAAAATAGAAAAAATAAATCCTTGGACAATGTAAAACATCCATCCATCCATCCATCCATCTTCTTAACCGCTTATCCAATTCAGGGTCACGGGGCAGCTGGAGCCTATCCCAGCAATTATCAGGCGTTAGGCAGGGTACACTCTGAACAGGACGCCAGTCTGTTGCAGCAATGTAAAACATTTGCAGAGTATTTTATGTAGACAGAATAATTACTTGTTAACTAAAAGTGTGTAAGGGGAAATATACCACCTGGCTCATTCTCATATATTTTTTTTTGTCACTAAATATGGCAACCGGGAGAAAGAAAAAAAAACTAGATCGATCCGAAGAATGAGACAAAGATTTTCTGTCCTTCTCTCTCTACTGTTCATGCTAAAACCATCTCATTCACTGCTTCAAATTTCACACTTCCATATTTTCCTACCAAATAGTTTAAAGACTATTCTCCAGAGGAACCCTAAAGGCAGCATGGAGACTGTAGGTTTAAATTCTGGCCGCATCTTTAGTTTCATCTTCATGAAACTCAACAATCAAGTGGCCTCATCGCCTCCATTTTACTATCTGCTTCATTCTCTCAACCATTGTAAGAAAAGTTTAATTCTTCTGATAAAGTAATTACTGCTTTAACAGCATTGTAGCCCTGAAACCAAACTCAACCACTACGTTGGGGTATGTAAGTGCTTAGGTTTGTCAAAGTTCTAAAATGAATAATAGCCATTAAACATCATTATAAATTTAAGCATTCCTTGATGTGTATCTTTTATTTCAAATAAAGGACAAAAGTAAGATTTTTCTGTGTTCAAAAGTGAGTTAATGCATTAATATATGCATATGAGTTTCTTTCATTTCATATATTTATTCATTAATTTCGCACATGGTTATACATTGCCTTAACAAAACAAGGCAGTAGAAAAAAAAAAAGAAAAAATGATACACCACCATGATGGAAAAGGAGCGGGAAGAAGATCATTTTTATATAAAGTACCAAAATAGATTGTTTTTAACCCTTAAATTACTCAAGAATCACAAAATAAAAATAAAAATCATATATCACCAATTTGTCTCCATAGTAACAATCATTCGTAAAGCCCATGCAGTTATACTGTAAAATATTTGCACTCATCTTGAACTCATTCTGTAATGAACTCCACAATTTTACACCACATCCTGAAATCCAGCTCTCTTTTAAAGTAGTCCTTGCAAATTTATTTACGGCAAATTTCCTTCTATGTCTCAGATCTTCTGAACTGAAAACAATGGTAATGCTTGACGTTTTGCCTTATACATAACTAATAATAGGTTTAATTCCATTAAATGTTTAAGTTTTATATGTCTTGGCTTGATAAATAATATATTATTATGCTATCTTGGATTTGCTTCTTATCTCTCTTTTCTGTAAAATAAATAAAGGCTTTATATTAGTCACATATTTATTGCCCCACACCTCTAAACAATAACTTAAATAAGGCAATATAAGTAAATAATATAACATATGCAAGACATTAGGATAAAACACATATTTTCTTTTGTTTATGACAGCAATATTCTTTGATTTTTTAGTTTTCATGTGAGCTTTATGAGCTATCAAAGTCAGTTCATCATTTGTTATGACACCCAAAAACATAAACTAAGACAATTTATCAATATCTACTCCATCAATTATCTTTTTTTTGGTAAAAATATATATTTGGAATTCTGTAAATTTAATGACAATCTATTTTTATCAAATCATTAAAAGTTCAACCATTTAATTTGTTATTCTGTCTGATGGAACTTTTAAGTCATCTCCTGAACTGAATACATTTTTGTCATCAGCAAATAAGACAAACTCCTAACAAATTTTGACCCACTGATAATATCATTAATGTACAAAACAAAAAGTTTAGGTCCCAAAACTGACCCTTGGGGGACACCACATTTAATCCTCTTACAATCAGATATATTACCAGCAAACTGTATATTCAATCAAAAAATACATTGTGTATTTATGATTTTCACTCAGTTGTGATCTCTTCTACTATTTCTGTTAGTGCCAAAGCCACATATCTATTTGATCTAAAACCATGCTGACTCTCACTCAGTAACTTAATATTTTCTATAAATGAATCTAATTTTTGAACCAATAGTTTCTCAATCACTTTTGAGAATTGTGAAACTAAAGCCATCGGTCTATATTTAGAAAAGCTTTGTTTATTTCCAGTTTTAAATAGTGGAATAAAATTTACTACTGTCATTCTGTCTAGAAAAATACCTGTATACAAAGAAAGATTAAAGATGTGTCTTAGAGGTTTACTTATACAATCAATTGTCTTTTTTTACTATAGCCATATCTATCCCTTCACAATCAGTAGATGTTTTGTTTTTGGTTTTCGTTACAATATTTCTAATTTCATTTACACTTACTTTTCCTAGAAACAGATATTGAAACACCCCGCTGCTTCCATTCCAGTTGCCTTCTGCTTGCCCATCACATCAAGTTTTAGTAGAATTTGCAAGATTAGGTCCTACGTTAAAAAAATAAAGATTTAAATTCATTTACTACTGCATTCATGCTTTGTTTTTTGCGAATCACCTTATTATTGTCATTAATGGACTGTTTGGGCAAGACTGTGGATGCAGAACTATAGCCTATGACATTATTTTCCAAGTTTTTTTTTTATAGTACTTTTCTTTTCCTTTAACTTTTTGTTATAATATTCTCTCTTGGCTTGTTTACAAAGGAGTTGTGAAAAGACTTGAGTTACAGATTATCTGGACGCGTAGCCGCATGTACTTTTTAATCCATATAAGAGAAATCTGGGTTGACAGAAAAGGGACATCAGTATTGGGACAACATCCTCAGGGAAGGGGAGTGAGAGGGAAGGCTAAATGTGGCCAGATTTACCCATGAACACCAAACTCAAAAAATACATGCATGCAGCATGTCAGCATTATTCTGTTTCACCAGTTTAGAATAGTATTTCATAGATTCAAAATTCTACAAAATCTTTGAATTGGCATTTTTTGGATTCTTTTCCTCTCAGAGTGAGTCAAAGATATATCAAACTGTAAATGGACTTACCTTATGTGTCATATCGTACAATAATATGTTATACCGTCATACCACCACTTAAGTCACTTTTCAAATATAATTTTCAGCGATATCTTTACTCACAAACCCTTTCGTACACTCATACACATTTAAATTTAGAACAATTTAGAGCTTTACACCAAGAAGCTTTATCATGTGGTGGAGGAAAGCTTGAATCAAACTCCCAACCTTCCGGTTGCCAGACAACTACCTTTTCCCTGGATCAGCATTTATCTCCCCTGTGCAAAGGAGCATTCATGACTTCTGGACAGACCATCGTTCTTCAGTGACCTTTGACAAAACATTGTAAATGACACAAGATAGGCAGCAAACGTTTCTTTAAATTTGAGTACTACTCTGCCTTGAGATTGCACTTTAATTTTAACATTAATGAAAATGTGAGCTAAAAAACGTATTAAAGGTTTTCTCATGTCTTTCACATATGGAATATTATATGTAGCAATTTGCATAACATGGAAAATACTGGACTGGTACAATATTTAAGGAATTTAATTTATTATAATTATATCATGAACTAACACTGCATATAGGTGCTAAAACTTTCCTCATCTAAAATATTTTAATGAGTTTCTCATGTTGAAATCATATTTTGAAATAGCACGTGAAACAAATGTGGGGAAACTGTAATACATATATCCACATTTGTTCTAAATATAGTAACAATGCTATGAAGTACCAGGTGGAAGAGGTGTGGTAAAAAAATAAACAGAAATATTTCCATGTGTGAAATATTTCCCACAAGTGTTTCAGATGTATAAATGTATTTTGTGTTGTAACAATTGAGACATACATATTTTGCTGTAATTTACCTGTATTTTATTCTATAAAAGCAAATCAATTGTATCATAAAACATGGGAAAACCTTGTGAAATTCCTGTTTTAATGTGTTTGCTTACTAAACCTTTTCATATACTTTCCCTAGCTTTTGAAAAGTTCTAGCCATAAATAATATTCACAGCCCACGCACATTGAATATACAGTGGAAATATTTAGAGTCAACCACCAGCAAAAACTAAGATGCTGTATTTACATTCAGTAAGTAAAACTGGTGGACAGTACTCAGGGGAGGCCCGTACAGAAGATTGCTGGATTCATTAGTTTTCAGAAAGCAGATGACTCACTGTGGTCTCCTTGACCTCTTATTTGTTTTTCTCTTATTTATTCCCTACTTTGCGTCGGTGCTAAACTTAAACATGCAGGACGGCGCTTGCTTATCGTTCCACAACACAACAGCATCAGTGCACATGAAAGAAAAACTGTAAAGGGAATAAAAAAAAAGATGTGTAATTTACCTTTTCAAAATAAAAATAAACAAGACTTAATTTAACCAAAACAATGTCGGAACATTGTTCAGCAATCACGTCTATGTTTTCCCTGCAGCAGTGAAACAAATGAACTGGTGAGAAATTGTGCTCTTAAGAGAAAATTATAGCTTCTGAGTGAGTGGTTCTTTATCTTCCAAAGCGTGTGTGATCGTCTTTGTGTGTGTGTGTGTGTGAATGTCTTCGGGGGAACAAATGTACCCCTCCCTCAGGCAAAGACTGCAGTTGAGATTTGAGGCAGCTCCAGTATTTCCATATACACTCACAGATTCACAAAAATACTGTCGCACCTCAAGCTGGCTGTGCCGTGAATATCAATGCCTGCTCTCCTTTTGGACTTGTGTTCTGAAAAACAGACAGGGAAAATGTTCATGCATGACAACGTTGGACTTGGCTGTCTCCATCTTCGCGTTTAATGGGTTAATGTACTGACAGTATAAAGGAATTGTGCATAACACCTTGCTGTTATTGCACAATGCATGACTTATGTAACTGATTGGCTTTTTCAAGGAATAATTTTTTTGAAGAAGCTTAAAGTGGTGTGTCCGTGACATTCCAACAAGTCACCTTGACAGTGGTATGAAAAAATTAAGTAATAAAAACAGAAATTGCACTCACTCAGCTGTGGACAAATGGACTTCTTCTCTGAAAATTCCCAAGGGAAAATAAGTCTGGAAATTGTTTTTTGACACATTTAACATGTTCACACCTTACTCCAGTTTAAGTCTCAGTTAGGGCTGTAATTTTAAATGTGAACAAAAATGGCTTTCATGATGAAATAATAGAATGATATTTAGAGTGAAATGTGTTTCTAGGAGTTCAAGATTCTTAATGTATTTTTACATCATCTATGTGGCCTCTATTTGCAAGTGTGCCTCCATTTGACAAAGTCTGAAGTGATTGTGGTTTCTCTTCTATACAACACAAATACAATCAGTAGATGTGCCCTGTGTGACCTCATCTAGGTGCTGAGGTTGAGGAACCTTGTCAACATTTTAGATATGTTTGCCTTTGTGTGCACAAATTGGTTGCATACACATGGGTGTAACTGGAGATATGCAGTATTTCTACAAGGCAGTTCACAGTCTGCACAGCTGTGCAAGCAAGCTTTCCAGAGGAAAGACGGCAGCAGAACACAAAAATTATAAAGCTAATAAACTGGCACTTAAGTTAAATTAGCTATGTGTTTTTGGGAAGCAGTGGCCCTGATGGTTTTGCCAAGGGAAACCTGTTAGATTAGGAAACAAAAAAGATGCATAATGTTTTTGAGGAGTACAAAGATGTGAACAAACAGGAAATAAATAAATATTTAGAACAAAGAAAATGCCATACCAGATGTTAGTGTTGTTTTCCAAACACAATCTTCCCCAAAAGACCAGTTTTGTCTGGCAAACATCAGGACTGAGCGCACACCCGAAGGTCCTGTGCAGCACACACACCATCAAAGCATACTTCCCTATTGCCAAGTGAGAAAATAAGGTATTAGGGAACATTTTAACACCTGCCAATGACTGGAATAAGTTTGCTCATAATTTTGTAGACACGTGCATGTGATTTGGTTAATTATTTTTATTTAATTTTTATAAAAGTTGCTAGATAGATAGATAGATAGATAGATAGATAGATAGATAGATAGATAGATAGATAGATAGATAGATAGATAAGTTGTTATTTTATCTCATTTTGAGGCTGCAAAATTGCTCTAATTAGCAGAGGTGGTGGAACAAACTGATCATTACTATTTAATTACATCTTTTTTATACCCAATTAGTTACAACCTAACAGAGGTTAGGGCAGCTGTGTGAATGCACTTCAATAAGCAAGTACTATTTCTAATCCTGTGATAATATATTCTTTGACAGAAAAAAATGTTTTACTTCCACATATTGCACATATAGATCAAAGGTCAGGCCCAGTTGCAGTTCAGCACTGTTGAGATGTCGGGGACCCTCTAAATTACTCCAAAGGGTATTTCCAACTGTATTAGACACTTCCAGGATGCACTATTTTCACGTGTTTATAGCAAACTTGCCACACACAAATAAGTTTCTGATACATAACAAGATCCACCGAAAAACAAAAGTCATAACAAGCATGATTATAGTTATCAGAATAAGCTAGGCTAGACTAGTATTGATGTTACATTCCCATCTGCATTAATTAGAGCTTTCTGTGCACTGTGGAGATAAGAATATGAGTACGCCACATGCTCCCCTGCATAAGCAAAAAAAAAAAAAAAATGAACCCACTCCAAAGATTGGCACTGAAGGCATCATTGTGTGGTTGTGTGAGAGGAGAACGATGTGTGAAGATTCTGCAGAGCAAACGTACAATCCAAACTGTAGCTCCAACAAGCTATTACACACTCTGCGAAACAGTCTTGCTTCAGCACCAAGGACAGTTACCAACAGCAGCTCCAGGGTCTGAGCAGAATTAATTTCAAGCTATTTTACTCTGTTTTTAAACTTTTCAAATAATCTTGTAAGAGAAATGTTTATATATATTTGATAAATGGCCTGTATTTGTACTGCACTTTATTTAATTCTGAGGACTCTAAAGTGCTTCCCGCTACATTCAGTCATTCACACACACAGTCACACACTGTTGATGGTAAACTTCAAAATAGCCACCGCGGCTCTGGGGCACACTGACATAGATGAACCACTTGCACCAATGGACCCTGTTGACCACCCCAGTAGGCAAGGCGGGTGAAGTGTGCTGCCGAAGGACACAACGACCGAGACTGACTGAGTGGGGTCTTGACCAGGTAACCCTCTGGGTATCAGATGGCCTCCAACCTCTTGAGTGTGGTTGCCTTATTAAATTTCCTTTTTTCTTAAAATTTCCTGCATGATTAAAGAAAAAAGTTGGCCCTATCATGAACTGCCAACCTGTCCAGGATGTACCCTGGCTTTTGCCCAGCAACCAGTAGAGATAGACAGTAGCCCCTCACAGCAATGCAAGTATAAGCAGGTATAGAAAATGGATGGATGGATGGATGGATGTGAATGGATTTCATGGTGTGTTTATTTTATTTTCTGTACTTTTTCAGTGAACCAGTTCTTAATTTAAAATACACTGTTAAAACATTTATCCCTCACGAATAAGGGAAAAATGGAGCCAGAGATCGATAGGCGGATTGTTAAGGCGTTTACAGTTATGCGGGAGCTGCACCACTCTGTCGTGGTGAAGAGAGAGATGAGCCAAAAGGGGAAGCTCTCAATTTACTGGTCGATCTACGTTCCTACCCTCATCTATGGTCACGAACTCTGGGATGGTGACTGAAAGAACGAGATCACGGATACGGGCGGCTGAAATGAGTTTCCTCCGTAGGGTGTCTTGGCTCTACCTTAGAGATAGGTTTAAAAGCTCGGTCTTCCGGAGGGAACTCAGAGTAGAACCGCTGCTCCTCCACATCAAGAGGAGCCAGTTTAGGTGGTCCTGGCATCTGGTCAGGCTGCCTTCTCCACGCCTCTCTGGTGAGGTGTTCCGGGCACGTCCCACCCGAAGGAGACCCAGGGGAAGATCCAGGACTCGCTGGAGGGACTAAATCTCTTGGCTGGCCTGGGAACACCCTGGGTTTCCTCCCGAGGAGCTGCTTGAGCTGCTGCCCCTGCGACCCGGCCTGAGATAAGCGGAAGATACAGTAATGGATGGATGGATGGAAAATGTATTACATTATTTAACATAAAATCTGCTTTGAAATGAAAGTATTTAATATAAACGTCTACTTAAAAGACACTACAAAAGTTCAGGATGGTATTAGAACTGCTTCTATTCTTTAAGATTCCTGCTTTATTATATAGTTAATAACATCTAAATGGCATCACATGTGGTTCAAATTGATCTTTATAAAGAGTTGGAGTAAAAAGCAGTTTGGAAGTGACTCTTGTGATCAAGGTTTTGAAGAACTGAAAGAGCGAATTGTATTACTATCAGCCTGGAGTTCTCATAGGGGTATGAGAACTTGCTTTATTTACATGGAACTAAAAACCCCCAAAACATTTTGTCAGTATATCATCTGACTGCAGCCACATTTAAAAAAAAAAATAATACAGAAACAAATCACAAGATTGAGAGAAAGGAATTATTTCCACATTGCCTTGCACGGTGCCGTGCTAAAATATTTGTATCTCTCGAGCTTTATGGCATTACAATAAGAAAGTTCAATTTTCTTTATTGGAATTGTATCCAACAGTTTAACACAAAGTAACACATGATTGTGTTTTCTTTCAGAATTGTCCTGTACTTCACTCCATCCTTCTTCCTAGACGATGACCAGCTTTCTTGTCCCTGCTAAAGAAAAGTGTCAAAGCCATAGCATGATTCTGTCCCCACAATCTTGTGTTACCGTTGGGATGGTGTTGTCAGGATTATATGCAGGATAAACACAAACACATATTTTGCATGTTGGACAAAAAGTACAGTTCTGGTCTCATGTGACAAGAACACCATCATACACATGTTTGTGAAAGGTCTTCCCTTCAGCTTGTGGCAACTTACAAATATGACTTATTTTTGGTTTCTTTCAACAATAACTTAATTCTACCCCATTTCCCATAAAGCTGATTTGAATATTGCTCTTCTAACAAGGCATGTCTTTTAAGTGGATGGCCATGTCTTGGAGCTTTGGAAATTGAACCATGGTATTTCCATTCTTGGATGACGGATTACAAGAAATCTGTGACATCTTTAGTAACTGGGATATTATTTTATGATCTAACCCTGCTGCTTTGTCACTGTCTACAACTCTAATCCTGACCTACCAGATGTTTTTGAACTTGATGATGTTGTTTTCTTGGTTCCCTAAGAGTTCTCTGTGGACTTTGAAGAACACAAGCTTTGTCTACTAATTAAATGTCTTATGAAATGTCTTATGTTTAAAAGTGTGTAGATACAAATGCATGCAACGTATTTCAGATTTTCTTTTTTCTTTTAACAGACTACATTTTCCTTCCTTCCTTCCTTCCTTCCTTCCTTCCTTCCTTCCTTCCTTCCTTCCTTCCTTCCTTCCTTCCTTCGTACTTAACCTAAATATTTGCGCTGTAACACTGCCTCGTTGGAGCAATGTACAGGCATCCTCCGCTTCCATTCGTTTGGACCAAACTCATGATGTCAAATCAGCGAGGGGGCGTGGTCTATTCATAAAAACTACGAACTGTTCTTACGGACACATTAGCACTCTCAGAGCGTGTGTGTGGGTTGAGAGAGGAATGGGGTTGGGACGACCCGAAAATGGAAATACGTTTAAAGCACAAGATAATATAAATACGACTAACTCCTCGAGGGAGTTTAAAGGCTGTTAAAAAAGGAAGAGAAGAAGCTAGACGAACCGGAGGAGTGGGAAGAGAGAGAGACATAAAGGAAGGCAGGGGGTGTGCTCTGTGACACAGTGCAGTTGACTATATTGACAGAGAGAGAGCGAGAGAGAGAGAGCGAGAGAGAGAGAGAGAGAGAGAGTAGCCCGCTGGCCCATTGAGGAAAAATGGCTACAGTCACAGCAAACGGAGTGCAGCAGGAGAATGGATTCAGCACCACGAACAGCGCCGGCAGGATGAACGGGCTTACCATCGGCCAGAACACCATTCCAATGAAGGACCACGACGCCATCAAGCTTTTCATCGGGCAGATTCCCAGAAACCTGGAGGAAAAAGACCTGAAACCCCTGTTTGAGGAATTCGGAAAGATATATGAACTCACTGTACTGAAAGACAGGTTTACGGGAATGCATAAAGGTTGGTTGTTTTGCTCCCCTTACTTTTGCGATTCTGCGGAGAGATACGGCACACACGAGAGCGACGGAAAGAGTACACATACGCAGAGATACAACAGTAAAATAAATTAAAAATAGCCCGGCTCAGTAGTGGGGCAGATGGCTGGGAAAGTATATACATATACGTTGTATGCCCTTCCTATGCATAACTATATATGAGGGACAGACAACACGTGGAAAGAGGAGTGTTACAGTGTTAATTGTTACGGCGTCCAGCGAGTCCACGTGAATACTACAGCTGAAAACGCCTTTGTGTGTGTTTACATTGACTCTCATGTGCTGAACCTCCTGGTGAGGCCAGTGAAGGGGGCGGGACAGTGGATGGGCAAGTCCACGGGATGCTGCTATTTTGCAGCTGTTTTTTTTGTGTGTGTGTGTAAGTTAACAAAAAAAAAAAATGTGCATTTGGTTCCTATTGTCAGATAGAAATAAGGGCTTTCTCGGAAGCAGAAAATGCAAATCATTATCAGGCAATCAGCCTCTCTGATTAAGGTGGTGCTGGCATGCAGCTCTGACCTTTGAACGGGCTGATAGGCTGCCTTACTTTTCAGATGTCATTAACTGTGTGAAAATACTATTTACCTGCCAGCTGTGTTGTAATGATGCTCCGTGGGCGGCTATGCAGTCAGGAAGTACAATGCCTGATAATAGCGGAGGCTGAGATCCAGCGTGCATCGTCTTTTGGCTTGCTCTGTACAAATTCTCACCCACCCTTTAAACCAACCCCGTTATTGTCCAAAACGATCGGGGTTTGTGCTCGCTCAGTAATTAGTCAGACAGGACACGGATCATCAGGGATCGATCAATGCTCTAATGATATGCTTGTGATAAAAATAAATGGTAGCATGCGAGCCGAGTATTGGGACGTAAAAAAACTAAATAGTATGACAAAGAGATGAACCAAAAGAAAACTGTTAGAAGTTCAAAGTTTTATATGTCTAGTCATACATATCCAATCACTTACGTTTGTTTTAGATTAGCAATTCTTTTAAAGAAAATTATAAAATAATAATAATAATAATAATAATAATAATAATCATAATAATAATAATAATCATAATAATTTTAGCAATAATAATCTGTTTTGTTATCTTGGATCAGTTAAATAAAAACGATTTAAAAATTCCCCAATTTAACATTCAACTATACAACTATAACTTAGTATAATTTTAATCTAACTCACACACTTACCCACATACCTTCATTGAGCACTTTATATATTCAGACATACATCCGAAGATATATAGTGAAAAAAAAAGGCAGCTCTTTCTTGTGAATATTATTTCACAAGCTTATGAATGTATGTATTATATGGGAGACAGGGGATAGAGCTCATGATTTCCTTTCTTAACACAATTCAAGTGCCTTTGTGGGAGGAATGAGCTAAGCCTTGCTGCCCAGTGTCTGCATCCCTCAAGACATTCATACACCACCTGTTCCTTCAGCCATCAGCCGCTGTTGCTTGACCTGCTCTTCATCATTCCACCGTTCCTTTTCGGCACACTGGACGATCAATTAAAACAATATTCCAGATGTTTGTGATGTTTGTAACCAATCCGCAACCATCCCTGAATGTCAACACTCCTGAGGATAGTCGCCACAGGACGAATAATCCTGTTCCAATGCTGAACTGTGTGTATGTTCAAATCATCCTCATCCAAGCCCACTCTGATGTATGTGTTATGCCTGCTCCTTCCTGCGTGACATTCAAAGGTACTTGAAGAACATGGGGAAGTGTTTTTAATAAGATGTCACCTATGCATTATTTGGATGAGATTTTGTTGGTTACTATTTATCAAAACCAAATCGATGTCTCTTGATGTGCTGATGTGTGATAGATGAGAATTGAAGCACAGGGAAAAAGAAGAAGTAGGTATTGAAAAAGAAGTAGGTATAATTGATTGTTAACGTTAAATTTTTTTTGAAGAAAGAAACAAAGAAAGAAAGGACATAGAAAAAGCTTAAACATTTTGGAACATTTTATGAACCTGGCACAATGTAAAGCTGAAACTATCTGAAGAAGCCAGAATTAATTTACAACTCAGATAAAATCCAGAGAATCCCACATTTCTTTTATTTTCTCCAATTTGATAGCTTAACCAAAATGATGATCTCCCCTGGGCTCTGTCGTGGTTATTATGCAAAATGACAGGCGTTTGGATGATGCCTGTTAACATACAACCGTATATATATATAAATTCCTTTTCCCCGTAAGGAAGAAAGAAATGGGGAAAGCCTAAAATAAATCAGACACTAATTTTAATTAGTATTTACTTATACTAATTTTGAGATGAAGAATTGTAAAATTGGATATAACTGTTTTAATTCCTTATAGTTTTTAATGTTACTTCTAGTAATGATTTCTATTGTTAATAAATAAATGCTTATTGTGAATCTTATTTGCATAAAACTGTAATTTTGCTCGTAGAAGTTAAACTCAGTACATTATTTAGTTCAGTGTTGAAACTGCCAATTTTAACTTCTATAATTCATGTTGGCTGTTATAAGAATCCTCATTTTTAAAACCTAACTATACACAACTATCTCAAACAGTCTTTCATTTTCCAATATGATTTAATGATAAGTTTAATTTCAGTGTTATAGTGTCACATTTGTATGATGTGTTGTGTTATATATTTGCATAATACACTAAAGTCTGACATGCATATATTGGCGTTCAGAGGTTTTAAATTACTAAATTTGGATGATAGGTTTATTTTTGCAATCCCTAAAATTAAAAACTTCATATTGATTTTGCACTATGCATTTAGACAGCCTGCCTTGAAATTGCATTTTTTGGTTAATTAAGCTTTGACTTTATTCCCAGTAAGTGCTGGATATGGCTGCAGGTGTCAGTTAGTAAACCGTACCCAATGAGTGATTTGCAGCTCTACTTTTCTTCACCACCCGGGTCTTGTGACACAAAGCTGCACCATAATTATGGATTTAAGGCCAGATTGGAACATGCCATGTTTCCTTATGACTAATTCATGTGGCTTGTACTGCAAAAATCTGAGCTTACTCAGAAATACTTTGGCTCTTTAGGGTATCTCTCGGGACTTGTGAGAATATCTGGGGAATTCTACATTTCACGTTGTCCTGGACATTTGAGCAGATATGCCTAACAGGGCTATTAGAATTATTTAAAAGATTATCCCGTCCTCTTCTGCAGTTGCTACACTGTTCCCTCTAATGTTGATTTGATAGTTTGCGTGCCTTTGGGGAGCCTTATGCAGTGCGTGGGATGACTTGGCACTATCGGTGTGCATGGTGCTCATCAGTGCGTGGTGCAGCCAGGTCGAGCTGTTTAACATCTATCATTTTGCTGAGCCTTACATTATCATAATACTTAGTGTCAGTGCCAGAATGCATGCATTGTTCAGACATGCTGAATGTTAGTGGGGGGCAAATCTTTTGCTTGAGTAGCATTATCTATCAATCCTTCTCTGATGCTGAGAGGAGGGACTCAGAGTTGTTGAACACAGCCAGGAGTAAGAGATACAAAGAGTTCTTAAACATCCTCATCCATTCTGCTCTCCTTGGTTGGTCTATGCAGTGTAAATGACTAAAAATAGTCAGTCAAACTGCCAGAAAGCTAGTATTTGGGAAGTCAATTTTCCTAAGTAACCCACAGCAGAAAGGTGATATGGAAACAAATATTTGAAAGTTTGACTTCCTCTTTTTTTTTTGCTTTGAATCCTAGGAATAAACTCTAATTCAATAGATACAGCTGACCCACAGCACAATGCTTGTATTGGGCTTTGTCTACAACAGGGGCATTGTAGACAAAGTACTGGTAGATGACTGACAGACTTTGTAAACTGAGTGACAGGTGGAGCTTAAGTCTACAGATGACCTCTTTGATCATTAGAAAGGAGGCTGCGAGGGAAGCAGACAACTAACGGCTGTGAACAGGCCGCTTCAAAAGTCGATAGATGGAACAGCGGAGAGATGGAGAGATGGCTGGTAATACTGAGGCCAAGTCAGATGTGGGTAGCGCCGAATGAATCGTAAAATTTAAGTTCCTTTTCCTTTGACATTCAATATATGTTTCATTAAAAATAAAATAAAAATTGGTTGTTCTGCCACCTTTTACAACATGGTTCATGAGACATTGATTAAAAACTAAGGGAGAAATCAATGATGTATTATGCAATAAGACCCTGTCAATAAATTGGCGTTTTAATCGAATTTGTCAACAATTAATTTCAAAGAATAACTAAAGGGTTTTCTTTAAAAAAAAAAAAAAAAAAAAACAGCAAAAAATAAGTTCTAAGCAAATTATCTTTTAATGTATGGATACAGTTATTAACAGAAAGCTAATTTCCAAAACGAATTGTAGAAAAAAAGACGTTATTGGTAAAAAAAAAAAAAGTTCTTAAAGTAATTACCCAAAAATGTGTCTTGCAAGTAGAGAGACTAATTTCACCTTTCTTGCTTTTTCTTTGAACCAGTTCACAGGGTTTACTTTCCCATTCCCCTACATACAATTGCTTGAACTTGTGTCCCTTGCCTAAATTATAGTGTGGTAAATTGTATTTGATTACCAAAGTATTATTTTCACCCCACTTAACCTGCTCATCACAGGAAGTTTGCAACCTCTTTGCCGAACCACCACCAGAGCTAAGCCTTAATTTCAGAACCTCATATATGAAATCCTCTTCTTGTATTTCTTTTCCAGAATTAATAAAACAAATTTATTTCTACAATCTTTGGTCAATGTTTGCTTAATTTTAGCTTTGAAAACGGTGGTCATGAGGTTTTTTGATGGTCTCAACTGAATATGAATACAGCTTGAATATTAAAGAAACCAATGTGATGCACCAATCTTTTTAAAAATGGTTTTATAACTTTGAAACTATAATATGTTTTTTTTAGGTTATACATTGTATTAATGCATAAGTGCAACGACATGTAATAACTTGAAATCACAAATATGATCCCGAGCCAGTTAGTAATCTTCTAAATTTAAATTGACAGCTGACCTGCTACCAGCTGTTATCTTCACTCAAAAATTATTGTTTCAGTCATCATCTTCTACGTGCTTCTCATCTGTTCAACATCTGGCTTTCTAAGTGACTGACTCTTCTAGGCTTCAGAAGTCCCCTGAACCATCACTCAAATGAATTCAAACCTTTTTTAAACTCCAGGAGAGATTCCAGTACTGTGAAGAAGCAGAAGAATCCGTGCAGCTGATCCTGATTTTTATATCTTTGCTACACAAGATGTCCAGTTCAACAAGTCATGTAAACTGTAAAGAAAAATAACCTCTTTAAAAAAAAAAAGAGTAACACATTTTCACTGGTGGAGTTTCATCATGTTGGATTTTACTTGGTTTAAGGTAAAAAAAAGTGAAATCATAAAAAGTCCAACTAAAACCATTTAATGCTGCCAGAATGTAAAACACAAAAAGTTGTATTTATGCAGGCACAACTTGATAAATTAAAGAAACATATTTCTTCCAGCAGCTCAATTCAAACTGGGAAACAGACTAAATATTAAGATTTTATACACACAGAGTAACATACAGTATTTCATACATTTATTATTAGAAAGTTATTTCTGTTGATTTTCTGTTAAAGTATTAAAACAAATATTTTCTCAAATAATTACAATATCAGAAAAAAACTAAAACAACTTATTCAATACACAAACATTGACCTATTAAGATGGATGTCTATATATTTATGCAGTATTATCACTCAATACTTGATTGGGGGTCTTTTAGCATGGATTCCTGTATGAAACAGTTCTATGGAGGTGATTAGCCTGTAGCAGTATCAAAGTTTTATGGAAGCTTAAATTACTTTAATGGCATCCTTCTGCTCATATTCTCTGTCATATCTTGTCTTCTTTTTGACAAATCACTCTCTATTATGTTCAGATCATTCAAGCTTGATGGACACTATTCTGCCACACCTTTTTATTTCTACTCAAATTTGGATTATATGTTTGTATACAATACTCAATACTAAGTGACCTTTCAAACAAATAAATGTCCACTTCCACAGTAATATATTTTGATATTATGAACAAGCTTTTCTTCAGAAATGCTTTGGAGTTTAAAGTATATCAAAAGGGTGCCACAAAAACAAAACCACTCTGATTTGAAAATATTTGTGATTGGTGAGAAACAAAAATCTGAACTTCTGTTTGAACAAATTCAGTTTCAGTGAAGTGGAAAGCTTAAGGATATCCGATCAAAAACGAATTTGATGAGAAAGATTTACTTAAGAAAATATCTGTTTTTAGGTTAATAAACTAACCTTCTATCAACTGACATACTTAGTTAAAATTAATTTAGCTTAAAGGGGAAGTCTGTTTTTTGTTTTTTTTCAACCTGGACTATACTTACAGTAAGCTCACCCAGAAAAGTTTGATGACACTTGGAGTCCTTCGGGAGAAGTTTGTATCCAGTTGCAATCAGCGTATATCCATATAATAGGAGTTAATGGGGCAAGTGCAGCCTCTAAATAAATCATTATTTGCCACAATACTCCTTCATTTAACCAATGTTTTGTTATTATTCGCTACCACAATTCCTCTTGGAGCTGGGGCATCTTGGAAGTACTCCCTTGTTGTCTGGGGAGGTGTATATTCCCCATGGCAGTTGTAGTCAGGATATAACTTTTACTCTGTGCTATACAACAGTCTTAGGTTGGTCTTGGTCTATTGTTTGTGCAATCTGGAACACGGAATCACTAACTTCTAACTTAAAAAAAAATCCTATATGTAATTTATTAATGGATCCAGTCTTTAAATTACAATAATGTCCAGAATTTAGATGTTTAGAACTGCATCTGAATAAAAACACAAAAACAAACATATAAATATATTTCCCATAATATTTATTTCAGTAACAGTGTGTGCCAGAAGCAGCCATATTTGTGACATGGCACATAAATGAAAGATAACAAGGTTATTCCAAACATGAAGTAGAGTAATGTAAGTAACATTAGTATTGTTAACGAGCTTAAAACGATATATAGGTCTTTATTAATTTGCTATCATTTTGCCAATATTGCCTGCATGAAAAAGAATAACTCAACTTAGCGTTTGTTTTGAAGAATTCCTGCAAGGTTTGTTTGTTTGCCCCTTTGCTGGCTCTGCCTTGTTTGTTGAACAAGCTGCTCTGTTCTGCAGCACCTGTCCCATCATCCACTGATACCTGTATCGGCATGTGTGGACTCCATGTGCGTTTAAAGACGGGTCTGAAAAATATGTTGCCATATATTAAATGGCAGGAAAAGCAGAAAAAACTGCAGAGGACAAATTACACTGAAATGGAAAGTACGGGGGACAATACCCCACATCTCATATCTTGATTTTCTGTTCATCATGCAGAATGAATTAAAATGTTTGGGGCCCAAGGTAATTGCCTACATTTGACTAATGGTAGGTCCACCTCTGGTGGTACCAATTAATAACAAAAATATTGGTTAAATTAAGGACTTTTGTGGCAGATCATTCCTTATTTAGAGACAGCACTTGATGTGCCCTAATAAATCCCATTATAGGGAATATGCACTGAACATAATGTATAATATTCCATGAATAAGGTCCAGGTTGAAAAATAACAAAACAAAACAA
Organism: Apricaphanius iberus; assembly: GCA_028564705.1. Classification (NCBI taxonomy): domain Eukaryota; kingdom Metazoa; phylum Chordata; class Actinopteri; order Cyprinodontiformes; family Aphaniidae; genus Apricaphanius; species Apricaphanius iberus. Next base: position 1,014,426 of record JAPXFQ010002722.1, on the reverse strand, counting down.
ACTTCCCCTTTAAATCAGACTGTTTAGCAATGATATTTGGATCTTACTGACTATATATTTGATTTCATTTCCCTAATATAAATGAATTATGTTGGAGTATGTATGACTTTAACTCTCCCTTTCAGTAAATCTGCTTTAGTGTAGCTCCTATTTATTGAGGCTAAATGACTTTGACTTTATTAAACTCAACTAATCTTTGTTATCTTTTGACAGATATAAGATAACTTAGATTCAAAAAAATCAAACTCATACTAGTACAAATTAAACAAAATAAAAGAAAGAAACTAAGCACAACACAATTTTACACAACAAAGACAATCTACAAAGGTACAGTATATTATGGTAAGAAATTTTATTGATATTGCAGTTAATTTGGGTTAACAAACCCAATAAATATTATTGCCTTGTAAAACGTGCGTCAGTTTTTATAACCAAGAAAATCTCAAAATTATGTAAAATCAAAATGAGATGAGTGTTACCTTTAGACAACAAGGCTCATGAGTCTCTTCTAGGGCTCTTCCCTCTGGACTTTTTCGGTTCATTCTCAACGTTTTGTAATGTCACACAAAGGATGACAAGTGTTTCCCCAGGCTCCAAAACTTTTCTGCTCTGCTGTGTGCTGTGCTGGTTCGTCAGTGTCATTTAGGTGATTTTTCCTCTTGACTAACTGCCTAGTTGTGGAGGTGGGTGAAGGTTGTTGTGAAATGCTGCTCTTTTGGCCAGGTGCCAGAGTGTGCCGCTGGCTTTTTTGGGGATGATGCTTGCTAGGCATGCAGGGTATTATCTGAATGTGTGAGCATGTGGGCTCGTATGTTAGTGTGTGTGTGTGTGTGTATTTGTAGTCCCCCATGGGAATCCTTGGCAGTAGGTGTGACATATAGTAATGGGAAATTATGCTGCTCAGTGCAAAACCTCTTCTGAACAGGGTCACCCATTGTCAGCTCTGCCAAGCACATAACAGAGCAACAACTCAACCTTTAATGAATGCTGTCACATTTTTGTCAGAGACGTATTCGCCATGAACTACGTATTTACATTCTGCCTCCTGAATTCTCCGACTTCAAAGAACAGCCACCGGAGACGTGTGGGGGTACAGTTTCAGCTCATCACCGTGCATACTGATTTGTGACTCAGTAGCTGTGATAGTAATCATTTATCAAAAAGCAGTGGGTGTAATTTCTTTCACAAATGAGAAAGAAAAAAAAAATCGTCCAGTCGGGAATGACTAAGCATTTTCATCACCTCTTTGGTTTGAATTAAAAAAACTTCATGGTTTTACAGCTGTAAGTAAGCCTTTACACTAAGTTTTGATTGGTCTCTTTTACATGAGAATTATGTCATAAAAGCAATTTTACATTAATCTAAAGACATGCATGTATTAACAGGAACTCATCTGAAGGGGTTGCTACATCAAAAACAATCTTATTTCTTAAGCATCGTGTTATTTTCTCTGAGGGTGTGGAGCTATGGAGTTTAGAGACCCACATTCCTCTTGATGGGTTATAAATGAATTCCGATAGCCTGTAAAACTAGGCTTATAGATTGGCCTGGTGTGGAACAGAGTGACATCAATGTGTTTCTAAATCTCTCCCAGTTTTGGCAGGTTACAGTTTTTTTCCCCTGAGATGCTTATCCTTTCAAGGAACAGTGAAGGAGCTGTATGGCTCGCTTCACTTCTCAAAATCTGAGCCATCTTGTTTCGGAGCACTTTAATTAAAATGAAATATTAGCAGTGCCCTTTTGTGTAAATGATTAAATAGATTCAGATTAAAGTATGTCTGCCTATGCTTGACAGTACTAAATAGCCATGGGCTGGATTCTCTTCTGATGTAAACATTCTTTTATAGTGTCTATAAGAGGCACCTCTGAAAAGTTTTGCATGGGGTTGCAAATTTGGGACTTGACCTTGTAGTGTTTTATTATGTATGCTGTTATAACTGAACTTTGAAATATAGATCTAAATAACTGACCTTCATAACAATGTTTTGTCTTGTTTTTAAGTACCTCTGCTCCAAATATTGCTGAAGTACTTTTATGGTATTAATGATTTATTAAAGGTGTAATAGGTGTGATCAGAAAAGCATTTTTTTCCTATCTAATAAAAAAAAGAAAAGCCGTGGAAGCCATCCCTCATCCAGCTGACTGGCTATGCAAAGCAACCGGTCTGGGTGTGGTGTGGCAACTCTGTGTGGCACATAGCTTTATTAGGCCTGTAGTGTATTGGAATCAAAGTTAAAACTTCTTGAACTTTAAATGTGATGCCCTGTGATCCAGGTTTAGGAGCGTATCTATCAAAGCAGAAAATAAATGGTCAATGTTGGTGATGACTCTCAGATGATTCTCATCACGTTTTTCTACCCGTTATTGCTTTTAACGTACGTTTATTTTCAAAACGTACTCTCTGCTACATACAGTTGAGAAAACCCTGCTAATGTCAGTTTTTCTTCTGACATCTTAAATTGCCTTTAGTTGGAATGGTGGCTTTGTGGTTTTGAAACTCTAACCTTTAATTATTTACCATCACTTGATACAAATACATGGTCTATACCTTGCATTAATCAAATCTTTCTAATATCACATTTGTAAAAAATAGGAATGCTTGATTTTTTGCATCTTTTATGCAATTGTTTCCTGGAAGAAAGAACACATATTTTGTCTTCTGTGTGTTCTAATAAAACGTCTCCTCTCTTTCCATGCTCACACAGGATGTGCCTTTCTAACATACTGTGCCAGAGAGTCAGCACTGAAGGCCCAGAGCGCCCTCCATGAACAGAAGACGCTGCCAGGGGTAAGTACTCCCAATCTACCTTCCATCACAGGCTAAAACCGACAGGCTTCTTTTAAAGCCTACATTCACATAAAAATCATTTCACCCTCTCAGCCACAGAAACGGCTCACAGGAACACAGTAGACATTACGATTCACATTTAAGCACAGGCGCATGGATATAAAAACAGATGGACTGACTCAATTATTTCTGTTTTCACTGCCTCTGTTTCTTGCACATCCAAGCACAAATTAGCTCTCGCACACTGTTATAAACACACACCCATCGTCAAACTAAAATACTGTGAGCGGCCTATCTCACCTTGCAGTGTCTTGTTACACTAATCACTCCACCATAGATATTTGATAAGCACTCCTTCATAACAGCCCTTGCTGCCCTTCCCCTGTCCTATTGCAATATGGCCGCTGCTGACACTAATTGCCTTGAGGAATCCCATTCCTATTATCACATATAATAAAACAGTAAGTATAAACAATAATTTTTACCATGTATAGCTCCATCTGGTGTTATTGTTTTAATGCCTCCCCTTGTTTTTCCTTCCTTTTTCTCCCTTCATTTGCCTGTGGCAACAGGCAACTTTTTCAATTAAAATAATGGTCTCTAAAAATGACATAGGTAAAACATACCCCGTGGTAGGTTCTTAACCCTACCCAAGAGGGGGTCCTCAATCTTGAATGAGTATTAGCCTCTGCTGTCTGTCTTCAGATGTGTTAAAGGAGGATTCATTTGTCACGTGGGGGTGGGGGTGGGTGGGGGGTTATCAAGGCATGATTGAATTACTGCCTGAAAGACCCTAAGAAAGATAACTTTCTCTTGTGCCCAGATTTCTCATCAGACATCTATGCCTCTCTTTTCCTTTTGCTACTATGATAACTTCCCCAACTGGGGCTTTAGTCACAACCTGAGGACACCCTTCTGCATCTCCAGGGGGTGGGGGGGTTGGGGGGGGGGGCTGCTGTGAGGCAGAGTGAGACATGTGACAGGTAGTTAAGGAGGAAAGACGTTTTGCACATAGGTTGGTTCACAGATGTATGCAGAGGCCGCCGCATTTGTTTGGCAAATCAGTTGTTTACACTTTACTGCATATCTTCAACACTTCACTGAATGTTAGGCACACTGGTGCGCTGCAGAGAAGGTATCCCTGGGAGACGAAGCTTCCTGGCTCCTTTCTGCCTCCTGCAGATTCATAATGAGATGATTGCCATGATGGTCCTTGCTGTGCCTGTCTTTATTGCCCTCATGGAGGGACATTCTTGTTTGTCTTCTATCTAGAAAGAGGTTAATGGCATGTTCTGTGGGGTTTGAGTAAACATTTCCCCTGTACAGCTCGCAGCGAGGGGTCAGTCCTGCAATCTCAGACTGAGCACAGCCGCATACAGACGGCTAATAAAGATGTTCTGTCTTCGTGTGTGGGTGTGAGTCTGAAACATGGAGAGAATGAGACAGTGGAAAGGAAGGAGAGGAAAGCAGGGGGAACTGAAGAAAGGCAGAGACAGACAAAGACTGGGAGAAGTGACACTTCTGGACAAGCCTCATTGTCACTGTCATGGCCTAATGGTTTGAGATGCTCACTCGCCTAACACTGCCAGTTTGGCAACTTCTCCACCCAGTGTTGCAGGCATGATTGTGTTGTCCAATGGTGGATGTGTGGTTGTCAAATGCACATTTATATTCAGAAAAGACATGTAGCATTTAAAGAAAAACATGTCTCTCTATTTTCAGAGGACAGATACATTGCCTAAAATTATTTTTCTACATTAGTGAAACCATTACTGGAACCATCATGGTAAAGCCAAACATATCAGCACTATAAACTAAGAAATGTCAGTGCATAATTATATTGCATATTTTCTTTATTTGCAAAAGAGACTGAATTCAGAGGCTGCTGAAATAGAAATTAAAATCATTGAATATTTTCCCTTAAGGCTTTAACTATAGTTCTAAGTATATCGCTGGGCACAGTGGGGAGTTATCAAAAATCACTGCAGTATACATATATAAATATATATATATATATATATATATATATAAATATATATATATATATATATATAATATGGGAGTCACCCTTCTGTAACTTCAAAGCACAACGCTGAAAAAGAGAATCCAAGCTGCGATTCAAAGCTGCAAAGTTAAGTTATATAGTGCACAGATGGTTCTACAATTAATTCTGAGGAACTTTTGTGGAACACAATTTTCACAGATGAGGTACAAAACTATATCTTTGATACCCTTTGAGTAAAGTAAATAAACTCAGTAACTTTATCGGAAGGCACAAGGTACAGAGTGGTAATTTGTTGGATTAACAACTAGAATATCTCAGTTTGTGGCTTGTTGTATAACTGTTATTACAAGAAGACTGTGTTATACTTTACATTTTTTAGCGTTTTTAATAAAAAAATGAGTTATATAGACTCAGCAACTCAAATGTACAAACACAATTATCCCTGTTGCTGTCACAACTCACTAATACCTTTTTCAGATGGAGTCATAAAACATAAAGTGTACAGTCTCTGTAAAGGATTTATAAGAGTTATTTATAATAATAATAATAATAATAATAATAATAATAATAATAATAATAATAATAATAATAATAATAATAATAATAATAATAATAATAATAGATTAAAGCATCAACAAAAATTATGTTTTTAGCTATGTCTTGCTTTTTGGAAACGGGTACTGATCAGAGAAAATAAAAACCCAAAGTTGAGATATTGAGTATTTTTTATGACTTGTTGGACCAACCATATACCAACTAAAAAGGGATTATTTAAATCATACTCAAACTTTTGAAACGTGAGTATGCAAGGGCCCTTTTCATCAACCCCAAGGAACAGAACAAAGAATAATTTTTCCAAGATGGAAAAATAGTTTTGTTCTTGTGTACAAGAGTATTTGTCTTTATAATAATAAGTTAACAGTAACTAACAATTTCTTATTCAATACATATGCAATTGATGGTATATCATTTATAATCCTAAAACCCTGAGAATTTTTAGAAAGGTGACAAGTCTGAGTGCTAATAACTGTGAGTCCTGTATCATGGGAAGCCTTTGCATCAACATTTTAAATGCAGCTGTGGTTCTAATAGTGCTGATGGTATGGCAGCTATTTACTCAAGCCACATTACATCTATTGCCAATAAGATTATAAAGATTGTCAACGAATTGAAGTGAAGGGGTAAAACTGAAAACAATACAGTTTCAATTTCCTTTCTATTCAGTAGGCAATTTAGCAAAATTATTTTGCAAAAAAAGCCGTGCATTATTGTGGAATGGGAAAGGACAAAGATATGGTTCTCTAAATTGCTTCCCAATAGAAATCTGAATAATACTTCAATTGCACTGCAGCAGCAAGTATTTTATGTTGAGTTTCTTGCAAAATTGTTCTTAGTTGAATTTTGGGTTTGACTTTGACTAGGCCATTCTATTGTATGAAAATGCTTTGATTATCAAATCAAATCAAATCAATGCAGGGGGCCCCCCAGAGAGGAAACACTGGCAAGAAAGATTAAAATACATTAAAATAAAAGTTAATAAAATATAAAGTATATAAAGTATAAAACAGTAAGTGTAAAACAAATAATAAAAATGCAAAGCAGATTAATAAATAAACAGTTAAAAGCTAAACTAAAAATTAAATCAGGTAAAACATGCTGAGCGATTAAAAATATATTAATAAATAATAATTAGTTAAAGGCTAAGCTAAAAGGGTGAGTCTTGAGCCTGCTCTTAAAAACATTAGAAGCATTCCATTGGGATATCTGGCTGTATGTTTTTGGTCATTGTCCTGCTAGAAGGTGATCTCACCTAGTCTCACATCTCTATCAACCTCTAGCTTTCTCCAAGTATTGTTCTGTTTTCAACTCCTTCTATGTTCCCATCAACTTACTCTGTCCCTGTTACAGAGAGAGGTATGCCCACCTTGTTTCACCTTCAGGATAGTGTGGTTAGGGAGATGTGCAATGTTTGTTTCTTGCAACATGTAACATTTTACTTATAGTCAACAAAATGTTAATATAATTCGACCAGATCAGATAGCCTGCAGTAGTGGGTCTGTCAAAATATTCTCCCTCTTTAGTTGTGGATCTCTGCAGCTCCTTAGGCAAGGCAAGGCAATTTTATTTGTCTAGCACACTTTCAAAAACAATGTAATTCAAGGTGCTTAGAATTTGGCCTCAAGGTTTTTTTTTGTCAACAACATTTGAGATCATATTTTGGTCTCAATCTGTCGTGGTCTTTATTGTAGCGATTCGAAGTTATTTCATTTGAAAATTTTTCAAACATTGTTTTGCTCTTTATTTGCTTGCAGATATTCTTTGTTACACTATTTGTCTGTCTATTGTGGTTGGTAAAAAGATTTGATATGTGTTTGATCGATTGCCCATCAGGAACACAATGAGCCCTTTATATCCAGTGTGCATCAGATCCTTCTGATGCAGTTTGCACAGTTAATATAATTAAAAATTAGGGTTCTTTCTTTCAGCATATGTCCAAACTTTCTAAAACATACTCATGTTGATGATGGTATCTTTGAATGCATTTACTCAGGTTTTTGATTGACATGTTGGATATTTGCATGCATATTTAGAGATCATCTGAATAAATTATTGCCATTTTTTTTATTACCAGACAATTAAGCACGTTAGTTATTGATCAAAGAAAACAAAAATATGATGACCAGCTGCTTTTCATTTGATAGCCCATAAACTTTATTGTAGCCCTATTTTCTTGTTGATAATGCCATCTGGCAATAAAGAGTGTAAGAAAGTAAAAAATAATATTTGCAATTGCAGATGCAAAATGTTATTTACAACCATTTGCCAAATAGCCTCCCAACATGGCACTATTGGAGCTACAGATCTTCAAATGAATTCTCATCTCTCCTTTCAGGGCCGCGCTGCTTACTCCCTCACAGGCCAATTAGTTCTTTGTGTTTGCATGTAACAGGCATGCTAATTGGGCGCTACAGTGGCCCAAAAGCCGATTAAATATTTCTTGGGAAAAACAGCAAAGATATTAATAAATAAAACATTCAGCCTCTCTTTGTCTCTCATTCACTTCATTGTGTTTGTCTTTCGAACCTTCCTTCAAGCTCTTCCTCTCGCCACATCCCCACGCATGGCAGTGCTTGTCTTGTATTCTTTCCATTTACATAAAGGTGTCTGCTGATGGATCCACATTCTTGGTTTTTGAGGACAAGCATTGGCAATGCCTTGCCCCTGTACTGATGAAGAGGCACTCGAGAGCAGCTGTGCTGAAGATAAGCAACAAAAACAAATGTACAAAATATTAGTTTTTCTGAAGTGCTTCTCTTCAGTCTTGAAAGGGTAACCATGGCAGCTCGAGTTATGACCAAAGTTGTTGACAAAATGCTTTGCTTTCAAACATTTGTTTCTTTTCTGTCTCAGCTTTAAAAGTGCAGAAAATTACTTCAGTGTATGCAGCCCCAAAAGTGGGACGGGGGAAGACTGTGCAATACGAGTATTATCGCTAAGCACAAGCAACGGGGGCCATGGATCAGTGCATCTGTGTTGTTGACTTTCTCTCCCTTCATCACACCACAAACGTAGATGCTGTGTTTGCCTCAGTGCACATGGGAAATGAGTAACCAGCATTTTTTGCTTGTATTAGGTCAAATCTAGAATGGCTCAGTCGGGAAGGAGAGTGACTGGAACTGAGAAAACAAACAAAAATAAAAACAGAACAAAACAAAATGTAATTCAAGCTTTTGAGGTTTTACAGATACCGTGCAACTTTTTCAGCTCATATCATGCAAAACTTGACTGTCTCACAAAGATATTTCTTGTGAAAATAATGCAAATTACAACCATATACAAACTTGGAGCAGGTTTAGATATAAAATAAGATCTCAGACTTTCTAATTCTCAGTGAACACGTTTCAGTATGTAAAAGAAAAACAGCACAAAAGAAGAAAGAACCAACATGTATCTTTTTGGTTTATATGCAAATTCTTATGTGTGGGGAAAAAACTAACAGTGCGCATCAGCCTAAGCACATCACCACCATAGTAAAACATAGCAGTATCAGCATCATGGTGCAGGGATACATTCTTTTCAGTAGGGACAGGAATGCCAAAAGTTGATAGAAAAATTGGTGAGGCTAATTACTATGGAATCCCTGAGGAAGTAGCACAAGGCTTGTATTTGAATGGATGGTCAGTTGGAAAAACTTTTTTCTCCTGATGTGCAAAAGTGATAAAGAAACACCCCAAAAGAACTAAAGATGTATTTGCAGTGAAAGATGGAACTGACTCTTGAGAGGGCTGAACACAAATGTGCATTAAACTTTTCATATTTTCCTAAGTAAAAGAATATGAAAGTCATGAATCTTTTCCTTAGCACTGCATCTTGATGGCCTCTTTCTCCTGATTTATCAAATAAAATCATTAATCAATACATTAAGGCTTGCAGTTTCAGCAAATCTGCATATATCCGTATGCAATGGTATTGCTTGACTTCCAAACTTTTTAAATGCCAGACGCCAAACTTTTTAAATGCCAGACTTTTTAAATGCAAGACGCGCTTTAACAATAGATGATACCAACACAGCGCTGAGGATATAAATGCTGTTGTCCAGAGTAAACACAGGTCGCACATGTGGTGTTGTAGCATTTTTTGTTGCGGATAGTGGCGTTACGGCTCTTAAAACTCCGTTTTCAACCGTCCACACGTAGATACTGAAAACGGAGAAAACGCAAATCTCCACTTTGGCCGGAGTTTTTAAAAAGCTTCGTTTTTGGTGCCGAAAACCTCCGGCTACGTGTGGATAACAGGCTAAAACGTAGAAAAATATCTCAGTTTTGTGAGATACCCGGCTACGTGTGGACAGGGCCTTTGTTTTGAAATACATGTTATCACAGGACACAGTAAGTCCCTATTGAACAAGCCCCCTTCAAGACACAAGTGACAGAATTTGTCCTTGACACGGGTTTGTAAAACATCACTGTTCCTGAGTCATTGCCATTATGAGAGAAAAGTGAAAAGGGTCTGTGCACTGGACGCAGCGCCTCCTCCAAGACTCCTCTGCTTTCCTAATCTGCAACTATGCCTATATCATTTCCTTTCTGCTGCTCGCTTTAGAAAAGAAATTAAAAAGGACCATTGTTTTTCTTATCCCCTGCAGGCTGAAAGCTTTCACTATGCTTCCGAATCATGCTTGGCCATCCCGCTGATTAGAGAGTGAATGGAATCATGATTGAGGGATGGACTCAGCATTGTCTTCCATTATTTGGCTGGTAGCTCTTAATTTCATACAAAAATTAATTTGGCGCCATCTGATTTGATTTTTCAACCTTGCAGAAAGCAAAGTATTAATTCTGGCAGGCAAGGTAGCTGGACATCCCAGAACTCCTGTCTGTGTTACTGGTGAATGCAGAGAGAGTGCAAGCGTAGCTGATTGTTTTAAGCAGCCGACAAGGAAGGCCAGAGATACTGGACAGATGAGAAAGAGAAATAGTGCTTTTTAAAAGACTGTAGGGACTCTGACTTTTGTTGTTCAGAGAATGGCAAAAACCAGGGGTCTCATTTGTAAAGGTTGCTTATTTACAAAACTGCGTAAGCCACTTTCTATGTCAAGTTTGCGATAAGTAGCAGAAAAACTTGAACAACCTTAAACACACTAAGGACCTTGCTTAGGCATATTTTGCATATGGAGGACACTGAACTCAGCTGTTTAAATGGCAAAATTGTGAATTTAATCCATGTTTTCAAGAGTTAGCCTCCACTTTAATCTATGAACTGAAAATAAAAATGAAAATCTGAATAGAAATATGTTGAATTTCAGAATTATATAATAGTATCTTTATATGTCTTTCTTCACATACAGCAATGGGAATTACTAATTAATTGTTTTAAGTACACATATAAATACTGCAGTGAGACTCCTGCATAATGATGCACAACGGATGTGGTGGCTCTCATTGAAGATCACGCCACTGGCAGCGTCTGGAAGGGGAAAGCCAATGTATATTCACTAAAGCAGTCATGTTAAGGTCAGTTTATGCTTCTCCATTTTGATGGAGATGGATTGACGCAACGCCATTATCTGTCGATGCAAAGGCTCTCCGTCACCTGCACAAGGACGAACGGAGTAGGGCCCCATTTTTTAACTATCCGTCTCCATTAACAGAGAGCGCATGCCTGTGATTGGTCAGCTCAGTAACAGCCAGAGATCGCTTCACCACAACAGGATTCTGTAGTCACTGTAATCAGTAGTTAATGCAGCGTTTGGGCACTATATGCTTTATATTAAACGGATCATTTATCTAATCTGGTCTTTTGGCAAATTTGAAAACAAGGAGGTGTAGGAAAACAACACAAAAGGCTGCTGTGTTATGTTTGTGTTTTTTAGTGTATTTAGATCCATCCATCTCCTCAATAAACTTTAAGCAAATTTGTCCTCACTGAAAAAAACCCAATAAAACAAAACAAAAAAAACTTCCCTGCAGCATGATACTCTCATCACATTATTTCATGCTGAGGATGGTGTTTTCAGGGTTAGTCAGGGTTTTCCACTACACATAGCATCTTACCTGAAGTCGAAAAAGTTACATTTTGTTCTCATCTGACGAAAGGACCTTATTCCTAGTGTTAGGTGCATGTCCATCATTGATTGTAGCAAATTATGAATCAAGCTAATTATGCCCTTCTTTTAAAATCTAATTTATTTAACCACTTTCCTGATGGAGAGACTGGAAGATAGCATGACTGATAGTTTTCATGTCTACAGATTGTACCACCTGACAATCACCGTCCTTATTTACGCAGATCTTTCAGTTGTTTCCTGAATTAATGCTCACCTTGACTGTGCTATCGGTTTAGCTCGTGTCTTGTTGGTTTGCATTTGAGCCATAGTCTTTCCGTTTACAGATGATGGATTGAACAGTGCTCGGCAATATGTTCAAAGATGTTCAAGGCTGTTTTTTTATAATCAAAATCTGCTTTATAGCTCTACACAAGTTTATCGCTGATGTGGGTACTGTGTTCCTCAGCATTCACAGTGTGGTTGGTTCATTAATGTTTTGTAACAAACCTTTTGAGACTTCCACACAACGGCTTTTTTTCACAGCAAGATTGGATCACAAACATGCTGCCTGTATGATGGGAATTAGTTATACTGTGTTATCTGTGTAAAGAGATGTACTACATGTGCAAACCGCACTTTTCAGATTTTAATTTCTCATACATTTTTCAAAGAAATTTGTGTTTTTTCTTCCAGTTCAGAATTATTTTTGTGATGTTTGTTGTATGAAATTCCCCAGGGAAACATTGAGGAGTGCTTGCATCAAGAAAAAAAGACGAAGTCAGAATTCCAAAGGATGAATACTTTTGTAAAGTATTGTAAAAAAGTAACCTCGAGAAATAATTCTGGAAAGCTAAAGAAGCTTTTTTTAATGAGTGGATTTTCTCAAAAAAAATGTTTTGAAGGCTGAGCAGTTCTTTCACACCCACACCTCTGTTTCAACATGTTCACTTTCTCTCCTAGTGGCTGACAGGTGGAGTCGGACTCTGCCGTGCATGCTCTCCTGCACTAATTTATCCACTTCTTTGGCTGTAATGAGGCAGAACTGGTAAATGTGGGGACAGCATTGTTAACATTGCTGCTTCGCTGGGAAAGAGGAGAAGGCTGATAAATAGTGGAGAAAGATGGAAATGAGGCCCTGGTGCTGTCACACCTTCAGAAATGATGCTCAGAGACTTTTACTCAGGCTGATCTGCTGTCTCATAGTGAAGCTGCTTACTGAAAAAAAAAGACATTTCCTCAAGCAATTAGGCATCAAAGTTTTTTGCTGCATCGAAACTGTTTTTGCCCGCAACACTGGGAAAGAATAAATATGAAAAAAGGAATATTTAAATTTTTTTCCTTCTAAAACTGTTAAAAATAGTATTTACTAAATAACTTGTATTCCTTTAGAGTAAGATGATCAAGGGCATAGAAGAGTTCTGGAGTTAGTCAAAAGATGTCAGTCTAGTTTCACAGCATCAGAAACAAGTGTTGACAAGGCTCTGTAGTGGTAGCTCAACTGTAACTTATCTCACTTCAGTTTTCTTCCGAATTCCTCGTCTTGTCCAATTTATTTCCTTCCCTTTGTCTTTCCAGTGAAGGAAACAGATAACCTGATGATCTATCCAGAGATAGTTACACCGTGAGAGCAGAAGCATTCCTCCATAATTACCACTCAAGCAACAACCGAACAAACTTCTCCATCAGCGTGTCCAAAGGATTAACCACACTTCAGACCTCTTATCCCCACCCCCCCATTTCATTTAAGAAAGAAAATGACCTTGTGCTTGTTTACATGCTGATTAGAGACTGGAGGAAAGGGAGGAGACGGAAAGTCTAAGAGTAATCAGAAGACTTTCTTAAGTAGAAGTATTTTTGGTTGCAAGTTCTCAGTGGATACAGCGATTAAAAGGCAGACTTTGTAACCTGCATATGAAGCCACTAACAAGCGATTAGTGGGCTGGCAGAAAGAGGAAAGTGTGTGTGTGCGTTTGCACGTGTTTCTGAATGTGGCATGTGATAAAAAAAATGCTCAGAGCGTGGGCTGTTCTATTGGTTAGTCTGCCTGTTTCAGCTCCTGGAATAGCTTGTGCGCCTGGACTCCTATGAGTCAGTGCATCTACAGTACGATGGTGTATCTGTGTCTAATATGTATAGAAGAGCTTTCTAACTCACATCTTGCAGAAAACAATTTATGTTTTAAACATATAAAGTGGAATATATTTGTTAAAAGCATTTTTGGAACTTTAAGAAGAAACTTTTCTTCTTGTTTCTCATGTCTACCTTGACTGTAAAGAAACGGCACTGTGAGCTTTCATAAACAAGTGGCACCGATGTGGATTGTCTCTAACCTCAACGCCATGTATGAGTTATCATTTTTAAATACTTGACTTCAGAGAGTCTTATCTTTTGGTACTAGAAAGCAAGGTATTGCAGCATTTCATGCAATTCTACAGTAAAGCAATAGAGAGTACTCACAAAGTCTCACCTCAGTGAGACTTAATGCAACTTGTGATGTAGCAAGCTACTAAAATGGATCATGCATTCTCCTGAAGGGAATGTAGTTGTGGTTCGGAGCCAATTCCTTATTTAGGATTAATATCTTGCCTTTTCGATAGCTAGAATGCTGAGCCAGAGAAATAGGTTCGTGCAACACTACTGGAGCAGCTACTTACATCACTGGCAGGATTGATAACTGTTGAGCAGAGCTTAGAGAGAGACAAGGTTTTGCTGGGCTCAGTCGTTAGTGTTATTGATTATTTCATTTTTAAGAAAAAATAAAATAAATTTGTAGTCAATCTGGCTTTCTTAGCATTTGACCCTTATTCCCACAGAATGGATTTTGCAACCACATCCAGGGAACTACAGAGGGGTTTGACTTAATGTTTGTTGTCACAAAAGAAAACAGTGTGAGACTTTGTTAAAAAAAAAAGAGAAAAAAATATGCCCCCTGCCCCCCAAAAAAAATAAAAAGTACTTTTTTTTGTTTTTCTTTCTTCATCACTTATATCCCACCCTATATATAAACAAAAAAAATAATGGGGATAACACTATGAATGTAGATGATAATATTATCTTTGGACTTATCCTCATTTGTACTCCTGTGCCCTATATTTTAGAGACTTTGCAGAGAAAAGTAGCTTTGACAAAAAGCTTCTGAGGTACTGAATGAACTTGTTTTTATTTCAATTTACCATATCATGCCAAGGTTTAGTAGTGCAGAGTTACTCAAATAAATAAATAAATAAATAAATACATTGTGCATCTTTGTTACATGTTTTCACTACTAATGGCAAGGATAAATTATTTTAGCCTTTGACTGTTCTGAACAAGCAAACACTTTGAATATATTGATCTCTACTCAGGCAAAAAACCATTACCCAGTATATAACAGCTGAATGACAATTAACAGAAATCTGTAAACTATATAAGCAGAGGTCAAATGTCTAAGGTGTAAGAGAATGTTTTACCAATTAAATATCTTCTAATAGTTAGAGCCATAATTAAATTAGAAAATTATGATTTTCTAAGGAATCAAATACAAAGAGCAGTTTTTTTCTCTGATATCAATTCTTGTAAACTCTGACTTTATCTGCATGAACTTTATCCATTCATGTCTTGACATGTGGCCAAAGTAAATATGATTTGGATAAATGTTGTTTGTACTATTGCATTATTTGTGTAAAAATGGCCACACAAGAAGAGCAAGCAAGAAAAGAATCAAATGTATGAATGGTGAAATGAAAGTGCACCGGCCCTCACTTCTTTCTGTTCAGCACTGCTACAGCAGATGAAGACTCTGACAGACTTGTGTCTGAAAAAACACCAAGGCCTAAATCCTTACCTTTTGCTTATTAATTTAACAATTCTCAAGCTACCTATCAAACTCACTCAGCAGTCACATAAGCAACACATACTAATGCATTCCACACAGCTCATTCACTTTTACTCAATGCAGTTATTTGCCAACATCTCATCCAAACATACACAGACATAGACACACACTGACCTGTGCAGAATCACACACGCTCACTCATTGTCAGATCAATATTGCATTACTGCGTCTTCTCCTCTGAGATAGTGTAGTGATGGGTGTAGGCTGTGGTTAGAAACCATCTCTTGAGCGTGTGGAGTGGTCAGGCACATGGGGCAGATCTAAGGAGGCTTCACAGTTCTGACAGTTTCACCTCTCGGCTTCTTTACTTTTGCTCCCTGGTTTCCTCTGTGACTCTGCTTATGATCATTAATAGAAATGTTTTGTGCTTGTGTTTGTGCTGTGCATGCTCAGCCACATTGTTCCTCTTTGCATCTGTATATAATCCATAGCAATTATACACAAACATCAACTCCCCATTTTCTTTGATAAAAGTGTTTGCACATTTTATATAACAAAAAATAAAAAAATCTTGAGATAGGATTTTTGTTAGCATAAGAACAAAAAAGCCACAAGCTCATGCTCTTAATCAGGATGTTGTGTGTGTGCGTGCGTGTGTGTGTGTGTGTGTGTGTGTGTTTGAATATAGCTTATATTTATGTTTTCCCCATCTGGGATTTTGTGCTGCGTGAAGCAGAGCAAGCAAAGTCCTTGGTGCCGACCGAAGCTCCAGCTTTTCCATCTAAACTGTATCATTAAAACAGGCAGAGAGGCGAGGGAGACAGCCCCTCCACACCTCATAAAGTTGAGTGCCATACGAGGCGAACTGCCACGCACCACTACGTTTACGGGCAAGCCCAACAAACTTTTTACACACCTTGTCCTCTCTCTCACTTTCATCGCTGTCTGTTTATGTGGTATTACTCACGTTCAGCAATTCCTATTTTTTTCTAGTGTGCTCAGTATTAAGTATTGACTGATACTTCAGCTGTCTACTTTAGCTCCCTCTGTCCCCCCCCCCCCCCCCCCCCCTGTCAAAATTTTCCAACAAGTAGCTGGAGCGTATCATTGAAAGGGTATAATCAATGGAAAAGCACCACTTAGGGAACCCATTTGATGCATACTGTAGGGCAAAGTTGATTCAAGGGTGTAGATTGAGTCAAGCCTCATTTCATATCCTCCCCAATTAGTCATCCAGCTTCTGCCCTCTCTAACCTCCTATTCTCAAGAAGCACCAGGCTCTCTTTTCTCTCTAAACTATGGATTAATTCCTCTTAAAAAAAAAAAAAACATGGACCTTTTTTGTAAGATGAATGTACAATACTTTTTTTTCTTCCTTTCTTTGATTTCTTTTCATCCTGCTTCCTACCTGTCCTTGTATGAAACAATGTGTCAATAACCTCAACTTTTTTTTTGTTTTTCATTCTCTCTTGCAACTGTTCCTCCTGTTTGCCCATTTCCTTCTCCCATAAATCTCTGCTTAAATCCCACTTAAATTAGCATCAGCAGCTGTCCTTAAAACTCCATTATCTACAATTACGTCTGCATTAGGGAGTCAGGACACACCTGCCCCGACCAAAAAAAAATAAAAAAAATATTGTCTTTACCTAATATATTAAACCTATGCTGGAAAGGGACAATCATAATTTTGAGGCTTGTGGACCATACACTCTCTAGTGCTGATTAATAATTCTCATTAGCATATGGGTTTGTGTATACTTGTTTTGATTGGTGGCTTTCCTGGAATGATCAGAGGATGGAGGTCATCAACTTTGATTGAAGGAGAGCAACTTCCAGCAGGATACAACCTGTATACAATTCATATTGTATGCAATGGACCCACTCAAGTGATTGCATAGCTGTGAAGTATAGAAAGAAGAATGCTTGCTTTCTAATTTTAACCCTGAAAAATAAATATTGTGTCCTGTACTTAGTAAGTACAGGACAGCTCCATGAAATATAATCTCAGTATAAATAATACTATTCTGTAAATGTCTCAAAGGTTTGTTAGAGAACTTTAGTGAGCATGAAGATCAAGGATTGTGCCTGAGAGTTTGGAGGTAATCTTTGAATAAGGGTTATTAGGCAAAATCCAGAGCCTGCAACACCTCATAGAGCACTGTCCAATCTATAATTCGAAGATTTAAAGAGTAAGACAACACTACTAGTCTAGAATTGACAAGACAATGTGACTGCCTGTTTGGGTTACTAAATTATTTATTATCTCTTCATTAATAATAAAGTAGTTTTGATTTTGTGTTAAGCTTTAAACTTGAAGGCAATGAAAGCGTTATTCAGAAAAGCAGTCAAGAGGCTCACGATAACTGTGACGAAGCTGCAGATTTCCACTGCTTGGGTGGAAGTTTTAGTCATAGTTTTAACAATTAGTAATTTCCTCTACAAAGCGGAAGATTGGCAAATGTTCCAAAAGTGTTGTTGGGCAGCTGATGTGAAAATAGATGGAGCTAAATTTAGGGTGATACATGCAGAGTTAAAGGCTAGTGCTCAGAGATATTCCCCTTCCAATATGACTGAACTTGGGCCATTTTTCAAAGAAGAATAGGGAAAAATCTCACCAATATCCCATAAGACTTGCAGCTGCAGAAACATCTCTTAAACATCTCTTATTTAACTCTTTAAGAGTAAAATATTCCTCTCTAACTGTTTGGTACTTTATGTTCGCAGAGGACAAATACAAATAAGAACAAAAACTGGACTAAATTAGCCTCTTGTTTTTTGTTAATCATAACAATTCTGTTTTATTAACTATGCATTCTCTCTCTTGCAAATAAATAAATCAATAACATAATCTGTGTTTGTTTCTAAAAAGGACATTAGAAGTAAACACAGTTCCACATTCTGCAAAGAGGTAGTCTTTTGTGTTTTAATGTTGAATTCTGGGCTGAATCACTGCTGCACTTTGGCTCTGCTCCCCTGAGGAAAGTTAAAATCAAAATTAAATTTCCCCTTTCTTTTTGCTATGAGCTGGTACACGGATAAATCTGCTAATTATATGTTACACACACAGAGTTTAAGTGGTCAAATCTGAAAATAAGATGCATGTGATATGCAGATGCCTGGAGAATAAGCCATATGCAGACAAGGTTGCAAAGTGCCTTCGGTGAGATGGCTTGATTTTTACAGACAAAGTTTGTGGCTTGGGTTTGTGTGTGTGTGTGTGTGTGTGTTAGGTATATGTGTTCTTTGCTGCAGGTGGGGTGCTGGACATGTAAGAGAGGCTGGGTAAGGGGAGGAGGAGAACTAGGGTGAACTCAGCGGTGGATGGCCTGATCTGCTCTGATTGACAGTGATGGCAGATAAGGTGCTTGCAGAGAACGAACAGAGAGCAGAGCTGCAGACAAAGATAAGGGCCAAGATTAGCACCCTGTAACATCACGCAGAGAGAGGCAGAGTCCAGCGGAGGGGGAAAGATTGAGATGTTGATGAAAGGTACTAGCTACCATGAATATAACAGGTAAGCAAGAGTAAAGTGTCTCCGTGAAGACTCAGTATTTCTGTGTGTGTGTGTGTGTTTGCGTGTGTGTCTGTATTCAATTGTTCATCAGACCATGTGTCAGGTAGCATGCACACACCCTGTTGATGGAGGAGGGAAACTAATCAGCTCATAATCCAAGTGGCTGCTGTTTCCTGGGCAACAGCGGTGTGCATTCATGCATGGCAAACAGATACACTCACTCCATTATTTCGGTCTCTCTTTATGTGTTTCTTTTTCCATCCTATTTTTTTTAGCACTCCCCCTTTTTCTTTCCTGTCAACAAAGCCTAATTTTCTCCTGTAATTCTGACATTCGATTCTCTTTTTAATGTCTCTTTCCCTCGACTCTCTCCCTTCCTTTCACTCTCATGTAAGAGTAGACAGTCCCCTTTTTTCACCCCTTCCTAATTTTTTTCTCTCTTGTCTCAAACCAATCAAAATAGCCCCACATGTCTTTTGCGTTCATACTTTTTTCCCCCATTTTACTTTAAGAAAATTGACAGTTATCATTGTTTCATCTGTCTTATCTTACATTAACTTTTTTCCCTTTCTTTGTAAAATTTTATTTCATATTACCTCACCCTGACTCACTGAATTGTATCCCTCAGATGTAAACACAGACCACCTATTTCTCTTCTTATTGCAATTTCCACTTTTTAATTTCCTTTTCTCTCCCTGCTTATCCTCCTCTTTTTATCTTCTCTCACCCTACCCCTTTTCCAGTAAACAGTCTTTGTTTTTACTCCCCCCCCACCCCCCTGCATGCCACGGGGTCCGGGGCTGGTATATTTGTGCAGTGATGTTGAAGGCCTTGATGATCACTCTCCAGGAGATGATTATTTGGTCAGAGCCCGGCTGCCTCCTCTCTTGCCCCGCACGGCTGGAGCCCTGCGCCAACTATGTGTGTCTGTGTGTGTTTGTGTGTGTGCATCAGAATTTAGTCATGAAAGATATGAGTTTTTTTTTGTTTGTTCATTTTGTGCATCTTAGTGTTTTTTCTTGACCCCTTTATTTAGGCTGCTAATAAATATGCATCGTATGGTGGTTACTCTATGTAAAAAGTGAAAAATCGAATGCCAAGCAAAGCTTTAGTGAAAGCATACATATTTTATTCATTAAATGTATTATATTCCACAATTTTATGGAATTAATCATTTATGGTCCTTGATTATTCAGTTTTTTTTGTTTTTTTTTTTTGCATTAAATATTTGCTTTCATTACAGTTTCTTGTGTCTGAGTGTGTATATTTGTCACTCCCTTTACTGTTTGATGGAATCCATTTTTTTGTAGAGAAGTTAAATACTATATCCCTGCAATTCTAAAAAGCATAGACTTTTCAAAGGAACATTTGAAAGCAAAGAGGTATGAGCTGCGCTTTCAAATCCCAAATGGCATAATAACTAATCTGAAGTGTTCTGACATATAATTTCTGATATCACTGTTAATACTTGCTAACTAATAGAAAAAGTGTCAAAGGAAAAATCTAATATTTCTTTATTTGAAAAAAAAAATTCATACTAGCAACTGATACAGTTAATGTCTAATGCCTGCCACTAAAAAAAAGGTATTTATCATAAATTCACGGGTAAACACTGCTATTTACAGTTTGTTCTGTTCTTAGGTGTTGTAATTTACATATAGTTGCAGTGCATTACAGTCTTAAATACCTTAAACCAGATTTATTTCTTTTGCAGGGTTTGCTTTGCATCAATTTTTGTTCTTACTCATTTGGCATATAAATTATGTCAGCTGCAGGTATGATAATTCCTTACACAACACATATGGGCGTAATAAGTCAAAATTACAATATGGAGAAATCATTATGCTTTTTAAAGTGGTCACATTTTTCACTACAATATATTAACCACCTTCTAAATTAGAAAATGGTGAGGGGGAGAGCTGGTGATCTGAACAACCTGTGGAAATGGGATTGGGCCTCAGTCTGTGAATGACACTTCTTTATCCAAAGAACAAAATTATATTAAGCTTTTTTTTTGGTCTAATCAAATGCCCCTTTTTTATCTGTCTTTCTTATCTTCTTGACATCATCTTGGATTAATCTCATTTGTAGTGTCTCTCTAAACAACCAGACCCCAACCTCAGCACAAACACAGATGCCCAGAACCTTTGGCATTTTCACTGGCTGCTACATTTTTACCAGAGCCGGATGTCTGATTACTCTGGCGTAAATGTGGAAAAGGCGTTGGCTGTGGCGTTTCACCCAAATTACCCTCTCCCTCTCTCTTTCTATTGCTCGCTGCTGCTCATCGTTTTTTCACCTAGGAGCACAAGCAGAGGCTGGGCTTCGCCTCTATGCCACGGAGAGACAATCGATTGCTTTCATAAAATAAAATGGTGGACTTGAAAGGAGCTTGATAAATGGCAGGCTATCTGGTCCTAATTGCAACCCTTTAAAATGTCTTGGTCATGATTTGAACTGGCTTCGACTGAAGTTAGTGCGATCAAAGAAGAAAGAAAAAAAAAAGATTAAAACACACTGGCTGGCTGGCTGAGTCTTAACTGCATGTCTCCAACTCATGACCCCACGTGGCCTCCAGCTCTGAGGAAAGGCCGATATTCTGTGCTTTACTACCAAATAAATCAAAGACTTTGCAGAACGATGTCTTATCGCGCCTTATGGTAGTTCCTGGATCATGCAGTTAATCATCATCCTTCAGCTGCAGCCTCATTATAGCTTTCGAATACATGATAAACACAGAAGGACGGAAGTCGAAGAAAATGTGGAGGGCTGGGCTTTGAGTGTTTATGATTCCCACACACACCCGTGACATAAAATGTTGAAAAGAAAATCTCTAACTCTTGTGCATTCAGTGTGGGCTGCAAAAACACATGAGAACAAATGGTAATAAAGATTGATGACAGTCAAACAAAAGTAAAAATCGCTGCTTGAGTAACACATTGGTGTGTCCGTGTGTGTGTGTTTGTGTGCTGTGTTTCGTGGTGATGGAGATAAATGGGGTTAGATCAGAGGGAGCCATTAGAACAATGGAACCGAGCAAAGAGGAGAGAGAATGGGAGAGACCATGCTGGTCAGCCTGGCATCCCCTGAGCCAAGTCTGAGACGATGTTTAATCAGGCCTGTGAACCTATGAGACTGGGGTCACCCCCGCACACTCATTAGACTTGATGGGAGCACTGTACCACAACAGATGAGTACAATCTTTACACTGTTCATCCATCTCTAAAAGCACACACACCTTGCACGCCCCCTTCGCCCTAAACATCTCATTTCTCCACCTTGTTTTTCTGCACACATCTTGCACTCAGCAACAATGACTGCTTATATTCGTATCTCTTCAGCAATTTTGTAGATAAAATATTAATAAATTTAACAGCTGGGCAAAACACAGAAGCCTCCTTGAAAGATGAGCCTGACGACTGATTGAATAGACAATTGGAGAATGAGTTTTATGAATGGCAAAATGCTTATAGAAACAAACAAGTACACGGTTCCTAATGGATTGTCATGTTAATAGCAAGTCCCTTGTCTAAAAGCTTCATTTTGCATGTACCAGCTGAAACACATAGGCTGCCTTGAAAAGTACTGTTTGTATATCAACATAGCTTTCTTAACATGTGACATTGCAAACACAAATTTGAGTGTGTATTGTTGGAGTTACGGTAATTTCAATAAAACGTGTTTCAACAAGACAATGCACTCAGCCGACATCGTCCTAAATGCTATTTGTGTATAAAACAGTTCAACGTGAATTTGTTTTCTCCCATCTCACAATTAGGCACTACATTGTGTCGTTGTATCATATATGATTTGACTATAAAATGGTTTATGCTTCTGCTTTTAATAAGACAGAATCTGAAAGTTAAACAGTCACAGTTTATATCAGTAAAAACATTCAATCAAAATCGTGTGCCATCTGAAATTGGATATAGAGAATCTCAGCCTGAACAGGTTGAGACCGAGGGAGTTGACAAGGGGTTAAATGGGGTTATTTTTCTAAGCTAAGCACACAGTTCTGTGTGCTTCCCCCTACTACAGCAAAGACTGGAGATTTATTACAATGCAAATGACAGCTCAGAGTATATGCCAAGGAGTTAATTACGTGCCAACCTATCAGAGGAGTTACATGACAAAATATCTTTGGCATTGGCATTTTCACTGGAAGAATAGAAAATGAAGAGAAAACCAGAGAGAGAGAAAAGTGTTTGCATCAGTTGGGAGTATTCTGCTAACATTCACAAACAGCCAGTGCTTATCTGGACACACATATACCCATACAAAAACACCAACCAAGTTGGTCTGCAGTATTCCTATTGCATCCGTTGTTGCAAAGGAAGAAAATAAGTACGATGCTGTGCTTTATTGCCTCTGTTCCTTTTCTTTCCCTTCAGAATCCCAGCTGTTGGAAATATCCAAACTTTTTATAAGACCACATTTCTTTTGCCGACTGTCTGTGAATGAAACTGGTAAGGGTGAGAACTGTTGATATGAGACAATATTCACACTGTGTATGCTATATGTAATGTATTCGATATGTAAGAACCTGGATAAACCTCCCAGAGCGGACAAGACTTTTATTGTTGCTGTACAGAAGGAATCTAACCTAAGCAAAAGGAAAGAAGGGACAAAGCATTCTTTTGAATTTCTTAGACAACGAGAGCAAAGACATGGCAAAGAGATATCCTATAAATCCTGATTGTGACAACCATGTAAATATTTATGTTCATAAGTCAGACTGAGACTAGCAGCAGAGGACATTGTGACTGGGGGACTGGAAATGTAGCCTTACTCTGCTCAGCACGTTAACTCAATATTCATCTTCCTCACTCGCTCTGTTTCTCCCGGTATCATCTGCGCTGCAGATCACACATGTATATTCATTACTGACCTCCGACTGTCTGAACAGCGGAAGCCTTGAGCCCTGTAGGCTGGTGTGATGGCACCATGAAGCTTGTTATAGGCGCACAATGGTGGCTCCATGAAACATTTTGAAAAATCGAAAAAAATAAAAAAGAATGAGAGGTAATGAATGTAGATGTGTGTCAGAGTTATATGGAATAGCCATTTGAATTTGTATGCCTTGGTGGCATTTCTTCAGGGCAACTAACTTGGGTGGATGGAGGAGGGTGGTGGCAACATAGGGAAAAACCACAGCTCCCTAGGGAATTTTGTCGCACACTACCCCAACATCTGCAGGGGAGTCACTTTTTTACAGGCTTGAAGAAATGCTTTTTTTTTCACTCAATTGCTTTAGCTTGGTAGAGTTGTTTCATCCTTTTAAGGAGATAAAACAACAGCTTATAAAAATGGCTAAGCACTTGAGTGCTGCACATATTTTAAAGCTATTAGTTGCATTTTAGTATACCAATTTAATAATTTGTTTTCCCAGATTAACTAGAAACTAATTTTTAAAAGGTTACTAAAACATTTGTCTGGTAAACTTTGAGGGGGATTAATTTGAAAAAAAAATGGAAATCCTAGTCTACTTTTGTCGAACCTTAAATTTCATCAACATGCATTGCAAGGATTTATCCTAAGGTTAAATATCTACTTTTAACTGGATTTATATTCAGCCATTATCTTGATTCAGTGTCATTATAACTCTTTGTGAAGGAGCCTAACCATTTCAATATGCCTGTTTATTATATATTATTTTGTATATTTTACCTTTAATCCTAGCTGCCGCTTTCACAGTGAACAATTTAATAGGAAGATGGGGACTTTTTTAGGGAATAAGGGGTAATTTAATCTCCAGTAAACTACTTTAAAAACACTATCAAGTACTACAGCATGTCCTTTACCTGTGTAATACAGTGACTCATAGTAATGCATCACCGCTGAGGGATCCTTACCTTGAAGACCATTAATCATCAGTGATAAACATAATTAGAATACAAATATTAAATTCTCAGTTTGCCAAATGGCAGAATTAATACCACACAACATCCTACAACTTCTGACACAAACTCATGAGAGTTAAATAGCTATACTTATCTAACTTCTGGTAGAAGCTGGTTGTTCTTGATGGTGGAGGGCACAAGCAAAGACAAAGAAAGGATTTTTATTGTGGCATACTTTTTATTTTAAAAAGTTCAACAGTTAACAAAATTGTATTAGGATCTCTACATATTCAAAAATGTTGAACAAAATGTCTGTGCTGCTCTCTGAGATCAAGTAAAACCACTATATATCATGTTGTTCATTGACTCTGGAATGTGTTTAATATTAATGGCAAATTTTGGAAAATTCTAATAGTTCAGTTTTTGGCCTTTGTTGGAAAAATATTTTTGTTTCACTATGCAAATGTGTGTTTCATTTAAACATGTATTTCAAGAAAAAATGCTAAAAGTATGGATGGGGGTTGCAAGCAAGTGTTTGTGTGATAGAAAACGTGAGTGTGTGTTTGTGTGGGAGATGAGGGGACTGTTTGGGCCGCTGGGAGACAGGGGGTCTAACGAGGATGTATGACTGTTCCAACATCCATCTGCAGACATTTTTCTTCTGTCATTCACTCCCTCTGTCTGCCCACAACACACCTCATCCCACATGGCCATAAAGCAGGCACACCTATGCACACACACATTCCCACAACAGGCCTCCTTTTGCCATTATGTCCAATACTATAGCGTTCTCCCAGATCTTAAAAAACATCTGTGGTGTGCTTGGAATCCACAGATGTAGGGGCTTGAGACATGTTTTAATCCTGTAAGGAAGACTAGAAATATTTTAAGCTGCTATGGTTATAGGTCTGATTTATGTCTGAATCTTTGGTTAAGTGTGTATGTGTGTGTGTGTATGGCAGAGAGAGATAGATAGTAGATTATGTTTTTCTTTTCTTTTTTTAACCCCTAAATGTTTCTTATAAAGCTTAATTTATAATGTTATTGTTTGATAGGAATACCAGGAAAAAAAACACAAAAAAGCAGAAACAAACTTTTGCACAAGTGAACCAAGCACAGCAAATTTTAAATTGACAAAAAAAGTGATTTCTACTGCTTTGATAACTTGGCTAATAATCAGCTCATTTTGTACATTTGCTGGTCATTTTTGTATGGCTAGTGATCTTCTTGCCTCTTCATGTTGATTGTCCCTCCTGCTCTAACTACCCTGTTTCACATGATCATGTTGTTGTCAAGAATCTGTAACCGTGGACGGACTTATTGCTTCATAATGTTGTTTGGAGTTCTTCATTGCTTATTTTAATTTAATTTAACTAAGTGAAATATTTAAAAAATGTGATTTTTTTATGAGAAGACTCAATTCTCTGCTACTAGAAAAAAGGCTCTTTTTAGTAAGGGTACAAATCATTGTGTCGATTGGGATTTTATCAAATCTGTAAGGTCTTTACACCGTTTTTTTTTTTTTTTACACTGACTAAATGTAACCAAATGAAATTTTTCATCAAGATCCACCTATAACTTTTTGAGTTATGTTGCTAACTTGTTAACAGACAAACAAACCCTGTCAAAAACATAACCTCCTTGGCTGCGGTAATTATGCTATAAAATATTAATTTATTCTGAAGCTCTTTTTGTAAATCTTTATGTTTAGGTCAAACATTTTTTTTTTCTGGATCTGTAATAAAAGAAACATAGAGCCCAGGTGTTGGCTGGAAAACTATGTGGATAGCCACTGTAGTTTTAATAATTTGAAGTCCTATGAAATGTGGGTAGCAGGTGTTTGTATTTCTTACTGCCTTTTTTGTGTGATATGGATGTGTTCTGTTTTTACTTTTGTTTTGGTGGTCTCTTGATTGCCCTCCCGGAGTGATGGATGCTTGGCGCGTTGGGATTTTTCTAGTGATGGTGATTACACTTTTAAATACCCATCTTTAGCATTGTTGTTGAGGAGTTTAATGTCAAGTTTTGATGTCAAAGCATATTTTCCTTCTTAAAAATACAGTCTATGATGAGTTGAGATATTAACTGGTTTGAGTACATATTGGTTTTAAAATTTCTATCCTGTTCAACCCATACTTTGCTAATAGTTAATGAAATTGATCGTAAATATAAAAAAGCCAAACATTTCTACAAGGATTTTTTTTGTTTAATGTTTAAGCCATTTCTGTAAAAATTATAAAGTAAAGCATTTTTGCTGATTTTGTGTTAACATTAAATAAGAGAGATTTAAACAACTCGAGCATGTCTGGATTCAAAATATTGCAACCCTCTAAATTTGTAATCTCCACATGTGATCTTGCTATACATATAAAAGTTCCCTGTCTTGATACTTTGTTTGGTTGACATACATATTTGCAAATTGTGTTAACATACCAAAACAAAAAGCTTGTTTTTGTATGAAAAGTGCTGTTGAATACAACAATTGCCTACCTTATTTATCGTTCTTTCCTGTTGTGGATGCTGCACATAGTTTGCTATGTACTTGCTCTGAGGTGATTTGGGTTTTCCAGATTTCTGTATGTGAGATTTGGAATTGTTTGTAAGGACATTTAACTTCTACCTAGAACAAAAATCTGAAGTTGAGGTATATGAATAAAAGCCATAGTGGTCAGATGGTGCTACATGTTAAGTTAAAGTATTCAGATGCAAATCTCATGTTTGTGTTCTTGCAATGCAGTATTAAATAAGCAATGGCTTTATCCTCTGCGTTACTGTCATTAGTGGAGTGACTCTTGTCAATATAGAAGTTCGAGAGGCTCCAGTGTAATGGTGATATTCTGCTTTATCTTGCCCATGCCACAAGGGGAGCGAGTCCAATTAAAGAGCAATTTAAGCTGGTCACTCTGTTTCTATAAGAGTATTGACACCTAAATCGAGGATACACAAAAGATGCCTTTGAACACAAAAGCCAACTAGGGAGAGCAAACCTCAAACCAAGGAAGTTATGCAGGACTATTTTCGTTCATGTGGTCAATCTACCCATACCTTAGTCCACCTTAATAGATGTTAAATACCTATGCCTTGTCTCAGCATCAATGTGGAATTTATTATGTACATCAATGTTCATAAACCTGCAAATATGTCAAACCTGTTGTGTTTATATTCCAAGGATACCCTTGACCCATAAAGTTAAATTGATCTAAAGGGTTCCTTAAAATATAAACTACAAACATTTGAATAAATACTAAAACCCACACTGTTTAATTGGTCTAAAGTCAAACTAAATCTAGAAAAAAATAAAATAAATATTAGGCTCCCCATTTTTGATGGAATTTCTTGGCACACTTACACAATTTTTCACTATTTGATATTTTATAATCTACTCAGTTAATTTGATTTTGGTATAAGTTGATTGATTTAGACTCCAATCAACTTACATACCAAAATATAATCAATCTTGCCTTTAAGCCAGCCTATGCTGTCCACATATCTTATTAAATTACTTTATATGCCTCTAGGTCAAGATCAATTGGACCTGTTTACCTTTTTTGTAAAGTCTCCCAACATGAATTTTATGGAAATGTATATAAATAGATTGAATTGGTACTGTTGTTAAAATTATAAATAAATGAAAACAAGAGTGGGTAGATTTTTTCTCACATTTGTGGTACAATTAGTTTTACCTTTTTTGTGATAAAAAAGCTTCCTTCTACTGACTCAGAGCAGATGTATCATAATGATTCCTCAGTGCAGAGCAGATGTGACAAAGTTACTTGGAACCATTCTGATCTCACTTTCCAAGGAAGATATCAATACAAATTTTAAATAAGCATCCAGTTGTCATTTTTATATAGCAGCAGCCCTTGGCAAGTAATCTTTTTTATTGCATTATCAAAATTAGCTTATAAAAGAAAGTAGAACACATTGCAAACACTTGGAGTCAAACATGTCCATGTTTGAACAAGTTTTAGAATATTTAGACTGAATTAATTGATTTGAGCTAATTTAGTCCATGAGTAGATGTTTCTGAAAATAGTGTAGAATGATTTGGAAAACTGAAACAAAGGGCATTGAGTCTCATGATAAGTGTTACAGTTGAGTAAAGCTCATTTCCAGATTTAGTTTCTCAAGATAAGCTGTTTTCATGCACTTTCATTTTCCCTTCCTGGCAGCATTGCAAACACAAATTGACAGACTATTACCATGTAAATAGGAATTACACAGACAGCAAATTGGGTGATGTGTTTGCTCTGTGCAGCTTTATAGATTTGGTTTGCATATCTCAACTATAATTTTAGAGCAAAGTTCATGAGGATTTGTTTCTCTCAGCTAAAAGAGCATAAGAACTGCAAACATTTATTTAAAGCATATTTGGTACATATTCAGAGTTACATAATTAGTTATTGGTGTGGATACATTTAATCACCCACGTTCTCATATAGCATATACACCTTGATAGCATTAACAACTTGGGTTGACAGTTTGCTTTTCTAATATATATGGCACATCATTGAATACACATACAGCAGACACACATACCCATATGCAATGGATCCTTCTTTGAAGTTGTCTTCAAAAAAATATTAATTGTCTATGTGCACCCAAAATGCCAATAAGACATGGAGAGGATTATAGAAATGCCTTGTAGTTGTTTACCTGTTCCTTTGTTATAGCAGAAAATATCAGCAAATTAAATTTCACAGTCTGTGTTTAAACCCCGACTAATCCAAATATTGAGCCGGCGAGTGCATTTTAATTAAAGTACAGGGATCAGACTACAGAACTACTCCGATTCAGGTGAAAGGTAAAAATCACAGAGACGGTGACACATCAAACAATGTCCTCCAAGTCAATAAACAGCAACACAGGCTGATTTACATGTACTATGCAAACACAGTTGTTGTTTTTGCTGTCTGTAGAGAGAAACGCCACTCGGTACGTTCTGCATCTCTCAGTCATAACAATGCAAATTGCACCAATTTATTACCCAACATCATGGTGTATTGTGAAGAAAAAGCAGTGGACTAAAATGCTAGACCAACAGTTCTAACTCAGTTACAGCATGCATTAATTGTTTGGCTTATTAAAAAGAATATTTCAGAAAGCAAGCTGAACCAAACTGAAGATGCTTAAACAATGACACTTCAACTTATAACACCTTCCACTATTATCTTCATTCCTGGTAAATATATCTTAAAAAAAAAAATCTGTTTATCAAGAGACTAAAACGTAATTTTTCATTCCTGTCATCCCACTTTGGTAAAGATAAACAAAAGGCCTCATCAAGCCTTGTTAAATACAATTCCAGATGCTTTTAATTATTTTCCTCTATTCTAGCTGTTCGTCCAGACCTGCCTGCGGATATAGGCAAGTCTAGGTAAACAACTACTTTCTTTTAGCCATTTCCATGTTTATTGCGATCCACACACATTAGCCTTACTGAAAGGAATGTTCTCACTTTTTGGGCCCACTTTATATGCAGAGGAACAGGTCATCATGAATTACTAATTAAAAAGTCCCAGACGCCTTGATGAACATAAATTGTAAAGTTAAAATACTTGTAACACCTCTGACTTAACAAAAACAAAATGTTTTGCAAAACATGGATTCCATCCCCCACCACCACTGTATTAATGTACACAAATGTACTCAAAGTTAAAGTTTTCATCATTGGGTTACACAACTCAAATAAAACATTATTTCTTTTAAGGCTTTTACACATCTTTAGAGGCTCGTAGTATTTCATTGTGTGTACTTCACTGTATACAACTCATCTTAGGTAGCTTTTAAAATGACTATTGATTAGTTATGGTCCTATTGAGACCAAAACCGAGCAGCACAAATTTAATTTTACGTTGAATGAAAAATAAACATTATGGAAATACAGTAATATTGGCATAAGTAATATTGACCTAAGTCCATTATCACATCCTGCCCCCATTGTGGTGGTAATAGTGGATTTGTTTCCAGCTGTACCCCTTTGCCCCAAGCTGGGTGATGTCATTGTCACTGCTGTGCTCTGGGCACTCAAGTGTGGCAGGTCAGCATGTTGCCTCAGCCTACTCTACTACTCTCCATTTGTCTCATCTTTCCCTGTTCTCCAAATTTCTCTCTGATAGCTCCATTTAATCTGGATCCAATAAGAGAAGACAGATAAAAAAAAGAAAAGAAAAGCAAAAGCCTTTCCTGAGGTCTTTACAGATGCCAAGTTGAATCAAATGAAATCTACATACAAGAAACACCTACAACAATAAGGCAATGTTTGTCAACCGCTGTTAATGCATTCACAATGACAAATCCTTGCACAGCACACAACTGCACACACATACACAGCGGTTCAGCCCAACCCTAACCTCCTGCCTGTGTGTCTTCCAGTGCCACAGACCTAAACTCCTGCTGGCAAAACCTATTGATCCTCACAGCCACACAGCTACACCCAAGACAAAGCTTGTCAAGGCAAACTCATCCCTGCTCTTTCTCTCTGAGACAGAGCTGATCATATTGCCATGCTTTCTTTTTGTATGTCACTGATGTTTCATTGATGCGCATCAGTGTTGGGCAAGTTACAAAGAAATTGTAATATATTTCACATTACTAGTTACAATGTCAAAAACGTAATATGTTTGCATTACATATTACTGTCTTAAAAATGTAACTGAGTTACACTACTTTAAGTTACTTTTGGCAAAACATCTTAAATATCTAACATGACTTCTAACCACTGTAACGTCAATGTACATTTTACACAAGTGTCACACCGCAAATACTGTGTTTTAAACACAATTTTATTCAAATTATGTCTCTAGTTTCTTTGCATGCCTTCTATTTCATGGTAATGTTTGTTAAATCTAATCAGAAGAAGGTGCTCATCACAAAGATGGTTGACAAAGATTAGATGTCTGAAGTCTTACAGCAGATGGTTAGGAAAACAGTGTGAATAATGTTTAAATGTACAGTCGGATCTTTTCCTCAGCCGTCCTGATTCTCTGATGTTTTAGTTTTGAGCAACAGGAAGTGGATCTTGTTCTACCGTATCCAACTTGATTTGGTCTGTTTCATTAGTTGGCCAGAATTTTTTTTTTAAATGCATTTGTAACTTGAGTTACTGACATTGTAACTAGTAATATATTGCTGTATATTTTGTAAGTAATGCATTACATTACTCAGTTACTGAAAAAAGTAACTAATTACTTTTGTAATGCATTACTCCCAACACTGATGCACATATAAAATGAGCTAAACCGCTTTTGAGGGAGGGCTAGGGGTTTGTATATAACGAACTAGTCTGATTTTAAGGACCCACCTAGTCTGAGTTTAAGGACTTTGTTAAAATGGCACTTAAGGAGCTGGGAGCTCAGCTGGCTGGACCCATTTCAGTTGGAGTGGCCACTGACGACTCCCAATTCTCTTAATAAATTATCTGTGCACTCATCATTGTGTAGCGGGGCCACTCCTCTCACTTGACCAATCAGAAATCTGAGAGCGTTAGAGAGTTAGTTATTATGGCAAATTAGAACAGAATTTAAATAGAGCGTTAAATGTAGTTCAGAAAATGAATACATTTCATTATAGTTAAAATTAACACAGAGGATGAAAAACAGGGCCTTAAAAAAGTATTAATAGTCCTGAACTACTTCACATTTATAGCCATAAACCTCAATGTATTTAATGGGATTTTATCTGACAACTAGCATAAGTTGTTACGCAACTTATGTTACTTGTGAAGTAGAATGAAAAAAACAACCTTTTTTTCACACATAAAAATTTTAAACATGCATTTCATCAGATATCCTTAAATAAAATCCACTGCAAACAACTGTTGTCACAAATCTCCTCATGAATGAAAAATAGGACATGTGAGTAATTGTAACTGATGATAAATGCATCTGCTGTTGCCTAACCTAACCTACTAAAACATATATTTCCACCTAAACAGAAAGGTCAGAAAATGGGAGCTCAATGACAGAAGCAGTCAAGAAACCAATGGTTAGACATGCACTCCACCAATCTGACTGCTATCGAAAAGTGGCAAAAAGAAGAACAATTTCTCCTGTAGGGGCATGCCTGGAATACCTCTCCAGGGAGCCAGCGACGTCGCATCTTAACCAGATGTCTGAGCCACCTGGAATACCTGGAATATACCTGGAATATTCTGGAATATTCCAGAATGTTGCAGAGTCATGAAAATTGTTGTTAACTATCAGGGACAGTTTGCCTACACTGATGTAGTAGGATGACGCAGGTCTTATCTCTTATTTTGCCTAAACATGATATCACTCTTATATGGCATGGACAGCACTCACACCGGTACACACTCTCGCATGACAGCAGCAGCACAGAGAGGCACACCGCACTTACAGAGAGGGAGGCATAGTCATGTCTAGATGAGGAGAGAGATGGGTCCGGTTCTTAATAAATAATGTTAAAACTACAACTGAGACTGCATCATCCTTATCCTCATATCAATCTATATGGAATCCTGCCACAACATTTGGAAGTTGGAACTCAGAAGTGAATTTGATGTCACAACCGAGTAAACAGCGTTCCAGTAACGTAGTCGGATAAGTCGGGATTCAAGTATGGTGAGGAAGGCATTGTTTGTCGTACCTCCTATAATCATTGTTAAATGCTGTGCTTTTCATCTTTTTTTTAAAGTTTTGATTTTCAGGCTCAACATGTGATGTTGATTTTCGATATACTCTTAAAAGTGTGTTTTGTAAAATAAGCATGTTTCCTACACAACTGCTATTATGGACACAAGGGATGTTGAATGTTAAACTTGGGTAAAAAAATAAAACAAATCTGACGTTCCAAGTGTGTGTGTGTGGTTGTGGGGGGAGGCTGATTTGTCCAACTTGAAAGCTAGAATTTCCGAGTTTAGATAAATAAAGTTACTCCAAGGATTTTTTTTATGTTAGGAAATGCAAGGTGTTAATTAATTCTGCCTTTGCAAGAACAACATGATCCCACGATTCATCAATGTTTTTATCTGTTCTCAGTAACTACAGCCTTCCAAACGCTGTTCAGAGATGTGTATCTGCTTTCAGAACTGTAAATCTCACTTTTTGGGAAGTGCTACAAGTTTTCAATGAGCTACAACTGTGAAAGGTGGGGCGCCTAGTGAATATTTTATAATCTTTTAGCATTTGTTGGCTCATCAGGAAGCATTTTGTTTGGATAAGTATGGTGCAGCACAGTACGGGATCATAGCTTTTCTGTAATATTTGAAACTTTTTCCTCTTCAACTACATGAATAAAGCATCCTCTGCAAACTAGCTAAATTAGATTTTTAACAATATTCAACCTTCAAGATCAAATGAGTTCATCCTTATATGACAGCACCATTTAATGATAGCAGAGAGAGTCTTAATAGTGACCCCTTTTGCACCTCTTTGGTTTCAAGTCAGAGTTGTCCAATGTGTGTTCCAGTGGTTTTACCATGTGCCCATCTACCCGTCTTTGAAATATTGGCCCTTAGATATGATTGGCCCCATCTTGACCCATTTAAGGCACATCTGATGTCGTACTTCAAAAGAGAAGATAAAAAAAAAGAATCGCAAAGACAAGAGTTTATAGCAGGTTGTCTCCGTTTAATATAAATCTGCTATATCACCCTGGATTCACTTATGGGATTAGAAAGCAGACTGCCCTATGCATGTTCTAGTTATATGTAGCCCTCCAATATTTAGTGCAGTATCATGCTAATCCTGAAACAGTGAGATGTTATTCCCATGTTAGACCTGGAGCATCCATTTTATCTGAGAACCGGATTTAAAACTTCATCCGCTGGCAAGAGGGTTCTGTGAGTAGGAATAATTGAGGGAATATTGCCTGTCTTGAAGAGCGAGCCATGCTTTTACGTGAGGGCCCAGAAAGTCATTTCATTTTTCTGCCTATTACTTTTTTCCTTCGGTGTCTTCTTTCCCCTTTTTTTCCCCCTCACCGTTTTTTTTGAATCAAAGCGATGTTGAGCTGCTGCTTTGAGACTGGCAGATTGAGATGTGCAGTTGAGGGGCAGTGGGAGGAATGGGGGAGTTAAACTGAGGAGAGATGAGTAGGCCTGATGTGACTGAAGGAATTGCCTCCAAAAAATGTCCAAGAAAAGAAAGGGGGGTGGACATTGATAGGAGTCAGCAAGTGTCAGCATCTAAAAGGTCAAGGGTGCTATATACAATACATCAGACATGTGTAAGTTCTTCTGTCCATGTAATAAGTTTTGTGACTCTTTCCGTACCTAATGCCTTACACCATCCTCATCTTCTTTTAACCCTTCTTATTAAGTCTTCCTGCCTTTTCCTCCCCCCTGCTTCACTGATTATACTGACAGTAATTTGACAGCCACCGGGTTGACAGACTTGAAGGCAGCAGGGTAAGCGATTGTCAGGCATGGTGTTGTTGGGCAGCTGCTGACTGGCTGAGGAGCTGCCAGTGAGATTGGGAAGCTGCGAGTGGTCAGGGGATTGATGTGGAGGCGAGGGAGAGCTGTCACCACGGTGATGCGATGGAGTGGGATAGACGGAAAGCTAGAGGAGGTTGGCGGGTAATGTAACCTCAGCTCAGCCCAAGCCATCCAAGCACAACCAAATTGGTCTTGTCTGTCCCTGGAAGAGAGAAAAAAAAGCCTGATTGTTACATGAATGTGCCACCTCTTTGATTGCTAGCAAACCATCTTCCACAGACAGAAGAGATTTCTTAATGTAAATATTTTCGACCTAAGATCAACAGTAATGTTTTGACCATCCTGTGATGCAGTGTTGGTTTATTCAAACCACTTTAACTTCGCACATTTTGGCACACTACAGCCAAAAAACTTAATTGGGCCTGATTCATCAATGGTTTGCGCTTGGTAAAACCTGCGCAAACCACACAGCATCGTAAAAAAACAGACACGGGCTGATCTATCATCATGACTCAGAGCGCATTGCGCCTGTTAAACCCACAGCAATAGGCACGTAATCCATTTAGCGCTTTGGCCCTTGATGAATATGCAATCTGGGTGTTTCTGTAAGAAGACGCAAAATATTGGGAGGAGAACAGGCAAAGAAGTAGGAATTCCAGCCGCATTGTGATTTACTAAGGATAAAAAGTTTTAC
Organism: Apricaphanius iberus; assembly: GCA_028564705.1. Classification (NCBI taxonomy): domain Eukaryota; kingdom Metazoa; phylum Chordata; class Actinopteri; order Cyprinodontiformes; family Aphaniidae; genus Apricaphanius; species Apricaphanius iberus. The sequence continues at coordinate 978,825 of JAPXFQ010002722.1, read as the reverse complement.
CCCGGCTATTTTGGCGTCTATTTTTAGCACTTCTGAAAAGCAATTTTGCAGTCATTATCAGGAATCTTGATAAATCAGCCCCATTGTGTTTTTTTGGGATTTTGTTTGACAGACCAACACAAGAAATAACAAGTACATATTTGCAAAGAGGAAGAAAAGCAAAACATGCTTTTAATTTGTTTCTTAAATCAAATATGAAATGTTTATTTTTATTTATTTATGTATTTATTTTCATACTATTTAGTCTGATAGGTATAATAATAATGTATCATGATGTATTTTAGAGTATTTAACAAAGAAATAAATGATGTTACCTAATGCATTATTCTTCCTAACACACTACATCTTTTACATCTATTAACGGGTTACACCTATTAGGCCATAATTAAAAAAAAACAGCTTTTATTAACTGCAGAACAGTTCTTATTACCTACCATATGACAAGACAATTTCATCCTGAAAATGTGGAATCAAAAAGCAAATATTTTTTTCTAAAATAAATGTGTCAATAAATTCGAAAAACCATCTATTGCTCCTGAAAAAAAAAAAGATTGTACAAGTAAAATAAAATACTAGAATTTGACAGTTGTTGTTTTGACTGAATTGCAAAATGCAGAGCTCGAGTTCTATGCAGGCTGAACCCAAAAGAAGCCTCACTAAAGCACTGTGTGCACTTAGGCAACCTGTTGAAAGATAAGACAAGTCGGCTCATACATAACCACATACACAAATACAGAAACACATTAACATCAAACATAGATGATCTCCAGGGTCTAAATATTACTCATCACATTCATGTAGTCCTTTGCTTCCAGCATACACACGCAGCAGATGCCAGCCGGGCTTAACTTCACAGTCTAAACTCATATCCACTAATGCACACTCTAAATTCACACTAAACTCAAACTTACATTCTTGACATCGAACTCAAAATACTTATAGACAATATTAAAGATTAAAACAATGGCGTTTGACTAGATATGCATAATCATAAATGCATTTCTTTCTTTCTTAACAATAGAAAGGATCAACCATTTTTGTTGTCTGTCCTAGTTTGTAATGTTGTTGTGTGGATGACATCTTATGCTGTCAAGGTCCTGTATTCTAGAAAACTGGAACCATATTATTCAGGTCACAAAAATCATGAAAATAAACCAAAATGTAACATGAATAGATAATAAATAAAATAAAAAAAATGGTTATGTTTTTATTTTATTTTATCTATCATCAGCAGTAAGCTAGTACTGCTGTACCTGTGGACACATCAGAGGGGTTTATGGGATCTTTATTCCTGATTGCACCCTTGTGAGCTGACAACGGCATAAATCTCCATGGTGCTTTAAGCAGCAGCATATGCAGCTATGAATTGCTTAGTGAGGTTGTAACACTGGAAAGAGAGAGGAGAAAAAAAATCTTCCCTACATAAGTTCAGACTCTGTGCTCCTCAAGAGAATTCCCTCCAGCCTCCACACTGCAGAAAATGTGTCTGTGAAATATTACTAAAATGCACTTGAGCTTTAAATCTTATTGTTGTAAACAAATTGAATTGTCTGGTGACATCATTTTAAACTTTAAATAAAATAATGCTCCAAGGTTTTTTGCTTTGCTAAAAACTGATAGACACACAGTAGTATGATTAGTCTTATTATTAAATTTATACTAAGGCAATTGTATTTTTACCTGCCAGTAGAGATACAAAGTTTCGAATGCCTCTACATAATCACTTTCTTATTTACAGCCATAACTTTAGTGTGTTTTTTGGAATTTGTACTTTTCATAAACTTTAATGACAACATTTATGCTAGATTTTTTTTGTGGTTATTTCACAACAAATTTTCTCTAGGAGCATATACACTGATCATCCATAAAACCATTACCACCTGCCTAATAATGATTAGGTTTTCCTTTAGTATTTCTATAGTGAGACTAACATCAAAGTGTGTGAAAAACAAATGGGTTTTTTGTGGGGGGTTTTTTGGGGCAAGAAAAATTAGATACTATTGGTAAATATGACCAGATATTTCTAATTGAACTAGTACTGATGAATATAAACACACATCTTATTCTAACGTGTTTTTTAACAGCCAAGCTGTACAGTCTTTGCACTGACTGCATGATAGGCTCTTGATATCATTGGAGAAAAGTTTCAGTTGATTGTTATTAGAAAAATGTTGGATATTACATTATGAAAGGTCTTGGTTTTGTATTGTGCAACACTGATGGCAGGACAGTTTATTCTGCTATAAGGGAGTTTCCACCCTGTGTGGTCTGCAGCTATGTAGCCCTAATCAAAAACGCATTTTAACACCTTTCTGTGATAACCAGCTTAAGATTCCTCAGTGATTTTAAATAATACTAGCTTACCTGTTGACTGGACCACACTGGCCACACTTGGTCCCCAACATGTAGCCCTGAACACTGGCTGTTCAAGACCTTGTCATTCCTTACATAGAGTAGAATGATGGATACCAACATTAACAGACTGAAAACACCCAGCTATAGCTGGAATTGAACACAACATGACGTCCTCTTTTGCTCAAGTTGCACCCCTTGTGCTGGACTGGAGGTTCAGCTGACCTACGGAGCCCTAGTCTCAGCCTGTGCCTCTTTGACCCGGGGGCTGCTGAACTGACAACCTACATCTGGGGTGATGCCTTTTGTCTGTCTGCCTGGAGCTGCAGCAGCCTTCAGAAGCCCAATCTACCTGTCATTTGCTGCTCTCTGGTGCTTTGTGTTGCAGGCCTACTACCATTCTTCCCACTCTAACAACTGTGCACCTCTCGGTGATAAGCTCACCCACATACACCCAAGAATGACAAATGCAAATTGCTGCTCATATGATCACCCATCCAGTTACTCAGAAACATATACGCATGTGCTACACCCAAGCAATCCACATCAAATCAAACTTTATTTATGAAGTTCTTTTATACAACAAAATGCAGCTCCAAGTGCTTTACAGATTAAAATGACCCCACATGACCCCATTCCAATCCCTTCCCCACAATTGTAAAAACAAAATGGCAATTATTCCCCCTTCCAAACCCATTTCCTAAACACACCTCCACACACACTGGCACACCTCCACACACAGACACCTTCCCAAAACGCGTAAGACCATAGGTAGACACTGGGCTGAGCTCATATGAGTCATGTAAGTAAGGAAAATGCCATCAGTAGAGCCGTCTGCCCTGACAGCAGCAGGTCCATGGCAGCAGCCAGGGCACAGACACAGGGCACCCAGAGGAGTATAATATATATAATACATAGTGTAATATACATAATAACATAAATATCTAAATAATAAAAATGAAAATGTAAGCAAATAAAACATACAGAGCAATAAAACACACTAATAAATAAGAATCAATTAAAAGCTAAGCTAAAAAGGTGAGTCTTGAGCCTGCTCTTAAAAACATAAACGTTCTTTGCGGCCCTGAGGTCCTCTGGCAGCCTGTTCCAGAGGTGAGGGCCATAATAATGAAAGGATGCCTCACTATAGGTGTGTGTCCTGACTTTTGGAATCACAAGGAGACGGCTGCCAGAGGAGCGCAGAGGCTGCGAGGTTTCATATGGCTCTGAGAGATAAGAAGGGCCAAGACCATTGATACACTTTAAAACCATTAAAAGAGCCTTAAAATCAATCCTGAAATATACGGGGAGCCAATGCATTGATTCTAAAACCGGAGTAAGATGCTCCCGCCTCCTGGACATCGTCAGGACACGTGCTGCTGAATTTTGTAATAGTGATAAACCTGAAATACTCTTTTTATACTTATGTGTTGCAGCTCAGAGTATTGTGATTCTAATATATACCAATCACATATACAATTATAACTGTAAACAGAGCGAGCACTTTTGCCCACAAATACACACACACACACAGCTACACACATCTGCATGAGATAAAATGTGAAACTTATCCCATTGTGGTCCATTAACTGTGACAATAGATCCATCTCAAATAAAAAAACGGTCTTTTTACATCCATAAGGGTCCGATTAAAGTCTTCCAATAAAACGGTTTGTCCAACACAATAATAAAACCCATAAAAAAAAAGAAAAAAAAAAGAATGAACAGTGAAAATAAGCCTCTGAAAGTTTGGGTCGTCATAATATCCTTCCACTTCATTTCCAAAGATGTCGCAATACCATTCTGATGCATCCACTCGTACACGACTAGATCTATGTACCTCTTCATGTTCTCCGTCCTAGCTGGCTTGTGGCTGGATAGCTCCGATTGAATTGAGGGGCTAGAAGCTAGAGGGAGAATTTGTGTAAACAGATACCTCTCTGCAACGGGGTGGGGGTTCTGCCACCACAGTCTGTCCACAACACAGAGGTGAATTGCTAATGAGCTAGTGCTGCTTTGCTCTTTCTATGTCCCAGAAAACGGCATTAAACGTTTTGAAAACGGCATAATAATAATTTAAAGACCACTGAGAACAATTTAAAATAGCTCAAAAGATGATCGGAGTGGGTCTTTAAGGCATAAAAAGTGAGGAACAAATGAGAAGAACCATATGCAAACAAAGTTGTTTTATGTGTTTCAAATTTAAAAATCTTTTTTATTTTACTCTTTTTAAAATTGTAATATGGCAAATAAACTCAACCTACAAAATAGCATTTAAATACAATTAGGTGAAATTTTCACATTGGCAGAACATGTATGCTTTACAGTTTACACATTGATATTTGTTTTCTTTTGTTATTTCAGTTTCCCTCAAACCAGAGCAAGTAAGGGTAACTCATTGTGTCATGGTACTGGGTCCCCATGTTAACATTCTCCAAAGTGCTCATTTGAGCAAAGTTCCACACAGTTCCCTCCCTGGCTTACCTCACCACACCTTACTACTTAGCTAACCAAAAGCATCCCCTTGAATAGGACTGACAGAAGGCAGAGGCAGGAAACCAAGTCCATGTGAAATGCACAAACAGTGAGGAAGGGACAATAGATCAAGAAAACTCTGGAACTGGATAAATATAACTAACCAGGCTTCTCGTAGAATGTTTTTTAGTGATTTAGATTTAAAATGGTCCTTTGCTAGATATTATTTGAGAGAAAAGAGACATGATAATGTTGGAAACGGTGAAGCTTTTTGTTGATTATTTAATTAAATCTTTCCTTTCCATTATGGCTTATCTACCAGACACTCTCTCCTCACAATGGTGTTACTTTAATGAGGACTTTACTGTAATGGACCCTTAACGAGGAGTGAGCCTCCCCGCCTGGCCCGGCATCTGTGCTGTGCTTGGCTGGGTAGATTACGATGTGCTCCCACTAAAGTGCCCATCACCACTCCCTCGCAGCCTGTTACTCCTTCCCTAATCCAGCCTGCCGAGATGCTGAACTTTGTCAAATCTCAGGCCATATGCTCACTCAAAGATCAATTGGAATGGGTGGTTGAGGAAGCAAAGCTTGAGTCTGCTGCTTTCTTATTTAGGGTGCAAGCTTCTCCAAAAACAGTGAACTCGTCTTCCGTCCCCTAATGGTGCATAACTTTCAATAGCACAAGTGAAGAAGTTCAGAAACAGTAATTCATGGCAGCATATGTATCCATTGACTCTTTTTGTTCTCTTTTACAAAGTCTGAACATGTTGGTGTGTCACTGTTGCTAAGCAAGACATACAGTACAACATAGTACAATGCTGTTAAGAATATTGGGATGTCTGATATATGGCAAGCCGAATGAGCATTTATTCTGATATCTTGATATCAGGCATACTTGTCATGAACACGCAAGTCATTTATGTCCACTAGTTAACTAGTGAGCCATGTTTGTTTTAACTAGTTAACTAGTGACAGCCCAAATGTCCACTAGTTAACTAGTGACCGCCCAAATTCTCTCTATTTAACTAGTTCACATGTTTTCATATCTTACTAGTTAACTAGTATCGCTCCGCATTTCATTAGTTAACTAGTGCACATTGAAATGTGCACTAGTTAACTATTTTAAAGACTTTTATAATTTACTAGTCAACTAGTAAGGTACAAAAAGGTGTACTAGCTGACTACTGAATGTCAAATTCCCACATGTTAACTTCTACATAATTTGGCCAGCCGCTTGAAAGTTATTCTGATATCTTGATATCCAGCCAACATGCATGCCATTTTTGTCAACTAGTTAACTAGTGAGCCATGTTTGTGCACAATAGTTAACAAATGACAGCAAAAATCTCGACTAGTTAACTAGTGAACACATTTTGGCTTCACTAGTTAACTAGTGACACACAGAAATGTCCACTAGTTAACTAGTAAAGGCCAAAATACACACCAGCCAACTAGTTTGTGTCTCATAAGTTAATTAGTGACAGCCAAAAATGTTCACTAGTTAACTAGTTGATGCATCCATTGTACAACTAGTTAACTGGTGAGGTCATAAATTATATTAGTAAACTAGTTAAACTAACTTTAGCTGGTAAACTAGTGGCTTCAGTGTGACACTTACATGTAAACTGGTGAAGGCAGAACTGCTCACTAGTTAACTAGTAAAGACACAAATGCCCACTAGTTAACTAGTGAGGTGCAAAAAGTGTCACTAGTTTACTAGTGGGCTCCAAAACGCCCACTAATTAACTAGTGAAGGCCATTTCAGCCCCACTAGTTAACTAGTGAGCTGCCAAAATGGTCACTTGTTAACATGTAAAGTCAAAAATACCAACTAGTTTACCAGTGAGGGTGTTGCAGGCCTTACTAGTTAACTAGTGGCATGCATATTTTGTTCACTAGTAAACTAGTTACACCTTAAAACACAAACAAGCTAAGCATTTTTTTCCACTAGTTAACTAGTGGAACAATTGAAGTTTCACTAGTTTGCGTGTGTGGCAGCGAAGCAGCTCACTAGTTAACTAGTGCCTGAAACATTCATTTTGCAAATGCTAATGAGAGGGTGGGTAGAAGACTCTTATTGGGTATCATGAATCCCACCCATTCTAAAATGTAAATGTACTGTTCATAGCCTCGCCATCAGATCCTGATGGGTTCCCCTAGTGGCTAAAGTTATACACTGCTATGCAACAGTGATACAGAAATCAGAGCCTGCGGTATGGCGAATGCCGTTCTAAGACATATTACAAGACGATGTATAGCAATAGAGCAAGCATATAACCAAGGATGTTCGGGCCCCAGAGAGGTACGTGCTATTGACATCTCCATCTTAAATCTGGGCAGAGTTGAAACTACTCTCTGCGCTGCAGTACGGGAAATTTTTAATAGTCTAAGGGAGCTTAGATGTATGATCTCCGCGCCCCCAGAAGGTTCAACTGCCGGTCATACTTTCCATGCAGGACGACTGCATTCAGGTAAGTTGCTCATCTTTTTGAATTCACTTTATGTAAAGGATAAAATGTATCCTGGCAGGGGGCAGGTGCAGAAATAATTTTTGAGGGGTAAGAATCTGTAACCTCTGTTTACTAAACTGTGCGCACTGATTACGAATCCGTACCCTCGGTTTATTAAACTGTGACCGTCTTGGGCTCCTGTCCGCTTGATAGTGTTCTCTGGTTGTCTTTAAAAATATGATGTTGCTTTGAAGGAGATGTTAAGGTGCAGGATCAGTACCTGGAATACTGTGGTTTGAAGCCTGGAGATATCAGAGGGCACTTTATCTTACATTCATTTTTAGGGATCCTGTAGGAAAGTAGGCTATAAACATAAGCGTTGTTTAAACCGGGGACATTTCCCCAGCATAATTTATAAATTTTAGTTTTGTCCCCACCACATAAAAACCAGATGTGTAATTTTTTTAACAGTGCAGGTCTAACAGCCATTTATGCTCCCATTGTTATTTTCATATAATCAATATTCAAACTGATATTCCACTATCCTAAACAGTTTCTTTATGTGTGAATGTTGTAGCATTCTTTGCCAAGATTCATGTTACATCAAATAAAGACTTGCATTCAAAGTGGGCACTGTATCAACAAGTAACTGGTTAACTCATATCTCTTTAATGCAAGGTGTTTATGCTGCACCCTCTGCTCCATGCGTCTGTGTAGATAGATGGGTATGTTAATTAGAAATTTTTATATTTATTGCTGATTGGAAAACTATTTACATAACATCAGCATTAATTTTCAAATCAATGGTTTTTGTTGATGCACTACACATGCAACTTGATGCAGTTGCAATTATGAAGTAAAATGTAATAAACAAGTTTTTATTGCAACATAACTTTCATTTTTTAACTTTATTTTTTTGATCTGTATGAATTTTTTGTGCTTTTTTATTTTATTTGTTATATCCACACCAGGAATGTGTGTGTAGTTAATTGATTTCTTATACAATTTTATACCATAACTACCTTTATTTATATTATGAAATAAATAAAACTTGATTTTACAGATCCAGACCCACCCTGGGCCCTTTAAGCCCCTCTTTATTAACCTCCTGGATACGGCCCTGCTCAGCAGCACTTAAACATTTAGAAATAATCCCTTATTATTCATTCATACAACTCATAGGAGTCTCTGTGTCAGAAGAGGGTGAGAAAGTATTTTTTCTCACTTTGGTTGCAGCGCAGCATTAAGTCTGTTGATTTTAAGCTGTGACATCGTTTTCTGCCAGATAAGCGCGGTAGATGCGTTCTTGGGCCAAAAGAGCTGTGGAAAAATTACCCACTGCCATAGTGCGCCCGAAATAAAAGGAAGATGTGAGGTCTGTTGAAACATTTTTTTTAATCCTTAATTACTGGGAGGATGTAAATAGTAATTGAAACTACAGCTTCTGTCAGTCACATAAAAACTGTTGCACCATCACGTAGGTGACCTGTTTTGGATTAAAAACGGCTAACTTTGCGAACTGGTGATGATTATTTATGACTGGAAAGAATAAATTGTACCCCATATCACCTTCCTTCGCAAAATGCAAGTGTGACATGTTTTATTATCCATCCCTCTCATAAGAAACAGAGTGTTTATTAAAGGCGATGCCATCAGATATCAGGAGAAATTCGGGATTTTGGTGGCTGCGGCAGAACGCAGACACAGTCAGCTAGAATTCTTATTAAATCTGAGCACAGATACTGACTGGTATTACTCGTATGGTAGTCCTACTCAGCAAAAGTGCATTATCCGGCTCAACTCTAATAATTATGAAACATATGCCTTCTTTCTTGCAGGGACCCAAAACAACATATGCAAGTTGCCTCATGGATCAATAAAGTCTTTTTAATTAAAAGACACTCTTCGAACAGGATTCAACCCGCAGATACTAAGCATGGATCTTTACCACTATGCCAAAAGTGCTACACATTTAACAATCAGTAACTGAGTGATATCAGCGCTTCCACGTCGGACACAGACACGCTGTCTTCAACTGCTTTCAGGCTGCAGGCTTTTTCAGACTAACTGAAAAACTAAAGACTGTACACATTAACTGAACGAAGATTGCAGCAATGCAAAACACAACTTTGTCACTAGAAATGTTATCAAAACATATTTTTATGCTCAAACGATCTTAGTTTATAAAATTTGCTCTACGAACAGCCTGGACGAAGTCAGCCATGCTTTCTAGGTTTTTGAGTCCTAAATGGACCAATCAACATCCTTGTTCCGCCTTCTTCATTTGCACGCAAGTGCGACATTGCTCACTAGTAAACTAGTGGCCAGTGTTGCGTCTCACTAGTTAACTTGTGGCACAAAATGCCAGCCGTTTGTGTATTTATTCAAATTCCACTAGTTTACTAGTGTGAGGTACATTTTTTTCCAGCTAGTTCACTATGGACAGTGTTTTGTCTTAACTAGCTAACATGTAAGGCTCAATTTGCCCTCTATAAGCTACTGCAAGACATTATAATGCAGATATGCTCACTAGTTAACTAGTGAGTCTGTCCTGTTCCATTACAAGTGAACTAGTAAGGCCAAACATGCCAACTAGTTAACTAGTGAGGGCCAATTTGTCACTAGTTAACTAGTAAGACCACATATTTGCATTACAAGTTAACTAGATAGGGATTTTTATTAAATTCTGCACTGTGATTGGTTGTCATATTTTAATTGGACAAAGGGAGCCAATAGAAAGCCTCAATTTGAGGAATTCTCCGCCTCCTAATTAGAATTCTGCTCCACTAGCTGACTAGTGTAAATTTAGAGTTGAACTAGTTTACTAGTATAATTTATGACCTCACCAGTTAACTAGTTGTACAATGGATTCATCAACTAGTTAACTAGTGAGCCTTATGTCATCACCTAGCTAGCTAGTAAGCCATTTATGGTTCACTAGTTAACTAGTGATATTGACCTAATGCAACTAGTTAACTAGTCAGAAGTTATGCCTTCACTAGTAAACTTGTGCACATTTTTGGGTGTCACTAGTTAACTAGTGAGACACAAAAACCTTCACCTGGCTTACTGGTATCCATTTTGGCCTTTACTAGTTGACTCGTGGACATTTCCAGCTGTCACTAGTTAACTAGTGAAGCCAAAATGTGTTCACTAGTTACCTACTGGGGATTTTTGCTGTCACTAGTTAACTAGTGTGGGTATTTTGACCGTCACTAGTTAACTAGTGGACAGTAATGGCTTGCATGTTCATGACAATTATGTCTGATCTCAAGGTATCAGAATAAATGCTCATTCGGCTTTCCATACTGACAGTATGCATGCAGAGAGAGCAAGCTCATCCTTGCACTTAAGGGTAGTTTATGGAAAGCATAACATGTTTTCAAAGTCTGATCCTGATGAGGTCAGTGGGAGAGGCGGGCAGACTGAGACAAACCACTAATGTGTGACCTTTAAATACCATATTCAGCTGGTATACTAGTGAGGAGTTTGGAGCTTGAGGCTTTAAAAGTATTTAATCCTCAGAGATTAAAAAAATTCTAAACAGATCATTATATACAAAATTTTGCATCATAGTTAGTAGTTAGTCTGTTTAAGACACAAACTTTATATTGACGAAACCTTTCTCACCAAATTGTTTTACATGGATGTATTCAAGTAACTTTTTAGGGTTTTACAATAAAGAAATGTGACTGCTCTTTGACTCTGGAACATAATTTTCACTGGCAAAACTCTATTCTATATTTGCACAAGTTCTGCACAAATCTGGCTCCAGCTATATTTGAGATACCCTCTGTAGATTCACATAAACAACTGATCAAGTAACAGAGTGATTTGCCAAAGGACAGGTTTAGTTTAGACACATCAAATCACTTGAACTATTAATTACTTATCAGCATGGTTGAGAGTCAGCTGAGGCACATTTTGAGGAGTTATTTTGATTTGAAAACTTTCAGGATAATTGTGTAGCTTAGCATGTTATGGCAGATTTAAACCTGAAAAACAAAAGGTGATAATTTAATAAGTTTAACTTCAGCATACCACCAATAAACTACATAATTTGACAATAGCACTGCATTGTTTTGTTACTGTGGGTTATCATACTGGCATGTCAGTGATAAACATTCTACTCATCGCTTTTTTCCAGATTTCCACAGTTTATATTAGCACCAAAAAATGGCATTGCATAAATCCAACATCACTGTCAACAGCACTAATTAGGGCTCTGTTTTGTCCTATACAATGATCGACAGGAGGTTAGCTGACATAATATTGAAAGCAATCGTGTTGAATTTGGTTTGTTTGTATCGAGGATTTAACCCTTTAAAATTCCTGGAATTCTCTCTTAAAATGGTTTTAAAAAGCATGCCCAAACACCCAAAGAAGCATTCCCACAGTAGATAGTAATGATATTGTCACTGAGTAATATAATCTTGAATACTAAGATGAAATTATATGCCCGCCTATTTATTTTTTTACAAGCACAAGCTTTAAAAGTAGCTTCAGCATTGAGTGGTAGAATGGAAAACACACGGCTTCTAACCCATGAAGTATTGCCTTTACCCACGCCAAATTTACCAAAAAAATGCATATTTTTCACATATTTTTCTAGCAAAAGGTTCGGTCTTGACATATGTGTGCCAAAAGATGTGTCTTTTCCAGAGTAAATGCATAACACATCACTGTCCTCTGATTAATTAAAACTCATCAGAATCGTAACTGTCTCATTTCAACCAAAGCTCTATGGCTTCCTCTATGTTGCATTTTGCCTTTTGTTGCTCAATTTCTTATTAGTGCGTAACACTCCGACATCTTTGAAGAAGTCATTTTACACACACACATAAAAAAGTGTAATTTTACGCATGGTGGATACAAGTCTTGTGATAAAGCCTGGTCCTATATTAATTTACAGAATTTGATGCACCAGTCGACAGTTACTGCGTCACAATTGGTTTGAGCCACATACGTTACAATAGAGGTAGGTACTTTTCACCCAGTACCCAAAGGTTGAAGATTTTGCCATAGCAGGGGGGTAACCCTTCATCTATTGGAACAAGTAAGATGTCAATCAAATACTAACACCACTGGCAGGGCATTATGCAATTCTTAGACTAATATGAGCCTGCTAACAGGTATAATGGAGACATGAGAAATACATACAAGGGAAGAAATTAGGATGGAGGCAGCAGCAAATTATGTTAGTTTATGGACATAAAACTTTTTATTGACTAACTATTTTATTTGAGTACATTCAGTAAACTCTTGTTGATGTAAATTGTCTGTTTTTGTTAAGATTGCTCTGTTCTGTCTTTATTAGGCTTTGAATGGTAAGTTGGACAGTATTTTGCTTTCTCAATCTTCTTTCAAAGACACTCCAGCCTTGTCAGAATAAGGTACAAAAAAACCTAAAGTAATTTATCTGCAATATATTCGAGAAAACAATGTTGAACAAAGCTCCAATGCAAATATTGCTAATTTGTCAAAAGTAGGAAGCACAGGCTTAAACTCAGCGCCCTAAGACCTTTGAAGGTCATTACCATCCAGTTTGTTTTCTGCATCGATGCTCTACACAAGGGTGACTGGGTTTGAGTAGCTACCTAACACAGCTCATTAGCTCTTTGTGGTTCAGGATTTGTCTCCTAATAAACATAACACTGTGAGTGTCAGGTAAGTACTGGAATTACAAGTAGTGTTAGCCTTCATTACTGAATACCTTTCCTTCACAGCACATTTTGTTACCTGGCAAACATCTGTAATTTAGCTGAAATCACTACTTCTTTGTTTCTATTCTTATGTCTCTATTCTTATGTCCCCCATCTGGTCAGTCACATTGAGCCCATTTGTGTCTTTCTACATCCATTGTGGTCATATTATGTTCATCACAACGTATTGAGATGAAGACGTCCCCATATGATTGCAGTACTTTGTGTTGTAGAAGAGAATGCATGAGTATGTGTGTGTAGGAGAAAGGGAGGGACATGCAAAGCATTTTAAAGATTGAAAGGTCAGTCTTGCCAATCGTTTGACTATAATGTGTAGGATTAATCCATTCTCTTATCCTTTGTGCTTGCTGTAATGAAGAGACCATGTAATATGTGAAGAGCAGATTCTATCCTCACTTGTGTTTTCTCTTTTCTCTTAAGTACTGCTTGGAAAAGTAGGCCTTTGTAACATGAACTGGAGAGGAAGTTATTTAATATAATTTTCAAATTAGCTTTTATTTTTGTTCCTGCATGAAAGCTGTAAAGCATTAATGCAATTATCCCCTCAATATTTTAAAAGCGTATAAAGGACAGTGGATATACTCACAAATGTTTTTTTTTCTCCTACCCATCTAAAACTTTTCTGCAAACAGCCATACGGCTATCTCTGGTGGTCTTCATTTTCACATAATTGAATCGAGACTCTTCCAACTGCGAGGCAGGATTTGGTTAAGCTGAAAGTCCTCCTTGACTGCTGCTACCTCTATGCAGATTCGGTTACAGCTGGTACAGCGACAGCAGCCTGCCAGGGCCTGTCTCCGTGGATACCTCCCCTAATTACTGTGTTTATTGGAAATTAAAGATATACTAGCTAATGAAACGCGGCAAACATTACCGCCGAAGCAATGTCATTAATTCTAGCCTGGCTCTGGTCTCCCATGTGAAGCAGAAGCAGAAAGAGGTGCAGCATATTAGCATAAATATGATTTTAGTCAGCTGGAAAGTACTTAAATGAATAAATAAAGCAAGGAAAAAAAGGTGTGTTTTCTGTTCTGTCTTTAGAAACGGTAAGAACTCAAAAGAATAGTCAATGGTAGTAGACTAGGGATACTAAAGTCTTCGGACACGGATAAACTAGGAGGAATTAATTTTATCTGGCATGGTTTCTTGAGGATGACCAATACATTTTTGGTAAGAAGAGAAATGTGTTCGTTTACTCAGGGTAGAAAGAACAAGAACAAAATTCCTTCTGGGTCAGGATATTTCATATTTCACAAGAATTGAGTAACAGAACTCTTGGGAACTTTTCAAAGGTCCCAGTGCACCATTTGCATACTGTAATAGCTGCTTAAACGCAATGCAAAAAACATAAAAAAAAGTTAAAAATAGACAATTTGTCAAAAACAAACTGAGCAAAGAACAAATGTATTTCTTCTTGTGGAATATGTGCAAACCTTTAGATATAGCCACTTTGCCTTTACCCTGTTACAACCTTGCTCTCACTTGCATTTTCACACTCCCTACACAAACGAAATAACCAACAAAAGATTTAAAGATTAAAATGCCTATATCATAAACAGTGAAGGTTTCAGGAGATTAAACATGGTGGCAGAGAGCGGCTGTGTATTTCAGTATCAATAAATTGATTGCCCCCAAACTCGTTGAGCAGTGTAATATTTTTTTTTCATCTTTGCAGTATATGAGCATTGGAAATTGCCAATGCTTTTAAAATTAATGTATAGATTTCCTTGTCATCTGTCAAGAATCTGATCATTAAAATTGATTAAAAAATTTCAAATAATTACCATTGCTTGCATGTATTTTTTATGTACATTTGTTACTCCTTTGAACCTTTTGCATCTTAACCACTGTTAACTAATGTTCAAACTCTTTCCAATTTTCATGTTGTCCTGTCTTGCATCAGTAAAGCAAACTCAGTTGAGGCTCAACAACAAGTGAGGACAGCAATACCATCTGCAATAACATTGGTCAATAATGATTACTAGGGGTGTGCCAGTATGCCAAACATCCCGGTTCGCTACATACTTTGGTTTGCCAAAGTCACGGTTCGGTCAATTGTCGGTACAGCAAAATAGTTGTGTTAACAGGTAATGCTTTAATTACAATCAAAATCTCTGATTCCTATATGTTTTAAAATACCTTCACAAGGAGATCCAAAAGCCACGAGTGTATATAAAATGAAGTTTTACTTGCATCCATAATGCAAGGAGCTGTCCTATAGATGTTACAGAGACCAACTGAAGAAATACAGTTTACACATCACATTTTATAACAGATGAATGGCCCTCTACTCCTCCCACACATTTCTTTACTTTTTGTATTGGGAATACAATTTTATGACCCAAATCTCCTGGTAATCCGGGGAGCACATGTCCCCACCCAAGAACCCCAGAACAATTCCAGTCTTTACAGATCAATAATGTTCTACATACAAAGTATGTCCATATCCATTCAATATCCATTCAAAGTACAAACAACTAAATAAATGATACAATGTAATACTTGTCTTCCTACAACTTGCATTAAATTCCCCAACAACATATTCTCAGAAAACAAAGACATAAAAAATAAACTTGAAGATTTTCTCATTAGAAATTATTTTTATGGTTTTGAGGTTAGATACAGTAATCAGCATATAAATGGAGAGAAACTGAATAACATAAGGACAAATTCTAACTGGTAACAGCTTCATGCTTTCCAAAGTAATTTCATTTTTGTCTTACAATGGTGTGATTTTCACAGTGACAGACAGAACTTACAGCAGCAACAATCAGCAGATAATCATAGGAGTTTCAATAAACTGACCAAGCCTTCAAGTAAACACTTGTCGGTAGCTCCTATCACACTTTCAAACATCAGAACCTTTTATTGTGTCATTTTACTCTAACTACTCTATTTTTTATCATCTGGAGTCTTGTAATTCAGTTACAGTTTCCCTGATTGCACCAATAGCAGAGAAATACAATTGATAAATTTATGTCTCAATTGGGTTCCAAGCAGTACACTAACAAGGTCCTCCACTTATTTTATAATTTTTTTTCAGTTTAGCTGTTCCTGTAAAGAAAAAAAAAAAGACAAAAGAACATTCCCATTACTCTCATGTTCACTCACTGCTCATCCTTTTCTCTGTAGGTTGTCTGCTTTTTTTCCTTTCTTTGCCTTGCATGTTTTCGATTGCACTTAAAAGCGAGAAGCCACTTTTTTCTTAACAAAGGAGCATCAAAAAAGAGAGCACAAGAGGGTTTTCGTATTTCTTTTGTTCATTTATATATATTTTTTTCTCATGCATCTCTGGAGACCACGTCTGTTGGAGTATCAGTCAACGTGGACACAGGAACTCTGGGGACTGCCATTCTCTTTATGCCTCCAGGGAAAACTTGTTCGGAACAATTTTATTGCACTAGCTCCACAGAGGATTATTCCTGTCTCTCTTCCGCTGCCTTCATTTTTATTTTGAAAACATGTAGATGGTCCTGTAAGAAGTAAGGATTAGAGGATGTGAGACATAAAGATGGGAACTCTTTGTCTTATGTAAGGATGTCAACTCTTTGTAGATGGTGCATGGATGTGCATGAGAGGCAGTTTAATGCTATGCTTTGTTGTCTGTTTGATGCTTCACAACTAATTATTCTCTCCGTAAAAATTAAGAGCCCTGCATCTTTAAACATTAAGCACTGCCATCCAGCGCTAGAAGTTCCCTGCTGTGGTTTGCCAGTTTTGTTCTAAACCCATTTCTTTGTGTGCAAATGTCCTCCTCACACCTTGGAGCTGTGCTATAATATGATTAACGCGAGAGTCATCCCAGCAGTTGTCCATGCTCCAGAGCACTGTCTGCCCTTTGGACCGTCTACAGCTGCAGTGATGAAACACAACACATTTATCAGGAGCCCTGATATTAAACTGCACCATTTTCATCATCCCAGCACCAGGCACCACACCCTCAAAAAATAAAAAAATAATAACGTAGGAATCCAATTTGATAAGGCAATAATTGGATTTACAAACAACTGAGAGGAGATGTGATCCCAGATTATTTATCTAATGAAGTCTTGTGATATTGGCCATATGCAGATTGTTAACTATGGGAAGTGTTTTTAATAAATCCCCTGGCACATTGACAGGTGTGGAATGGAATACATTATTAAAGTCTTGTATTTGTGAAGTCCTTTTGCAGATAATGATGTTAGAGATGCTTGACAAAATTCTGATTTGGTGGCTGCCATAAGGGAAGGATGGCTTAAACCAGGCACGTTTATGTGTAAGAACCCAGGTGTGTTTAAAGCTCTCACTCAGTCAGTTGGTGAGTGAAAGCTGTCAATAAATAAGCAGGAGATGCTGGGTATCATGACAGCTCTCCTGGGTACAGAGGGGGAACTGCATGTAGAAATGGTCCTATCTTTCCATCCATCTTTGCCATTGTGTCACAGTTTAATCCCTCCATCCCATCTGGGAGGAGCTGAGATTGCAAGGCTCCTTCATTCTTATAAGTTGACTCCCAATAAAACTTGTCCCCAGTGACTCTTGGCTCCTCACAGGGTTTGATTAAAGCTATTCTGCCTTGGGACAGCAGGCGTCCATAAGGTGACGGCTCATTCAGAAGAGGCACATAATGGCAGCAAGACTGTGGACTGTATGGAGCCCTTGGAGAAGTATGCATTAATCGCCCTGATGGCAAGGAACATAGACACGCCTGCAATTTGTCTTTTGTGAGGGGCCTTGAGGGACTTCTCACACGCCCTCGATTGCACGCTGTCTTGAAGCTCGTAGCTCGTCAAAGAGCTTTAAAGTGAAATTTTAATGAGCTACAGTATGCATTGCCCCCCAGTGTGATTTTTCTGTTCGAATTTAAAGGAGTGGATGCCTGTGGATGGCGTCACTGAAATTATCAGCAGAAGAGTGCTCATGTGTTTAAGACAGTATGTGACCTCTGTGAAACAGCAAGAGTGGAAAAGAAATGTCTTGTGTTCCTTCTTCTCCCCCGCAACTCTCCTCTAATCTCCCCGAAGGCTGATAATGATGGACAGACAGAAACATACTTCCATTCCCTTTCCTGGATATTGTAACATCTCTGCCATCCTCACAGGCTACATATTGGCATGGTGACCTATTTTTATAAACATGTTCCTTTACCACCTCCATGCCAGATGCTGCTAAGCTCAGAGGGACCATGGAAGAAAAAGGCTCCTGTTTGCAATGCTGGTGTCCTCTCCACATCTTTAGGTCACAACATCATGTCCATTTTGTATATTTTTTTGAGTGCTTGCGTGAACAAAATTTCAAATAGTAATGTTTGTTGAGCTCAGAAGGAACTGTTCAAATGTATGTTGTGAAGGGCACCGATAATTGAGAGAAATGTCAAACGTGCTTCAGGTGTGTCTCACCATTCATAATTTGGTCCTGTCATCTGGTTCCTTAGTGCATAGACCAAGGCAGGAACAGAGACAGGCAGAAGGATGAGTCTCACTTTGTTAACAGTCCCTGGCTACAGAACAGCCCCTGTCGCCTGCTTTCGGAGGGGTGATTTTTCAGCCTCCAGGTGTTTACCTGCAGGATGCACATCTCTCCTGAGAAACACATCAGTGTCACACACTAGCTGTGGGCAAGAACATCGCTCAGTGAGCGAGTGAGCAACGCAACAAGGGTTGGGCTGGCAGTGGCAAACAAACAGAGAATTGAGGGCAGCGCTATTTTGTGTGCAGCTCTGCTGGAGCTTCATTAGGTGTGAAGCCATCTCAGAACATGCATCTGTATCCTGCAAGAGATCCCACCAGAGACTACACTGAGAGAGCCATCAAATCTTCTATAGTAGGACCCTTTGAACATAAAGCACCAGCCCCCCTTTCCTTCCTTCATTCCAGCTCCCGACTAAACACTGAGCCTGGATGGTAATTTAATGAGAATTCTGTCCTGCCTAAGAATACTGCAGCTGTGTGGAGACAGGATGTTTTGTTAATTTACTTTACTTTCAATGTGCAGGCTGTGGGGTGAAAGTTGCAAATGGAAAGAGGAATAATAGATGAGTATCTGCTTGCATCTGATGAAAGGTCTAAGTGATACAAATGTGTCCTATTTCGGTGATCTATCCAGCCCTGTGTCATCAATGTGATTTGTGTGAAAGGTCGAGAAAGAAATGACTTTGGCTCAGGAGGCAAATCTTTGGTTTATGTTTGTTGCGCCCGAGCAGCAACCCACAGAGCAAGAGGCTGCCTGAGACCAGCGTCTGGAGCAGGTGGTGTTTTTTGGACGACAGAGCTGATATATCATTTGCCATGGTTGTACTCAATTAGGCTATTTGTTGAGCATAGCTGCATGAGCTTGGCTTAATCAACCAAGGAATGGAGACACCAATGACAAAAAAGGAAATAAATTAGGCATGGCCAAGCCACACTTTCTAGCAGCATGCAGGAGAAATGCTCCATTTAGTTGACTAGCTCCTTTCCCCAGCAACCTCTGGTCCTGTTATACTGGCACAAGTCCACACATGGCGCAAACACAAACCAGACACTTTTTTTAATGTGACTTTCCTATGCAATTGATCTAACCTTTCTGAATTATGACAGTGCACATCAAAAGGTCAATTAAACCAGATGGGCACACTTAGTAAACAAATTGAAAAACCGAAAAAAGTGGGAACAAGTATAATTGCCCCGTGTGGCATACATCAAAGAAAGTGGTATTGCCATGACAAAGAAACAACATTTGTTTACCCTGATTATGCCGAGACCTTGAGGGGTGCTAAAGCATCTGTGCAAGTGGGTACAACCCCGGAGGAAAGAAGTCAGACTGTGTTAATAGTGGAGCAATCAGTGGCCATTCAGGTTAATGGGCTTTCAGCAAGTCAGCCCTGGCTAATGTGTGATTTGGAGGGTCAGCCCGTAGCTCAGCAGCTACACCGGTCACATCCACCCTCGCCACATGCTGCCAATGCAAGCCTAAGTTTTTCCACCACACCCTCAGGCTTGTCGACTGCTTATGACAGTAAATATTTGATTAAATAAATGAAGGTTGATTAGCACTCAGAGGCCTGGCAGGTGACTTGGGTTTGAACTTTATACTAAGGGCCTGTTTTGTGATTACCATCTACCCTGTCATCTCTTGTGCCAGTAAACTAATTCAAGGAGTGTGTGGGTGGTTCTGGAGAGCGATGCCAGGTGATTCATTTAATTTTAGAGAACTGCACAGATAATGTGTCAGTCTTGCTTCAATCACGGGAAGTGAAAGCTTCCGTGCCATCTCTGTGAATCCTCATTTTTACCTGTTCCTCTTTCGCTGCTTTTCTGTCTCTTTCTTCCTTACTCACTTTCTGAGACCTCTTAAGCTGTGACATTTCCGTTTCCCTGGAGACAGAGCGTGCCAGACGGTTGCCACAGCAACGCCCTGCTCTTTAAGGCGTGCACAGCATTAGTCCATCCCCTCCTTTGCCCCATACCGGGGAGATGGGGGGGGGTAAAGAAAAAGAAAGGGGAGGAGTGGGGGACAAAGGTGTGGGGCTCCAGAGAGAAAGCACACCTGCTGACTTCCTGCTAATTGGCTGTGTCTCTTTCTCTCTATAGCTCCCTGTTATACTTTAACTTTTTACCACCTCCATGGATTGTCCCCCTTTCTCTACCTCAGAGGTACTCTATGAATTGAAGCCCCCTCTCAATATCCTCCTTCAGAGAGTTTTATACACTCATCAGATAATTTATTATGCCCTCCTGGCAAGTAATTGGTTTGGACCAGATTTTGTCTTTAGAACTGCCCATTCTTTGTGGTATAGATTCAACATGGTATTTTTAATATTGCTCAGCGTTTCTGGTTCATGTAGAGCTCCAGGTGACGATGTCACACTGACAGGAAAAATGAAAACAAGCTACAGTAGCTATCTGGCTATTCACAAGTTTTTCGAGCTTAGCGAAAATTGTTTACCCGTGTTGTGCCCCTGGATGCACAAAACACCGAGGTCAAGTTAAAGACGGAGCCTTTTATCGCATCCCAAAAGATCCAGCTCTAGGGGAAAGATGGATTTGTCCTATAAAATGAGGAGCGTGATGGATAAAAAAAAGAGTGTTGGAATCCGTCTTTCAATGGATTTTGTTTGTGTAGTGACCATTTCATTTAAGGTAACTTCACCTGAACACAACATTTGTTTAAAGTTTACATTAGTAGCCTACCTCTAAGGATTGTAATCAAAATGTCTCCAAATGTTTAATGAAAATGGCTTTCGAACGTTGAAAATGTATCTGTGACAGTGTAACAGAAAAGGCAGAACAGTTAACTAAATGGATATTTTGCTTTAATTAGGATTGTTAGCATGCTTTTATTCTTTTATTAAGATTCTTCCTTGCTTCCTACAGTTATTTTCCTTTGATTATTCTGTCTTGTTGCTCACATAGCAACTGGTAAACATTACATAAAACTTTTGCAGAATGATAACAAATTTTGTGATGTCTGCATGCTGCTCTTTACATGTCTTGTGATCACAGCGAGGAACATACTAAGGTGTAATTTATCTTATTTTATGAAGCAATGATCGATTAATGGTCAGATATTGACACACTTCAAAAGCACATGGACCTAGCTGCTCGTTGCTCCACTTACCTCCTGGTGAAAACAATGCAATCCTTTGTTGGAAGATTCTAAATCTGCATCTCGATAACAAATCCCGATTGTGTCATTTATATCCCTCCGGGCTTTTATATGCTTTAAGTGATGCTCTAGAGTAGGACAAGGGAAAATTGGTCAGGAAATAGTATGTCAGGGTGTCTCAGGTCCGGTAAAAGGTCCGTTCCGATAGCTTCTGAAGTTTTAAAAAGTATTCAACGGGCATGGTGAGGGTCGGAGATGTTTAAACTTTTTAATTTTCCCGTATATAAAATCATATCTTCTGTTTTAAAATGGGTAGTAAACTAAGACGGAGTAAAATCCCATTCTGCAATTTTAATTTCATTAGATTAATTCCTGCTATCAAAGCGGCTACACTCTGAGAGTCATGTGACATCCGGAGCTCCATTGAGACAGTAGCCTCATGTGGTTCCCACAGATTTGTTTGTTGCACGCCCATGATGCAAATCTCTTCTTGCACCGTATCCTAGAGCTGTTCTGCTGGATTTAGAGCTAGTGACTGTGTACGCCATTGGAGTACATTGTCAAGTTAAAAAAAAGTAACCCGACAGATTCTGAGCATTGTTGCATGGTACATAATCCTGCATATAACCATCAGAAGATTGTGGTCATAACAATGTGATTAATGTCAGGTTATGGAAGTTCAAAAATGCTCAACTGCTAATAAGGGGTTCACAGCACATAAAGAAAGATCCACTACATTTTGTAATGGTACAGTCATCCATTACTTTATGTTTAAGCCAAATTCTGATCCCACCTGAATGTAACATCTAATTTAACTAATTTAGATTAATTGAACCCGATAACATTTTCCTAATTTAGGTGAGTTTTGGGTGAATTATAATTTCATTTAGTGATTTACTGTATTTTCTTTTGAACTACACAGTGTTGCTCTGGTTAGCACTATAGCACTCCAGCAAGAAGGTCCTGAATCTTCCCGCTGTCCAAAAACTTGACTGTTATAGTGTGTTCACACCGCACGCTTTGTTAGCATTAAACAACACTCACAAAGTGGCAAGTTTGATGCCTAGGCCTACACATTTTTAGGCTGAAGTTTGCACAGCGCATGGGCGGGCCTTTCTATGGCAGATGTTTTAAACACTAGCGGATCATAGTTGGCTAGACAATATTGACGTCGGGCGACATTACTGTGAGTACAGTGAGTCGCTCTGATTGGTTGATGCGCTGCGTCATGAGCATTAAGAGCATGAAAAGTTCAGTTACAGTAGCTGAACTTCTGAGTTGCAGGCTTTTGGCGCTTTGAAGCTTGAAATGCAGGAAAATGTTGAATAATTGACGCAGCCAACGCACACAAAGCGCCGCAGAGACTGAATGCACCATTAGGGTAATTGGTTCCTCTAGAAAATTGAGAGTGTATGTGTGTGGTTGTTTATCCTGTGGGTCTCTATGTTGGCTCTGATGGAGTGGCAACCCTTGTAGTGTGTACTCAGCCTCTTACCCACTGAGCACTGGAAATAGCTACCTGCCTTCCTACAAACCTGCACAGATAGGTGGGTTTCTTATCAGTGAATCAAATGGATGCTGTATCCCATCTGCTTCAAGCTTCGATATGTTACACATTCAGAGGTGGTACTCCAATACAAGGAATGCAATGAATAGTTATTTCCCCATACTCCTCTGGTTGTTGTCCATGTGATTGGCTTATTCCATTTTTGCATTAACAAGCAATTAAAACAATGTACATAAAAGAGTTACAGGTGAGTGTGCAATTCTGAAGCAGTAATTCTGACCCTTACATCTACTGTGATTCTTACAAGTCGCTTAACATATCGGTGTAAACCCTCCACCTTGTCCTTGATTCAAAGCACTGTTCCAATATCTTAAAGGAATTTATTTACTTTATACTGTTTTGGATTCTAGCTTCATGCAGACCTGGAACAGATGAGGGTATGTTATAATCTATATAATCATACACATTTTGTTTTCTTCTCTCTACATATTAAGCACTGGCTGCATACTGACATGCATGTCCATAAGGCGACAGTTTTATTGTTCAGTCTTTAGTTTCTTTCAGATATTATTAATATATTAACCTTTGAAGAGCTTAAACTATATTCACTACTAGCCTCTACCGTACTTGGTCTTTGATTCTTGACTCAGGCGGTTTTTTTCTTCTTCTCGGTAGTCATCTCAGGGAAGCTTGACAGGGGCCCAGACCAGCCTGTCACCCTATCAGCGGGTGACATTTGACCGATATGAAAATTACCTTGTGTGCATCACACTGGGGCTTAGCTATTTCTGTTCAATTAAGCCCATGAACAAACCGCCTGTTTTTTTTCCTGGCGATACAGTCATAGCTATTGACTTATGAGCATCGTGAATGACAATTCTGAAATCTGTTTCCTGCCATACTGTGATTGCTGAGCAGTCTGTTTGTCTATTTGCCAGGAAGGCGACAGGCAAATAGATGGTTCAATCATTTGAAAGGGACTAAGGAGATAATGCAATAACGACAGAACCTAAAGGACACCCCAAACAATACACCTGCATGCTGCCTACCAGCTATGAGATATGGCTTTTCATAACATTTGTAACTACTGACACTTTTCTGTATATCACATACAGTGCCTAAGGTATAAGCTTCTACGGTAAATAGAATTTATTAGCTTTGAGTCATTCGCTCCCAAAAGAACAATTTTCATAAGGTGCCAAATACATTTAAAACCATAAGAATGTAGACATAAAAGGACTTATGATTTCATATTGTTAGCTTAGGCTAGGGCTCAGTCCACCTGGCCCATTTAGCTCTAACAGTTGGAGCACAAAATCTCACTAGTGATCCATTGACTAGCTGTGATTCATCTGTCCAACCCATCCACCTTTGACCACTTCAATTATCAAAGCCATAACAGCCACACTGCTGTAAGTGGCAGCTTGTCGGACAGTGTAATATGTCAGGGAATGGAATTCTGACCGCTTCATCATAGTGCCAAATGCTCCCCCCATAAGTCACCTTGATCATGAAGGGCTGTCAGGGGCTGACCGCTCTGGAAAAGGGATCAGCTAGCCTTGGAGATCACTGCAACTCTGAGCTAAGGTACACAATCTACACACCCCATCCTTAACTGTTAAAAAAAACAAAAAAAAAACAATAATCAAATATTTCAGCATTTTATACGGTGACCACCAATCAGAGCCAAATATGGTCTGACAACGGGTCGATTGACTAATTCATTACTAGGAAGGATTGATTAGTTAAATCATAAAAAACTGAGTATGTGTAAATACGTTATGAACCAAAAAAATTCTTTGTCGTACTAAGATATCCCAACCATTTTTTTTGTGTGTCAAAGTGAATAACTTTTGCTCAACCCAGCCTATGCATTTTTATTTTTTGTTAGTTTTTTGGGTGGGGGTGGGTGGAGTACCTATCTCCAACAGTAATCAGGCAAGAGGCAGCGTATACCCTAGACAGGTCGCTAGTCCATTGCAGGGCAACATAAAGACACACAGGACAAACAACCATGCACACACACATTCATACTTAAGGGCAATTTCGAGAGACCAGTTAATCAGTCATGTTTTGGTACTATGGGAAGAATCCATGCATGCACAGGGAGAACATGCAAACTCCATGGAGAAAGACACAGGCAGGGATCGGTTCAGACCTTTTGCAAGTTATAATAATTGCTATTAAAGGTTTGTGCTGAAGCACTGTTTACAAAAAAAAAAATCAAGAAAAGTGTAATTTATCAATTTTTTTTAAATATTTAAATAGTTATTTCCATATGGTAGGGCTAGTTGTTAGGATTGGCAAACAGAAAAAGTATTATTCTATGTTCAGCATTGAGTGTTTATTCTGATTTAGGATACAAAAAGAAAAACAAAACATAATAGCCCCTTTTGCGACAATTACTATTATATTCATTTTGAGTTGCTTAATATCAATCAATATCAAGCAAACATCCATCTTGAGAAACAATTCTAAGATGCACTTAACTGGAAGATGCTGCATGTATTACAGAAAGAGTTAATGCCATCCAGATTTTTTTCATTTATTTTGCAAGGATGACAAGAACATGGTTTGGAGGCAGGTGGTCTGGCCTGAACGTAAGGACTGCCAGGGGATAGGATATTGATCGGAGATACAGTCTGAGCTGGGTGAAACGGTGCAGCCATATCACTGCCTACGCCAACACACAGATGCTCTATAAAATGATCAGATTCCTGAAAATTAAAGATGTGTTTGTGTGTGCAGTACGGAAAGATATGAGGTAAGAAAGGAAAATGTGAGCAACGTGAACATGTGAGAAAATGTCAGAATGTGTTTCTGTGCATGTGATGTTGGTGCTTGCATATTTGTGTGTGTGTGTGTTTCTCCCTGTGTGTGTCTACACCAAACTCCTTTCAAACGGTCTCCTGCTGACAGCCTCAGGTCTGTAGGTTTGTGACTCAGAGCTGCAGTAATGGACTGAGGTGGGTTGGAAGTGAAGCCAAATGGACTGAATTCGAGGCAGAAATTAGTCATCACGCATCTCTCTTTGGATGCAGACTGTAAAAAAACCTACTTTTGCAGACAGGAAAATTGTAATGCAACTGGTAAATTTACAACCCAGTGTTTTTCTAGACTATTTAAGGTTTCAGCTGCTCAGTGAGGCTGATGGGTTTTTCTGGATACTTGAGAGAAGGGCAAAATAATACAGAGTTTTTCTCATTTTTCATCTGAGCTGTCAGATATTCTTTGGAGGGATATTTAGTGTATTTTTTCTTTTCCTTTTGCCATGAGGCTCACAGGCATCGATTCCACTAATATCACTAACTAGAAAATACAAATTTTCCCTGGTGTAATGCTCACTAAAACTTTTCCCATTCATTTGTTTCATCTGCATAATTTCAATGAGCAATAATTATCATAACAAAGATTTGGTGTCCTCTGGTGATATTTCTCAGTGAACAAATCCAAACTTAATTGCGCTCAAATAACATCTAATATAGAGGAAAACCAACTGGTATGTTGACAGTTATATGATTTACTGTAGATAAGGTATAGTTTTAACTGAAAACACTTAAACCTTCAATTTCAAAATGGCAAACACTTTTTATGTTACTTTTTAAATTATTTCAGAGGTTTAGCATTTAAGGTCAACATTAAATTACTATCCTGACCTTTTTTTATATGTAGTTTTTTTATTTTTATTTTTTACCTAATCTGCCATTAATCTGTAACCCAAGAAAATCTTAGTGTGTATGTTATGTATTGGTCTTAATTTAAATGTATTAGGAGCATTTTCTCAAACAATAGCTATTTATTGACACCATTTCACTTTTATAACATATGCATGTTGCTAGTTATATGGTCCTGTTTTGAATGGTGGATGTATATTCTGATAAAGGCTGTTAAATGGCCATTGCACTCTTTTAAATGAACAGTGAATATTTATTTTTTTTTGTCGTAATTTCCACAATGTCAATAACTAACTGTATTATGATGAAAGTTCAAGTTTCTGCATTCTGTCTCAGTTTCCTGAAAATTGCAATCATCTGGCATGATGAGTTGATTGAAATTTCATTGTAGCAGAAACAAAATTTGCACGTCTGACAAACACTACTCCCAAAGAATACTTTACATGTCCAAACGTCCTGGCAAAGATGGAGATTGCATTGCCTATGTTGCAGTATCACAAGAAGAGAGGTGGAGGATTTTTCACTTAAAGTCATATTACTATGTATGACAACTACAAATTTTCAAGAATACATCTGAATTTTTCTTTGTTTGATTAATGCTATGTTTTCCTCATACCTTTGGTTTCCAGTGTGTATAAAAACCCAAATTGAACATCTATCTAAAGTATTTCTGATATTTTTTGGTTAATACATTTTTTAAAATGAAACTTAAAAAAGTGTATGTCAGTTAACAAAAATAACAGCAACATAAATTTAGACAAAAATATTGAATATTTTCTTTTAATACGCTGGTTGGAGTACAAAGGTTCACCAGAGTTTTTCCCAAACGGTGTAAAAATGCCCTTAGCCCCTGTTAATTTAGTCCGTATTTAGTCTATTGAACTCTTTACTATTCTGTTTTTTGGGGGGATTTTAATGAAAGGCTTTGGTTAGATGTCAGCCCTGGCAAGGTTCAGGTCTTGTTCTTGTAAATTTGCCTCAGTAAGATCGGACTTTGTTGTAGCACAGCTTTTTGTACTGTGCCTCAGAGCTGTAATACTCCCTTTTTCAGTTTGACTCTTGTAAATATCTTGTGTTTTAAATTGAACCTCAGGGTGCTCTGGCTTCCAGCAGGTTGAAGATGAGGAGCTGTAGGTATGCTGTAAAAATCTACCTGTTGTTTAATGAGCTTTTGGCACCCTCACACAATGTTAAATATTGTGCATTCATATTATTTACTCTTCAAAAGCATCCCTTAAAAACATGTTTTTCTTTCCTTGCTCCTGAAGGACAACTGAGGGCTTCTTGTCATGGCAGTGCCAAGCCCTGTGCCCTCTTTCTGTCCATACTGTGCCCTGCTCAGGTGTTGCAACAGATTGTCCATGCTGTTTCACAGGAGGAAGGTTCCACCCTGCCCCTCTTCTCTGAAGTAATGCAGGGATTAGTATCTTTCCAGCCTTTTATCCAGAGCTAACACCTTTACCATGACACCAGCCGCACAAAAAAAATACTGCCTGAGCCTTGTAGCATGCATGCACGCACACAGCAAGTTCCACAACGTGGGCACCCTGACTGTGCCTGGGTGTCAACACAACCCAACTCAATTACTTTAGTCTGCAGCGCACCACTAATCCCCTCCCCACTCCTCCTCTACCCTGCCACCATTATTCCTCTACATCAACAGATTTGCATGTACTTTCATGCCACTATTTAGTTTGCAAGTTATTTTTAGAAGCTTCCGCCTAATTAGGGGGAGCTGGGGTAGAACACAAGCATAAACGGCAACATTAGTGCTGCCTCTAATGAGAGAAGATATTGTGGGTAAAGCTTAGTAATTTCATCCTGTACTCTATTATTATTCCTTCATTATCATCTCAGCGGATGGCTGACCTATCCACCTATCCAACTCTCCTGCTTTCCCTATCGTTTCTTCTTACTCTTTGGAGTCTTAGGTCTCTTTCCTCCCAAAATGTG
The DNA here is from genome assembly GCA_028564705.1 of Apricaphanius iberus. Lineage (NCBI taxonomy): Eukaryota > Metazoa > Chordata > Actinopteri > Cyprinodontiformes > Aphaniidae > Apricaphanius > Apricaphanius iberus. Next base: position 950,120 of record JAPXFQ010002722.1, on the reverse strand, counting down.
TGGGTGCTCAGGTATATATAATTGTGTAATCATAAGGATTGTTAACATAGCCCTTTGAACATGTGCCAACAACAATAAGTTGCTGGGAACTAAATAAGAAAACCGCATGATTGCTGTCCAAAAATTTGTATATCATATGCCATGCAAAAATGCCCCCTCCCTTCCACTTTTAACCACTGAAGAGACAGTAATCAGTGTAAATCAAAGACCAAATATCAGTGTAGCAGTAGCTACTGCAGGGTGACTGTGGCTCAGTGGTAGAGTAGTTGGCTTGCAATCGGAGGGTTGTAGGTTCAATTCCAGCTTCCTCCAGTCACATGTCAATGTGCCCTGGGCAAGGCACTTAACCCCCAAATTCTACATTGTCCTACCGAGCCATGTTGGGTGTCGGTGTGCGAGTGTGATTGGTTGAATGCGGCTTCAATGTAAAGCGCTTTGAGTGGTCAGTAAGACTAGAAAAGCGCTATATAAGTCCAGTCCATTTACCATTTACTGTATATCCCCACGGTAAGTAGGGGATTTGCATCCCTCTGATTTTAGCGTTAACCTCGAGAACACTCATCCCGTTTGTTACCCTAATGTCCCTGTCAGTGTCCCATGCAGAATGATTTTGGTCCATAGTAATGCAATGAGCCTAACTGGTGAGACGGAATTAAGGGGTATTGCACAAATGATCAGTCATGCTAGTTATGCATCCGCAGAGGCTTAACCAGCATTGCTGTACTTTACTAAATGTGAGCTTGTGTTGTCATGGTGTCATGATGAGGGCAATTTACCTATTGCCTATTGCAATTTACCTTTACCTATTATGAGGAAAAAGCAGAGAAAGACGAGGCAACTTAGGCACCGAAGACACAGTTTGTGAAAAATGCTGTAAACAAAGAATCCTTTCAAAGATTTGAGAGTTATTTCTTTGAATCAATCAACAAAATGCACTGAGTGAACAAAAGAGATATCTAAATCTAATCAATATTTTGGTCACCCTTTGCCTTCAAAATAGCATAAATTCTCCAAAGTACACTTGCACAGTATTTTTAAAAGAACTCGGCTGGTAGGTTTTTCCAGACATCTTGGAGAACTAACCACAAATTTTGCATGGATGTAGGCTTCCTCACATCCCAAATCCTTTTGTACCATCATGCAATCCCAAACACACTCGATAAATTGAGAGCAGGGCTCTGTGGGGGCCATAGGATCAGTTCCAGGACCTCCAGTTCTTCCCTACGCTGAGGATAGTTTGAGGTCATTGTCCTGCTACAGAATAAATATGAGGACAATCATACACCTCCCTTATGGTATCACATGATGGATAAGCATCTTCTGTATTTCTAAGCATTGTGAAAATCATAAATCCTGACCAAATCTTAAACTCTATTTGGCAAAATGCAGCCCCAAATGTTCATGGAACCTCTACATGCTTCAATGTTGCCTGCTAGACAGTAATCATTGTATCATTCCCCAGCCCTTCGCCAAACAAATAGCCTACTGCTACAGCTAAATATTTCAGATTTGGACTCATAAGTTCAAAGTACCTGTTGCCATTTTTCTGCACCCCGGTTCCTTAAGCTTGATGTGTCTTTCATTAGCTGGACTAAGGTTCCTTGGTTGACCACTCCATCTACAGTCCTCACTGTTCTCCGTTTCTTTGTGGTTTTTCAAAAGAGCTTGAACAGCACATATTGAAACCCCAGCCTGCTTTGAAATCTTTATCTAGGGAAGACTTTGCTGATAAAGTAAAACTACCTTGCATCTTGTTGCTGTGCTCAATCTTGCCATGACATTAAACTATGTTCCTAAACCTCACACTGGTTGCAAAATTTGGCTGTTTCTCGCCCAGTTTTAAGTCTTCTACACAACTGTTTCAGTTTCAGTGAATGACTTTGTTTCACCCTACTTGTGACCTTGATGATCATTAGCACCTGTTTGGTATAATTGGTTGATCATACTCCTGACTATAGTCCTACTAAATGCCTGACTTTTTGCAAGTGTACCTATAAGAATTTATGCTGGTTTGAAGGCAAAAGGTAGTAACACCTAACACTTATTTTATTTAAATTTTAACTTTTGTTTGCTCACTTTTGCTCATTTTGTAAGTTGATAAAAAATAAACAATCATTATTTACATTTCTGAGAGCATTCTTTGTTTACAGCATTTAAAAGTCCTAAAACCTTTGCACATTATTTTTTTATCAAGATTTGACAATCTTGTGGTTTGAATTTTATATATATATATATATATATATATATACATATATATATATATATACATATATATATATATATATATATATATATATATATTTATATATATATATTTGGTACAGACCAACATTTTGGACACATTTTCTCATTCAATGACTTTCCTTTCTTTTTATGACCGCAGAGTGAAGGCAAAAGTGCCAACAAGTACTAAGCATCTCTGGGAACTCCTTCAAGACTGTTGGAAAACCATTTCGGGTGACTACCTCTTGAAACTCAAGAGACTGCAAAGCAGTAATCAGAGCAAAGGGTGGCTACTTTGAGAAATCTTAAATTTAACACGTCTATTCAGTTATTTCAACCTTTTTGTTTAAGTACATACAGTAATTCCACCTTCAATGAGAAGGTGTGTCCAAACAGTATCTTTGCTGTTCCAAGTACTGCACTTTTCTGGACTGAGATGTCTGAGGTTCTTCCAGGGATCTGCTGGAGCCATTCCTCCACTTTGGGGGTCACTGCTCCGATTACCGCGGGTACTACTGTCACCTTAATCTTCCAAGCCTTCTCTAACTCCTCTCTGAGCCCTTGGTATTTCTCAAGTTTCTCATGTTCCTTCTTCTTGGTGTTACCATCACTTGGTATTGCCACATCCACCACAACAGCTTTCTTCTGCTCTTTATCAACCTCCACAATGTCCGGTTGGTTTGCCATTACCATCCTGTCTGTCTGGATCTGGAAGTCCCCCAGGATCTTTGCTCGGTCATTCTCCACCACCTTTGGAGGTGTTTCCCACTTTAAACTTGGGGTTTCTAGCCCATACGCCGCACATATGTTTCTGTATACTATACCAACCACTTGGTTATGAAATTACATGAATGCTTTCCCTGCCAGCATTTTACATCCTGCTGTTATGTGCTGGATTGTCTCAGATAACTCTTTGCGTCTCCTAGGGTCTTGTCTGGTGTGGTAGATCTGGGCCACAGGAGCAGGCTCTGGTGCTCAGAGTCTGCTCCTGTGCTGTCAGGATGAGTGACTCTGCAGTTTCCTGTAGGCCAGCCCTCTCTTGCCATTGGTAGGATTTCTTGAGATAAGCCACTTCAGTTATGTTCTGGTGTTACATCCCATGTAGGGGCTTGTCCTTCCATGATGGTTCCTCCTCCAGCACCTGCTCATATTGCCATTGTAGCAGGCTTTCACTAAGTACATCATTCATTGAAGCCTTGCCCTTGATATTTATATATAAATATATATATATATATATATATTTATTTTTAAATTCCAGTATAAAGCACCCCTTTATTTGGGTATAATAAAATGGTCTGACTACCTAGTCCTAGGAGCCATGAGCTGCAGGGGTGTATGTTGTAATGCCTATCTTCCCACTGCCCCCCCTTCTCGTCTGCCTAATCAGGCTGCTCAGTATGCAGAACAACCTCCCTGATGGCCCAGTGCTCAGGCCACAGTTGCTGACCTCCCCTAAAGCTGCAGAGCTGATCTGGGCTGAGCTTTGCCCAGTCGTGCAGCGCCAGATGTCAGAGGGGATGGATGGCAAAGATAGTTTTGCGGAGACAGAAACAACTCTGAAATAGGTAGTTTGACATGCACTTTTAAGTTCCAAAGAACATATATTTTTTTTAAATATTTTAGAGTGAATTTTTAATAAAATGCAATAATTGTGCAGATGTTTACACTCTGCAAAAGGCAATTAGGGCTGTAGATGTAATATTTACCCTGAAACATAAGGTTTTAGAGTAAATACTCCATTAATACTTTTAGAACAATAATGATATTGTTTGGTCATATTTTGAACATGCACTGTCCCCTTCTCTCCACCCCCTTTTCAGGCATGATGAAGGTATGGCTGATGTAATCTAAAGCAACATACGCTCATAATCACATAGGATGTTCAGGCACGGACTATGTGTCAAGCAGTTTCACCAGAAAGTCACGTAAGTTAAAAAAAATCTCCTCTCTGGGAATTTAGAAGTAGAATTCCTTGTCAGCCTCTCAACATGTCACACTTTAAAAGAAGTCTGGGTATTGATGTCTGGGAAGTAAGTCTGTCAGCCTTGCAGTGTGCCAGGCCATGGCTCCCGGCTCAGCCAGAACCCAGGGAGGATGCTAAACCCCCCGAGGCTGATTAGAGGCATTTCACTGGGAGGCTCCCAGGTCACTCTTTAAGCTTCTTTCTCACCCTGCAAGTCAGCCATGTCAGAAAACCAAGAGAGATGACTTTTAATGTAAAAAAAAAAAATACAGCTGTTAACCCTTCAGTTGCCTTACTTTTCCCTATTACACTACATGTCTTTAGTATGTTTTACAAAGTATCCACTTGAAATACCTCCAATAGTTTGAGCTTTCCGACTACACATATATTTTAGCATGTATGTCTGTGTGTTGCTAAGCTCTTATCCACTGGTCCTCATTGTATGTCCTGTGCTCTGACTATTTGGTCTGATTCTGTCACACACTTGTACCACCCGACTAACAGATGCGGCAGAGAAAGTACAGAAAGAAGAGAGAGAGGGAATGATTTTGCTGATTTCAAGGCTTGAGTTGTAATTCTTCTGATTATTTTCTTCATCTACTTTGCAATGTTAAATATGTTTACTCTGAAAAGTATTCTCCAAAATCTGTTCTATTTTGCAAAAACATTCATTGTATAAAAAAAGCATAGGGTGAGTGGGTAGGGCGTTATAAGTATAACAGTGGCCAGAATAAGGCATTTTCTACCATCCAGCAAAGGACTTTGTGTCTTTAACCAGCCCCAACTTAATTTTGAACCTTCATTTTAAAGTTGCTGAAAATTGAGTTATTTTAATATAATAATGTTCCTGATGTAATAATTTGAATTACTATGTAGGGCTAGAGCAGATAACAGCATCTGGTCACCCTGAAAAGAATGCTAATGCCCAAATGAAATTTGTCTTTCCATGGAAAGTGAATACAAAACTGTCTCCAATGTACTAAAAATGAAAGCTGAGCCCTGAAGCGCTGCACATCTCATTTTGTTTGCCTTTGAAATTTTATCAGTTTTTGTTAAACCACATGTGTCTTTTAAAGTTTCTTTCTTCATGGACGTTTTGCTAGTGAGACTAACTGTGTGTCCAGACCAAACGTGATAGGAGCGACTAGAGCTTCAGGTTTACATGTAAAATCAATGGAGGAGCGCGATGAAGCGCGACTTGGGGTCCCGCGACACTTCAGAAGCAGATTTGCGTCGCGGAAAAGCTTTTCTGCCTGATTCGCGAGAACAATTCGCGCTACAGATGTGATGTAAAATTCGCGCTGCTTTTTATGTGGTGCATTTTGTGCATTCGCACTCATGGCGTCTATCGCTCGAGTTGGAAAAATCTGAACTCCAGCGTCAAATCGCGCCGCGACAACCAATCAGGGGACAGAGTTTCAGTGATTCTGTGACTGTCATGGAGTCACAGCCTCAGCAGGACATGGAGGAAATACTGATAAACACCGTGGCTAATCACCCCGAGCTACATGACACAAGCTGTTTTCAATACAGAGACAGAAATAAAAAAATAAACTATTTAGATAGGAATGCTGTTAAGAGGTTTGTGGGTGGCTCTCAAAAGAGCCGTTGTTGCTGTAAAAGCACCTCTCGGCCTAGAAGTCAGCCTTGAAACGGCCTCCTCACCTGGATTCCTGGTAGCAGCTACCGCACCACGTCCCACGCTGCTCAAATATTATAAACTTTTACGAGCCGCAGACAGATGGACAGCTGCTCAGAAATCTAGTTGGTGTTTCGGCAGGCGAAGCTTGGACCTTCACGGCACAAACTGGGCGAGCAGGTCACGTTCTCCTGGCAGCGAGGAGCCGGTGTTTATGAGAGGCTCGCTGCTGTTTATGGATCCCTCCGCCGTAGCTAGAATGTTTCCGTAGCTCACCAAACCCCCAGTGCAGCGGTCCCAGCTCTACCTGAGGCCAGGCCGAACACGTAATCTACTCTTTCCTCCGTCAGCTCGGTCCATAATCCACCGGCAGCTGCCCTGTAGCCCCAGGCTAGCTCCGCTGAAGCCCGGGCCGAACACGCAGTACTCCGTCAGCTCGGTCCTCCACCGCCAGCTGCACTGTAGCCCCAGGCTAGCTCCGCTGAAGCCTGGGCCGAACACGCAGTCATCCGTCAGCTCGGTCCTCCACCGCCAGCTGCACTGTAGCCCCAGCTCCGCTGAAGCCCGGGCCGAACACGCAGTCCTCTGTCAGCTCGGTCCATAATCCACCACAGATGCACTCTGGCCCCAGCTCCGCTGAAGGCAAGTTCGCGCGTGAAAATACCATATTTTAATCGCGACCAGTTCGCGTCGTACATGCTTCAAGGTGCGAATGTGCACGCGTGTGTCGCGCTTTATATTCGCTCCTATCGTGTTCAGTGTGGACACAAGTGTTTAGTCATGTCATGTAAAAGTTTAGTAAAATATTTGTTTTAAGTATTATATGTACCTATGTATTGTGTTCAAAATATCAATGATATAAAAGAACAATAACAATTTTAATAATACAATAATAATAAAATAAGAATAAGGATGAAAATCAGTTTATCTGCTTAAAAATCAAACAAGTACATATAACTTGAAGGACTCCATGGTCTGACTGAGTAAGATGATGCAACTGATTAGCAAGATGCAATTGTGCCACAAAACTGACTGCAAATCCTCAAAACAGTAAACAAAATCTAAACTGCATTATATTTTTCACAATAGAATTACTAATGAAAAAATAATAATAATGGACCAATAGAGAAAGAGACAAATTCGGGCAAATTGAGGCTTTTAAGATTTGAAGATGTCATCATTTTATAAACATTTATATATTTATATTTATTTATTTGTTTATTCCGTACAAGTTAGCTGTGTTTTATTTATTGCTAATTTTACTGTGCAAGACATTATTTATAAATGTATTGCAGAAAACAACTTATATTAATAAGTGCTTTGGATAACAAAGAAATGAATGACAAGTTCAAATGATTAATGCCAATGTTAAAATGTTAATGTGAACGTAATGTAAACTTAAACAGGTTATCTCTGTCAAAGTATAAAAGTAATATGATATGCAAGATAAAAATAGAAACAAGAGTCCTGAGTTCTCATTAGGTCTTTAGGGCAAAAAAAACTGTACTGAACATCATATAATTCAATTCAGTTTATTTATATAGCACTATTTCACAACAGATGTCATCTCAAGGCACTTTACAAGAAGAGTTATTACAATAGAATATTTAATTTAGGAATTAGAGAACCACAGAAGATTGTGTCGTGACTTCTCAGCAATCCCTCACACTGAGCAAAAATGAAGCGACAGTGGAGAGGAAAAACTCCCTTTTAACAAGAAGAAACCTCCAGCAGAACCAGGCTCAGCATAAGCGGTCATCTGCCGAGACCATCTGTGGTTTGGAGAAGGCAGCAGAGACACAGAAAGAGCAACAGAACTGATGCAGAAGCAGAAGTTGGATAATATGGATAACAACAGAATAAAAAGTTTTTGAAGAAGGATTGCTGCCAACTCAGGGATTCCATCCAATCTTGTTTTGATGGCTTAAAGTACTACCTTTGACAGATAACTTTTTGAAATAGACTTGTCTCGTAAAATAACTTGAGATTAAAATTTTGAATTTGCGCTGAAAAATAATTGAAACTGAATTAAACTCTTTTGTAGACAGATGAGTTATAACAATAGACAATGAAACTTCTGAATAAATAACTTAAAATAAAACAAACTCTAAACAGATAAAAGCCATGCCACGTTGATGAAATGTTTTGGTGTAGCACAATGTTGAGCAAAGGCCTCAGTATGAACTGCATCAAAGAAAAAAAGAAGCCTGCTACCTGTGACAGTTTTTGGAGACAATGTTTAAAATAAAATTCAAACTTTTTTTGTAATACATTGGCAGTATTCTTTATGACACACAAAGCTAAGCTTACCTGTAATATTTTATTTTTATATATTCTTTTACGCTTCCTCTCTGCATCTGAGAAAAACAGGAAAAATTAATCAGGAAGCAAATTAAGGTTTCAAGCAAGATTTTGGGCTCCTTCAGTACTTAACTTCATACAGTATAGCCAGCTTTCAAAATAGACATTTTCCTCCTCGCAAAAAAAATAATCCAGAGGTAAACATAACCGAAAGAAGATTAGAAATTGTTGGGTTGGACATTTTATGGATACATATACATAGTCCTGCTGATACAAGTTTCATTGTTTGTCTCATTCAAACAGTGCAACAGTCACTGACCAAACTTTAAGTTTAAGATACAGTTCTCAAACATGTATTTCAAACATTTATTCCAACAGCACAGAGGAAAATAAATACCTTGTACATACGTTTTCTTGGGTTCATGTTGTGATGCAGAGTCAATCAGTGATCTTGACGTCTTGTTGCCACGGTCAGTTTCTCATTAGGTCAATGCAGGGATAGCAGTCTACTGAGGGCGGACTGACCTTTACCTTATTGAATTAAACATGCTGAGATTACAGATCTTCCCCACCTCCCATGCCTGTTACCATCCTATTATCCATCATTGATATCTGGCTAAGACTAAATGTATACAGTACATGCATTCAGCCCACACACAAACACAGATCTTACCTTCACAAAGGCAATGATGCATGCAATAAATAAACCATAAAAACAAGATTTAACCAGACAAAATATCACTTGTAAAATACAAAATGCATGTTTGGTTTTGCAGTATGATTTACAAATTATCTGCAAGATTATTTTAAACACACACAAACTGCTTTGGCACATGTAGACTACCACCTTCTCTACATAGTATTCCTGAAATTCCAAGACAGAGCATGTGAAGAAAAACATATAGAACACACATAGAGTGTTTAATTTGCCTATGCAGATGCACCTGATAGCACCATTCGTACAAGTCTGTATTTATTGTTTAGCAGAGCTGGCATCCAGGACGACCGTGCTCCCTCCTTCTTTCGCCTTGTCACATTTGTCTGTTCCTATCTGCCTCACAGCCTCCTCTGCCTCCCCCGCACTATGCCTGGGGAGTGATTAAATCTGTGTACGCCTGTCTACAAGCCAAAAAGATTGGCATGCATGCACACACAAATGCATACTCAAACACAAACTCCAAAACAGTCACCTTAACAGTGACACAGTACAGAACTAAAGATAACGATGCATGCATTTAACTACATCCCATAGATGCCTAACATCCCCTAGTCTATAGCAAATGTATGCTGTCTCTTCAGGCTATACAACACATTGATGCCTGTAGCAGCTAACTTGCTTGTCTGTGATAAAGCTAAGGGAGAAGACTTGATGTACATTGCAGTAATTTCACATGTTTTGAAGCACACCATCCCATCCTCACGATGAGTGACTCCCAGGCTGATTAAAGAGAACTCTTTTTCTCCATAATGAACACAGGAGATCCATCAGCCATTGCTTTTGAGGAACATAGCCACATCAGGAGCTAAAGTACCTGTGATCTCTCAGATTTCAACCAGTGTTGAGTAACTTGAGAGCATATTAAGTAAAGCAGTATTGAGCTGAACGTAACAGCAAAACGCACATTGCAGATAATTTGTCTTTAAGGTGCTACTATGTGGTAATATTTGCATATTCGAGTTAAGATGATTAAGGTTTTTTGGTCAGCCAGTAAGGTCAGAGTATTATAAGACTTATGCATTCTCAACTCTAATCAGGCAGAGGTAATGTTTTGCTTTAAGTTTACTCAATTAATTCAAAGCTTTCTATGGTTTTCATATGTAGGGTTTAAAACACCAAGTATGTATTTAACCACCGTTATCTTACTAGTAAATATAGTAGCTTGCAAGAAAACTTACTCCACTTTAATATTTTTCTTATTTTCTCACATTACTATAACTACAAACTGCATTACATTTTCTGGGGGATTTTGTGTCATCAACACACAAAAATACATGTAGTTTTAAAGTGGAAGGAAAGTAATACATAATTTCCTGAAATGTTCAAAAATAATATTTAAAAAGTGTGTATTGTATTCGGTTTCTCCTTATTGCAATGCATCTAAATTAACTATTGTAACTTACTGCCTAATGTCAAAGAAGTCAGCTAATCAAATTATCTATCTGTTGGTAATAAAAATAAACAACTATACCATACAACCACATCTGTCGTAAAAATTTGTTTCTGTTTTTTATTTCCATAATAAAAAAGCCAGCGACAAAACATTAGCATCACAAGAAAGCTAAGAGCTAGCTGAAGCCATCCATGTAAAGTTTTGTTTCAAATCACCAAAATCTTTAGTCAGGCACTCAACAAAACTCAAGAAAAATACTTTCGAAACAAAAGCAAGCAAGTAAAATCTGTCTTACCTTTGCCGTTATTTTAATAAAAAGTTAATTCCAAATGAAAAAGGGGTATATTATGTACTACTGTAACACATAGGAACACAAAGAAGCCATTTTTGGTTTAGAGAAGCAACCAATCAGAGCATGGAATAGCTCGATGTGGAAACCCTGTCTGTGCGTCACAGCCCGAGTCCCTCTGTATTCGTCTTTGTCATTGGTTAGGGATTCTGGCCAGCAATCATTGATTTCTGCCGACTCTGCTTTTCGATGAGGTATGGCATGTCACACGGGATAAAGGTAGTGAAGCTGATTTTAAATGTGCAAAGTTCAGAGGGACAGAGAGAGGAGATTCTTCTCTAATTTATTTTATCCTATTTTACTTGACAAATTAAATTGTTCGAAACAAAGTTTTGTGAAGTTTTTTTAAACCGCATTTTGATGACCAATTTTAAAAAAAGGATCCAAAATGTCCAATTTCATTGAAATATTCTATATTTGACTTTTTATGCCAAACTGTGCCAAATAGATTCTGCATATACTTTTTTCAATCAAAACCTCAATAATTAATTAATTAATTATTTTTTATTACAGACACCAACAATTGGTCTAAAGTCAAAAAGAGTGAGTAGTTACTACTTATGATTTGTATTTCCTTCTTTACAAATGAAAAAAAAGCTGCTCACCTCTCTATAATGTGTATTTTTTGTTTCAGGCGGAATTCATATGTTCTGTCTTTCAACCTCATGTAATCATGCCCACAATTATTTCCTTGAGAAGTTTCACATTCACGGTATTCCTCATAGACCTTCTTATTAATGAGACTAATTTGAACATTTTAGACCTTTTACAAGCTGTGAAAAGCCTTCCAGCTTGAAGGTATGCCAAATTCAGAAAAAAAACAGCCTAGAGCTTAAGAGGTTAAATAGACATGGGTACTACAGTGTTTTAATTTCGATGAGACAAAAGCTGTATACATAGAGATATTTATCCTATATTTAAAACACCATTTGTGGAAGAAAAGTAGCAGTACACATCACCATGAAAACAGCCTCCTCAGCAACAGCATTATGGTGTGGGATGTTTTTATTTTGTAGAGACCGGCAAGCTTTTCAGAGTTGATGGTAGGATAGATGGAGATGTTGTGTAACAGGAAGTGCAACGACACCTAAACATTACTAATTATGATACATATGTGAAAATGAATATGACTATTAAAGAATTTTCATTTAATTTAATAAACAATTTGTGGCACCACTTTCTGTATTTTAGTAAGAAACTTCAAACCAAACACTCAAGCGTCTTTCAAAAGACAATGCAAGTATCAAAAGACAATGCAAGTAGTCAGTTTGTGACGGCAATGAAGTGCGATCAGGTGTTTTTAACCATGTTTACTTGCATTTTAAATACTGTTGCTGGCCGCTGCTCGGCATACACTACAGACACAACTATTACATCACCCTCTGTCGCTCCAAAGAATGATCTGTATTAATAAGTCCAGTGTAATTACTGTCAAACATGTCAGCAATACTGCCATAACTCTATGGCTCATTCAAAAGTCATATTACCCTAATATGCTGAAACCTTGGATCTTTTTAAAATACCTTCAGTCTGATGAAGGAATTAATTCGAACAGTGGAACAGTATAATTGCACATACATATCGGAATAAGGACAACCAACTTTTCTCTCTAAATTGCAATAATTTATTAGCAATCTAGATCAACATTACAGTCAAACTTTTCATCAGTAAATTTCACCTATCCTACAAGCATGCTAACTTAACTATTAAACCGATTTGGGAAAATTGATAATATGTAAAGCTAGCCAAAACAGTTAATGGTTAACAACAATAGAGCCTGAACTGAACAAAGAATGAACATCAGGGATTCACTTCAAAACAACATTTTTCTCATGTAATTTGATGAAGGGAAAAGGAATGTGTGTGTGTATGTGTATGTGTGTATGTGAGTTAAACAAAGGGAAACTTACAAGGCACAAGGGGGTGCGAAGGTTAAGTTCCGCATGGGGGGGAAGCTAAGACCTAGCTCTTATGAATTTAAACAAATGGATGCACGTAAATCAACAGGGGGAGTGTAGTTAGGTGTAGCTAAGAAGTTAGGTTTTGCAGATGTTTTAGAGGCAAAGAAAAGAAAGAAGAAATGTTTTTGCTTTGGCTACAGGGAGTTTAAAACACACAACAAATTCAGCAGTTCACAAACAAGCGTTCAGCAGCATCAGTGAACAGTGGCATCATGAATCAATACAAATCAAACCAACTCTATTAAACAATAGCTAAATCGTTACAACTTATCACTACCCAAACACATAAAAGAGGATGATAAAAGAACGGGTCTCATCCACAAGGAAAGGAAAGAAAAATTTGTCTAAATGGTAAAGCTGGTTAGCATGGCAAGGTTCTTCTGGCAGCTCCATTTGCAGATCGTAAACTAGTCAAGGCCGCAGGTTGACATCAACAAGTGGCATCTGCCTTCTCCTGCTGCGATGGGCCAACTTTGGCTTAGCAGGAAGTAGTTGTCTTGCAATGGAAGGGTTGTAGGTTAAATTCCAGCTTCCTCCTGTCACACGTCAATGTACCCCCGGGCAATAAACTGAACCCGAAGTTGCCTACCAAGCTCTGTATTGGTTTATAAAGGTGTGCACATTTTTGAGTGTGAATGGGTGAATGTGGCTCCAGTGTAAAGACCTTTGAGGGTCAGTATGACTAGATAAACACTTCAGTATATAAGTCCAGTCAATTTACCATATATCATTTCCCTAAAGAACAACCCTGGTGCAGTTCAGCGGTCAGCAAAGCACTCCCAGAATGGCTAAAAGGAGCCTTAGAGCTGTTCAGCTTGTACTTTAAAGGTTTAATGGGATTTCTTTCCCACCCAGCAAGTCAGAAATAGAAAGAGATTGACTAGTGAAACTCCCTCCTCCATCTGCCAGCAAGGCAGCATGGATAGATGAACATGGTTGCCCATCACAGGCTTTTATGGACTTTGTGATATCATGGCAGTGTGGAGACATTTGAGAATACAAGGAAATGCAGTCTGTTTAGTCCGTTTGAAATTAAATTAATCCCAACAGAGGCTAATATTGTGCAGCCTTGGACATCAGGCAGAACTTCACCTTCCAGTAGGATTATGACCCTGAACACACAGCCTGTGTGTTGGACGCATCACCTTCCTTTGGATTCAAAGGAAGGTTTGAAATCAAATTGAGTTACTGTATTAAAATGTTCTAAAGAGAGAACATACAAATCTGGAAAGAGCTTTCCATCTATTCTGAGCCCCATTTTTTCCACAATACTGTAAGAACAAAATAAGTAAAGAAAAACATAGCTATTCAGTAAATTATATCCAATTCCCATGTCATGCTTATAGTCATCTTATGGGGATCATCAGGGGGTGTAAAAGCTTAATAACTGTATAGTTAAACATTTTGCTCATCATTGCAATGTGGGAAAGTTGTTTCATCTGCAAAAAAATAAAAAAAATAAAAAATAAATTGCCAATCTAAAGTAATTAAAGATGATCTTGGGCCAAGAGCATGTAAAGTGTCTCTATGGAGGATACGGGTAAAACCACCCTGTGAGATTTGAACACCAATTTTTATTCTTCAGTATTTTTTAAATACATAACTGCTCACTCAGTCTTCAGATAGTTATTTGAAACACATGTTATAAACCTTTTTATTTGCTTTCATTGTTTTTAGCAATACATTTCCTAAGGCTCAATTTAATATCCTTTATCTTCAATGATAAAGCCCAGACAGCTAAAAAATGTTCTAGACATATCTGCTGGTCCCCAGACTTCCAGAGGGCCAATGTTATAAACTTAAAAAGATGCAGGGATAGCAAATTGGGATTTGGTGTAAATGTACAAAGGTAAACTTCAATAAGGCAGCGTAGGGACTAGTCCTGCTCTTTTATCATTTATTGGCCAGTGCTTTCACAGCCTACTGGGAGATGTCCCACTTATTCCACCATACACACCCTGCCACGTAAGTGAACCCTCCTAATACGTGATAGGCCCCTGCCTCTCCACCAAGCTGCTGGCTGATCTGATATCAGGCCAGTGGGACTGATGGCTCGTATTTTCAATCCAACTTCATTTCTCTGAAGGTCCTCCTCTAGCCTGCCCTCAACCAGACACGTTGATAGAGAAAAGTTCCTCAAATCTGATTCAGAACTAAATGGAAAAGCATGAGGGCAGAATCTGTCTCTCTGCAGGCTCATATTTCATCTCCAAAAGGAAGTATAGCAAGCTGTCCTATTTTGAAGTTGTGAGAGAATTTTTAAGATGTCAAAAAATCATACAAATGTCTCCAAGCCAATTTCATCCATCTCCTCCTTTAGTCAGTCATGGGTTGTTGCTCCCCTTCTATCACAAGTAATTTGTTTCTTTATGTTTGCAACATCAGACATGGATTTTGATTATGCATTTTGTGTTTGAAAATGAACTCATCATTTCAGCTATAGAAGGCATTGAACTGAGCTCTTTGCACGGTGAAAACAGACCTTTAGTCAAAAAAAATCTGATTTTTTAGTAAAGTGAATGATTAAATCTGACCCCTGGGATGGCAAATGAATATTGCTGTTGCATGTTGAATTGTGTATATCCTAAGTTTCTATTTAATTCCTGCCTTGATGTGCCTGAAATTGTCTGTGTTAGAAGGTGTCCTGCTGACTTTTTCACCCTGGAAATAAAATCTTAATTAACTTGAGTCAGCCTATCTCATATTAGTTGAAAAGCCAAAACGTGGGACTGAGAACTAGACCGCACTGCTTTACATGGGATCATGTTGATTGGACCCAGGGCTACTGCAAAGGGTATCATAGTGTGGCTGGGCTTCTTTGTCTGCTTTGTGTGTGTCTCTCATCTCAGTTCTCTTTATGTAAGTCTCCCCATCTTTATGATGAGCCTTAATAAAGGACCTGTTAAGGCATTAAACAGCTTTGCTTGCAAACGTAGGAGCATAACCTTATGCTAAGAGGCTGGAATGGCCACAAAGTTAAGATTTCCTTCAGCTTTATTTTGAAGGATAAATAGAGAGTATGAATTCTTTCCGATTATGGCTCCCAAAGCCAAAGACACCCGGGATTCACTGGGGTGTGAGTTGTCTGGATCACCTTCATGACAGAAATGACAATAAGTCTGATCAAAGACTGACCATTCAACACCAGGAAGCCTTAATCTCTGCCTGTCTGTTTTTTTGACCTTGGCCTTGAATCGTGGGTTTGTGTGGTAAATAAAGGCTTTAACTGCCTCCAGAAATGTTTTCTTTTTGTTTCCCCTTCATCCTTTGCTTTATCTTAGAATCATACCTCTGGTCTGTCCAGCTAACTGTGATGGAGTTTTAAATGCAGGGCTGATTGGACGTTTCTAATAATGGAAACCAAGATTGACATTGATTTGAAAGAAGAAATAAAGTTTGTTGCTATTTTAACATTTTGACTGCAAATCTCTGGGGAACAGTCTAAAGCAGGTTGCCTTATGGGGGAACTATGCTGCAGCCATCTGCTAACAACAATTGGACATGCGGTAGACATTTGCAACACTAACGCCACAATGACAGTTCTCACACAAGATGCCTTTGTATCTACAGCTTTGTTTCCTTATCAGTTTAAAATGCAATTTGGACTCCAAATGGGCATAAATTGTTCCATAATCTGAGGTCAAAACAAGCGTGTCTCCCTTGCTGGTTTAACATTTGTGCCAAAATCACCTTCAAATTTTCCTGCTGGTGGGCTTCACATGGACATTCCAGGCAATTGCATTTAACTATATAAAGTATCTATTACTTCATAAATATATTAGCTGTACTTAAAAGCTATTTTGATGAAAATAACCTTTGATGCATGATTTACGATACCTTCAGTAGATATTTTCTTTCCTGCATGTTATCAATAATATTTGGTAATGAAAACAAAAATGATTCTGGATTTTCAGAGGTCTTCAAATGTTCATTTCGGGGGACAACAGAGGTGTGATTTATCCAAAGTATGTGGTATTTTTCGCAAACCTCATAGTAGGTGCAAAAACATGCAGCAAGGGATTTACTAAGCAGGCAAAGAGAGTACTGCGCCTGTTTACCCAGCAGCAAGATGTGTGCAATCCATTTAGCACTTTTGCCCTTGATGAATATGCATTCCTGTACGGCGTTTCTTTCAGAAGGCATAAAATAGTGGGAGGAAAACATGTAAATAAGTAGGTGTTCAACACACGGTGTGATTTATGAAACTTTAAACTGCACTGGCTGTTATAGCATCTATTTTTACCACCTCTGAAAGGTACGTCTTAACTTTACGCAAACATGATTTATCATAACTGAATTACTGTGATGGACTGGCGACCTGTCCAGGATGTACCCCGCCTCTCGACCGTTGACAGCTGGAGATAGGCACCAGCCCCCCCGCGACCCATTAAGGATTAAGCGGTTAAGAAAATGGACGGATGGATGGATGGAATTACTGGAAAATGAAAAATGTAATTCACCGACAGTATAGCCTAAAAGTAATTAAGTCTCTAACAGCCTTAGACTTGACAGGTTTGATGTTTTTCCCCCATTTTTGCAAAAGAAGCATCATGAATCCACTGAGCCTATTCCTCTTCTCTCTGGCTTTGGCACAGTGCATGTGGCAGAGAGGCCGGCACATGCAGCAGCAGGCGCAAAGTCCTCATCTGAATACGGCTATTTGCGCTTGTTATCATTTGCACACGTAATCTCAGTAGATCACCCATGAACCAGGAACAAGCCTGTCAAGCATTTTTTTCTGCAACACACGCCATTTGTGCTCTTTATTTGGAATATTGATAAGTCAGGCCCCATAGGTTTAAACCTTAAAATATTTATGTAGCACATATTAAATATAAACCAAGTAAAACAGTGATAAAATGCATTGCTGTGAAGGTAATATAGTGACATTTTTTATTTTCTTTTACCATTTTCAAACATTGTTCAGTGCAATTAATAAAATGTTCACTTGTTGCTGGTTCCTCGGGTGCTCAGACCCTCCCTTTTGAAGACTGCATTTTAACAACAAAGATTCTAACAATGACACCAAAATCTTTGTACCACTAAACATAACCGAGGAAAATACAGCTCCCTTACATACAGCTTGAAAAATAAGATCAATACTTTAACATTTTGACAGGTGGAGTTGTTTTTAGTTGTTAATTTATGATGCAAATATTATTTTTACCTGTAAGAATTTCACATTATAGAGAAACCGGCAAGATATTCTGAAGGTGCTGTGTAGTTCTAACTAATTGCTGTACATGTGTATTACATTTTTTTATGCCATAGGTGGTAGTGTATTAATTGGTGCACTAGAGCCCTATGAAGTGCCTTATATGCAAGTGTTCAATCAAGAATAACACTCATAAAAGAAAATGGCTTTTGAATTGCTGTCTTTTGTCATGCATCAGAGTGGAAATAATGTGGCTAGGGTGAAAATCCAAAAAAAAAACTTACAGTAAAGCCTTTTTTTGCAATCTCCACCAATCCCACCCCAGTCATATTACCAGGAGCTACATGGTAGTTCCCCATTTATTACAATAAAAGCCACTGTCTTTGTATTTGAAATCATTAATGCACCGCTGAGGTCATATTGGACCTTTTGAAAAACAAAGCTTCTGTGAGTTGGGAGATTTTGACCTTAGAAGCATACAGGAAAGATTTATTGTCTGCTCTTTGGTTGTGCTGTTGCTCCTTGTTACCAGCTAATTCTGACCACATCATACTGACACCACAGAGATGCTTATTCTCAATAGATATCTAATGTGTGAATAGGTTTTAGTCATTGTGGATTGCCACAGTGCCCAGAGTGATGCCCTGGCCTGCCTTGACACTGAATGCTGCAGGAGTGTTGGGTATGGGGGGCAGAGAGAGAAGCAGAGAGACATCTGCTCTGGTCACCCACCCAACAATACCCTACTATACCAGGAGCCATTGCTACCCTGTAGTTTTGCTCACTCCATATTCCTGTATGAGTGAGTGTGTGTTGAACTGAGTAGAGATGGGAGGTGGAGTAGAGAGCACACAGGAGAAAGGGTTTGTTCACCATATGGCCTCCTTGGACTGAGAGACAACAGAAAACAGACTGTGAACTCTAGAAAAGACAGATAAACTACTGTGAAAGGGAACAAAATTCTGTGAAAAACTGTCATTATTGTGTGAATATCTGGCCTTATGAATTTACACTTTTTTTCTTAATAAGAAGATATTTTCCTGCTAAATTGTCATATAAACCAATATGAGCTGCTGCAACTTTAGACAATTAAATTTAAACCAAGGTGTAAACATCTTAAATACAATAAGCAAGAAAATAAGTAGACTCTTTCAACACTGAGCTCTATTCAAATTGAATCATTAATGTGATTATATTTTACCTTATATACTCAAGAGGGAGTAGTTAATAGATGCAAAAGCATATTTTTATTGAGATTCCTCCCTATATTAACAGCACAATGCATTGAATATTACCAGTCATTGGCTCATTTATTGTATAGTGCAATCCAGGAAATGGTAAATACAACAACCTTTTCAAGTTTCTTAAATGGCACAGTTCTTTTCTTGATGGAGATATTAAATGGATGTTTTGTTTTGTGATCCTTAATGACAGGGCAAATGTATAGCACAAAGTAACTGAGTGAGAACCAAGAAAATGCAGAAACAAAAAAATGTGCTAACTGGTAGTCCAGTGTTTCTTCTTTTTTGTTTTCTTTTGTTTTGAGGTTGTTTATTTGTGGGTTTCAAGATTCTGCTAAATGAGAGTAGAAGATGCTATCTGGGAGAAAGTCATAGATTCAAGTGATACTAAAAGAGCATGCTTCTACGTAAGATTAGCAGACAACGATTCCTGCTATGGCAAATTATAAATTTGACTCGGTGGCACCTCTGGTTTGCAGCATCCACAATTTCACTGACATTTCAGGGTAGAGTATTAAACTTCTCGCCAACACTGACATTTGCCATCTAAGTTTTGCTTGTGTTGTGCATTATAGCAACATATGGCAAAAGAATGGAAATACATAAACCAAAACTACCTGCATGAAGATTCATGCATCTAATATATGTATGGGTGATGAATAGCATAATTGCTCGTATACCATGTTTTAAGAAATATATTTATATAGAAAGAAATTTAGGGAATATCCCAATATTGATGGAAAGTTGAGGAGAATAAATTGAGAACAAATCTGATTTTGGATCTTAAAATGCATGCCAGCATCCACAACTTGATAATGTCAATAACCCTGATAAAATATTGTTGTTGATCATTTGAAATCATTCAAAACTAGACAAGCTTTCATAGAGCGTAGACCTGCACTAATTCACCTCCAATAAACATTCCCTAACACATTTCACTGAAATCCACCCACAACTTTTGAGGAATATTAATAACAGACAAACAAACAAACCCCAGTGAACAGATAAAATCCTTGGCAGACGTAATTATTCAATAATCTTTAGTCTTCTGCATATATGAGACAAGTTATCCCCTCCCCCAGCATATTCTGCAGGATCTCTGTATAGTCCCTCTTGTGGGTTCTGGGTCTTCTCCTCATGGGAAAATACTGGACAACTTTCCAAAAGATGTGTCCAGAACTATTCTGATCAGACACCTGAAATGACTCCTTTGATGCTAAGGAAAACTTGCACTATTTTGAGTTCCCCCTGGATGAAGAAGCTCATCACCCTATCTAGAAGGCCAAGTCCAACCATCCTCCCAACAGAAGAGATTTTAGCCAATTCTATTCAGGATCTTGTTTTTTTTTCCAGTTAGATCCATAACTCACAGCCATAGATGAGGTTTGGGATATACATGGTCAGGTAAACTAAGAACCTTGCCATTTGGCTCAGCTGCTTCTTTATCAGGACAGATTAGAGCGACATCCACATAACTGCAGATGAGACCCCAATTTGTCTAGCCATCTCCTGCTCCACACTATCACCACTCATGAACAAAACCCCCATATCCTTTAAGTCCTCTGCTTGACCTCTATCGCCCTGAAAAAAAAAAATCCTCTCTTTTCTGGAGGGGAACCATGGCCTCAAACTTAGAAGAGCTGACCCCTAACCTGATCGCTTAGTTCTTGGATTGTGAATTGTTCCGATCCACTCTGAAGGTAATGGCCTGAAGAACACCACCAAAACAATATAACAAACACTTAAGATGAAAACTTGATGTACCCACTCCTCATCAATGATATGTTTTAAGAATTTGTCCACAGACATCACAAACAGGATTCTTTTTTTTAACGATTTTTCAGTAATTCAAAATCGTACATTGTTCAAGTCATTTGTTACACTTTGCATCTCAAAAGCATTTATCTCTAAAGCAGTCCCTGACCACCTGAAGAAAATATGGAACAAGTCAGGCAGAAGTTCTTGGTTTAAGAGAAATGTAACTTTTATTTTTCAAATCAGTCATATAATTCACATAATATATAATATAATTCAGTCATAATTTACACAACTGGCTTGTAACAAGTGCTGTCTAGCATTTCCAACTGGGATAATATGCTGCTAAGTTGTTGATGTCATTGTACTTCATGAAATCTCCAGGTAATAGAAAGGATCACAGAAATCTTCAAAGTGACATTTCAAGCATATTTTTAATGCACTCACTCACCTAGACAAACTTCCAAGTGCGACAGCAGACTAAACTCATATTTAAGCCTCAAACTTCACGAAATACAATGCTTGGTGCCACAATGCAACAGATAATACTTCGGCTGTGGGAAGATCAAAGCAAAGGACAAACACACAAGAGATATTTCATCCTTTTTTTTGAAAATGTAGTAAGGTGAAAGAAGATGCGAGAGGATTCATTGGGGAAAAAGTTACAAACAAGAAGACAAGGAGAGATCCATTCAAAGACTGAGAAACCAATGATGCTGCTCGTGCACTGGGACTGCCACACCCACTGAGTAGCTGGGGGCTCTGGAGTGAAGGGAGGTTTTCATCTGTTTTATCTCTTACGCCGTCTTTTGCCTCTTTCTCTTTTTGAGGTTACACGGAGCATGTCTTTTTTCTCCTTTCCCTTTTCTTCAGTGAGGCACAGATCTTAATCGCCCCTGACCGTAATCTTCCAGAGTGAAATGCTTTTGTTCAATAGACAAAAAGGAGCTTATAGATGCTGCACCCTGCAAGGCCATATGAGCATAGGGCTATCCTCTGGCAAAACGGGAGAGGTGTACTGTGTGTGTATGTTAGTGTCACATTTAGACGGTGAAAAAAAAACGTTCCTATTTTAATCTCTATTATCTTTTGCTAGATTAAAAAAAGTATGTTTGACTGACAACTGAAAAGATTGTTGGAAACGATAGAAAACTTACAGCTTTACCTGCCAAACATGTGAAAAGCTGTACTCTTAGATTAAGATTTTGCTGTCTTATCTTGATTCAGAACATGCGGTAGACAGTGCTATAATGTGTATGATTGTCTTTCTTAAAAAGTTCATTACATACCTTGCTTGAAGGTCTTTAAACCATGATGAGTTGACATATCACAGCTTAGAAAGCTTAGTCCATCTACTCCATAGAGCAAATTAAAAAAATATGAGTTATTTGCAAAGAGAACTGCAATCCTGCAATCAGAGAGAGATCATTTTCTTGGCCACAGCCAATCCCACTTAAAGTCACTGTTTTTCTAGCTCTGTGAGTCTTCCCTACACCCCCCCCCGCCCTCTTTTACTCTATTATTTAACTCTCGACATGCCTTGGTTCTTTATTTCTGCCTCTTTCTGTCGCCTCATCTTATTCCGGTTGCATTTGTCACTTTCTCCTTCGCTGTCGCTGTCTTTTCTTGTTCTTTTGTTTCACTGTCACTTTCACTCCAAGCAACATGTTTTGTATTGTTTTTGTCAGTTTCCGATTCCTTTTCACCACACATGGACTTACCAACACATAATAAGTATGTGTTTTTAAAAGGAAAGTACTATATTTTTACCATATAAATTAATTTAATGGAATACAGCATTTGCAACAGGGAAATGCAATTTTTTATTTAACATGCATACCATTCCCCAAGCCTAGAGTTCAGAGTTAGCACATCATATTTTAGATACTTACACCGATCAGGGATTATATTATGACTAGTAACCAGTGTATCAAACAACTTTGGGACTTTAGAACTTTTTTCATGGCACCTCTTATTGATCAATCAAAAGTGGCCCATGTTTTAGCAGGATAATATATAGTATAGTATAACAATTCTAGAGGCCATCAAATTTCCCAGATTTCAGTCCAATCAAGCATCTGTGGGATGCGCAGGACAAACAAGTCTAATCCATGTGAGGCCCACGATGCAACTCATAGGACTTAAAGGATCTGCAACTAACAGCTTGCTGCCAGATACCACTGCACATCTAAGGAGCTCCAGCCTCATTGAGTCCATGCAGAGGTACACTACTAGGCAGTTTGTCATTATATTTTATCTTCTTAATGTTGATAAAGCATACATATGTACAGGTGACAGTGATATTTAGCTTTATAATGGTGGACTGTGACGTTTTGAGAACAAATCCCACATAATCCTTTTCTCAATAGATATTGTCTGTCTTTATGCAAAAATATGCATGCTTAGATTGGAAAAAAATGGTCCACTACATTTGGATCAGTATGAGAGCAGTAAGGCAGAGCAAAAATCATATACATTTTCTCTATCTAAAATTACCGTTCTATGTAGGATCCACCGGGAATATTGCCAATATGGATTGACATTTGTTTAAATGTAAGCTTATTGGAGTCTGACAGCCTTGTCACCATTGCTTTGTGCAATGTTTTTGGACTATATAATGTAACAAGGCCAACTTCTTTCCTATTCGCTCTTCATCTTAGATGTACATCAATGCTCTGTTACTTTGTTGCACACTCTCGTTGTCCTTGTCCCTGAACACTGTGGATTGACAAATTAGATAGAATCTCATCAGGCGTAAATAATGACTGCTATCTGTAAATAGTGCTGGAGCAGGAGAGCAACAGATGCTGCTCCCGGTGAAGGAGAAAAAGCCTGCTCTCCTCCACTGAGCCTGCTCTCCGCATGCTGCCACTCACGTATTTGGCTCCCATTAACACTGATCTATATTAATTCCATGGAAAAAAAGGGGCTGAATAAGAAAGTTGATTAAGGAAATGAAAATCTATTCTGCTGCGCCAAAGCTCAATGTGTTCCAGTCTGTCTCACACTGTAGAATTTTTAAACCTTAAAGGCTATCTAGTTAGTCACAGACCAACGAAGCAAAGCTGGGTTACAATGTTTATTTATCCATCTACTAATTCTTTTTCAAATATTTCCCCTATCCAGCCTAATATGTTGGTAGACGGTGACACAGAGAGAGCGGTACTTAAGTCTGTTTGCTGCTGCTGAAATCCAAAAGTGTCACGTCTCATTCGTAATATTTTAAAAGCAGGAGCCTTGTCTCAAATACAGGAAGTGTACAACAACACAGTGAGCTACAGTAGTTTGATAAAATGTACCTGGCATTCATCAATGAAAGTTAACGCCCTCCCATGTCCGCTGAGGCTTGTATCCAGTCATTGATTTCTGGCCAGGCATTTGCTCACTCCAGCCAAAGCCCAAATGTAATTCAAGTGCTGTGTGCAACGTGTTTGTAGCCTTACATGGTGTGGTCAACAGCCTTAGGCAAAGAGTGAGCTCTAAAGTGGCAAACAGCAGCGAGACGTATTTCCTCTTCTAGCTCACCTTGCGCCTCCTCGTCAAATTAAACGATAGAGACTGGAGGGTTTTCCGTGGGCCTTCAGCAAGCTTTCACCCTTCCATTTCTAAGAGGATGAGGCAGGCCGATTGCAAACACTCACAACACAGCTCACACATAACAGAAGAGTGAAAAAAATAAAACACTTCAATTATTCCATATAAAATGGCATCAGCTCTCAACCCTGTACTCCGGGAAATTAAATTTCAAAATGGACCTCAGTTACAACAGAGAAACAAAGCTGATTAGGGGAGAATTTTTAATAATGCCAGATTTTCTACGTTGGTGTACAAAAGATGCAATATTAATGTAATATTTTCAGCTCTTTAAATTCTAACAAATATAGAAAAATGTGACAAAGGACATATTATATAAATATTAACAGACTATATAAAAACGCACAACATTTTTCCTCACTGTCAAACCACTAAGTCACATTAAACTTTTCCTGTTAAGTCACTCTGAAGTATAATCTTATTTTTAATTGCTAAATGGGTATTGAGATATATTTTGGGGGGATTTTTTATTAACTTGCTTGCAGTACAGAAGTGGTATATTTCCTTAAAGTTTCACTTTGAACGGCATGACTTGGGCCAACAAGTTGATGGAAATCAAATGTTTTGTACCTTAGTTCTGAGCGAGGACAAAAAATGGAATGATGGGTGGAGATTTCCATGGTGATTCTTGTATACTGGTATTTTTGTTTGAAGAGGATAACATCTGAAAAGGGATTATATGTTTTTATATATTACATAAAAATATGTGGTTTCATCTACATAATATATCCACTGACCTCGCTGTCATGTTAAGCTGGTAATGTTTTGCTGTACTGTATGAGTAGAAGAAAAGATGCTGTCAGACGATATGGCCACTTCAGGAGCTGAAGTGTCACAACAGATTACAAAGCTTTTGGCATCAGACATTAATACTATATGTATGCTGACATATACTGCAAAGAAAATATGTTGTGTCAGAATGCAATACTGAGACACAGACATATTTAAAAATTACGCTCTTTGTTCAAGTGCATCGACATTCACCCAAAGAACGTCACTGGCTTCTGCATCCAGTACCTCAGCTGGGAAAATAATTGCTCTGGCAGGTTGATGGACTGTCAGGAGTCACACGAGCTTGTTTCCTCTGTTCTTTTTTCTTTCCCTCTCGCCTGGTGACATAGACAGACGCCACAGAAGCACCTTGTGTTCACCATGCATGGAGATAAACTGCATATTGCATTCTGTTTCAAGTGTTACAAATCTTTTGCAATAATATAATAAAGATGTATTATTCATTGCTTCTGCAGTGATTGAACTCGGGAATTAAATATGCATAGGGCGCACGTGCTATTTCAAAAAGCCAACATTTGACGGCGGGCGATGAGCGAACATCACCTCATGTCTCTGTTGTCATCAAATGCTGAAGAGAGTGAGATTAGTTGTGTGAGGACAGTGCAGGGCAGTTTGGGGGCTACTTACTGGGCTGGCAAAATGAGTGAAATGTTTTGAGAGGAATATGAGAGAGGGATGCAGGTGAAAATAGGAATACATTTTCAATCTTCTGTATGATGAGAATCCATTTGTGGTCCCCAGGTGTGCCAAACAAAAGGCTGGATGTGTTGTTCCAAATCCACATAACTGGTTTTGCTTTATTTCCCGCTGAGATGGGGTGCATGGGGAGTGTGGGATTAGGGTGTTGGGGGTGCCAACTGACTCATTTTGCCGCCTGTGCTCTGCAGAGGGTATAATTGCAGACCTTAAAACATACCAATTCTGTTTTGGTATGTGGGAAGAGCGTGAGGGGGGAGGTTAGAAATTATCAGTCTTTTTGGTTTAAAAACATTTGTGTGCAGCATATTAGATTGAGATGTTTGTAACACCGTTGTATGATTGCATTATAGGCAAATAGTATGTTAAAGAAGGGGCTGGGGTGAATCTATTGTTCCATTCCAGAAAACCTCATCACATCAGCGTATATTTACGAGGTGGTGTAAAATGCTGTATATTTTTAGGGGACGTATTCTAGTTTATGTTCGTGATTTCCAAGTGTTTTTCTATTGGCCTGGGGGCTTATGTGACTGAGTAATAGATATAGTAATGGATTCACCCTCGCCTGCCTAAATTTGTTTTCCATCTTTATGACTTGCAAATATAAAAATGAAAAAAAGAGGCAAGAAATGATAAATAGCAGCTTCCCAATTACTCTCGCTTTGTATTCAGAAATTCATGATTATATTATCAAGATGTACTCCTGCTCCTCATTGACAACACCTTGCCACAGACAAAAATGAGATTTACATTTAATCTGACTGGCAGCTCAGCACATGTTTTACCATTCATTTAGCCAGTTTCACTCCAGAAAGTTATGGTAGGCCCTTACCCCAAGCTTCTAGGTTAACACATTAGAAAACCGTGGAGAGTATTGCATCGGTGCCTCTGCTGTTTGGTCATTTGCAAACACTCTGTACAATCAACACAAACAAGTGCTGAATCCTATCCCATACACAGACACATGCAGGAAGACAGGCAATATGAAGCTGGGGCATTGATTTTATAATGATGCCCTGGCTGTTTCCAACCATGGAGGAATAGGATGTGGCTGGGCCGAACTCTTGGTTTGTGGAGAGTTTTTTTGGATCAGAGCCCCATTGGTTGGTAGGAGTGTCTAGTCCAGTGAAGAGGATGGGCTACAGACGTGTGCATGCATGTGCATGTAGGACACAGAGAGGCAGCCGTGGCCAACTTTGCTGAGGCACCGGCAGCCAAACGTCCCTTCCTCAGCACACACAGACCAGCAACTGCCAATCAAAGCCGCCTCCGGCACTGCCACTGCCTTGTGCGCATAAATTAGCATGTATTTGCATAAGAATCCACTCGTTTAGCAGACCCACTTGGCTCTCCCCCAAATGGCATTTTCTAACTCCCATTCTGTCTACCACTTTTCCTCTTCTTATCCTTTTACAAGCATCAATAGTAGATAGAAAATAATCTGTTAACCCTTTTCATACCCAACCCCTCGACACAAATTACATGTACATATGCATGTTTGTTTTGGATTGCAAATTAGAACATTTAACCAACAAATGATTAAGAAAACAAGCAAATGAACACAGACAGACCTATTGCAGTATTGCTTTGTGTGAAGCATTGTAAAACCAGCTCCCCGATGTGCGAGCTAACACTGTGCGTCATGGTAATTACTTGCAACTTCAAAATGGATTGCACTTCAAAGTTGCAGCACAGCTGAGGGGTCAAATGGCATTCACCAACATGGCTACTTTATCTAGCAACAACTTTAAAACCTAGTTTTATACTTTTTCAGCCCACAGGGAGAACTAGATAATGTGCATCTTTCTAAATTACATTTCAGAAGAGAGACACAGCAGCTTCTGTTCAGAAGTGGTTCTAAAGAAGTTTAGAAAGACTGTGAAAAAAATTAAATTGCTTTTTTTCAATTGCTCATATCACTATATAGGAGACCTTTCAATGATCAACAGGCATTCAAAAGAAAGGCCTACCAATAGCTCTTAGCACAGGTCTCAGGTATGGTTGGGCATTGTTTGCAATTTAATGATTCCATTTCCAATTCTGATTCTCACTATTGATTCCTGCTCTACACAGTTCTCAATTCTCATTCTTTGAGGTGCAGGAGAGAAAAAACGAAATAATTTTTTTTCATTTGAAAAAGCCTTTACACAGGCCATTTTTATTTGTTCTGTCAATGTGTCAATAACGTTAAACCTGAACTCTTACTGTAACTTAAGTCAGGGGTAGATAAAGTAGCTACCAGCTAAGTTCTTTAGCTTAAAGTTAAGCTTATTTACTTAACGTTACCTAAATGTGGGCGACATATGTGGCCTTTTTACCACATACGCCGTTACTTTTCTGTGCGACTCTGCAATTTGCTCCTCTGACAGCTTTCCCCTTGCTGCTATAGTGAACAGGGTTTGTCTATTTGTTGGCTGAGGTCTCTGGCCAGTTAACGTAGCAGCAGCAGCTGCAAACTGCCTTATGCTAGCGTCACTCTGCAAGCGTTTAACATCTATGAACAGATTTGACAGAGTTTTAGCAACTGGTAGTATAAAGCTAGTCTGTGAAGAATTAGACAATCATCATTTTCATGTACTTGATTCCGTTTCCAACGAGGAGTTGCTGGCTGATGGTTTACTGTCCAAAGTGGAGGAAGTGAAGGGAGCAGGAGAGTGATGGGCAACACATCAAACACAGTACACTTGTTACCACACTGTATACCACGCAGCTGCCCAAGGTGGTTTATCATGTTTGCTGTACATATTCCTTTGGTGCTAATAAGTTTATCACAGGTGTTGCACTGTGTGAATCCATCCTTTTGTAAATTAAAATGAAGCCAGACTTTCGAGTATTATACAGTCTATGGTTCAGAGGAGTGACATTTTGTGGGGCTCGCTGGGCAGACTAGCCCGGGCTTTCCACCGGACGCGTCAGCAGCATGTTAGAGGAGCAGCACGTTTCACTCGCGTAGTCTGCTGCTTGGCCCTTTCCAGCGGGGGCGTATGAGGCACGTAGCAACAGGGAAGCAGCTGTCATCGAGAGAGCATGAAACAGTATTTATTTTGGTAAGTTTGTTGTTCTCACTCATTTCAGCCGCCTGTATCCGCGATCTCACTCTTTCGGCCATCACCCAGCGTTCGTGACCATAGATGAGGGTAGGAACGTAGATCGACTGGTAAATTGAGAGCTTTGCCTTTCGGCTCAGCTCTCTCTTCACCACGACAGACCGGTACAGCGCCCGCATAACTGCAGACGCCTTACCAATCCGTCCATCGATCTCCCGCTCCATTTTTCCCTCATTCGTGAAAAAGACCCCCAGATACCTAAACTTCTCCACTTGAGGAAGGACCTCATCCCCGACCCGGAGAAGGCACTCTACCCTTTTCCGGCTCAAGACCATGGTCTCGGATTTGGAGGTGCTGATCCTCATCCCAGCCGCTTCACATTCGGCTGCGAACCGCTCCAACAAGAGCTGTAGATCACTTTCAGATGAAGCCAACAAGACCACATCATCTGCGAAAAGCAGAGACCCGATCCTGAGGTCACCAAAACGGATCCCCTCCACGCCTTGGCTGCACCTAGAAATCCTGTCCATAAATGCTATGAACAGGATCGGTGACAAAGGGCAACCTTGGCGGAGTCCATCTCTCACTGGAAACGAGTTCGACTTACTGCCGGCAATGTGAACCAGACTCTTACACCGTTCATACAGGGACCTAACAGCCCGTGTCAAGGGGTCTGATACCCCATACTCCCGGAGTACTCCCCACAGGACACCCCAAGGGACACGGTCGAACGCCTTCTCAAAGTCCACAAAGCACATGTAGACCGGTTGGGCGAACTCCCACGCACCCTCCAGGACCGTGCCGAGGGTGTAGAGCTGGTCCAGTGTTCCACGGTCAGGATGAAAACTGCATTGTTCCTCCTGAGTCCGAGGTTCGACTACCCTCCTCTCCAGAACCCCCGAATAGACCTTACCAGGGAGGCTCAGAAGTTTGATCCCCCTATAGTTGGAACACACTCTGTGGTGGGGGACCACCACCCCGGTCTGCCAATCCAAGGGAACTGCCCCCGATGTCCACGCAATATTGCAGAGCTCTACAACACAGCCCTACAACATCCAGAGCCTTGAGGAACTCCGGCCAAATCTCATCCACCACAGGTGCCTTGCAACCAAGTAGCTTTTTAACAACCTTGGTGACTTCAGCACCAGAGATTGGAGAGCCCGTCCCAGAGTCCCCAGACTCTGCTTCCAAACAGGAAGGCATGTCGGTGGGATTGAGGAGGGCTTCGAAGTATTCCATCCACCGACCCAAAACGTCCCGTGTTGAGGTCAGCAGCACAGTACCCCCACTGTAAACAGTATTGGTGGCAGACCGCTTCCCCCCCCTGAGACGCCGGATGGTGGACCAGAATCGCTTCGAAGCCATACAGTAGTCGTTCTCCATGGTCTCTCCAAACTCCTCCCACGCCCGAGTTTTTGCCTCAGCGACCATCCCAGCCGCACTCCGCTTGGCCTGCCGGTACCTATCAGCTGCTTCTCGAGTCCCACAGGCCAAAAAGGCCCAATAGGACTCCTTTTTCAGCTTGACAGCATCCACAACCTTCGAGGGTTACCGCCGCGACAGGCACCAACTACCTTATGGCCACAACTACGGTCAGCCGCTTCAACAATGGAGGCACTGAACATGGCCCATTCGGACTCAATATCCCCCGCCTCGCCCGGGACGTGTTTGAAGTTCTGCCGGAGGTGAGAGTTGAAACCCCTTCTGACAGGAGACTCCGCCAGACGTTCCCAGGAGAACCCTCACAACACGTTTGGGCCTGCCAGGTCTCTTGGGCGTCCTCCCCCACCACCGGAGCCGACTCACCACCAGGTAGTGGTTGGTGGATAGCTCCGCCCCTCTCCTCACCCGAGTGTCCAAAACATTCGGCCGCAGGTCCGATGAAACGACAAGCAGGTCGATCATCGAGCTGCGCCAACCACGCCTCTCCAGGTCTCACTGTCATTGCCCACATGAGCGTTGAAGTCCCCCAGCAGAATGAGGGAGTCCCCAGAAGGAGCACTCTCCAGCACCCCCTCCAAGGACTCCAAGAAGGGTGGGTAATCTGAGCTACTGTTCGGTGCATAAGCACAAACAATAGTCAGAACCCATCCCCCCACCCGTAGGCGGCGGGAGGCTACCCTCTCATTCACCAGGGTAAACCCCAACGTACAGGCGCCCAGATGGGGGGCAACAAGTATGCCCACCCCAGCTCGGCGCCTCTCACCGGGAGTAACTCCAGAGTGGAAGAGAGTCCAACCCCTCTTAAGGAGACAGGTTCCAGAGCCAGAGTCATGCGTTGAGGCAAGGCCGACGATGTCCAGTCGGAACCTCTCAACCTCGCACACCAGCTCCGGCTCCTTCCCCACCAGAGAGGTGATTTTCCAGGGGAACATCACCTCTCTGGTGGGGAAGGAGCTCTCTTTATGCCCTCTCTTTATGCCCCCTACCAGGGGCATAAAGCCCCAGACAACATAGCTCCTAGGATCATTGTGACACTCAAACCCCTCCACCGCGGTAAGGTGGCAGCCCAAGGAGGGGCGTGAAATGAGTTTCCTCAATAGGGTGGCTGGGCTCTCCCTTAGAGATAGGGTGAGAAGCTCGGTCATCCGGAGGGGGCTCAGAGTAGAGCCGCTGCTCCTCCACATCGAGAGGAGCCAGTTGAGGTGGCTCGGGCATCTGGTCAGGATGCCCCCTGGATGCCTCCCTGTTCTGGGCACGTCCCACCGGGAGGAGACCCAGGGGATGACCCAGGACTCACTGGAGGGATTATTTCTCCCAGCTGGCCTGGGAACGCCTCGGGATTCCTCCAGAGGAGCTGGCCCAAGTAGCCGGGGAGAGGGAGGTCTAGGTCTCTTTGCTTAGGCTACTGCCCCCGCGACCCGACCCCGGATAAGCGGAAGATGATGGATGGATGGATGGATGGATTTGTTGTATTTTAATTATTAAAACTTTAAGGCCCATTTATTTTAGCTTGCATAACAGAAAAGGGTGCATATAGAATGGGGATGTAGGGGTGTGGGGGATTCACATCCATACATTGGATAAACTCACCATCTTGCCCCATAATAGCAGATATGTCACTCGATGCTTTATCCTTCTTGATGTTGTTTTTATAAAAAGATGATTGCGTGCTTCTCCACTTCAATGATCAACCGGTTGTCCTCATCAATGAAACACAAATGAGCCTCTCCAGCGATGTAATGACTTTTCACCGGGCTGCACAGGTAGTGAACTTTTTTTAAGTAAAGCAGCACTTTTATTTTATTGTAAAAATTTCCGGATGCCGAGCCGTTTGATTTCCTGTCTTCCCCTGTCCAAAATGTCAAAATTTACACGTTTCAGAAGAGTACTGCGTAGAAAATAGGACTGCAGCGTATTTTTAGAAAAGTGCTGCGACATGATGCTGCTGTGATGGGGCAAACTCGTGCTGCTTTCGCCTCCAGAGGAAAGGATTCTATTGACTACAGTGGAGGCTATCAGGTGTTTATGACTTGCTGCTCCTGTAACGTGATGCTGACACGTCCGGTGGAAAGGAGTGGTAATACCTAATACAACCCCAGAATCACACTAGTGTTTGTTTGATCACGCAGCGGGCATTTAGGAACGGAAAAAAATCTATACAAATAAAACATCTTCTGAATAGTTCTGGAACCAGGCGTTAGGAAACGATTCTCGGTGCCCAACCCTAGTTTTAGGTGTCAACACATGAGCATGATGATATAAATTTAGAACAAGCTCTGCATTTTCCAGCTTCACAAGAATCCCAAACAGCCGGTAGCCTATATTTAAAGGATAATTCGTAAATCTGCCTCCAGTTGCTAAGTTCTTTGCTTTCAGGTGTTCTGCAGGTAATTAGTTGCTGTGGATTTATTGAAACAAGCTAGAATGAGGGATTTTATGAGAGCATTCAGAAAGAAAAAAAAACTTAGACTCTTACTAATATGATTACAATAATTTTTTTGCGTTTATTTGGGAATGCATACCAATCACTTCGACTTTAAAATGGCTCAGATTTAAAAGTACTGGTACAAGTTCTTAAGGTTTTTAACATGTGTAATAGTAAAGAAAAAAAAAGCTTTATAGCAATGTGGTACACACAGACCTTTTATAAAAATGTTATTTAAAGCCACCCAAGCTGTTTCACATTGAGGAGAGCATAAGCTTGATCTGTACTGTGTACACAAAAAAACCTCGGTGTCATTTTTGACCAAGATATGTCATTTAGAACTCACATTAAAGAAGTCTGTAGGATTTCCTTTTTTCACCTTAGGAATATTGCAAAAATTAGAACCATCCTGTCCAGGAATGATGCTGAAAAACTAGTCCATGCCTTTGTTACTTCAAGGCTGGATTACTGTAACTGTCTATTATCAGGTAGTCCACAGAATACAATTAAAAGTCTTCAGTTAGTTCAAAATGCTGCTGCTAGGATTCTGATGAATATTAAAAGAAGAGATCACATTTCCCCTGTTTTAGCTTCTCTTCACTGGCTCCCAGTAAAATCTAGAATAGAATTCAAGATCCTCCTTCTGACATATATATATATATAT
The DNA here is from genome assembly GCA_028564705.1 of Apricaphanius iberus. Classification (NCBI taxonomy): domain Eukaryota; kingdom Metazoa; phylum Chordata; class Actinopteri; order Cyprinodontiformes; family Aphaniidae; genus Apricaphanius; species Apricaphanius iberus. The sequence goes on along the minus strand of JAPXFQ010002722.1, from coordinate 916,761 downwards.
ATATATATATGTTCCTAACAGAGACCTTCGCTCTCAGACTGCAGGTTTACTGGTAGTTCCTAGGATTTCTAAAAGTAGAATGGGTGGCAGATCTTTCAGCTATCAGGCTCCCCTCCTATGGAACCGGCTCCCAGGGTTGGTTCGTGAAGCAGACAATTTGTCTATCTTTAAAACTAGGCTAAAAACTTTCCTCTTTGACAAAGCTTACAGTTAGAGATATGTTTATAGGTAGTTAGAGTCAGGTCAGACAGGTAGATAGGAAGAGACAGGTTAATGTTAGTAGTCAGGCAGAGTGTCAAAAGTTAGGAAGAGATAGGAAGAGGTAGAGTAGCTAGGTAGAGATAGATTAATGTAAGCCAGGTAAAGATCCGGAGCCGGTCGCGGCTTACCGCCGCGGAAGAAATGCGCCCCACAGGGGCCAGCCAGCGCCGGAGAGAGGTCCCTCAAGGGGATCCTCCCGCACAGTGCGGCCGCCCATTACCTGCCGGGTTGAATCCCCCGGGCAGACTGTGCGGACCCCACCCGTTTATCTCTTAAACGTTTCTCGCCCTCTTCAACTCTGTCCTCTCATTTCTGTCTATTTTTCTTTAAGATAGTTGACGACTATCGGTCTCGTGCCGGTATTTAGCCTTAGATGGAGTTTACCACCCACTTTGGGCTGCATTCTCAAACAACCCGACTCCGAGAAGACCCCGGCATGACGGGGGCCGTTACCGGCCCTACACCGTCCACGGGTCAGGAGGACTCAGACAGAGTGTTGGTAGCCAGGTCTCCTAGTAGCTAGGAGACAGGTTAATGTTAGTAGCTATGCTGCTTTAGGCTAGGCTGTTGGAGGACATTATTAGGGTCTGTTCCTACTTTCTCTCCTACTTCTCCCCAACTGCATGATGTGCTGTCAATTCAAGCACTAACCTGTTTTCTATTATAGTAGGTGCTCCGGATTAGCCCTGCTTGACGACCCTGACTAAGATGGCATTGCAGTGACGGAAAATTCTCCACGTCCTGCAACAAACTTCTGCATCAGTTCTATTGCTCTTTCTGTGTCTCTGTTATGTATTCTCCAAGCCACAGACGGTCGCGGCAGATAACCGCTTGTGCTGAGCCTGGTTCTGCCGGAGGTTTCTTCCTGTTAAAAGGGAGTTTTTCCTTCCCACTGTCGCTGCATGCTTGCTCAGTATGAGGGATTGCTGAGAATTCCACGACGCAATCTTCTGTGGTTCTGTAATTTCTACACTAAACATTGTATTGTAATAACTCTTTTTGTAAAGTGCCTTGAGATGACATCTGTTGTGAAATGGCGCTATATAAATAAACTGAATTGAATTGAATTGAATTGTATCATTAACTAGTAACATTGGGTACACATATATACATATATATAGGGCTGTGCAAAGGTATCCTTCATAATATGCAGAATATTTAGCTCATTTTCCATAACACTGTTTTTCATTATGTGGAGGCATGGTGGTGGCTTTGCTCTTTGAGCGTAGACCAAAATACTAGATTTTGCATCTGACTGGGCTGTGGATTTTTGCAGCTCCACTAAAGTTGCCATAGGCCTCTTGTCTGCTTATTTTGTTAATGGTGTCCTTTCCCAATCTTTCAGTTTAGAAGAATGATCATGTTATGGCAGGTTTCCATCTGCTCCTCTTTCCATTTTTGAATGAAACAATGAACGGTGCTCTGTAAGATTTTCAAAGCATAGGTATTCTGCTCTTCTCTGAATTTTTCAGCAACTTTATCTCAGATGCGTACATTTTTTTATATGTATTTTGCTTTTCAATCATGCAGAGCTTTACTTATTCTGTCTCATAAAGTCCCAATAAAATACATTTCTCTGCTTGCATTTAGACAAAAAAGATTAACTCAAAGAGTATGAACACTTTTACTATATACCTTATTGGTAATTAAATGTGATAAGCATATAGTAACACGCAATAGGATCTTAATATCATGATGTTTGTCCCTTGAGAATTACTGGCAGATTATAGCTCACTTTGTATGTGTGTATACGAGTGTATGTCTGTGTGTGTGTGTAATTTTACATCCAAACAGCTCAAACTCCATCAGGATGTGTAGTGGCTCTGGGGACTGTTCTCTTTTTTTATGTTCCCCCGCTGGTCCAGGCGAACGACCGAGCTCGCTGTCACCATCTCCAACCTGTGATTCCATCCCTGCATCATATCTGACTCAAACACACACACACACACACGCACACACACACAGAAGCGCCCCAAGGGGCTAAGGCTGCCCTGTCTCATCCCATTTCGTCAGTTCCTTTGATCCCTCACCCTCCCAAAAATACACTTTACCCCCTCCCCTTCTGTCAGCGTCAACTTCCTACCATGCTATTTAAGCTTCCTTGTCTGCCTCAAGCGTCCAGGGCTTTGACGCTAGCTACTGCTGTTTCCTAATGGCAGAACAGTCTGGGGGGTGTCAGGCAACAGGAGCACCACAAAAGGGCCTGAGGTAAACTACTAGATAAGGATGGCTCATTACTGCTGAGGAAGGCTTAATGTTCACAAGCAGCTTCAAAAAGCCCCTCCCAGACTGTCGTTGCTTGTTATGAAATTTAATGATGTCAGTTGAAGCCCTGCTTGTTGATTAGTCTAAATGGAGGACTAATAGAAGCACGTGAGTATGATTAATGAAGGAAGGGGAATATTCCAAAGACAAGAGGCTGCCACAGTGGTTTTGGTGGTCCCAGGTGAAACGTGTCTCCAGAGAGTACTGCAGGGCACCTTATCAGCTGATCTCGCTATCCTCCATGCCATCCTGATAGTATGTCCTGCCACGGCATGCCACGAAACCCTCTTCCGCACCGAGACAGACCAGCTATTGTGGACAGGCCTAATTAGCTGTTACAGCAGGTGGAGAAGGGAGCAGGGACACTCTGTGGTCTGCTCTCTGACAGCAAGGGTCCCCACAGATCTTCCACAGACATTGGAGCACACATGTACATGTGTGCTTACATGTCTGTTTATGACTGTGGGGGGATGCTTTCAAATAGAGACAATACTGTGAAGGGTAGGTCAGGATGCATATAGATATAGTCCTTTGACGAGCAGAAAGAAGAGTACTTCATTGACAATGTGAATAGAAAAAAAAAAATACAGGTAGGTGTAAGTCTGCATGTCTCTGTTAGGAAAACTTTAATTACCTTTCAGTTAACTTTTGCCAGAGAGAGTTTTGACAGAATACTGAGGCACTGAGCTACTCCAGTGAAGAAAACAACATAAAAAACAATATCACAGGAGTAGAAAACCAAGATTTATAATACATAAATTGAAAACACTCATGGGCTCCTGAGATCAATTAAGTCCGAAGGCATACGACGCTAAAAACAAAGCTCCAAAGCAGTCATCCCTGCTAGAGTTAGTCTTTCAGCAGATGTTTGTTTGATACAAAGAGCACTTAAATTCGATGTAATGTGTATCATAGAAATAGTGAAGACAGAAAAGTAAGTAAACAATTTTGGCTGTAAAAATGTTTTCTCTTGGTAGATCCTTAAAAAAATTAAACAATCATTCAGCCTTTCTCTCTCTCTTAAATGATAGGCAAGTTACATGCGTTTTCTGCATCATCAGACCCCTGTCACCTCCCTTCCACCACATTAAATTGCTTGGTGTTCTTCCCTCCACCCCCCCCTCCCACTGCGCGAGTCCCTCTTTTTCAGCTTTGTGTGTGTGCACGGAGGGAGCATAACGTGCATTGTGATGCTCCCCTACGCATGCTGTTTTAGCCGTTTCTGATATCTGCCATGAACACACAATGCACACATACAAACACACACTAAAAGACACACACTTTAGCTCAACACACTCCCCTGTTTTAATCTATTACCATTTTTATGTGGCTCAAATATTCCGGCTGTGTTAGCCAATGCATCATTATGAGGCTTATAACAGCAACAGCCAAAGGATTTATAGCCCTAAATAAATTATGTGATACAATAGTTTAAATTTTATGAGTTGTAACTTTGCAAATATTTTTAAAGCAACACCAATGAAAGACTGATAACCTGGAAAGACTCAACTAAGATCTGAGGATGTAATTTTACAGTTAGAGGCATGTTTAACTCAACATTGGTGACACACTCTTTGCATTGTACTTTATTTTTAAATTTATGTCTCACACATTATCTAATGTGAATGGTTTAATGTGAAATCATTTCCTCTTAAACATACTAACATGGGTCAAAGACAGTCATGACACGAAAACCCATAAAAGTATGCCCGCAATGATGTAGTGCATTTTTAATCTCACACATTTTTCACACTTGATCACCATACATCACCTTTGATGCTATCTGAGTAGGTCTATTTGATCCCATTTGGCAGATGGATCCAATCGTCCTCCCTAATATTGGTTTCAAACAGAAAGCAATTTGACGACAGGCTCATTGATGACGATGAGTTCTGTTCCATTGCACTGAGATCCAGTCCAGTTTCAAAAGCAAATTCAGCCATTCATCTTACAAATAATTGTGACACTTTATCAATTGCTCCAAGTCTTTTATCTATCACTTCGATTGATGTGATCATTTTCTCAAATAGCCGTCTTTGCTAACAGCATCTTGGAACAAAATTGCCAGACCTAGGTGTGTGTGTATGCGTATCTGTGTGTGCTGGTAGTGGTCTAAAGGCATTCAGACGCTGGTCTACCAGGATATGTGCATTTGTCTGCATAAAAGCCGATGCTCCTAAAGAAGGTAACATGACACTTAACTATTACAAACAAGTGCAAATGCATTTGCAATAGGAGTCTGCTGACATTAAAATAATTCATCCTTAATTTTAACACATTCTCTTCCTTTGTGTGTTGTCTTCGACTAATTCATGAGCTCCTTCTCGCCATTAATAAAGCAGCTGTATGCAACGACTTTAAGTTTGAGTATGCATGTGCATTATTTGTGTCCATTGTATGTTAATATAAATGTATAACTACATCATGCAATTTTATTAAAGCTATTTATCATATAAAAAATGTCTTTAATTTAATTCTTACTATTTTAATCCTCTTATTATTTTATTAATAAAGCAAAGCTTTAATTGTGGTAATTTGCATGTTAATTAAATTTCTCTCAAAATTATTCGAATAACTCAATAACTGGCAACATTTGAAACACTAAAAACGTATGTTTTCAATACAAATTAACTAAATAGATACAGAAGTAGATCTATGTGAATTTGAAGGGCACACTTAATTAGTTTGCCTCTTAATCTGGAGCAGGGCTATTGTACTGTATTAACTGTTGTATTTCAGCAACATATTTTCATATTGCTTTGATGTTGTTGGCTTGAAGTGATGTGGTCAATACATTTAGTATTGAGTATCTCCTTTGCAGTTGGAAAACAGACTGTGATGATGTTAAACCCTGCCTAGTAATAAACTTGCTAACTTTTTACAGAGAAATTTGAAAAGATTAGGGTCAGTCTACACACCAACATCAAAGCCAGTACCAGTGTGTGTCCAGTGGCTAAATTCTACCGACTCAACCATAAAAACTCTAATCTTCAATTAGACACTTACTCCTGCTGTCTTGATATAAACAAAGATTTATTCAAAGGAAAAGTTCTTATTTTTTTCAAACTGGACCTTATTTTTTAGCATTTATTATCTTCATTTACTCACCCAGACACATTTGGTGCCACTTGAAGCCCTTCTGGAGAATTTTATATCCATTCAGCATATATGCATATAATGGGAGTCAATGGGGGAACAGCAAGTACGTCTCTAAATAAGGCATTATCCGCCATAAATCTCCTTCAGTTCACCAATGTTTAGTTATGAATTATTAGCACTATTCCCCTGTGAGTTCGGAGGTGCTGCATTGTTGTCTTGCGGGGTCTTTTAAAGGTTTTTAATCCAACAACACTAACACGCAATTTTAATGATGTCATTGCCATGTGGCATCCAGTTGTAGTTTGAGCAGAGCTTTCACTCTGTGCTTGGCAGGAGTCGGTTAGACAGAATTTGCCACATCAAACATCAACATGTTTTACATTTGCATTTTTCCAAATTGCACAAACAAAATGACTAAGCGGACTAAATTCAGCTTCCACAGGCTCCCTTTTCACACCTGCGCAGACCACTCCTGCAATGGCGAACGGCTGGGACATCACTGAAAGTGCTGGCTAGTGTAAATTGGAATCAGTTGGATTAAAAGCCTGTAAACACCATCGAAGACAATGCCCTTCTAAAAAGAGTTCAACAACATCCACAACAAATACGGACTGTGAAAGAACCATTGTGCTTGTACTGTGGGACCTCATTGCAGTATTAAAAACATTTAACTGTGTAAAATTTGAAAATAATATTAATCTTATCATACAACAAACACAGAAAAAAAGATATTCCATAAATTGCTTAAAACTGTAATAAGTAAGTGAACCCATTTTATCCAAGTTACTTTACTAATTTTGTTTGGTTGTCAAGTTAAATAAATATAAATAAATTAAGTTTTATTAACTTAAATCAATTACTTGTAACAGAGTAAAGCAGTTTGTTTAAGTTGGACCTGTATAATCTTTTTTCAGTGAAGATTTGCAATATGAATTCATAAAAAATCAAAGTAAGCAACTGAATAATTTAGCTTTTTTATTTCTTTATTTGGTTAATTATTTGGTTAATTTGAGGGACAGATACAAGAACAACAACAAAAAAAGAAAAACCTTAATACAGCATCACGGTGTTTATAACAACAGCTAATTTGCAGGACACATCCCTAAATAGGCTTTTGTAAACAATTGTCAATCTTTCTTTTATCCGCAGAGTATAGATGTGAGCCTTCCCTATTTACAGTTTATGAATCTTTATAAAACTCCAGATAAGATGAAATCAGGGAAATTATTTACATTGCAGTGGCATTGTTGTACTGCAGTGGTTTAATATTACTCACTGCACACCAGCTGAACAGGAACCGCCTTGAAAGCAAGTTATAGTTACCCACATGAAGGATCACTGGAAATTAAGGCACTGCTGCAACTTCTATGAAAGGAACTTCAAAACATGTACAAACACTCTTAAGATTAGATTCTGGGAATAATAGGATTTCAAACCAAAAATCAGTCTGCATGTTGCGGTTTATAATAAAGTAGGGAACCATGTGCAGGGAAGCACATAAATGACAGATGGTAGATGGAAGTCAAAACTATTTGAAGAAGAAACAAAGCTGCTGCAGTGCAGGGAATCCAGTGTTAACCAAAAATAATACAGCAACATGAAAAGGTTTGACAAAACAAAAAAGCAGAAAACCCAAGAGTTGCTAAATAAAAGTGAAAAACTGACACTAAACGATTGGGAAGATTAATAAAATCAATTAATAAAATGAATTAATAAAATCCAGGTTATTGCAATTTACTAACAGAGTTGAATTAAAGAAAACAAAAAACAAACCCTTTAAACCAGAGGAGAAAGAACTGCTTAAAATGTAAATCTATAGGACAAACCCTTACATTTAGGAAAAAAAAGAAAAGATAAAAACCATGACGTGACATTATGTAAATCCAATGCAATATTAAATAAAATGTGATGTATTGCAACACTCCTTTTATATCTTGAAACAGTGTTACAATGTGTTGCAGCTGACTGTTTTAACAGGCACTCTTTTTTCCCCCCTACTATTCTGTGATTTCTCACAGCTGATTATTCTCATCAGCACAGTAATGTGTACGAGCTACGGCACCACATCAGACCGGCAGGTACATGAGTGAAGCAAAGCGGGACACACATTCATAAATCTCACGGATGAATTGTGTCATTACTTCCCACTTATTCTTATTCTCTTGCATTTCTTGGTACTGTGTGCCACTTTAACTGCTTCCACATACTGGGTCAGAAACATTTGTACTGTGGCCTTGCAAGAAGACAGGTTGTCCCGGGGAGGTAGTGAGTTATCGTTGCCTTTTCTATCCAGCCTTTTTGTTTGTCTGCTTGACTCTGAACATTGAACCTTTTTTTGCATTGTTGCATGCACTGATAGTAGTGCACTATTATGAACTTGGAGTTCGGATTTTTTACGGGCTTCATTTACTGTAAGTAAAAACATGTGTGGGAGGTAGTATTGTGGCCACTTTGTGGTTATGGAGGAGAGGAAAAAGCAGGGGCTGCCATGCTGAGGGGGTGGTGTTTGGGGCTTGGGCCATGTTGCTCCAAGCTGGAAACCTATGCCTTGGAAATGTTATGGACCTAGTATTAGTTCGCCTATTACACATGAAGAAAAAAAATGGTAAAAAGTACAATGGGATAAAACAACGTTTATACAAACCACAATAATCGTTTTTGCTTTTCATTTAAAGTGAAGGGAATGTATAATACTCAGATAACTGATTATGTTTTTTAGATTAAACCATCTTTTTGGCCTCTCATATGAAATAGGTACCTTAACCTTCAATTATAGTGCAGATACATATAATCCAGTTAATACAGCTATAGCAACAATATTAGTGACATCATTATACCTAAATATTGATGTTTTTTGTGTGTTTTTTATATAACGTTTTTAAATCCGCTTCCTCATAAAATATGGCTGAAACATGGGTTTCATCAGAAAATTTAAATGTTTACATTAAACAAAAAATCTAATAAAAATGGTATTTCTGCAATAAAATTAGCACTTTTTGAAAAAAAATCATTATAATAAGATGCAATACATAAAACAGCTCATCTACATAATTGTGTTGTCAAAGTTGCTTTTGATTGCTGTTCATTGTTCCCTTCTGCATCCAGTCACAGTTGGCCTCTCCTCACACACAAATGCTGTGGGTAGTTAAAGGATCAAAAGGATGAAAAAACACATATTTAGTTTTTGAGCTGCAGATCCTGACCTGACAAGATTTTTTTTTTTTAAGTTTAACACCTGACAGCTGGAAACATGCTGGGATGAGATTTCTAAATAAGGAATGCAATAAGGAATACTGCAGATTGCAAAGGCCTTTAAAATCCTATGGATTGATCCATCCCTTTACTGATGCCACATGAGATATTTAACATTGACTTGAGATAAAAAAGTTTATGATTGTAAAATTATTAGTGTAAATAATTACAGTACACTGGACTGAATAGGAAAGAATTTCTAAAGAAAATATCTGGCAGAATTTTTTTTGCATGAAATCTGGAATTAGTGAAATCAGTGACCTCCAATTTTATAAACTGTCTGCAGGTCTTTTTTTTTTTTTCCTGTACAAAATGTATCAGATTTTTTGGCAGGATGTATTTTTTCAGCACAATTTGCATGATACAAACAGCTTTAGTCTTTGGGAATGCAAAGCAATTTATACTGGGTGGAATGGACATGAATATACATCACTATTGGTAATATAAACATGTTGTTGAGCGTGGTATAAATGCCTTATGTAAATAATGACAAACTACTGTATGTCATTATACAGTGTTGAAATATTTTGGGAGCAGATCTGCCCTTGTACAGGGTTGTGGAAATTTTTTATTTTTTTTTAACACAAGGACTACCCACAAATATCTAATACAATTTTCCATTGGCTTATTTAATATGATGAGTTAGTATTTCAGTTGCTTGGTTATCAGGATACATTCCTTTGTTAAATATATTTCTTAGACAAAAGGCCAAACTTAACTTTAAATTATGAAAAAGTAACTTTCCAAATCAGATAAACTGATTAAGCACAAAAATATTTTTTATGTCATGGTTTGATGTTCCTTTTCTCTCTTCAGATCTTTTCAACATTTCAAATGCACACAAGCATACACATCCAAGCACACACCCACACGCACGCACTCACACCCACACACTCACACACTGGATGCCCCGGCAAAGTGTCCCTACGGCCCATGGAAAAGAAAGACAGGAGCTCTCACGTCACAAGCACAGACCTCATAAAACTCCCTGTCACTTTGACTAATTTGTTAGTCTTGTCTCACTGTGTCGAATTGTCACCCCCTCCTTCCTCTAAACCACCTCTACAAAGATTCACCTCATCTTTTTTCCCCGGACCCTTCACTTTCACAGGAAGAGGAAGGAGGGAAATAGGGAGGAAAAATGGGGGGCAATAAATGTAATATAGTGCACTGGCCATTTGGTTTCAGTGATCTACGCAGTCGTCCATCCACAGTCAGAGGAAGAACAGAGGCTTTATGGAGCGGAAGATAAAACACGATGGCTCGATCTCTCATTAACTGTCTGTCTTTGTGAGGCGTGTGCTGTCTCCCTACTGCATGAGGCCTGTTGGGTACAGACTGGTTAGAAATAAATATAGCATCAGAGCAAAAAGACTATTACTGATGCAGGTTGGCCTACAGTCCTAGGACGTGATTGGGGTGGACCAGGCTAAGCAGGGTGCAGTGTTAAAAATTGATTCAGATGTTCAGCTGAGACTCTCAGAGGACTAAAGAGTCAATACGAGATACATAGAGATAAATTTAATTAAAAAATGCTCCATTGGGGATCAATTGCCAGGTAATTATGGAAAACAGGACAGAGATTAGAGACCAAACACAAACAGAGGAGCATCACAACAGGGATTACTCTGTCAGTTGGATATTAGCAACTTTGTATCTGTTTGTTTATTCATTTATGTTTTATTTCTTTTAAAAGTGTTTTCTACCCCTCAACCTTTTCCAAACCAGCAATGAATATGTAATCTTTAAATGGGAGCTCTGGCTTATAGGGCTAAAAATAGGCTCCATCTCACTGTCAGCAACCATCAGCTGAGCTGTCAGCACCCCTTCTCACTCTTCCTCACAGTGAGCCAGACTCTCCTTCATGTGTTTTCGGGGGGAAACAGGCAGCGTGTGATCACTCCAGCTCAAAGCCATCCCCACCAACACGCACAGTGGGTCCAACCTCTCCTGTCTCTCTAGTCTCTTAGGGAGGCCGCTGTGAATTCACACACCAATTTGAGGGAAAGACTGATTCCCACCGAGCCGGTCCTGTTTCCCTTTCCAGACAGAAGTGATGGGCAGGGTGTCCTGACGTGTGAGCAATGGGTGATGGAAACAGTAATTAGAGCTGCTACAGTGTGTTTGGATCTGTGAGCTAGTTTTCCAGTGATATAATTGAGGTTCTTTCAAGAACTTTTTTTCTGTGAATCAAGAAAAAGAAAAACACAAATAAAAGTAAATACATTTTACATAAATAAAAATACATACATGCTTTAGCTAATATGTTTTGGAAGTTCTGTTACAAGGGGGTGACCATGGCTCGGGTAGAGGGAATTCGCCCCATGATCGTTGGTTAGGTCTGGTGGTGGTCAGGCCTGGTGGCGCCTGTGTCAAGCAGCCACTCTTCTATCAGCGTGTGCCAGGGCAGCTGTGTCTGTCATGTTGTAGCTTGCCACTATCAGCCTGTGGGTGAACTGGCAAATGACTGTAGTGTAAATCACTTTGTGGTTCTCTGGCTGAAAAAGTGCAAGTTTTTGAAAACTGTTTGTTTGACTTTAAAAGCACTCTTTTCTTAGATCAGGAGGGGCCACATTCAGATTAAGCTAAGCAAGTTAACTGTTGATTTCAACTTTAAAATCCTAAGAGTAAATGATCTAATTCTTGATCAATACTGTATTTCTTATGGATACATTGGTCAGCTGTGTGAGTGATATGTCTGCTTAAAAAGTATGACACAATAACTTGTCTCACTGAGCAGATAATGATTCATCAACCCATTTTCAGAAGAGTTCCACAATTAAACTATATTTTCATGCTCAAATAAGATGTAAAACAGCAGCTGTGCAAGAATAGCATTTTGTGTCAGAGAACTTGAGGATAATGCAGGAAAGCCTGTGCTGTTTATTTTATGTGTATTGTATTATACTGCATTCAGTATGGAACAATGAGCTATTTATTGCAGCATTGAAGAAACATAATGCCAAATTATTTTCAATTTTGTGGATTTTAATTAATTTTAGTTTGTTTATATTGCATTCATTTCAATAAAAATCCAATGTTATCCTTTGTCTCTAGTTGTATCTAGTTATAACTAACAAATGCATTCTAAATTATTTTGATCCATTACCAATCTTTAGTTTAAAATCTGTTTAAACATTCTGATTCGATTTAAACGAAATTACAAACTGTGTAATTCCATAGATATACAGTCAAATACAAGGCTATCTGCCAGCTGAGACCAGAGGAATGAAATGGAGAAACATTGATATCTAAGGCAAGGTGTACTGTCAAAAACAAACATAACCAACAAAGTTAACAGCAGCAATAATTCCAAATAAGTCCAAAAACTGTTAGTTTAATTGGTCTCTGAAATAAGTATATATTTATAAATATATACTGTATATTTCTTAATGAGACGGCAGTGCATGTGAGTTAGTGAGTGATGACGTTCAAGTGAGGGGGAGGAGAGGAGGAGGAGGTAAAACAGGTGACTAACAGCTGCTCAACACAGCAACAGAGGTGTCTCGTCTGAGTGAAGAAAAGACTTAACTGCAACTCTGTTTTTGTTGAAAATGTTTTTTGTACCTTGACTGAGTTCCAGAGGGAGTTTATAACCTTCGGGAATTGGAGTTTGATCAGGAGATTAATCCATTAGCATTAGCATTAATATCTGCAATCGGGTGCTCTTATGTTTGCTCTGTTGTAAACGCAGCTCTGTTGACATAATAATTTAGATAATAGGCTGTTGACAGAGTAACATAAATGTTCGGTTAAAAAGGTTAAAACGACGCTTGTAGTTGTGTTAAAACATGTGGACTTGTGGGAGTTATTTGGTACGTTTAAGCTACTCTGTCTTTTGCAGACAGCAAGATATAGCCTGAAGCAAGTTATTCTTAGCATAGCTGCCTGTCATTCTGAAACTACAAACAAAAAGGCAACTGAAACAAATAAACAACCAAACAGAAAAGACTGTGGCTGGCTCTGTAGAGGCAGAGATATCAAACATCTGTCAACATCTACATTGCATAATCACATGCACTTAAAGCTCCCTCTCCTGGTCAACCCACCCACCATCACCAATTCATCATAAGACCCTGTTTCTGCCCCTGTTGATTTACCCATGAATGAATTAATGGCTGTTAGGTATATTTACTTTTCAATGGCATTTCTTGTTACATATTCATTGCTGGATTTATGGAAGGACATCAACCAATATTGCATATCCATAATAATTATAATGGATAATTAGATATAATGTAAATTACACCTGTTTTGAATTTTACTAGAATACAAATACAAACGTAAATAAAAATACTTTTTCCTCCCTCAGCAAATACAAATACAGACACTTGCCTTGCATTGTTTTTTGAGTGTTTAATCAAGTGTTTTTTAGAGCCAAATTCTGCTAAAGAAAATCTCAGGTTTGCATGTAATTTTTTTTAGACCATGGATTTACATATTCTTTCCCAGTTCACAACTGAACATTTAATCATTGAAATATTTTCTCTGATTTCTAATTGCTTTCAGAGCAAAGAGCAACAAAGTCAAACATTTTCAAATTGTTGATCAAATCTTTTTTTTAGAACAGCCGTTTATTTTGTTCAATTGCATTTAAATGCTTGAAAAGTCTTGTCATCAAAAACAGCAAGACAAATAATAATTGCTGTGAGTTGAGCCATTAAGTGGACCTAGGTTATTCATGTTTTTTGTAACAACTTTTTCTGTCATTAGAGTTGTTTCCCTTGTTTTGTTTTGTAAGACGTGATATTCACAGATGACCACGCTCATACACAGTCAAAAGCCAGTAGTGTCCTTGTCTGCCTTCTTTTTGCTACTCTGTTATCAATGAGACAGGCTAGACAAATACACAAAGAGAAATATGCACCGGCAAACACACTGATATAATCTCTGAAACTTGAACACACACTTTCATTGGGAACTGTAAGCAAGTTCTTCTCTTCCATACTACTGCTTCTTCCTCCCTCCGTGACTGCTGCTGACTTTTATTCATCATAGCAGAATGAAAGATATAGATTTGCCCCTGGAGATTAGATGAAAGAAAAAAAAATTGTATAGACACAAAGGAAACAGAGCATGAAGAAGTGGAAATATAGCGAGCTTGATATAAGAGAAGGAGAAAAAAGTAAAAAAAAAAAAGAAAAGACTAATACTGGAAAAAGAGAGATGGCCTCTGTAAGTGCAGCAGCACAAAGGCACAGACTTGCGAGTTCCCCTGCAAGACAGCATGAGCTGCCTATTTGTCAACATTGATCATCCCATTAAGGGGCTATGGTGGGAAGCATATTGGTTTTGGGGCCAAAAGGGTAGTAAGAAACTAAGATAAAGCAACAAAAAAAAATTGGTGTGCGGGTATAGGGTTGGGTTTGGGTGGTTGAACTTTTGGACTCCACACACCTGCAGAATGACAAAAAAAAAAGTCTTCATCCTCAACATTTCTGTTGTTAAATTTGCTTTGCACACTTAAAAGGTGCTTGGTATCATCTGTCTCAAAGAATCTCTGGAGGCCATGATGTATGTTGTCTCTGCTCCTTGTCAATGCACTACTAATATGAAGCTAGCTGGTGTCTCATAAATAGAATGTCACTTGTCATTTCCCTCAGCAGTTGTGTGTTTGTGTGTGTGTGTGTGTGTTTGTGTGTATGTGCGTATGCTCGGGGGGTGGTTCGTGTGTGTGTGCACAATGGGTGGGTGGTAGGTCTTGGCCCAAGGGGAAAACAGGCAGCCTCTTCGCCCAGCCTCTGATGAATTCATATAATTAACTCTGCCTTGATCTGTTGGCTAATCCTGCTCTCAGTAATAAGGGATTAAAATGTCACCTAAGCCACCTGCTGTTATTGAGCCCCAAGACTTTTGTGCCTCTATATCTGTGTGTGTGTGTGTTGCAGTTTTTAACAAAAAAAAAGCAAGGAAGAGGGAAAGATGACAAAAGTAAAGAGAAGTCAACATTTTTTTTGCAGCAACGTTGTTAGAAAAAAATCCAGCTGTATGCACGATAAAATGTTTGCAGAAGATGCTACTGAACAGTAAGGTAAGTATTTATGTGCTAGCCATATGCACGTGAGCACTATTTACAGCCGCAGAGTTGGCCATAAAGCTCAATGACATAATTTGGCAGGAGGTAGTAGTAGACTCACTCTGAAAGCAAAGTAATTAGAATCCTGAAAAACGGACATGAAAGTAGCATAAACAGAATGGTGTGAGTTATTAAATATTTTTGCCTTTTCTCACCTCCTTGGACCAAGTGTAGAAAAACCTAGAAAGCAGTAGAGAATTGCCACTTGTTTGGCAACCAACGACCTGGTTGCCATGTCTGCCTGTTGGCTACTGCCACTATGTTGCCAAGCAACTCCAAATGTACATTAGGTTAGTAAATGACTCTTGTTGCTGCAGTGGTTCAGGTACTAATAACAAAGAACCTCTGTCAGTCACTGCCATTTAAAACCTAGATGTAAAACATAAGGAAGTTAAATTCAACTCTTTTCAATTTATTCTCCTATACTTGTCAAATCAGTTTACTTCTATAGACTTGGGATCTTCTTTCCAGCAGATAATGAAACTACAAGCTACATTTTTTGTTCAAAGCTGTGTGCAATAGTCTTTTATGTATTTATTTTTTGATAAATTTTGTTCTAGTGCTATTGCATAATGCTGTGGAAGTCCAATATATCACCATGTTTAGAGCCTTGTCTATGTAGATCATTCTGGGGTCAATATTTTGCCGTGGTTTCAGTTCATGTCAAGCTTTGTTGAGTACTGTGTTGCCTGATGGCACAGCATCCACTTTCTTCCCCTGTAGCTAAGTGATCTGAGTAGCAAATACTTGATCGAAATGTTTAGTCGGAAAAACCGACCTTTGAAAGCCTAATTTAAAAGAAAAACAATGCCACACCCAGTAAGCTGCATCTTAAAGCATGAATCTAAACTTTCAAACAGTTTTTGGTGATGTTGTCTTGAATCTCCACAGGCAACCTATTGAGTTTTTATTTTTAACTGTTTTCACTCTTATATTTGCTTCCAAACATTTTGATTTTACTTCTATACAGAATCTTCTCCAAGGTTGTTTATTTCTCTCAACTGTTTAACCTTCAGAAAGTGTTTTTAAACTGTGCTGCACATAGGCTCTCAGTAGGTTCCAGGAGATGGAGATGGCCTTTACCAGGTAGAATAGACTGACCATGTCATTGCCTTAATAGCTGTGAGATGCAGAAGGGCCTCTGGGAACAGAAGCAAGCCAGACTAAGTTCAGAAGAAATTGTAGAGGGTCAGGGATGAGCAGAATGTAGTTGGTGACTGTAAGTCTGGCCCTAGTAGCGGGCAGGGGGAGCAAGGGCCAGTCAGACAAGACCGCTCCCAGTGGGGCTCAGAGTAGCTGATGCAATGGTATTAATCTCCAAGAGCCATCTGACATCCAGTGGGGCTCTGTCATTGAAAAGCGCTAATTCTGCTGAACTGTGAGGGGAATTCAGGCTCTCAGGAGACTTTGCTCAGGATTAATTAAAGACACTGGCATTGAACATTGCACAGATTTATCTGTTTTACATCATTGTCACCATTTAATTCTTGTGCTTAGCACACGTCACAGAGCAGACTCGATTAGTTTTTTTTCCTGGCACTTTGTATATTGTAAAGTTACCTCCTGCTGTGTTTGGTTAAACTGGATTTCCTTTCTCTTCCTTTTTGCTTCTCCAGATGAACCGACCCATTCAGGTGAAGCCAGCCGACAGCGAAGGACGGGGAGGTAATTAACCTTCGTCTAGTCTCTGGTGAACAGCCCCTAAAAAACACACTCGCAGACAAACACACACATACTCTGGGACAGCGCTCATGCAATCCTTAATATTCTGCTCCCACCTTAGACACACACTGGGCGTTAGTAGAGTTGCCCATAATATAGGTCACTTGCTTCTATTGACTTCCCATCTGCGCCAGCAGAGGAGCTGTCTCAAGTTCACAGCTGCAGAAAGCACTTCTGAGACAAGGCAGAAAGGGACAGTGAAAGCGAAAAGAAATAAAAGAATTGGAAAGCAAAAAAAAAAAAAAGAAAAATGCAGGACCCCCTCAATGCTATGTCCACAGTCATTGATAACTCCAGAGAGGGATAGACACTCGAACCACACATTCACATTGAAAAGTATGAACTATATATAGGAGCTTCTCAGAGAGACACTATTGATTTGAGTCCTCTGTATAGATGCTGTATAATACACACACACATATACACATTATACATATATATATATATATATATATATATATATATATATATATATATACATATATATATAAATATACATAATACATATTGTTGTTGAATTAAATAATTATCATAAGTAATTCAATGTATGTTCAAGCAGAGACAAAATGGAGCCAATTTCCAGTTTAACATTTATTTTGAACAGATTAACAAATTGCAGTTTTACAGAGGAATTTTGCCCCCGTCAGTTCCTCTGTGGTCCAGAATCTGAACATTGAATGATTTTCATGTCAAAACTTTTATAGACAACCGGGCCTGCCAGGGTTGTAGGCGTTCCTTCTCCTCGAAATCTTACTCCAATCCGATCATTTCCAAACAATGTCTGAGCAATGATTTGCTGTCAGAGAATCCTGGAGTCAGAAAATGAGTCGTCCCTGTTCTGGGTCAAAGGTTCATTATAAAAATTTATGGTTAAATGGCTATCTGCTTCTCTAAAAACTTTTCTCCCAGTTTCTTATCTAAACATCCTTGCTTTTACTACCTGCCATAAACTTTAGAAATAAGTTTTACGACTTAAAAGCTTAGCCCCATAAACCATACTGACAAACCCATCATGCAAGCTAATTAAAACAGACTTTTACTTTCTGAACACCAACCAAGGACTATACAAACATATTCAATACGAGACCGTTGCACAAAGTAGCCCCAAAAAAATATGAGTCACGACAATTCCCTCTTTCAATCTTTTTTCAAAAATAGATTGATATCTCCTCTATACGTACGTGTTTAGAACTTAAGATCAAAACCTGTAAAGCATTTTGAGAATGCAAGACATCAAATCCAAGAAATTTCATCAGTTTAAAAACATGAAGTATTCCAGACTAAAATTCAAAACACAAACTATTAAAGTACCTTTTTTAACCTTAACTCCCATTAAAAATGTAAATCTGTTAATCATAGATTCACCCTCTTTTGGCATTAACCAAAAAATTTATTTTAACAATTCCCACAAACTAAATTCAAAAACCCACAATGTATAAGAATGTCTTACATGTGAAGAGATAATTAAATCTGACTTGATAATGTTAATACTGTGGAAGAAGCTCAGAAAATCCATGAACATAGACATTATTACTATATTATATTCTGAAAGAAATCAAACTTAAAGTGTTAAGAAACCTGTGAAATAGAAGGTATTAAGAACCCTTTTAGGCAGTGTTACGACTCTTCACTTGTGAATAAAATAGTTAATCAAATAGTTAAACAACCTGTAAAATGCAAAAAATTATTCATAAATGTTCAGTCTTTATATTTGTATTCTGATCCTCTTTCTTCACTCTCATTTTATCCCCCTCAGTGGCTCCTGGCAGCTGGAGAGCGATATACAGAGCTGATCAGTGTGGAGGGCTCCTATTTTTTTAGTGTTCCAGTTTTTACTCCCATATTTGCAGATAACCACTCTCTGAAATGCCAATTACTTCATTAATTGAGCATTTCCCCCAATATACACACATGCACAGACAGGCCCCGCTTCCTATAGCTTAGCCCACCGTTGTGGGCTGGTCAAAACCTGCTGTGCAGCTGATTGGTGAGTTGTGATCTTCTTCTGTAGATCCCTCTTTTGAGATGGCAATTTCAAATTGCCCATCTCATTCATTGGCACATAGATCACACTGGATGAGTAATATCACCACCCAAACCACCTTCTGGGTGAGCTAGGCCCGCGGCCTGTGGCCCCAGCTTCCGATTCAGCTTGGTCAAACCCTACTCGACCCTCCTTAGGCAGAATCCTGCCGATCCTCGACCAGGTTCGTCGTTGGCGTGGAGCTGCACTTTGTGTGTGTTCCCAGCTGTCATCTGGAACTTTGCTGAACCACTGGACTCCTCACGCCTTCGACCTGGAGCTGTACCTTGGACCCCTTCAGCAGCTGTAGTCAGCTGTGACCAGAGGAGACTGTGTGCTCCTCACGTGCTGCTGAATCCTGGAGATAATCCTGGGGGCATAAGCTTGTAAACATCTAAAAAATTATCCGGTCTTGTGATCACTCCTTTTCAATCTAATTCAACTGCATTGTGCCGAGAAATTATTTCACCCATCTAATTAAAAAGTAATCCCTGGGGAAAGAGCAAATCCATATTATTTTGGTACATCACCGTTGTTATTCCTGTAAACTAAACCAAAACACCTCCCTCATTAATGGATTTAAAAACAAGAGCAGGCTCAAGAGTTTACTTTTTGTGTACAGTTCAACTGATTACTATCCATTTGCTTGTTCACCCAAATTGATTCTTTCATTTACTTATTTTATTTATCAAGTTTAAGACACTTATGTCTGTTCCATTACAATATGTCCTTTCTTAAATTCAGTACATCCCTGTGGATGAAAACGTAAAAACAAGAAAAAAAAAATTTTCTCTCTCACCAGCCAGCAACCCCCTGCTATCGGCCCAATTTTTCCTTCCAAATTTTGTTCCAGGTAAATGGTGGTATTTTACCTGGAGATAATCCTGGGGAGCTGGGTTTCCAAAATACGTAGACCTCGGCACCTTCGATCAGGACAAACCAGACAAAAAAAAAACAAAAAAAAAAAAAAAAAAAAAAAAAAAAAAGCTGAAACAAAAAAAATTTGTGGTTAATTCAGCAACAGTGACATTGATTCAACAGTCTTTGATCATTTCGCCAGCAAGAGTATCAAATTGTCTTGAAAGTTCAGCTCAGATGAGGAAAGTGCTCCTTGGTGCCTGTACACCTGAATATATCAGTCACTGTGCTCCTGTGTGCGGAGCAGAGCACAGAGAGTCGTAATTTGCGTGGTGTAAAAGATGTTTCTTTCTTTCTTTGGCAGTTATGGCGGGCGCCTGGCACTATCCGTCATCAGCCCACGCACCCCCACCCATCTTATCTCCCCAGGAACATAAATTACATCTCAAGAATGTTTATTTGAGGGGTCTCTGTTGCGGGATGAGAAATAGAGAAAAAATATATAATTAGAGGAAGAAAAAACAGACAGAGAGTCGATCCTCTCAGCCTATTCAAATCAAGTTTTATTTAAACTTTTTATTTTCATCTTCATTAGTCTCCTTCCTCGAATGCTGAATTTAAATATCTTCCACACTCAGACTGCCTATGTGGGCTCTATTTTAATTTTACTTCAATCAGTTATAATAGTAATAATTTCTTCAATATTAATTCTGGTAAAAATATACCAATCAACAGGTTTGCTCTCTCCACCAGGAATAATAATCAATCCTTATACGTCTAATTAAACTGTTGTTCTAATACTTCCCCTGCGTATTTTAATTAATGATTCCTTCATTTTTCATCCAATTTATATTCTATATTTCATTAATGCAATGCCTTCCTCAATTTTTTTTCAATTTGATAAATGTCTCTTTCATCTCATGTGTAAATTAAACCTTTATAAAGATGGAGCATCGCAATATCTCATCAACACACTTAGTTCTTAGAAAAACAAAATTAAATCAAAAAAGAAACAAAGAAAAGGCTTGATTTTTGTTAGATATTGTATCACCACTACAACATTGCAATAACAACTAAGGCAATAAAATCTGCAAAGGTTCTCATCCTTTTTTTTTTTATAAGTACTTATGAAAAGTGGCTTTCTGGTTTCGCTTCATGAGGTGAGACGAATAGCTCATATTGAACTAAACCCCTTTGTAATCAGACTTAACACCACTTTTCCCCGACTCTGTCCCTTTAATCAATTAATAATTTCTGCTAATATAAGTATGCTACTTACATTGAGATAACTGTTGTTGATGTTGAAAAAGGTTAAAAACATCAAATGTTTAAAACAAAACTAGAGAACAGTACTGACTGATAACACAACATAGTTTACAAAAACAGTCTTCAGTTTGCTATACTTCAAAGTCTATCCATATTTCTAAAGAAAAATCCAAGATTTAAATCACTGACAAAACAACTTCCCTATAAATATTGCCAAACCTAAATTATATTTTTTTTTTAACACAATTCAATATCCATTCAAAGTACTTTTGCTTATATGATTCCTCTTTAAACAAACCCAAATGTGCTCACTTGCCCAAATATTCTTGATTGTAAACAATGAAAACATTTCATACTTCAAAAACATCTGTCCGATTCTGTGAAGGGAACTGAACATAGTCAAAGTGATTTTTGCAACTAAAACTCCTCTTAAATTTTCGTAGGATACACAATAGTCTAATTCCCCTCAGCAGTCAAACAAAACAAAACAAAAAAATTCAATAAAAGAGGTTCAAGAGATGAGATTTCTCTAAACAAAAACTAGTCGCAATAAAATAAAAAATAAAAACCAGCATTTTTCTTTTCAGTATCCCCTTTTTCCTCTCAGGCTTCTTTTTTATTTTCTTTTCTCCAATGATAAACACCAAATTAAATTGAAGCTTCTAGAGACGTCAAATACATTACCACTGAATCACGTTTTCTTTAATCCAGCTTCCCAAATTAACATTTTCCAAAGTTCTAATTAATAAACAGACCGCAGTTCAAAAATCTGGGTCATAATCCAAATCGAACCAAATATATCAATTTTGAGAGAGAAAGAGGAAAAAACAAAAAATAAAAATAAGAAAAAATAAAGAAAATAAAATCAAAAATCTAAATAAATTGTCAGTTACAGAGTCCCCACTAATCAAATGATATATTATGTCATTATTCTAGGATCAGATCTATTCCAAAATGTTTTAGGACCTGTAAATTTACTCTCAGCATCAAATAAAACTAGCTAAAGAACATCTGAAAGATTAATCTTAAATTTCAAACCCAAAACCGATTCTTATTTGTCAAAACAAAATGTGCATTCAAATATATGGTAAAAATTACTTCAATGTAACTGGTCCAATCACATTTTGCCTCTACACGATCAAAATAAATGAATTTAGAATTTACTTCTTACTTTCAAATTAAACCATCATTTCGGTCACATTCATTATTTGTTCTTAAATAAATCTACCAAAGACTTTAATTGTTACTTTCAATCCTTAGACCAATTCCAAATTTATCCCCAGTCTGTTAAAAAACAAACTGATTACTAAAAGATGACTCTGTGTTTTAATGTTTTCTTTTTTAAAACCAAACATTCAAATCCCACTAGTTTATAAACTATCACTATGATAAGTGTTGTTTTGCATGATAAAAACATTTAATTTGTAACAGAATTGAAATGTGCTGGGTTATTTCTTGAGCCCCAGTTGAATTTTGATAACTCCAATAAGCATTTTTGTCCAGAAAATCCTTAAGAATGTTCAATTGTGTAAATAATTTAACACCAGTCTCCTTTAGGTCGTTCATTCAGAGACCAAGCTATATTTCTAAAGTCTATAGAGCCATCAGAAATAAGCCAAACATTATTTTAGCATAAATGATACTTATTTAAATCACAGACTCATTTTCTGTACCATTCAACACGGTGCTTATTAAAATAATTTAAACCAGTTTGTTGCTTTCCAATTAATACCGTTTGCTTTTCGTTAAATGCTTATAATTACTACTTATAGCTTTATCTTTATTTAGGACAACTTAACAACTCCTGCTTAGATCAATCAAAAAAGCAAAAAATCCACCTATTTAAAGATTCAAAAATGCATCTTTTATTTTGACTATAAACTCCCTCTTTTTAATTTTAAAGATGAAATCAAAAATTAAAACTACACCAAGTCAGAATCGACTCATGAGTAACTGTTCTTAGTCTTTTACGTTTAATTGTAACATGCATAACTATCCCAAATAAATTTGGCCGTGTTACATCCTAATTAACCAGAAAAATTTAACAAAATCCAAATTCGTTTAAGTCTTAACAAGACAATCGTCTGCAGGAGTCTGTAATCACTTTCTATCCAAAATCAACTTTTAGCTTGCAACACATCGAACATGCAGTTAGCCACCACCGCTAACTTAGCATAGCAGCCTAGCTCCACGTGCTACCGTTAGCTTTCTTTGTGAAACGAAAGCTAAAACAGCACAAAACGTACGGCGAAAACACTCCAGAAAATCACAACACACACTTTAGAAGATGACTTACCGCAATACCAGGACTTAATCCGCACAATTTATACCACTGTACCAAACTTTAATTCGGCACGAACAAAACATTCTCCTGTTCGTCCACGCGGACTGAAACATATTTTTCCAATTTTAGCCGTCCCGCACAGCAAACACCGATTCAACTACGTCCGTTACAGCCCAAAACCATTAACAAAACACACAACATTATAAGCGGTGGCTTTTAGACCTAATTAATTATTTTATCGCGGAGGTTTCAGACCAGTCTGTTACAAGTTTCGTAGTCCGCTTTGAGAAAATTTCCTGGCGCCGGCTTCCAGAAAACCCCTCAAAAGACTCGAACAGATGGCAGAAAACCGCCTATAACCACTAATTTATTTATCAAAACATATAGGCACAGCTGTCGTATGTTAGCCGTGCTATCAAGCAAACAACTCACACAGTCTTAGCTCCGCCATAGCACCTAGCTTAGGGCGGCCGCTCTGATGGCCTGTCGTAAATGTTCACAACTAATTCTTATAGATATTTAATTTCAGTTATCCATCATATTCAGTTATATATTCATTTATCTATGTTAATTTATTTATTATACTCGAGTTCATTATTTATACTATAACATTTTAACCCAAAACGCAACATCACCAGCACTTCTCGCCAAGCGCCTGCGTAAAAAACATCTCACACACACACAGTAATACACCCTTGTACAAGCAGAATTTAAAACACTAACCTCGTCGGAGCTCACCAAAAAACCAATGCCGGACCATTTTCACAATTCAGTTCGTGGTGCTCAGCCACGCGTCTGAAGTATACGCAGCCCCACTCCCAGGTAATTCGATAGACCTAACAGAGGGCGACCCAGGCCCTTCCTGCTGCTATGTCGCTCGTAGCCTGGGAGCGTCTAGAAAAGCGTCCTATTCTGGGTAGAGTGGCCAACTCGTCGAGTATCGATCCGCACGTGTGGC
This sequence comes from Apricaphanius iberus, assembly GCA_028564705.1. Taxonomy (NCBI): domain Eukaryota; kingdom Metazoa; phylum Chordata; class Actinopteri; order Cyprinodontiformes; family Aphaniidae; genus Apricaphanius; species Apricaphanius iberus. The sequence goes on along the minus strand of JAPXFQ010002722.1, from coordinate 892,697 downwards.
TCCGATTTGAGTCGTTGAAGATATCGGTCCGTCTGCTCCATTGTCCTCTCCGTCCTCCCCGGAGAAAAGAGTAGCCTGCACCGGGCACGCAGAGTAAAAAACTCCATCTCCCAGCATGCACCGGTGTTCCTCTACGGAGCGAAAAAAAGGACTAAATCCTGCCAGAAACAGGACAACAGACAGACAGCTCCAACACTCCGGGCATTGCAATCGTGCTTTGTCAAATACAAATAAATAATTAACTTGATGACACATTACCAATGTTAGATTGACCAATCAATAGAATTAAAAAACTACGCAACTCTGCGCAAATTGTCAATAGAGCAAATACATGTCCGTTTATTAACTTAAAAAATAACTGGATTTTTGGTCCAAAACCCTGCACACGTCGAGGTCACCAATTTTGTTGAATTAAATAATTATCATAAGTAATTCAATGTATGTTCAAGCAGAGACAAAATGGAGCCAATTTCCAGTTTAACATTTTTTTTGAACAGATTAACAAATTGCAGTTTTACAGAGGAATTTTGCCCCCGTCAGTTCCTCTGTGGTCCAGATTTAAAGAAATCTGAACATTGAATGATTTTCATGTCAAAACTTTTATAGACAACCGGGCCTGCCAGGGTTGTAGGCGTTCCTTCTCCTCGAAATCTTACTCCACTCCGATCATTTCCAAACAATGTCTGAGCAATGATTTGCTGTCAGAGAATCCTGGAGTCAGAAAATGAGTCGTCTCTGTTCTGGGTCAAAGGTTCATTATAAAAATTTATGGTTAAATGGCTATCTGCTTCTCTTAAAACTTTCTCCCAGTTTCTATCTAAAATCTTGCTTTTATACTGCCATAAACTTTAGAATAGTTTTACGAGTAAAAGCTTAGCCCATAAACATATGAAAACCATCATGCAAGCTATTAAAACGACTTTTACTTTTGAACACAACAGCGACCCTTCTCATCCCAAATCATATTCAATACGAGACCGTTGCACAAAGTAGCCCCAAAAAATATGAGTCACGACAAATACATATATATATATATATATATATATATATATATATATATATATATATATATATATATATATATATATATATATATATATATTATAGTAGAATTGTAGACTCCTATTGTGAATGTTAAATATTTAGGTTATGAAGCAATAGTTAATCCAAAAAAATATTATTTATAAAACAGTAATTTGATAAAAGATTCTGATTCTTTATTGTCATTGCAAAAGAAAAATACAACAAAGATTAAAAAACATCCCCATCGTCATCACTTTAAGCTAGTCTAATTTTTTTATAGTTATATTTTTAGAAAATATTGACATGAAATATATATTACCTTGCAAAAACTGTCTCTAAAACAGCCCTGTCAGCCCGATAAACTGAAGACACGGGCGGTATTGGGAAGGTCCGGTCAAATTACCCTAAAGTTCCGATAGTTCAAACGCGCCTTATTACTGCCCTTGAAGGCATGTAAGTTTAGGTTGATGTCCCTGTTGTTGTGAAAGGCTACTAAACCTGCTTCTAATTTGGATTGATGGATAAAACAGAGCACTGTGAGATTTTCCAATCTTTTGATATTGTTTATAGACTAACCCAGCTCCATGCTTCTCCACCTATTTATCACTGGGCTGTGTGGTGTGTTCCTTGGTCTTCGTGGTGCTGTTCAGTCATTAACGGTCTCTAACAGACATGGATGCCTTCACAGAACGGTTGGATTTTACTGAAAAAAAAATATTCTGACATGCAGGCTCTATTTACTGATTGTGTGAATACTGTAGGAAGCTGGCACTAGAATGTAAAAAGGGGTGTCTGAGTAATGGGACTGTATACATATGTAAATTACACATTTCAGATTTTTTTCCTAGTAGAAAATAATGAAATTGAAAGAAATAGCACTATTTATTAGTTTTATTGCAAATTCCTCCTATTTATGTGTTAATTTTACTGTATAGACGGCATTTTTACATCTGTTGCATGGCCTCCTTCCTATATTCATACTCCAACTGACACTGATTGACTTGGTCATTCCGAAGCCAATTGTGACTAACATAACTGAGGTTAATGTAGATTAAACCATTTAAAGATTCACATGCTCTGAATCGGATCCTATTGGACCGTTCTGTGTAAGCCCCATGCTTTCATTTTAGAATGGTGATATAGACTGCCTGGGTCATATTAGTCTCAGCCACTTTGTTGATTTATGTGGTCAAGTGTGAATTAAATGGTCCATTTCCATTACCACACACAACAAATGTAGATCTTATTTTTGTCATGGCGACAGTTTAATTAACGGCCATCTAAAAACAGGCAAAGTCTGACCGACAAGCCCTGGGAAAGAGCCAATCAACTTTCTCACCAAGATAAATTGGATCTCTGGGCTTAAGAGGGTAGGATGGATTGGGTCCCAGTATCAATTACTGCCCTTTTTTGGGAGAAAGAGAAAGGAGATGAACAGGCAGTGTGAAATAGATACAGAGGGTCTTTTAGAGGATCTTTCTATGTAGGAGGACTGGATAGGACAGAGCCCAGAATGAAATAAGTCCAAGCAGACAGGCCCCAACAGACATATTGAGCGTTAATGGCAACAGGAAGTCAGCAGACAAGGCAGAGGAGGTAAATCACAGTCACAGCTGACATTGAAATGAGATTTACTATGAAGGCTTGTGGTTAAAAGAAAATAGACAGCCCAGCGAGGTTTGACTAAAGGAAAAAAAGGAAATCAGGATTCATCTTTGGAAAGCTGGCGACCAGTCAGGTACACCAATCCCAGTGGAGCCACAAGGCTGTCAAACCTAAGGATGAACCAGGACATTTGCACCTCTAGAAGAGAGTCACATTTATCACTACAAAGACATCAGCAATTATCTGTCATGGAAAGCTGTGCAGGGTCTCGATTACGTGCCTGTGCAGGTATTAGGGCCCATTACTCCATTTCGACGCTTCAGTAGCCCCTCTTTTGTTCACTCTGCCCCTGCGAGACACAGTTTCTCAGGGGGTAAGGGAGTGTCAGGATAAGAAGTAAAACCGGTGCTCATAAAATGGTGGGAAGGATGGAGGGGAGAGCTGGCAGCTCACAATCCTGCTTCTCGGCTGCCATTGTGGATCACAGGGCTGATTCTCCGGCTGTCTATTTCAATGACTCACGTCTTGCTTCATTTTTCTTCTTGGATTTACAAGACAGAATGGAGCACAGAAGAGAAGCCCTGCAGCTCTTAAATCTATTTCTGTCCCTTGAGCCAATTGACCTCTTCTCAACAAATACGATTTCTACCAGTTTTTCTGTATAACTGACATTTTTATTTAGAATTTCACCGCAGAGATATTTAGAGAGAGTTAATAAATCAGTCCTTTCGTTGGTGCTTTAAGAACATAAGAGAACATGCTTCTTAAAATCTTTTTTTTTACTGTACAGAACAATCAGAAATCATCAAAAGATAATATGAATTAATCTTTTATGAGATCCCCCTGTTTCCCTTACTTGCTATCTCTCACTTTATTTTTAGCGCACTGCAAACAGGCAATGCAAACCAAATGATACAGAAAAGAGTTAGCATTCGGCACAAGGGTCACAGACCAATGTAAAAGACTCAACGATGAAAGAAAGAAGGAGGGAGAAGGCAAGAGACGACAGGATGAGAAAGTTAACGGAGGGTGATGGAGGCAGCTGAGTGAATCTCAGCAGTAAATCATCTCCGAGCCGCCCCATCCCTATCTCTACCTTGCCAGGAATCTTTTTTTCCCCATGACCTTGTCTGGTGCTGTGTCTGAGAAGAAAAGATGGGGCCAGATTATCTATGATTGGAGATGGTCATTATCTAAACACAATCTTGGAGCCAGGTCCCACTCCTCATACCACTGCTATGCGATTGGAGACCACATTGATGAGAAAGATGATGGGTCAGCCAGCCACACTCTTCCTTTTTATTAACTTTGATAAGATGTTTTCAACACCACCCTGAAATGCAATCCCTATCTGTACCGACTTTTTCACAATGGACCCCTCAGCATATTTGTCTCTATGTTTCATGGTTTATTAGTTAACAACACTTTCATTTGATTTGGTACCCATACCAGGAGGATTGCAATGCTTACATTTTATACTTAGCAACCCTAGCAGAACTCTTTTAAATAGCTCTGTCTCGCCCTTTGCCTGACTGGTTGAAGTGACTCTTTGTAAGTGTCATGTTTGTCCCTGCCAACCTACTGGTTGCTGCTGGCTGTCTCACTTTGTAGGCCGCATGAAGGTGCTGACTGGGGGCATTTCACACCCCAAGAGGCGAGCACACCACTTTACATGCAAATGAGGCCAAAAATCCCTCTGTGCCTCTGGACACAGTTTTGTAAAACTCAAAAAAAATCATGAAACACTCTAAAACATTTTGTGTATGCTACAAATTATGCCAATTTACAAAGAGACATGAATGGAGGAAATTCCATGACATAGTTTGAAGGTTTTAATTAAAAAATATAAACTCAGAACTGAATGGGTTCTGCTTGCAAAAAGACATCTATAATATAATGGAGAAAGAAGTTAACATTAAGGCTTAAGCCTATAGCAAAACCTTGGTGTTTCTCCAATACAATGGATAATATAATTCTTTATGGCAGTATCAGCGATCTGCGTAAAAAAGTTTTAGCGTAATTTATTTATTAATTAATAATAATTAATTTTTAGGTAGATGTAAGTCAAAGACAAATGTAGACGTTTACAGTATAGATCGTTGATTGTTTTTTGGCTTTACTTGATATGCCATTCTGTCCACCTTTCATGTCGCACCAAATCGGCATGACTTCTTAGAGAAAAAAAAAGGAATATATGTTCATACTTACTGCGTAGAAACTTTGAGTAGTATTGTTGCTCCAATATTGTTATTTCATTCAATATAATGGTGCATGTTAAATACCATGGCTTACTCCCGTTTGACATTCAAACTATACAAAATCTGCTGTGCAGGCCTTGAGTTTGTCACATTGTTGAAGTTTTTAATCAGATTTTCTTAACTTAACTGTTCATACATACCTTTTATGTAGTTGTTTTTTTGGTTTTTTGTTGTTGTGTGCGTGTGTGGTCTTGTATTACTACCCTTCCTAGGACCGGATTTGGGATATTCACTAACCTTCTTAGGACCGATGGACCTTGTTAGACCTAATACGGTGGACTACCTTTTTAGGGTTAGGTTTAGAGGTATGGTTTGAATTGAATTTTAGTTAGGCTTAGGGTTAGAAATAGATCAGTAATGGTTAGAGTTAGGAACGGTGTCTGGGTTAGCATAAATCCAATTACTAAAAACAATGGAAGTCAATTGACGGCACTAATATGGGTAGCAATACAACCTTGTATTTGTGTGTTTGTGTGCGTGTGTGTGCATGTTTTTGTGTGTAGTTATTAGTTATCATAACTTACATATATTGTGTGCAGTAAGGGTCAAACGGGATTTGACCTTTAAAAAAATAATTAAAGTGCATGCAAGATAATAAGATTATACCGATTTTCATGGAAATATTGCACTTTTTAAAATAAGATACCAAAATTAAACTGATTGCACTGTTTAAAAAAGGTAGAAAAATCCTCCCACACAGTCAGGACATAATCTCAAAATAACCTCTAACAAAAATAGCATGGAAAGATAATGTACTATAAATGCCAGCACCTAACATTTACAACAGAAGTAAGTCTAAAACTTTGAAAAAAGATTAATCACTTTTCTGAATGTGAATGAGATACTGAGTCACTTATGTGCACAAGAGACAAAAAATATCCCATGTGCAACTTTACATCACTGATATAGGCTTACATGTTAAGTTTAGAAAAACAAAAAACATAACAGTATTCTCTTTTATAGTTGTTTACTATTGTGTTTCAGGAGGTTTGGTATATTTTTAATGAACGTCATTAAAATGAGTTATACTTCTTTTATGTAGTTTCAACATGTCTATTTTTGTTCTTCTCTGAATCATGTAATTGCAAGTTTGTGTTAGGACAAAAAAAAAGTTACAGTATAATTCTTGTTTTAGCACTTTTATTCAATTGCTTTTTTCTATTGTTAAACACAGATTTGCTATTTCCAATTTTAGACATAAAGATTAATTGAGTCTCCCTCCTATTTTCCCTTAACCAGTTATCCTTAATTAGGCCATAACTTTGATGTTTTTTTTCATCAGACATGTTTTATTACAGCTTCCCAGTCAGCTGTGGTCCAAGCTTCTTGCTCTGTGTGTTAAAATATTTTGGGCAGTCTAACATCTCTTGTAATGGTTTATTGTGCAAAGCTAGAAGAAATTTGTGATGAAGCCTCATTTAGTGCTACAAAACCCAGCTGACGCATAAAATGTAATGCTTGTCTAAATATGAATTACAGACAGGGTATACGATTTAAATTTGAAACACTTTTTTTCAATACTGGGAGAAATGCTCTTCATATACCGATGGCAAACAATAAGTTTGGAGTTATTTAACATGACAGAGTAATCATTAATCCATGTACAGAGAGAAACCTTGTTCCGTTCGGGATAATAGGGTCGTAAGCCAAACTTCTGTGTCCACCACTCCCCCTCTGGGTATCCCCCTGTTTGTGCAAACATCGCGCATTCTCGGCTGTACACAGGAAGGTCGTGCTAAAATCATCCAAAAGTAGTTTTTTTAAATTCACCCTATATGATGTTAAATACAATGTCAACATTTTCTTACCTGTAAAAGCGTCATGAAAACGATGGAAGCCGGAGAACGCGAATCTCCACGAGAACCAATGAGACTATGCTGACTGTGCGTGCTTGTGTTATTGAGCCGTGGTTTAGGGAGAAAGAAAGCAGCTATTGAAGAAAAGGGTGGGTTTTTTTTTATTTTGAAAAAATGCCCTCTTGAACAGCTCTCCCAGAAACGTATACCCTGCCTTTAACAGAGTTTAGTGAAGACGGAAAAAAAAAGCTATGCATGAAAGGCAGCTGCACACCATGAGTTTAAAGCCTGTCTTCCGAATACACCAAATGCACTGTAAAAGAACATTTGAAAAGAAGAGATGTTGAGAAAGCAAAGAAATCAGGTGGAGTGCTGAGGATGATACAGTTCATCAAAGAGGATGAGAAGCTCTTCATTGTGTATGTATACCTAATGAAAGGTGTAATCACAATATACAGCTGGTCTCACGAGTGTATCTAACTTTATTGGAATACCAGCATTTTGAAAAAAAAAAAAAAAAAACCCAAAACATATGGCTATATTTAACAAAGTTTTGCACTTGTGAAAACAGGCGTAAATCACGAGATATGCAGAAACATCCTGCCAATGATTTACTTACCAGACATGGATATCAGTGCACCTGTTAAACCCACAGGAAGATGCCCACAATCCATTTAGCGCTTTTGCCCTTGATGAATATGCAATGTGGGTGTTTGTGTCGGAACACACAAAATACTGAGAGGAGAACATCCAAATAAGAAAGTGTGATTTTATGAAACATCAAACTGTTTCATGTTTATTACTGACAAACTAAAAAAATATATAATTTACATACATTCTAACCTAAATGTAATTAACACCCCCCTTTTTTTTTCAAAAGATGAATTATAACTCACTATGCACTCACTGCATCTGCAAATTTGTTTATTTATTTGGATCCTTAATAGTTTCCACTGTAATGTTTACTAATCTTCCTGGGGTCCAATTAATAAAATATTATAATCGTATACAATACCACAACTACCTCAACTATGAGAGACAAAATGAGAATAATGCAAAAAAAAATCCAGATTCCATATCTGATTTTTAAAGAATTTATTTGTAAATGATTGTAGAAAATAAGTATTTAGCTCTCACAGACCTGTAACTTCTTCTGTAAGAGGCTCCTCTGTCCTCCACTTACATTTCCCTTTACATGTATAAATGGCACCTGTTTGAAGTTGTTATCAGTATTAAAGACACTGGTCAACACATTTAAACGGTCAAAATCCAAACTCCACCATGGCCAACAACAAAGAGAAACCAGAAACAAAATTTTGGACCTATACAAGACTGGGATGAGCCAATCTACAATAGTCAATTTCTTGGTGAGAAAATATCAATTGTTGGAACAATTAATCGAAAATAGATTGCTGACAGTCTCCTTTAACGTGGGGCTCCATGCAAGATCTCATCTCGTAGGGTACATATGATCTTAAGAACGATCAGGAAACAGCCCAGAACTACACAGAGGGGAACTGGTCAATGACCTAAAGAGAGCTGGGACCACAGTAACAAAGGTTAGTATAAGTAGCACACTATGTTGTCTTGGATTAAAATCCTGAAGCAACATGCAACATGTCCAAGGTCACCTAAAGTATGAGAGAAACCATCTGGACGATCCAGAGGAATATTGGGAGAGTGTCATATGGTCAGATTAGACAAAAATTACACTGTTTGGTACAAACACCACTTATTGTGTTTGGAGTGGGAAGAATGTTGATCTGCATCCAAAGAACACCATACCTAGTGTGAAGAATGGGGATGGAAACATCATGCTTTGAGGTTGTTTTTCTGAAAGAGGGACCAAGACCACTCATTTGTATTAAGGAAAGGAATTATGGGGCCATGTATCGCGACATTTTGGACAAAAGCTTCCTTCAAATGTATCTGGATCTCTCAGCATGATAGTGATCCCAAAAAAAGGCTTTGTAAAAGCATTTCAGGGTTCTGGAGTGGCCTAACCAGTCTCCAGACTTCAATACAATAGAGAATATTTGAAGGTGACAGCACCTAAACATCACAGCTCTAGAGGAGATCTGCATGAAGGAATTGGTCAAAATACCAGCAACAGTGTGTGAAAACCTGATGAAGAGTTCCAAAAAATGTGTCTGTCAGTGTCAATAAAGGGTATATGACAGACTAACTTTTTTATTGATCAAATACTTCTTTTTCACAATCATTTGAAAATAAATTATTTAAAATTCAGACCATGTGATGAGATGCAAAGCTAAAATTAGATTGTCATACTTTTTCAAAGAATACATGCCCTTTACTCAGCTTTAATTAAACTGTAATTTGTTTGTTAATTGTTTGGGGAGGTGTTAATAAACAATCAAATTCTGATGCGGACCTAAAAAGCGAAACCTGGTCTGCACCTAAGCTTTGACTTGGTTAATGTTAAAACCGGTTCAGATGGATTGCGTATATGAATGCCAAGTGACACTCCAAAAGCAGGAAACGTACAATAGCACATTGCAATCAGGGTCAATACAACCAAAACGACCACGCAGCAACTCAGCTTAATTCTCTGCTTTTGTTTAATTCATTGTTTTAATGTATTTGTCTGGTGCATTTAACAAAGACAACAAAGCAATCCTAAAACTGTTAAAACACTCATCCCGCTTAATTTTTGTTTAAATTTCACGACCAGTAAGTGTCCTCACTGCACCAAGAAGCCTTGCTTTTTGGAGCAGCACCACAAAAGGCGAGGAGGTAAATTTGTCGCTCAATAGGTTTAGTTTGTTTTTCAAAGCACAGTGTGAAAGCATCAGGTAAAAGAGCAACAGTGTTGCAATTTTGGTCCTCAATTGATCCAAGTCTACCAGACTATCAGGTGTGAAAATTACTTTAGGATGATTTTGTCTGGTTATGTGTGTGTGTGTGTGTGTGTGTGTGTCTGTGTGTGTACTTGTCTTGCTATACTTTTGTGGAACAACTTTTGACGGGGCACCAGCATCGTGTGGACATTTGTAGTTGTAAGGACATTTTCCCTGTTTCACACAATGTTTAACAAGTGATTGCACTCTCAAAGTTAGGTTTAGAGGTATGGTGTTTGTGTATGTGTACAAATTTAAATTGTACACATACCTTGTCCCCACAAGGTTTTAGGATATATTAGCCAGGCATTGATATTTTCTTTAAAAGAAAAAGTTTTTGCCTCACACTCTAACTTTTTAGTCCAGTCATATGGATTGTACAGAAGTGTTGCTGTCACATGCAGAACAAAATTAGAACTACAAAAAGCTATTTCAGTGTTGCTGCCAGCCTCTCAGAAACCTCCCTGAATAGTTTTTCTTTTCTTTTTTCTTTGGAGAAGCCTTATGTTTTTTTTTACACCTCTGAATTCCCGTATTTCCTCAATTTCTTGATAAAAGTCTTTAATGCATTATGTTTTTTTTTTAATAATGCTGTGTTTTGTTTTGTTTTTCCTACCCTCTTCTGCCTGACACCTTTTGTACAGTGTTAGTTCTAATCATTGTTAGAATCTCTGCAAACTTTGGTTTATGCTTAATCATGCAAATGAGCAGAAAAAACAAAACATTTTGACAGTAAAATTAATTTCTAGTTATTTTGAATATAATTATTGGCAGTTGTGATCTAAAGGAGAATGAATGGGAAATGGGGCGCACTGAATCAGAACCGATCACTGCACATTAAACAAGGGTAATTTCTTCATTAGGAGTTTTGCTGTAAAATAAAATTAAACTGATAAATTTCACGTGCTACTAATGTGTTTGACTCTTAAGATTGGGAAATGTTTTATACTTGTTGTCATATGTTCCGTATGCACACAGAACATTTACATTCCTTGCCTCTTTTGGTGGCACAGTACCATCTTATGTTTTCAGAACTTCCTTGTGTGCATGATATCCTGGCTTTAATTGCCAGTTATGAATGACCAGAGGCAGCTCAAAGAGGGGTTCATGTTTGCAGATTCATGATGAAACGGTTTAGTGGAAGAGGCCACTAAACCAGGATCTTACTTCATTGAAAACAAATGGCTTGTTAGGGATCTTTTGTGGACATTGCATCTCCAAATAACTTTGGAGAAAACATCCACCTTTATCAATAAACAAAAATAAGCAATAGTAATATCTTAGATCAGGGGTCTGCAACCTGTAGCTCTAAAGCCGTAGGCTGCTCAAACAACAGTGATGCTTTCTCACTGAAATTAAGTGCTACTGTTTGTGTGTGTGTGAGAGTGTAAAAGTGTGAGTTTGACTTATGGCAGGCTTCCCAGGCAGCAGCGTACTGGTACTGGGTATTCTAATGAATCTATCAGAAGCATAATATCTTTGTTGTGCTGAAATATACCCAGCGGTCTAGTATGCATTTTATATCATTGGATACTGCCTAATGCCAGTAACTGATAGAACCGTGCAGGTGTGTGTGGGGTGGGTGGGTTGTGTGTGTGTTTTTTTTTTGGGGGGGGGGGGGGGGTTACTGTGACACTTACTCATCAGAATTACACTTTAAACAGAATTTTATTTGCAAGCAGCAGTCAAAACTTTCTAAAATATAATTAACAACAACTGATTCTTTTGCTGAAAGACAGAAAATGATCAATTTAAACAACAAAGATTTAAAAAAAGAAAATTAAAAAGAGACAAAATAAAAATAAAAGGAAAATAAAGCAAAATAAAATCACAATTTAAATGCCTATACTGTATCCTACAACACAAGTAGCACTTTATTCCATTGAGAGAAGCATCAATCTTGACAGCATATGGCGTCTGTGCAAAATCCATTAATTTTTAATATACCGGGCGCTGAAATGAAAAGGCTTCCTGAGACAAGCAATTGTCAGATGTCAGTAGTGTTTTGATAACTTTTTTGATCTCCCTTTTTATTTGCATTCATAAAATGGGGCTGTCCACATGACACTTCAGTTTGGACATGGCTGAAGACTGACATGGAACCATTTTCCACACAATTGCTCCCACCTTCAGTCTGGAGAATAGAAAGTGGGGGTGTGAAGAGGCAGAAGGAGATGTATGGATGACAGTACATGTGAATGTGTATTGGGTGCTGGCTAACATAAAAGTCAACTGTTTCATCATCAACATTCTCTAGGCTTTGAGGTATACTTTATCATCTTATGGATAACATAAAAGTATATGTTGACAGGAAACTTGGTGTATGTGTTTAATATCAGTGTCATATCACTTTGAAAAGATTTATAATTGAAAACCCCCACTTTATCATTGTTTCTTTAATGGAGATTGAGTTTAAAAAATAAGCCAAGCTATAACCACTTTAACCATATTATTGTTTTAAAGAAGTGTTATTGTTTGAAGAGCAGATTACAAAGATCTCTTCAGTTGGAGGGGGAAAAAAGCTATAAGGCTCAAATGTTCTTCAGTACTGTGTTTAAGCTCTGTTTGAGCGATAAAATAAGCCGTCCTCAATGGGAGCTGAGCACAAAGAGGTCAAACAGTGGACTCAGTGAATTTTGTCCTGCTTCTGTATCCTTAGTGAGCTCCATAGGAAGGTCCTCACCCCTCTTAATGCAAATACATGACTCTACTTGAGAAAAGAGTGCTTTATTTCCCTTCTTTTGATAGAAAACTCATTGGCCCTGTTTGAACTCATGAAATCTTCTTTTTTTGCTAGGGGCTTATTACAGAATATTTATTCATATTCGTAAAATGGCAATTTAAAGCTTATGAGTGGCCATTGGAGACAAGTGGGAACATGGAAAATACTATATGAGCTTCTTAGAAGGCAGGTGCAAAGTGGACTAATTAATAGCAATCTATATACTGGCCGGGGCATGCAGAGGGCCAGCTGAGACTCTCTCAGGTCCAGCAATGAAAAGATACCAGCTCCAAATTCATTTTCTCACTGTAGCTCTCCCAAAGGAAAGTGGCAAAGTACACTCACACTTCCTTTAATGCATTCACTGGGGTGTGATTTATTTCTGCGTTTGCAAGCGCATTTGGAAAGTTCATTACCTTGCTCATGGCTTGTTAATTAGCCTTGTAAAGCTGCCATTAGATCCTCTCAGGCCAGGACTCAGATGAGACTTTTGTCCCTAAACATTAACATTTTGCAATAGGCGTGTAAAGGTGCACTTACTAGGTTGTAACGTGTAGATCTTGTTGAACACATGAACAGTGGAGAGCAGAATCGGAGCAAAGTCAAATCCATTCACCTTTGAAACCACAAAAATTTGATCAGGGTTTTTTTTTTTTTTTTTTTCTCTCCCACCTATTTATTTTTATCAGAAAGGTGTGCCACTAATACATAAAAATGCTATTGGCTATATATATTTTTTAATAGTTTTCGCTGAAACCTGTTCAAAATGACAGAATGTCAGACCTCCTTGGGGTTTCTTAAACACTGAGTAACTTTCTACTTTCTAACTTCTACATGCAGCAGTAAGTGAGCTTTTAAAAACAGGGAGGCAAAAATTGCTTGGACAGTGGATAATGCCGACAGAGCTCTCTGTACTTTACTTAGCGTAAACACAGGTCGCAGAAGTGATGTTGGAGAATTTGTGTAGCAGACATTAACTTTGCAAAACCTAAAACCCTGTTTATTCCTGTGCACAAACAAATACTTAAAATGGAGAAAATGCAAGTATTCACCTTGGTCTGAGGTTTTAGAAACAATCCTTTGTGGTGCCCTAAATCTGTGCTTTCTCACGGATGACAGGCCGAATCTTAGAAAAGTATCTTCATTTTGGGAGCTATGTGTGGACAAGGCATGAAGTTCCAACAAGAGAGCAGCCATATCAGCTTCAGCTTGTAGGTTGCCAAAATAATTTTGTGGGAGACATAGCTGCAGGAAAATTATCAGAAACTGTTGTCACAATCAAGGTCTATGGAGAAGTTAATTTGTTCTGACAAGTGGTAGGTATGAGTTTTTATTAGAACATTATAGAAATTAAAAATGAGACAATTTCTTCACAGCAAAACAGGAAGCCCTGGTACTTTATTTTTAGAACAGCTGCACCTAATGGGGGCTGGCAGGTACAGGAGTTGTCACATCTGTTGAGGCCCAGGTGATGCTCCAGCCCTCTGCTCCTCCCCACTCCTTGCCCGCTCCCCACCAGTAAATTGACTCACGATGAAGATCAACAGTGTCATTTCTAATAAACTGTTCTTCCTCTTCCTGCCACTTTCACTCAGTCCTGTTCATAGGTTCTTGCTAGTAGCCATTTCGTTTCACAACACGTGAAATAGGGGATGCATAATGTAAAAGATGTGAAGAAGATGAATGCTCTGTCTAATCCAAAGGCACTAGTAGGATTAAATGGAGAATTGCAGCACACTTACTGGTTGAGAATTTTACATTTAAAAGTCCATAGGTTTAAGTTTGACTTCCACCATCTACAGCCGGGGAAGGCCAATAAACTTGCATTTGTGTGATGGCATAATTTTCCAAATATATACTAGTTTAACTCTCGAAGCATTTGTGAAAAGTACAAACAATTGTGGAAATTTTATTTTGTAGTGCAAAATTAATTCCAACATAAAGTTACAATATGCATTTTAACTTTTAATACAGGAGCAAACAATAACTTGTTTGAGGCAAGAATGGCTGATTATTGACTGTTTTACCAGAAAGTGGAAAGCCTATTAATGTCAGTCTGTGTTCCTTATATTTGTAGTTTAATTTAGTGGCTTACAGTCCTACATAAGCATGATCTTATACTGTATATTTTTTAGAACAATAATATCTTAAGATTTTTCTCCGATCAATGCACCTATGAAAAAAAAACTCCCCACAAAAATAAGGATATAATCGAAGTCTAAATTTGCCACTTTTATATGAGATGGAGAGAGCTATGAGAAATTTGAAGGTGTGCACCTTAAGTTTTATTTTTTTATTTGTATTTTTGAAGTGAATAGTTTTGCAAGATAGCCTATAGATGTGTAATAGCCACTCAGATGTCTGTTAGCATTTTTTTACATAGCATCCTCCAAAACTTGAAAGACTTTAAAAACTCCATTGTTAACCTTGCACATGAAGATTGCTGTTGTTTATTATAATGCTCACTATTTAAATGATAAAAAAGTACATGCTGTTGTTGGATGTTTCCTCACCAACAATCAAACAGCTTTTTCGCTCCAGCAAAAATATTACCCTTCTTATTTTTGGGAGAGAGCCGCAGCACTTCCAACTTTATCTGTATCAAACATAGCTAGAGAATACTTAGATGGGTAGATGCATGAATAAATCTCCCCCATGCATAAATGGGGTGGGGTGGAGTGTGTGTGTGCGTGTGGGGGGGGGAAACGCGACACAACAGTGAGATCAACAACAGTAGCATCAACAGCAGCAACAGCAACAACACCGCAGACTACTGATAAAAAAAGAAGCCTCCACAGAATGGTGCCATCAGCTCTAGCATTTCTTTCTTCTCTTCTTTTATCTTCCATCCACCTTCCTTCCCCTTCTCCCCTTCCCCTTCTCCTTCCCCTCTCCCAATCCAGAAGACAGGAAGCTGTTTGTAGGAATGCTCGGCAAGCAACAGAGCGAGGACGATGTCCGGCGACTTTTCGAGACCTTCGGCCAGATCGAGGAGTGCACCGTCCTTCGAGGGCCTGATGGGGCCAGTAAGGGTCAGAGCCCACACACCTCCCCTTTTTTCCCCCTGCTGTCTTTCTTAATCCCTGTCTCTTTATCTTTTTTATGTTCTTTGCATTTTCTGAGCTATTGTCTTCCTGTGATGAATTCATCATCATTGTCTGCATTACACTCTGAATAACTCATCCACCCCGTCAGCAACTGTTTTTTTTATCTTTGTTCTGCCTTTTATGCTTTGCAGTTCCATTTCTATCATGTCTCATTGTCACCATCCTCCGACACTTTCTTTCCCCCACTTTATTTCCTGCGTATTGTTTTCCTCTATTTCATTTTCTCACACCATCTCTGACTCTTTTCTCACTCTTTCGATATTTAATTCGTCATCTTTCGCGTTTGTTGTCTCTTGATCACAGTGGCTCATCTCATCCTGAGCTTACACTCACGTAGCAGCTTGTTTCTCAGTACCACCTCTCTTCCTGCTCTTCCTGTTATCTGAAACATGGAGAGGTGTAATCATGTTTGTTTCCCACACTCCCATCATCCTTCCCCAGAGACCATCATTGGACAATATTGTCCTACTGTAAATAAAGCACCGTCCCTGAGGTCTGCTGCTGTCACTCACTGCTTGGCAGATTTGTGCTCTTGTCTGTGGCCTATTTAGTTCCGCGAGTATAGTCAAATTAAACATGGTTTTAAAATGTGGGTTTAATCTGTGAGTGTAACATGCTCTGGCTCTTCTTTTCATGCCTCTATGTCCCACTTTCTGCCAAATTTAGGACTAATCATTCCCTTCTAGTGTTATGCAACTTCACCCTCCACAAAAACCCCAACGGAATAAAACGTACACACGTAAAACCAAAAATAGTACTTATAGTAGCTTTTTTTTTAAAGTTTGATCTTGATCAAAATATTTAGCTGTTTTTTTAAGCTTTTATTATGCTTTAATCAATTCCATACTGTTCAGCAATACAATACTAAGAAAAGTAAAATAAGATTTCAAACAAGGTCCAATTAGATTTTTTTATTTTCATTTTGTTTTTGTTGAGCTCATGTACGCTCTTATCTGAATATGTAATCAATTAGGATATTATTTTTTTACAAATATCTCAATCCATTATCACCTTTGTTCGCCTTCATTTTTAAAAGTCTGGATGCCAAAATGGAGATCATCACCAGGGAGCAGAGTCATCCTGAATCAGTTACATTCCAGCTGTATTTTTAATGTCTTTTCAATTCGTAGAAGAACACACAGCAGTGCATTTCCAGTTGACCCTAGGAGACGCACTGCCACCTATCAGTGCAGCACGGTACTTTCTGCCTCACTCTGTACATTATTACTGCACCTATGGCTGATCAGAGAGCTTAAATATGTCATACACTTTCATTAAATATAATGGGCAGATTGTGGAAGGCTAGCATGAGTAGTTTGTGTGTTCATGTGTATTAGCAATATAAAGAAAGATGGCAATGGGCATGCCCCAACTACCTCTATCGGTCAGTGTGTGTGATACCGAGCTCTCAGAGGTGAGGCACAGCTCATCAGAACCTCACCTCGCTCTTCTCCCATGTAGTTGAACAGGGAATGCGTTCATTTAGCTTCTTCAATCATTGTCATATATTGTTACTGAAAAGGGCTTATTAAGAGTACTTCTGTGATTTTGTTTACTTGTTCCTCTCTCATAAAGCCCTGATTCTATTTATGCACATCAGCTGGCAAATTTTCATGTGTATCAGATACAGAAAAAAACAACAACAACATCTGTGCTATTATTTTTGGCAAAACTCAGTGCCTTAGTAACAAAAAAGTGCAAGTACATCCCTTAATATCATACAGATATGGAAGAGAAACCTTGGTGATATTTTTTTTAAAGATCTGTCAATCGATCATCAAATCGATAGTTTTATTGTCAAATGGAGGGAACTGACAAAGAACGAAACAAGCCAGTTCTAAATCAAATCCATATAAGCCAAATTCAAAGTGTCGAGCTTGCAATGCGCACACACATTTTGCCCACCTATGTGGTGCAGAGCTCTAGGGA
Organism: Apricaphanius iberus; assembly: GCA_028564705.1. Taxonomy (NCBI): domain Eukaryota; kingdom Metazoa; phylum Chordata; class Actinopteri; order Cyprinodontiformes; family Aphaniidae; genus Apricaphanius; species Apricaphanius iberus. The sequence goes on along the minus strand of JAPXFQ010002722.1, from coordinate 875,399 downwards.
GAAGGTACGTTGGTGAGGAAACATAGACTGAAAATACACTGTAAATCGTCCTAGTATGTGTTGTATGCCAGAAAAAAAGTCCTAGTATGCTAAGGGTTAAGATTTAAAAGTGCTGGTGCTGCATAACAGTGTAAACGGGACAATTAAAGCACTGGCAACACTTAACCGCACAATAGTCTGAGGGAAACGTGATGGAACACATTAAGCTAGTCCTTCATTCTCCCCCTCTGTCTTCCAGGGCAACAATCTCACTTCCAACAAGAAAAAAAAACAAAAACAGATCTGGGGTTCAAAAACAAAAATAGAACACAATATATTCAGTTAGGTTAGATGACTGGGGTGTGTGACTTCGGTTTATACTGTTTAATACAAACAACATTAAACCTTACCACTCTCTAGTTGAATTTTAAGAAGAGGAGGGACATACATAATCTGTAAGTTAGACTACAAATGTGTTTTATACACCAAGCTCTCATCTTGAAGGAACAATTACTGCGTCTATTTTTTCTACAAAAAAATATCCACTTTTTTTTCTTCTTTTTTTTCGTTCACTCCTTAATAGGTCGCTATTAAATGACACCAAGGTAAGTTGCCCTCACAATAAAGTTTCCCATGTGATAAACAGTATTGTTCAGTTGAACATTTAAAAAAAGGTTAGCATTACTAATAAACAACAATGGTTTTCAGGATACTGATCTGAACCTTCCTATTTCTCTGGTACTGCTTCTGAATGTGGGGAAGAAAGCATACATGAACTGATAATGTGCAATGATGCAAATTCTAGAGAGAGCATGATTATACAGTACCACACACCTGTATCAGGGCCTGCATCTGTTCATTTCACTGTTAATCCCAGGTCTGCTGCTCTTTTTAGCCCCTCCAGCCCACCATCTTTTTTGTGTGTGGCTTATTTCAGTTTCTGCTGTCTCTCTCCCTGCTTTTTTAACCCCCTCTTTCTTTGTCTGTTTAGATGCCTAAAGCTGATCGACAACATATAAACTAAAATAAAGCCCATGTGAACATGTCAGAAAGGAAATAGTCTTCCTACTTATTTGTGCTATTACTCATTTTCACCTTCCTGCACCTCACACCTCCACTCTTCCTTTCTTACTGTTTCCCCGCGTGCCATGTTTTTCCCGATTTAGTATTTGTCGATTTTATCGCTGACTTGATCACTCCTTTTTTTTCAAAATCTATTGTTATGAACAGGGAAAGTAAAAACCTAATATTAAGTATGAATCCCATGACTTCAAAAAGATTGCATATATAGGTATGTGGTTCTATAACTCCCTGTGAAACGGTCCCACGCAATCATTACCGGATGTTTCAGCAAATAATTTTGCCAGCCGCTTCACTCAGGATGAGGTTCCCATAATTTGAATGAGATAGACCTTGAAATTGACAGTGCTATCTGTTCCACAACTGAGGCTTTGTCCCAGTTGATGTAAATTTATGCTACTCAGAGGCTTTTCAGCACCCCTCTTCACCCAGTAAAAAGGCCGAGAAGTTTAACATCCATCTCTCTATGGTGCTGCTCCTCAAAGTACTTTCAAAGTGCAACACACTGCTGCCAGAGTTGAATAGAGCCCTGAATTGTCAGCAATAATAGAGAGATGGCTTTTAGGTCTATAATTAAGTTGTGTTATAAATGTCAGCCATCCAGAGGGATGGAATTCATGCATACATATTATTACCCCGGGAATTCATAAGGCAGCACAGATCCTCTCGCTTGAAAGCAATACAATTTGTCATTTTTCCCAAACACGCTCTGAAACACCAAATACAAAAACTTAAATGTGAACTATAATTTATGAGGGTATAGCACTTCTAGTTCTTTTATTGTGCTCTTTGTCCGCTAACATTGTTTATTTATTTATATTTCAGCTGAAAATGCATAGTTGTAGCACTGTTTATTGATGAGAAATTGGAGGCCATTATATATTCAACATGATATTCCATTTATAGTGTGAGCCAAGCCCTGCAGTTCTGTTCGGGCTCAGTTGCTGGCATCACTTGAACATCCGTACAATACATAGTAAGCTTGTAAAGAAACCAACAGCCAAGTTACTTTTCCTTTAAAGGATGAAATAATTTTTTTTTTAAAATCAAATCCCCATGTTTTATCTCGTCTGCAAAGGTTAAATGTGTTTGTTGGAGAAGGTCTTCAAAGAGAACATTGAAGTCAAACGGTACACAGTAGCCCGACGCATTTCATTTGGACAAATGAAGACCTTTCCTGCCTCTACCCGGAGGGTTGTTTGATTGAAGTAAAAAGGGTGCTGGAGTGCTGTGACAGAATCAAAGGGTTCTTTGACTCATCTGTTTGGCTCTGTAGATCTCTAAAGCTTTGAGGGCATTTCATAGCATAAAAAACACATGGCCTTTACCACTCACAATGTTTCCACATGCAATAATTTCAAATGTTTACCATTTGCATAGCATTTAGTAATTTGTTTGCAGCCTTTCAGAAATGTATATGCATATGTACTTTGGTTTTTCTTGTGTTTTTACACAAAATTAATATTAAGTTGTGGTGATTTAAAAAGCAAAAGCTGACCCTCAGATGTGTTCTGAGATGATATCTGAAATGTATTCTCCTAAATCTACCTAACAACAAATAAAGTAAAACAAATTAGAGCTTCTCTGGTTATGCAGAATAAGTATTTATCAAACAAATTGATATTTCAAAGTAAGACAATGACTGAACCTAGGGAAAGGCTTTGATTCTGAGTGACTCGTTTAATTTAATAAAAAGTTGGCAGAAATCATAAATGAAAGTATTAATGAGATAACGCCCAACACATGCGCTACCTGAGGGCAGATGTAGAAATAAGACAGCAGGAAACACTATAAAGTATATGACAACCATAAAACTTAGAGAGATGCATTTTGTTTAATTTAACAACTTCTAAGACACATTTTCACAATATTTTGCATCACTAGTTTTCTCTTTTTGGTTTATTAGCTTAGCATGCTATCAGATACAGGTGCATCTCAATACATTGCAATGTCATTAAAAATCCATCCATCCATCCATTATCTTAGCCGCTTATACAATTCAGGGTCGCGGGGGCAGCTGGAGCCTATCCCAGCAGTTAACAGGCGTAAGGCAGGGTACACCCTGGACAGGACGCCAGTCTGTCGCAGGGCCAACACAAAGAGAGACGGACAACCATTCACACTCACACTCATTCCTAGGGACAATTTAGAATGATCAATTCACCTATCATGCATGTTTTTGGACAGTGGGAGGAAGCCGGAGTACCCGGAGGGAACCCACGCATACACGGGGAGAACATGCAAACTCCATGCAGAAAGACCCTGGGCCGGGATACGAACCCATGACCTTCTTGCTGCAAGGCAACAGTGCTAACCACTGCGCCACCGTGCAGCCCTCAATAAAAATCATTTTAGTCATTTACTTAAAAAGGGACATTTAGATATGTTATAGTATGACTATGATGTTTCAAGCATTGATTCTAGCTTATTGACAGTATAATATCAACATTCTGTTTCTCATAAAACTAGAATGAGATCTACAAAGTCAGTTTATTTGGAAATGAAATGTTATGGCCATAGCTCTGTTTCCTTGCTGCAAGAAGGTCTTGGGTTCAAATCTTGGCCTGGAGTCTTTCTGCATGGAGTTTGCATGTTCTCCCTGTGCGTGCGGTGGTTCTCTCTGGGTACTCCAGCTTCCTCACACAGAGATGCAGGTGATCTGTCTAGGGTGTATCCTGACTTTCGCCCGATGACTCCTTGTGATAAGCAGCTGGCTCCCCTCAAGGGCTATCCTTCAGGGACAATAGATAGTGGATGGATGGATGGATGGATGTTATATTCATTTTATAGTCTACAACATTGTGAGGAAGACAGCTGACCTGACAGTTGTTTAGCAGACAGCCACTGACATCTCCAATATCTTTGTTTATAAATTACAGCAAGTATGTTACTAAATAGTCTGGCTGTTTAAAGTCAGGTTGAGAGAAAAAAAAATAATCTTGCTTTAGATAATTTAAAGTCAAGCCCATTTAAGCAACTGAGGGAGATTCACAAGGCCTTGAGTGCAGCATATCCGCAAAATGGGCAGTAATTGCTCCATTTCATTTATTAAGCTACTAATGAACTGGAAATGTTAAATGGCTTTGTGAGATTAAGGAAGAACTGTTTGTTTGTCATCCAAAGTCTTCTTTTCAACTGAAAGTGCATTTTGCATTTTTTTTTTTTATCAAGGTCCCATAGCATAGAGGAAGAGTGGAGGGGTGCATAATCTGAGCTCCTTGAGGTCCATTGTGAAGTTTCCACAGTCAATGATGATATGTCATTTTCTGGCGCTTGTCCAAAAGCCCAAATCCAGCCCAGCTGTCTCAACAGGAAATTTTAGAACACCTCATCCTTCCCTCTGCTGAGGGATGCTAATTTCATTTTCCAGCAGTACTTGGCACCTGCTCACACTGCCAAAAGTACCAATATATGGTTTAGTGATCATAGTAAATGCGTGCTTGACAGGCAAGTAAACTAGTCTGACCTAATCTTAGCTCGAAATATTCTAATGTTATCAAACATTATTTAATTATTCAAAGCCTATTTCCGTGTGGTCAAATACTAATGTTTCATTGTCTTTTTCTGCATCAACTAAAGAACACCTTTGAAGTGATTTGAATCCTCTTTACAAACTCACCTAATTCTTTCCCCTGTGAGCAAAGACTTGGTTAGAAAGCCAGATCAGAATAGTATGCGTTAGCATAATCTGTTTTATGAGTAACTGTGCACAAATCCCACTGTGTAAATATTGAATGGGTAAATAATGACAAACAAGCTAAGACATTAAATGCAATAATTTTATTGCTTAGCCAAATTGGGCCAAACAAAAATGGGGAGAAAAAGGAATGTCCCAGGCAGCTAATGTCTTTTTTTGTTTTGTTTTTTTTCACTCTGACTTTACACAAAAGAAGAATGGCAGAAAATGTTAGCAAATTATGAAAACAAATTAGGAAAATAGGAAATCAGTGGTGATGAAATATGATCTTTCTGTGTCAAAACTATCTTGCTCTAAAGAAGTAATCTGATACTAAAGCTACCCTGCTGATGTGCCCATCTCTTTGTATGTGTGTACAGGCTGTGCTTTTGTCAAGTTCTCGAGCCATGCAGAAGCGCAAGCCGCCATCAACAGTTTGCATGGTGGACAAACTATGCCTGTAAGTATCATCATCTGTGCTAGCTCTGCATTACAAAACATACACTTTTTTTATCCCAGATAATAGAATCTCACTTAGCTGCCTGTTTTAATCATTTTCCTTATGGCTTTAAGGATGACACTTTTAAAGTCTTAAGAATGCAGTGTTCTTCATTCAATGCAAAAGCAATTTTGAAATGAGCAAATCATCCTCTAAGTTTATGTTCTACATGCATACAACCACAACAGGTCAAATACATCCTTTCATATAAAAATGCAGTCTCTGTCCTTCTATTCCTTTGGAAAGTCAGACATTGGGCAGAACAAACATTCAGATATATAACAATTACCCTCAGCATACACATTTGTGGTCACCAGTTACTCAAATCACATTATGAGCGAAGATTGAAGTACACTTTACCATTGTGTTGTTGCCATAGTCAGCATCCGGTACTTTAAAATAAATAGCAGGAGGCTCTATATCTGTCTTTTCACACAGTGACTATGTCCTTCTCCTTTTGTCCAAGCAATTTAATAGCAATATTAACATTTGCATCAAAATCCAAAAAGTCTTTACCTTCCAAAGAGAAAGATGAAGACTGCATGCTACAGAAGCATTTCTCAATGTGTTTTGGCTAACACCGAGCATATCATAGTATGAATTTTGATGGATTCATTGCATTTGTTTGATAACACAGTGTTTGTTTTTTTTGTGATGGAAAACAATGGAGTAGTATGTATTTTTTATAATTGTAGCTACGTTGTTACTAAGCTTACAAATCTACATTTTATTTCTTACTTTCTTCCATCCATTATTGATAAATGTAGGTATTTAGGAAGGCTAATGAAGGGATACATGAAGGTAGTTTAGACAGTATGATGTTCAGAGAATTACCAACAGTGGGTAATTCTAATTTTCCCAAGTATCTGACTGAAACTAAACTAAATTTAATAAAACAGGATTATTTTTAACAATCTTTAATAAATATAGAAATCTAATGTTAGAATACAGAACCAGTGAAACAAAATCACAACAAAATTATGACAAATTAAAGTCAAGTAAAGGTTACAATAGGACTAGGATGTTTACATTTTTATTAATCTTTTCCAGAAAAATCATGCTTTAAAAAAATCAGCCGTTTAGTAGAACTATGAAATGAAACCACTGATGCCATCTGAAGTAGTGAATAGTCTTTGTTTTGCATGCAGGTGAATGCAGCATAAAATGATGTATGTAGTGCCTCCCTTTTCTCATTTGCTTGACCACTGGTGGGGAGCAGGTAAATAGAGTAGAAGATAAGACCATATCCATCAGTATTGTATGTACAAACAGCACTGGATAACTAGTTGCACCATTCTTTTGAAAGTGGACAGAGATAAATATTACTGAGTGCTAACATTTAAAATCGGAAGTCAAAAATATGTGTGTGGTTGAATATAACAGTCTGACAAGGTGAAACTGTTGTTATGGCTGCATGCTTTCAATCTGCAACATTTCTTTCTTTTTTTTTACTTTACTGCAATTTGGGTAATTATGCTGTATCAGACTGGGGGTGACACATTGTGAAAAATACATTCCATGTTCAGCACATGAAAAATACATTTAAATCAAAATGCTTAAGCGGTGACAAAGAGAGAAGTTGAACATGTATGAGCGTAGAACAAATCTTATTTTCTGTTAATCATACGTATTTAAATATTCCCCCAACAAACTTGCATAATTTGCTTACTCATAGGATGAGTATCATGTGAAAAACTGCTGATTTCATTGAATTTAGTAATTTTTAATCTAACTGCATCTGGTTCTGTATGGTTGGATGAACTATACAGAACCAGATGAGTTGGGCTGCTCTGCACTCCTGCTCCTGCTCTTTCGGTTGCTGACAGGGTGCGGCCACAGGATCAGATGTCCTGAGCACAGGGTCCCTTCTACTATCAAATTATAAGAAATAATTCTCATATTTGTGAAGCAAAAAATAGGCCTAACATTTGAGTTATTAAAACAAAACATTTTATTTAGATTTTTTTCTCCTTGCAGCAGTGGTAAACCCAAAAATGGTAAAGCCACTGAAACACCACTCAACAAAGAAAATAATTTACTTCTACTTAAATTTTTTTATCATATCAGTAGTGTGTTTTTTCAGTCCTCATGCTGAAAATTCTTTTCGATCTACTATCAACCTTATGCTATCTTCCTGGCTTTTAGCTGCGAGCAAGCTGTTGTTAAATGTATAAAAATGTTTGTTTTTGTACAGTGAAGATGGCTCACCTCTCAGATGAATTTTTCCACGGTTTACAAAATAGCCACAGCTATTTTGCTGATTAACATGTTAATCTTATTATTATTTATCACTTTTTCTATGAATACAATCAAGCAGTCTTCTTGAGGTAGAAGGATTTTTTTAAAAGTAAACAGCGAGTGAGAGTGACATGGACAAAGCTGCATTTCTATTGTCTTAAAACAACTCCAGTTTCAAAACTGTCATAGCTCTTAATATTTTATGAACTCCAAATTCCTGCTGTCAGACTTGTATGAGATAGGTATTTACAAATAAGTGTTTGGATATCTAGAGTAAATACTCTTGCTGGTTTGCTTTTTGTAACTGTGATCTTTCCCAAGTAAAACGTCACCTACAATAAAAAATCCTAAACTTCAAAAGAAAAACATCTAAAAAAAAAGCAAGATATTGTAAAAGTTAGTTAAATAACATGCTCCTAAACTGGTATTAACAAAGATTTTTCCTTCTCCTGCATGAGCTTAACATGCATATAGTTGCAGTTTATAAGCAACTATAACAGTTCTCTGATGACTTTATTACATTATCGTAAAAGGTCAATAGAAAGCTGACACAAAATGTGGCGGCAACTCAGATTTATAGGATACACAATAACTGATCATTTTATCTTTATCATTTTATAAAATAGCCCTAAAAACAGGAGTTAAAAATGTCAGAACTTTCTGGACACTTTATTAAAAAGTAACACTTAAACTGAAGGTTGTGGTTTCAAATTTAGTAACTTCACTGTAACTCAATGTAATGAAGATGCTAAATTAGGCTTTATTTATGATTTTGTATTATTATTGCAGCCTCACATTCTCTACTCATTGGATTTCATCAGTTTTTTGTTTTCTCTGATCACACCTATTTAAGCAGTGGTTTTATTGTGAAGCATTATAATTTGTCATTGTACATTGTAGAGCTCCAATATTTTAAGCTTGACACTAAATATATGCTTATCACCTGTTGGGAGGTAAATAACTTGACAACGTGTGTTTTTTTTTGTTTTTTTTAACAACCCAGACAACCTTTCTACCCATTTTTAAAGCATTAGACTAGTTTGTAGATAGCTATTGCATGCTCATAGGATAATTTTAACCACACAACATACAACACTACATTTATGATTAAACACACAGATTAATATTTTGTAATAAAGGAAGATAATATAAAGGTCTTAACTAAAGTCAAACCTTGTTTCAGCTACATAGTAAAAATGTATTGGTAACATCTCATTATAGCCAAATTACTACCAGTGACAGTATGGGCCCTGTCATGGGGCCACTTTTTGTTAAAGAATATTAAAACATTTAAAACACCTAAAAGTACAGAGGCTTCATTACAGAGACTGCAGGGGAAGTTAACAAGGGAGTCATAATATTAAAAAGTACCCTAGAGTTATGATGGATCTCCAAAATGGGGTCAGATTAATAAGCCTCATTTGCTCCCTCAACTGCTTCTTGATATCATAGCGTTGAGTCTCTGATGATAATGAGGGAGTTTTGCACTTTATCAGCCCTTAACTACAATTACTCTCCATTTATCCTTCAATGCAATCAATGCCAGATTTTACCTACAGATAACTTTGGCCTGTATTCTGATAAACTTCACTCTAAAATCCCGCTAGCACACCTGTTTTTTGTCTTTCTGAACATATCCTTATTAAAGGGGATTTTGCTTTATCAACATAGATCAAGTTGGACTATAGAAACTGCAGTGACTTAAGCAAATGTTATACCCGGAACCAATTCTTGTTTTGACACACTGAAAACAAGTAACACATTGTATTTTATTGCGGTTTTATGTAGCAGCCTAACACAAAATTTTATATGTATGATATGTAAGTAATATGATACTTAGGTTAAAATTGGAACAACTAAAAGTAAAAAAATTAATAAGTCTGGGTGGGTCTAACCATCCCTTTTTGCTCTGAACGTCTTAAAAACAAAACTAAAAAACTAAAAAAACTGTTCAATTTGCCTGTAAAAGTAATGCAATTATGAAGTAAACTATAATTATGTGACATTTTATCTTAGTAACGATGTCTGAAGTTGCAGGATGGCACATCTGCAAACCTGCAAAATGGCCAATCATCTAACTGACAGTCCAACTCAGGTGGGATTTTCTGTAAACGAAAAAAAATAATAAAAATATTAGGTTTGCGGCCCACAAATCTGGTGTGATAAGTAATGATGCCAATTCCAAAAGAAATCTATTTGAAGTTCTATTTGCCAATATCCACATAGGGTATGCAGCACATTTTGGGAAGACAGTGCTATGGTCAGATGAGACAGATGTTAACCTAAATGCAACATAGTGGTTGCAACATTGTGCTTCGAGGATTCTTTTCTCCATCAGGTCAAGAAAGCTTGACAGAGTTGATGGGAAGATGGATGGAGCTAATTACAGGACAATCCTGGAAGAAAACCTCCTTAGAAGCAGGAAACGACTTAAAACATAATTTTAGCATTCAGCAGGACAGTGACCTTTAGACATACCACCAGAGCTATTTATATAACAGACTTGCCCAGAATAAGTCCAAACCTAAATTAATTTGACAATCTTGGCCACAAAATTACATTACACAGACAATGTCCATACTATATGATAGAAGTTGGAGTGATTTTGTAATTTTGGAAATTTGAACATTTTGCTATTTTGGAAAAATGCAGTTTGTCAATTGCAATGTGGAAGAGATATACTCTCAAAAAGACGTAAATTACGTAAACTCCCAAACTGAGGTTTGTGGTTATATTGTAACAGAATTTTCATGATTCATTAATGCAGTTTATCACACAAACACAATAAGATAAATGTACAGGAGGTGCTGATTTTGCCCTTTTCTTTTGCTTAATCAATATTTTAAGTATGTAGGGATGCTTCCTGGTAGCCAGATAGGATCCTTGGAGCCAGATGTGGTGTACTTTTCACCTCTTTTTGATGGTGTCTTACTTTGTGTTTCACTAAAGCAGAGAGTGAGACATTTAAGTGGAAAAATCTGTTTAGTAATAAGTGAACTATTAACCATGAATAAAGTATATGGAAAGAATTTAAAGGCAATGGTCTTTCAATTTTAAACCCTGCATAGTCAAAATACAATTCTGTCATGAAATAAACTTGTTGGCTTTATCCTTAAACAAAATTTGAATTGCATTTGGCAGATTTACATCACTTATTTCAAAGAGGCTGTGATGGAGAAATGTATTATTCCCACAACAGAGGCCATGCTTTGCAGCCTTTCACAATTATTTGTTTCCAATGGCCATGGCTCGCATCCACTTTGTGTTTCTTAACTTGTGTTGCAACTATATACAGTATTTTTGTGTTACCTGAGGTCAGCCAAGATTAAATTATTCAAATTAACAAATGGAGCTTGAAACAGACCTAGATTGGATTGAGAGAGAGCCAAAGGTTTATAAATAACCATCAGTAAGTTATCCATAGCTCTCTCTATCTATCCTTTCGCCTATTACCTTCATCTCCCCAAGGCCAACTTTCACCCAGATTAATTGGCAAGCTGGTCGTTATAATCCAGCAAAAGCTTTAGACGCAACGGGAGATGCAGTTCTATTGGACTATATCCCTGGCACATGTCGTCATCAACAGAAAAAAACGGGAGGCAGGATTGGAAGAGGGGGCTGCTCTGTACACCGGCTGGTGCCAGCTGCCAGATCTGAATGAACCTTGAACAAAGAGTTATCTCTCACTCTGTCTCTCTTTCCCTCTTAATGTTCCCACAGCAACATCTGTGTTACCTGGCTCACACACAACTATAAATAATACTCCAAGTGAAACACAGTGGTCCTCTGTGAACAGCTTTAATGAAGCTTAAGGGTGCTGGATGTCACCAATAGGGCACATCCTGATAGATTGGGTCATAGCTTTAATTGAAGTTTATTGTGGATTTCAGGTGCTTTGAAAAGTAACCCAAAGGGTGATTGAGCACAGAGTAGGCCACTCTCACATGTTCAGCTGTTAAATGGATGTAAGGCTGTGAACACACAGGTGGCAGAACTTCAAAATGGCAAACCCAGGGGCAGGCATGCAGCGAACAGCAAATTGCACAGATTGTCATGTTTGTCGCTGCGGTGTGGCTGACAGGGCTTTTGGTGTTTGTTGGTGTGGGCAGCAACATCGGTCTGCTTGTGTGCATAAAATGGTGGTGTAATGAGAGATATATTCAGAGATATGCTTGGTCTGATTCAGTGTGCTGCACAGAGGTAGCCATGGATGTAGAAAGCACACCCAGACCAAGCCAGCTTCTCCCTCTGTTAATGAGAGATGTTCATCCCATGAGGCCTTTAGAGATGTAGCAAGATTCAGAAAGTTGCATATGAGGCCCTCTGTGGGAGGGGGGTTATCTAATTACCAAACAAACTTATATGTGTTCAAATATTTTTCATCAACTCTCAGTCTATGCATTTAGTTTCATAGATCTGTAACAGGCAGGATAGGTGTTGAAGTTTTATTTATTTTATTTAATTGTAGATTTTACATGTTGAATGATGCTAAAAGAAAGTAAATGGCTGATCTGTTATACCTTTGAATGTATTTCCCCTTCATTGACCCAGCTTGTTATTGGTATTGTTTTAAGCCTTTGTGAGGAATAAAAACAAGTGTCAGTTTACCTGTTTTTAGACACTTCACCACAGTGTCTTTCTATCACAGTAATACAGAAATAAAAGCATTATCCCATTTTTCTGCTGCAGTTGAGTTGTAATCCTTCAATTACTAGTGTGCATTTTACCCTTCTGCGCATTATGTGGTCTATAGAAAATCCAATATATGAGATTTTCAGAAGTCAAGTGTGTTGTTCAAAATATTAGATTAGTTTTTGAACCTGTGACAAATTCCTTAGTTGTACCTGTCAAAAGTGATGGCTCCCTGTTGGCCCTTATCAAATTTGGACAATTCATTTTCTCTCCAGGTACTGGAGTCGTGCTGTGGGAGGTTATTATTCTGTTTGTTTCTACGGTTGTGATTTTCTGCAGCCAGTGAGGAGCGGCTGCTTTATATCCATTGCTTGTTTACCGGTAGCTGCTCCTTCATTATCTGGCCACGTACTTCTTTTTCTTTAAGTGGTTAGGGATGTTTGAGCCTTCACAGGGTTCTGCATCCTGTGACTCTGGACCACATGAGGCTCTTTTTAGTTGATTGATTTTAACAAAAAAACTTGACTTTTTTTCTCATCTGATCTGGATGGGTTTTTACATTAGGGAATTATGTGTTGTTGTTTTTTTTGTATTCTTTGAGCCTATTCAGTCAGATTCTACTTTGTATGCTTTGTTGATTTTATAATTCTGACAGTAATCAGGGCTCAATGTAGCTAGTAAAATTGAGTTTGAAAATGTGGTTTGTCACATCATTTTTTTCTTATTTCTTTAATTGTTTGATTTGTTTAAATGTGACAAAAAAAGGGGGGGGGGATCAATATTTAAGAGCATAATTACTTTTCCCCAGCACTGTGAGTTTATTGACTCTGGAAGTTTATCATTTTGTACGAAGCAAGGTGAACATAGCTCTTTGGACTAAAAAGGTTGCTAAACTTAAAGCAAAATCGTTTCGAATTATTGTACTCTGATTACATACTCAGTCTAGTACGGATATATGAAACGTAACGCGATAGTTAAGGTGAAAGGGCCAAAATCTGCTGAAAAACTTGTATTAGATTAGTTTTTTTCGTTTTTTGTTTTTTTCCAAAAACCTTGCAGATTGGGTCTGTTTCAATACTGGTGTCTGAGGCAGAGTGCTCTGCTGGAAGGAAGCAGGCTCAGCCAGACTTGCTTCTTTTGGTGTCACGGTGCAGTGACTACAGACAGCCTTAGGCTTGTGCTGTCACAATACTCATAATGCTTTCTTCATGAGGTTTTAAAAGAATATAAGAATACACAGATACACAAGGCAGAAAATGAGTGAATTTAAAAGCCACACCCTGTGCTGTGGGCAGGGTTGTGCAACACCGCTGCAGGAAGATGTTTGCTCACTGCCAACCTCATTAAAACCAACCGTCCAGTTCCTTAAATTAGACCACAAAGTTGAGAAAGAAAACGAAAAAAAGAGGTCAGGAGGTAAAATGAAATGAAATTATAACAGGAACACCAGTGCCGGTAACTCTGCCATATTCAAGTATTGATTTAACTAATTAAAATTGCACCAAGGGAGAAGCAGCAGATGGGTCTCCTCTGGCCTGAGGTGGGGTGCTGGCTAGCTTTGATAGGTTCCCATCTGAGATGCGCTGTCCTGGAGACTTTGCTGATGCCTTCCATCATTCCAGACTCGTCTTCATAGTTATCTATAACCAAAACATTCCCTCTGTAGTGGTAAAAGACTGTTTATGGGACCCACTTTGGGTAAATTAAAAACTCTCAACAAGAGTTGTTTTTTAACATTAGCATATACATTTTTATAAGTTTCATGCAGAATTTATTAGATCATATCAGCTGGAAATGTGGTGTAGGGAGATTTATGGTGTAAACAAATGATCACTTTTATCAGAGTACTGTGAAAAATCAATGATTGATGGTGTATGTTTGCAGAGTGTATATACTGTATAAGTATGGTCAGTTTTTCTATGTCTTTACAGAATATCTGATATTTCAGACTAGGAAGGCTTAACTTAACTGAAATAGATACTGTTTAGTGTTTGTAACATTCAATTTGTCTCCATGACTTTTTATTTGAATAATGTACTAATGGTAATACTCGGCAATAACATGGACTTTTGGTACCCTAGAAATCGAGAGGTTTTGCAAGAGCACAATTTGACTTGTCTCAGCAAGACGTTCTGGCATCGAGCAATGATACTGTTAATGCGTTATGTGAGCAGCTCAGGGAACCAAAGCTTATGACGACAGCGCTGCGACGTCCCGAATCATTTAGGAAACATTGACAGATAGCTACAGATGAACACCAGTTGTTTGAAACGGCTTTGGCCTCTACAATGAACGAGTTAGAGATTCATCTAAAAGACGAACAGAAAACCGCGCTCGAATCACTGCTTTGCAAGAAGGATGTTTTTGCTGTTTTGCTGACTGCATACGGCAAGAGTTTGATCTACCAGTTAGCTCCACTGGTAGCTACGCTACCGCTCTGGATATGTCACACCATGTATTGTTGTGATTGGTCGTGGCGTTATCCAATTGCGTGCAGAGAGACTTTCGAATGCAGGCTCGCTCCGCCCCTCGGGTTGGTTCCTTTTTATTACTCATTGCCAGACCCTTAATTTTAATATATTGGGGTCTGGGTTTTTCCAGGTTAGACTTTTGACAGTTTAGTATGTTTTTGTACTATAGAACTTGAAAAAATGGTGCACTCCACAACGTTGGCTTTTGTCCCTCTTTATGTACCCTGCAGTTTTATTACATTTTTAATTTCTACACATCAAAAAAACAACAACTATTAATCAAAAACAGAATTTGCACTGATCCTCTTAGGAAGGGGAATTTTTATGTGAAACTAAGTTGTGATTATGGAGTCCTCTCCTTTTACTGTGTCTTTGCTTTTATGATCCTACTAATCATATCCTGACTGCCCCCCCTAGCTGTTTCTGTCCTTCTGTCCTGGTGGTACTTCATGCTCTTTCCCAGCATGCACTGCCTGTAATTAAATTGAAGCCTGGTCCTCTTGACAGTGTCTGTGGCTGCTTTCTGTGCCTGGTAGCCTCATCATCCTCTCTTGTTCCTTCCATGACTGTCTTTCACTCAAACAGACTTGTTCCCCCCTCCTTTGTCAAAATGAGGAACTGATTCTGGTCTGTGTCTTTCAAATGATTTAATTGGATGCAAACTCAGAAACACGGACATCAATACGGAACTATATCTGCCATAAGAAAGAGCCATTAGTCAATACTTCGCCCTCTACATGCCGAAGGCTTTTGTCAGACCTAATTACTCAATACTATATTCAGTGAAGCTTTACCATTGGGAGACTGGCTCTCCTGTGGGATCTGGTTAGGATCACAGTTCATTCCACGGTGTATACAGTGGAGTTGGAAAGTTCACAAAAGTGAAGAGCATTCACTGTTCTCTTCCATTGAAAGATGACAGCTAAGTGACTGCACTAATGCAAGGTGCATACACATTTCCCTTTGCCCCCATTAGTTTAGAGATATTAGCTGTTACAGCTAAACTGTAATGTAAACTAGATATCAGATGATCTCATTTGTCGACAAGTGAGAAGTTTAAATAAATAGATGAAAAACTTAAAAACTTCTTTGCATTTCAATGCACCAGTTTTCCTTTTAATCTCCTTTGATCAACAGTGTTAAGTAAATGTATGTATTAACTGACTCCTAGATTTAGAGCAAAGCTTTCAGTTTGCATTGGATACCATCTGGTTTACTATGTATGAAATAAGTTATATGTACATTTTTGGTTAATTAGTTAATCAGTTCTGTCTGTAAAACTGACATAAGCCTTTTGAAAATGTCCCAAAATAGAATTTATTGCATTCACTAGTGTTAGGAATGCACTGTTTCAGTGTACTCGTATCGGTATCAGTTAGTTAATCGATATCATGAACCGATACTTAAAAAGTTTAAACTCTAATTCACCAACACTTGTTGTAACAAGCAGAAAGGAAAATGAAAACAGTGTTCCAATTCACTGCATTTTTTGTGTGTGGCAGAAGTATCGGCACTGGTCCTTGGTATCGGCAAGTACTCAGATCCAAGTATTGGTATCGTTTTGGTTTGAAAAAAGTGGTATTGTTGCATCTCTAACTACTATTTATTTGATCGAAAATACATGTTAAAAATTTCAATATCCTCTTTTACTTTCTCATTCTGTGTGATATACCAATAAAACACTATTAAAAAAGTGAAAGTGAATTCATAGAGTTTTCACATTCATTTTACAATTCAATATAAGGAAAGCATTGTGAATGTGTTTATCTATAATTCAACGCATCTAATAGCAAATTAATTCTGGAAGAAACCTAATTAATAAATCTTGTAGTGTGAATTTGTATTGATTCCCCTCTGAGACTAAAGTTTGCAGAACAACTTTTGTAATGCAGCAGACTTTTTTAACAAATAGAATTAATATTATCTCTTTAAACAATGATGCAAAGCCCAAATTAAGTTGTTGGTGACTGATTTTTTTTATTCATTTGGAAACTTCTGATAGGCTAGTTGAAAATGTGAGTTATTTGGAGGCAAAATGTGAATGTATGTTTAGCTCACAGCTCATACAGACTGCTTTCCTTTTTGATGCCATGGTAAAGTCAAAACAAAATCAACGAGATATCTTGACGAAATTTGTGGAGCTGCACAATTTTGGTTTATCCTGGGAACAATTTCAAGAGGCTTGAAGTATCTGTGTTAATCCGTTTAAACAATTTTAATGCAAGAAGAAGCATGATGGGAATGTCCAACCATCATATGCTCCGGGTAGAAGTGGGTCCTGTGTACAAAGATAAATGTGTTTTTGTCTGACATGTGGAAATTGACCCCACAACAAATGTCAACAAACTTATGAAGATGCTGGCTGTAGCTAGTAGGACTGTGTCATTATCTACAGTGAAATGTAAGCTGTACTGGCATTGTCTAAAATGTCTGTCAGAGAGGAAGAAGTCATTGCTCCAAAAGAAACATAAAAAGCCGCATTGTAGTTTTCAAAGGCACATAGGGACAAAGACCTTCATTTTATGAGGCGTGTCTTGTGGTCGGGTGAAACTAAAGTAAGGCTGTTTAGCCATAATGACCATTGTTACATTTGAAAGATCAAGGTGTTTACTTGTAAGATTAGAAACACCATTCCAACTTTGAAGTCTGGGGGTGGCAGCAATATATTTTGGGGCTGTTTTGCTGTTGGTGGAACTGGGGAAGTTCAAAAAATAGATGACATCATGAGAAAATAGAAGTGTGTTGAAATATAGAAGCAACATATAAAGACATGAACCAGGAAGTTTAGGCTCCAGTGCAAACAGGTCTTTTAGACAATGACCCTAACCACACAGCCAAAAAGTTTATGAAGTGGTTGAAGGAAAATATGTAATATAATGTAATATATAATGGCCATCACAAAGCCCAGAGCTCAGTCCTATAGAGAATTAGAGAAAACAATAAAAAAAGGTGTGTATGAGTGAGGCGGCCAACAAACTCAACTCTCTTAAACAGGTTATCTCAGGAGGAATGGGCCACAACTCCCAGCAATCAATGTAACAAGCTTGTGGAAGTAAACCTGAAATGGTTGACCCAAGTCGTATAGATAAAAGTCAATGCTACCAAATAATGGGTAAACTTCGGATTTTGAGGACATTAATAAACAAATCTGAATCTTTTTTTCTTGTATGATTGTTGAATTAGCAATTAAAACTGTCTGTAAAATCAACTGACCTAATACCTATTTTTTTTTTTTTGGATTTAACTTCAAACTGTGAGAAAAAAGCTGTATGTGTCTTTTTATTCGGTGCGTGTAAACTTCTGGTTTCAACTGTATCTCGACTATGACGTGGTTGCTGGTTCCTGTCAAAGAAGGCATTGCCACAAGATGTCCCTGCCACCACTAGCTCAGTGAAGTACTTTGAGGTTTGTTGCTTTGCCATGACAAGGTGGGAAACAAAAATTCAAGGGGGCATGGATATTTTTTGCAAGACTGCCATTTGAACAAATAAATGTAATAAACATTTTTAACACTATAATCACACAAAAAAGGCTTAGTTGCATATTTCATTAAGGTTGTAAATTATATGTGTCCCTGCAGGGTGCCTCGTCCAGCCTGGTGGTCAAATTTGCAGACACTGATAAGGAGAGGACCCTGCGTAGGATGCACCAGATGGCAGGCCAACTCGGCATCTTCAGTCCAATGACCATCCAGTTTGGGGCCTATGGCGCCTACTCACATGCTGTAAGTCTCAGCCCAGCGGGAGAGGATACGGTGAGCTTTAAAGAAAGAAAGACAAAACAAATGTTGTGATCTGAGTTTTGAAATCACTCCCTTTTCTACTAGGTATGTGTCAATCTGTTAACAGTTTCATAAGATATTAAATTGCCAAGGGTTCAAGGTTTTCTTAGCTATTATAAAGGACAAATAACATTTTAACTTTTTTATTGATATATTTACTCCCTTTGTTCTTTACCAAATGCATTTGTTTTGGGGGAGTTTCTCTCTAATTTTAAATATGTGCATCATGATTGCAAATCTATGCTGCACACAGTGTTCACTTTATATTCAGAATCAGAATCAGAATCGGTTTTATTGCCATTGTTTGAGAACAAGTTCACAAACTAGGAATTTTTTCCGGTACAGTTGTGCACATAAAACATTTAACAAAAGTAAAAATAAAATAAAATTAAATAAAATAAAAAATAAAATAAAAAGAATGAGCCATAAGGCTAAAGTCTTTATAAATATTATAATCTGTATTCACCTCTCATTCCTGTGTTTACTGACCTGTAGGAGAATTTAAGTCACTAACTCCAGCCTGCCTCGTTTAGATACTTTTTTCTGCTCAAGAAGAGGTGCATTTTATTACTGAGAAGAGACCTGTTCACCCCTTACGCCCTTTTCTGTCAGCCCAGCCCACCCCTATTTCATATTCACACATGAAAGTCACAGCCTGAGTTAGGAGTCTGTGAGATTTTACACTCACACAGTAGCTAACAACTCATCCTGACAGGTGAGAATCGCCCACTCGCACTTTATCTCTCAAACTCTGCCACTACAGTCCGCCCCACTCCACACCGATGTTTTTGTTTTGTTTTTTTCTCCCAGATATACACATATGGTCATATATGTACATAGAATTCAGCAACTGTATGGCTTTGTGTAGCTTTCATTTTCTCTTCATGTATGAGCGCAAGATCAAAATTGCCTTATAGTAGCTGACAAGCAAAGCTGCAAGGCGACACAGAGCATTCCATTCAAGAACAAGGCATGGGCTAAGCAAACAGAGATGTAAGAGTAAACATGCTCTCATCCTGCAGCGATTTTATCCTCCTTTCCTTTTCTGTCCTTCCCTTCATTTCTCTCACCATTCGCCTCCCCCCCTGCTCTTTAATCCTACAGCAGATGATGCAACAGCAAGCAGCCCTGATGGCAGCAACACAAGGGTCCTACCTGAACCCAATGGCAGCAATCGCTGCCGCACAAATGCAGCAAATGGCAGCTTTTAATGTCAATGGTCTGGTGGCTACTCCTATGACACCATCCTCAGGTATGCGTCAACACTTTGCCTTAACTGGCAAAAGTCACAGTCAGTCAGGGGAATGTTGTTGCCTCTTGCAGCTACTGAGAAACATTTGTTACAAGGAACATTTGTTGAAGTTAAAAATATACAATTCATCGACGATTTCCCGCTGTTGCTGTTGTTGCTTCCTTTAGTTGAATCTGTTTCTGTTTAGTTAACTTATATAGCACTGAAATCACAAGAAATATCATGTCAAGTCATGGTCCCAACTCATCCAGAAATATAAATTCAGATCAAATTAATACATTCCATTTATAAAGAAACGTAATATTCAAATTAAACTAAATACATCCATTTTTTAAACAATGCAACCAAATTCAGCTTTGAATGCAAACAATATACGGATTTATGCAGGACCTAGCTAATATCAACGAGCCACTGCGTTTGCAGCAATCCTTTCCTCCTGAGCAACCATGACAGTGCGAAACAGCAGTTTTCCTTTGGCTCAAGGAAATCTTAAAGAGAGCCAGACTAAGTCTAATCAAATACAGCCAACACCAGATATTTAAGCAACTTTTTAAAAAGAAAGCCTTGCTTCAGTCAGTTTGCCCCAGGGTAGCTGTATCCACAATGTAGTAGTTTCCCACCATCAGTGTGTGAATGTGTGTGAATGGGTGAATGACTGAATGTAGTGTAAAGCACTCTGTGGTCCAGTGGCTTTAAAAGTGCTGTACAAATGCAGGTCATTTACAATTTAATGTCAGGAAATTAGAAATAAAGGTAATGTATATTTCTATACAGTTGTTTTAAATATCTGCAATGACTGTATGCAGATTGAGAGAATAGAGAACACTCAAAAAACTCAGTAATTGTTCAGGGGAATATTCTACGAGAAGAAAAAGACTTCACAACGCTAATGGCAGCAGTTGCTCAATTACTAGTTTCATCTAAGGGTGAAACACAGCGGAGCATAGAAGAGCTGAGCCAGTAGTTCCACCTATGAAATGAGAAATAAAGCGCACATTGTTAGTTCTTTTTGATCTGAGCTCTGTTTCACTTTAAAACCAGGGCCTGTACGTATTGAGTTTAAGGAAGTAGAAGCTTGTGCAGAGAGAGGTTTGGTGATAGAATATGTAGAGAAAACCCATACACCATTTTCAACCACATTATAGTTTTTACCTCTTTTTCGTACGCATTATTTCTTCATTCTTGCTTTGCCTGTCAAGTTCCCCTTCTGTGTCTCTAAAGCTGTGTGTTTTCTGGGAACAGAGCCAATCCAATAACTTGGGATGCAGAGTCCTTGGCTTATGCAATATAATAGCAAAGATTTGTGTTAGATAATCCTGGACCCCAGTCTGAACTATCTATTTGGCCCTTGTCATAAGGAGCTTTGAAGGCTTGACACTAAGTAGGCAGGATGCCTGAAGGCAAGGCTGTTGCAAATGTATTATATAAAGTGGCTTGATGCTGTACCTGGCATTTGTAATCCACAAGGCCTACATATTCTTACTAATACCTATCAAAGATAATCCTACATGACTTAAATGCCCTTCACCTAGATAAGAGGGAGAAAAAAAATAAAATTCTGTCAGCGCAAAAGGCCACTGGCAAGGTGACAGACTGAGCTTAGAAGAAGAAAACACAAACCCCTACGTTCAGTATAAAGATGCATCTTAGTAAATTACAGTATTTCACTAAATATGTTTTTTTAATAGTCATGGATTGCAGCAAATCAAAGCTCAATTTCCATTTCTAATAAAATTGCAATATTACATACACCGAGCAAAAGCATTTTATCACAGAAATGTTGTCTGGAATATATAATAATGGGGAGGACTGTTGACTTGACATTCCCTCAGAACTGATGACCTCCATGAGAATGGTTTTGGAAGCTGACTGTTCATAGAATACTTAACTTCTTACACTGAGAAATTTCGGCAGAATTTATATTTTTAGGGAACAACTTTCTTGTGTCGCCGACCTTTGTTAGGGAAACATATTTAAAACAGTTGTACAAAGAATACAAAACATCAGTGGCGCGTCTAGGGGGTGGCCTGGGGTGGCACCTGCCACCCCTAGAATCCAATAGGCCACCCCAGGTGCACACCCCTCTGGTGTTCTGAATGAGGTCATAAACTTTTTTTTTTTTTCAGGTTTATGAATGTTACAATTTTGACATTATTAAAGAGGAAGTTTCACATAATACGTTTGTGCTTTGTGCTGACTGTTGCAAATAGTCTGATATTGTAGCTCAATGCTTTAGAATACATTTAGTTTCAGCAATTGTTTTACAAGAGGGAAAAAGGTCTGTGTTATTTTAAAAACATTTATCAGAAAGAAGGCGCGGGACATACATTTCTTCCTTTTTTTTTACTGCGGATCCTTGATTTACGAGTGCCTACCCCAGTAGAACTAGCTGCCCCTCCTGTACCACCCCTCAAAAAAAGTCTGGACACATCTTTATTGGGAGTTTCAAGCAGCACATTTAGAGACAGGTGGCAAAGTTGAGAAAATGTACATTTTTAAGCCGACAGGCCTCTGCAGTTAATAATATCCACATCTAATTGCAGGCACCAGCACACCCCCAGGCATTTCTGCTACAGCCGTGCCAAGCATAGCCACACCTATTGGGGTCAACGGATTCAGTGCTCTCCCACCTCAAAGCAATGGCCAGCCTACATCAGAACCTATCTACACCAATGGTATCCATCCATACCCAGGTGAGAAATCACTGATTTTTATTAATTAAAGAAATGATACATCTAGTAATTCCCAAGTCTATTACTTCATCCCCCACCTGCATCTGCTGATCCTGAACATGCTTGGAGGTGAAACACCTAATTAAATAACAAATTTAATAACTTAATTAAGACTAGATGTTAAAAAAAGTAAATGTTTTCGATTTCAGTTTTTTTTTTTATTTGAACAAAAGTTCTTAAACTCAGTCAACAGTATCTTTAGTATATTTCTAAGAACCTTGAGCCAGTATCGTAACAAATCTGTTCGTTCATCCATCAGTCATTATTGTTAATTTGATGTGTCTCAGCCCATCCTCAGCCTCTTAATGTTGTCTGGGAGGGATTCCTGAAAAAACTGACAGACATTCATTCCCCATCTTTGCATTATGCAAAGGCAGCTGCAATCGTAATGAACTACAAAGTGGTTTGTTTGGCACATTGTTAATATTTGATGCAAACATCTGGGGCAAGCAGGCATTTTGAAGAAGTCAAAGATATGACAACCCAAATTGCTGTCCCTTCCTGTGTGATCCCAACTCTCTGGTTTGGCCATTTTCTGTACCGCTATTTAATGTGATCACTACATCTGGCTGTATTTTACACTTTCCTTCCTTTCTGTTACTGTTTTGATTTAGTTTTCTTACAAGTCACCCTTCATTCTCTGTGTTGCTTTTCATCTCTCCGCAGCACAAAGTCCAACGGTAACCGACCCTCTCCAACAGGCATATGCAGGCGTCCAGCACTACGCAGGTGATTCAACTCTTCTACGTTCTGTACTTTCGCACTTCCATATATTTGTCTATTTCCTTCCAGTAGATACTGTGACAGGTAGAGATGACCAGATGACTGACTTAATTTGCTCTTCAATTAGGCTGCTTTAGGCTAAGACTGTGAAAAAGATTTGTAGAAGGCTTAAACATAATTTCACATTAACATAGTGTAAATCTCTCTTTCTTTTCTTTGTATCTCTGTTCAGTTTAGCTGCACGACCCACTCCCCATTTTACCATTCTTTTTGTGTGGTGATCCAACAGACAAATGAGCCCTGGCTCCCAGTCATAATGCAATTTATTTATGCAATGTCTTGAGGACCCGAGTGAACAATGTAATAATGATTTGAGATTTGTTGTCTCAAAAATGAAAATTGAGATGTGAGAAATTCCACTCTGGTTCTCCCTTTGCAACAGCAGCCTACCCTGCCGCCTATGCGCCAATCAGCCAAGCGTACCCCCAGCAACCAACCATCATTCCCCAGCAACAGAGGGAAGGTAAGAGCGAGCAAGCGCGCCCACCCAAGATAAAAGGTGATAATTGCCATGTTCCATTCTAATGTAACTTCACTGCTTTGAATTAGTGAGGGAGGGGAAAAAAACTGGCTGGGGAAAATGTGAGAAAAAGGCTTCCCATTTAAAGAGAAGAACATTAGCACTGAGATGGAAAGTTGCTCTGTCATTATTCAAAAACTGCACTAATTCAAACTCAGTGTTGGGCTGCTTAATCAGTCCATTACAATGTGTTTAAGTGGTTATAAATATTCATCAGATTAATTAGCCGCATGCATACTCATTTATTACTATTCCTAGTATAATGTGCACTCTTAAGCATAAGATGTAATAAACCATAGGATATACTTTGATGGTAAATCACACTTTTTTGATGCCATTCGTCAGTCTTAATTATTCAACTGTATGATTACGTGAGACAGCACAGCGTTGGATGCATATTCATGGTGAGGAGAACTTGAGTGTTTTCAGGACTTTTTAAGAAAAAGTTGTTTAGTTCTGTGAATGTGTCTAGGGTTCAAAGTTTTAAATGAAGTGGAGTAATTTCAAATCGAAAATAGTCCACGGAGATTTAATTTCTTTGTAAATCAAAAGCAGAGTTTTATTCGTTAGTAAAAAAAAGATTGAAGTCTACAAGTCCGCACTCAAGAACAGTCACACTCATGGCCACACAGAGCGAGTAATTCTTTGCTTAGCCAGTGGCCTGTCTGAGTTCTTGCCTCTGCTGGGTTTTGGCTGCTGTCCCAGCTTGTTTCAGTCCACTACCACATCTTCTTCCCTGCCCTTTAACAAGATACATCTGAACCTACACAGAAACAGTCAAATCTCAGCTTCTGTCTTACACTGAACAGTTTCGGCAAAACACGTCAGACTTTGTTTTTGCATGAGTCACCATAGAAAATTCTTCAGAATCCTAATCTGCACCTCTAACCACAGACACCACAACAGTTTTTCAGTTGTTGTTGTTTTCTTTTGCAAAATATTCTTGCTAGCATGTTGTTATAGATATATGTTTTTACATAGATTTATATGTACAAAATAATTATTGGAGAAAAATAACATTTCTTTGGTTTAGAAATCTAAATAACAGAAAACATCTTATAATAATGGTGCAATGGACGTGCAACCTGTGCTCGATGACTGCTGGATGATGCCCATGACCCTTTCAGGATACACGGGACAGGAAATGGATGGATCATAAATAATAATAATAATAATAATAATAATAATAATAATAATGCCCTATTGATGATGGCGTTATGTGCACAAATTAAAACAATTTCAAATTAAAGCATTATCAGAAAAGTTGAAAGAAGAAAAGTACTGGAACAATTACAGAGGTTAACGCAAAAACAAGTTAGGCAAATATAAAAAACAAAAACAAAAAACACATTGCAACCTTTATGGGAGGAGATGTTTATTGTTACAGGTTTTGTGGCTAATCAGAATTAGCATCTCTGAACAAATGTACCTCATAAATAGTCATTTGTTTCATCTATGCAGTCCTCACCTCAGAGTAACAGCTTTAACTCTTATTTGAAGAGAACATTTATTTTTAAACATATCCATAATTATATAAACTTTATATACAGCATAAATGTTTAAGAAAAGGCTGCATTAAGTGGATTTGAGATTCTCAAAAAAATAAGTGTGTTTTCGTTTATAAGCTAAAATAAAATACCTAAACCTTCAAGGAAGGAGCTTAATTCTCTAACTGCTAAAAAATATTGTCACTTCTCTCTTTCTCTCTCTCTCTTTCTGTATATATATATATCACTTTCTGAGTGTGTGTGTGTGTGTGTGTGTCTGCCCTTTGTCGTGCTGAGGCATAGCGGCACTACAGCCAACTACCACTGCAGCCCTCTTATCAGCGTTCTCAGCAGACCCAGTCTCATCTCGTCATGCTATCACCCTGAGCAATGAGACAGGAGAGAAACTTAGACAAGCAGCCAGCTCCAAGCCTACTGTCCCTAAGTCCATCAAGTTGGTCTCGCTACCTCCTTCTCCTCCCCTCTGTGTCCATGGCTGGTTTCTGTGATCTTTCTCTCTTTCTGTTTCCCTCCAGTTCATTCCTGCCTTTACCCAGATTGGCCAGTACAAATGTGGCAGCTGGGTAGATGAGTGTGGAGGGATGGGGAAAGATTGGAAGACAGTCCTACTGTCACTCAGTAATTGGAGCAAAAACTTGGCTTATGTCTTAATGTGTGCTCTGCCTCCTCTCTGTTTTTCTCCATGTCTCAGTGCTTCACTCTCCAATAACTGTCTCAGCTTTTCTCTCTCAATCAACCCCTGGTGTTTCTGCTTTTTCTCCTTATTTCTCTTTTCTGTGCTGTCATGCAGTGGCTTTCAAAATTCGACAAACTGCTGTTAAAAACGTTTTTGTGATTTAAAAACATTACATCATGAATCATTTCAAAAATTCTTTCACGTTTAGTGTGACATGGCTCCTGATTTATTCAACTGAAAACAGCATTAAAAATCTGAAATAACTTTGCTACATAATACAAAGATACCAGTCAGGAGAAGAAAACAAGTAAATACAGATGTTTTCAGTCTAAGGGAACCCAATAAATTCCATCAAATCCCTGACTTCAGCATTCAATCCTCCTGGACAAGGTAAACTGGTAAATGGCCTGTCGTACAGCGCTTTATCAAGACTTGAGGACCTCATTGGGCTTCACACTTCACCAACGGATGTGAACAGATGTGCTCAAGGACAAATAACTCAAAAAAACTATTGTCAGTATTGTTCTCCCACGATAATGTAATGAATGTAGATTAAAATACCCGAAGATGAGGGTTTTTCTCAGCAATTATTAGGTGAGATTAATTAGATTAATTAACTACAGATCATAATTAATTAATCTATAGGTTTTTTGTTTGTTTTTTCCATCTCTTGGCAGCAATACTCTAAACATTTCTATGATTAAAGGCAGGAGCATTTCTAGGATCAGAGGTTTAGGGCTGAGTATCCAGAGAGCTGCCCCACCAGGCAAGATACATTTTACTGTTTGTACATTTTTATAAACACACACACCCACAGTCACTTAGCTAGTAAGATGCACCTTTAGGTTTAGGTTTAATATACATACATCTAACACAAAGTTTGGACAGTCACTGCTCATAAAAATATAATAAACTGAATCGATCAGAAATTACCTTTAACAACATAGAAAAGCATATCTAGAAGAGCTTAGACCTCTGCGAAGCACCTCAGTAAAGTTTAGATTCCTTTATAATACCTGATCATCAATTTTAAAGGACAGTTCTATTTCTGTTCTGTTTTATAATATGTTAGCCTATAGATTACTAATGCACCCCCAAAACACACCTATGTTTTAAGGACTAATGTTGCAACAGGATCTAAAAAACTAATCTATGCATTTGTCTTTAGTTGGATTGATGCAACAGTGTTCTCACAGGTCTGCCTGAAAAGTCAATCTAAAAGCTGCAGCTGATCCAGAATGCCGCTGCTTATATTTTCACCAGAACCAGGAAAGTAGGGCACATATAAAGTTCTAAAGTCCTTCCACTGGCTCCCTGTAGCTCATATAAATATTTTAAATATTTTTATTAGTTTATAAATCACTGAATCGCTTAGGACTAAAGTATGTTGAAGATCTGTTGTCACTATACCAACCAACCAGACCACTCAGGTCTTCTACTTTAGTCTGATAATCTACCTTAGAATCAGAACCAAACATAGAGAAACAGCTTAATTTATACGCTCCTCTTATGTGGAACGAACTTCCACACCACTGCAAAATCCAGTTGTGTGCCCAGTTTTAAGATCTACTCTATATTGTCATTGCCAGCACTTTTCTCAATAAACTGACCAAATGTAAGTGAAATGCCACAGGCCATACTGTTATTACTCTCTTGTGGTAAAAAGTAGTCTACCATAAACTATTCAGATCGATTACACATATACAGCTTTGAAGAATACTATTTGTTTGAAATAAGGTTTAGCATGAAATAGTTGTTTATAAATCATTTCATGTTTGTTTTTTTCGTTCATTTTGCAGAATATCTTTTTCCCACTTGAGATAGAGTCAGTCCATCTCTCACTGGGCACATCCTGTTCATGCTCCCATATAATTTTCCTGCTGTAATTCTCTCATCACCAGGGCCGGAAGGTTGCAACCTGTTTATTTATCACCTGCCCCAGGAGTTTGGAGATGCTGAGCTCATGCAAATGTTCCTTCCTTTCGGCAACGTCATCTCCGCCAAAGTCTTTGTGGACCGAGCCACCAATCAGAGCAAATGCTTTGGTGAGTCAAAAAAACACAATGGCTCGTTGTGGATGTATTTGTTGCTCTTCTCTAAAGATGCATCCCACACAGAAATGATCTCTGTTATCATTAAACTGAATTTTGATACTGTCTTTATCTCAGTATCAAACACCAGGGAACACTTTTTAAAGCCCTATTACATTTTTATACAGGGAGACAGGAAGGGGGGAATAAAAAAAATGCTTAGCAATACATCACTTAGAGGAAAAGCAGACAGCAATGTGTGAGGTTGATGAATCAGATCAATAGGCAATACAGATGATAAGGTCTGCTTAAAATTTTTTGTCAAGACCTCTGTACTGTATATCAATTGCTCAAATAGAAATTTTGGGTACCCCTTTTAGGTGAATTTAGCACATATGGTTGTATGCTGTCTAAAAAAGTCTGCTTTAAGCAGCAATCAAACTGCACATTGGACACTTAGCAAATTAGTATGAAAAAACACTAAGAAGGCCAGTGATTACTCTGAAGAAGTACAAAAGAACATCAGCGCAGATAGGAGAATCTGTCATCAGGACAGCTTTTTATTTATAGACTAGACCAAAACTGAACACACCCTTCCCACTGAAATGTGTTGGTTCTTCCATCTTTCAGTGGGGATGCTTTTCTCCAGCAGGAACAGGGAACCTCCACAGAGTGTATGGCACAATTGATGAAGCTAATTGGAGAACAATCATGTTAGAATTTTTTTTTTTCAATCTGATAACAGGCTTGAGAATGGGGCAAATGTTTGCCCTTCACTAGAGCAAAACCCCTAAACGGATAGCCAGGGCTGCAAAGGATGGGCTGATGTGCAAAGCTGTTAGATACTTACTCCAAGTGTAGTGGAAGGAAATGGTTTTCAAATTATCATTACAAAAAAGTCTGAAAATTTTAGCAGGCAATCTTAAAACCCTCCAAACTTTAAAACTTTATAGAGCCACCATGTGTTGATGTGCAACATTAAACCCCCAAATTATATTTCTTTTAGAAAATTTTGCATGACAAGATGGGGGGGAAAGGGCTGCACGGTGGCGCAGTGGTTAGCACTGTTGCCTTGCAGCAAGAAGGTTGTGGGTTCGTATCCTGGCCCAGGGTTCTTTTGCATGGAGTTTGCATGTTCTCCCCGTGCATGCGTGGGTTTCCTCCGGGTACTCTGGCTTCCTCCCACATTCCAAAAAAAAACATGACTGTCAGGTTAATTGATCACTGTAAATTGTCCTTAGGTGTGAGTGTGTGCATGGTTGTTTGTCTTGTTTGTCCTGCCCTGTGATGGACTGGCGACCTGTCCAGGGTGTACCCTGCCTCTCGCCCGTTGACAGCTGATAGGCACCAGCACCCCCGTGACCCATTAAGGATTAAGCTGTTAAGAAAATGGATGGATGGGGGGGAGGTCTGGGTATGTATGGATGTATGTATACTGGAGTTTCTGTTTACATTTGTCTACTGCATTTTACTTTATGAAGCAACTTTTTAAGATATTAACATTTTGTCAAATATAATTGTCATAGTTTTCCTGATTACTGCTATTATATTTCTATAATAAACTAGACAAAATTCCCTATTCTGTCTCCTTTAAATGACAAAAAATAAATGTTTTCCGGGACTCTCCAGCAGCCCCCAAAGCCTAAAGCTTGGTTTATGCTTGCCGCGTCCGCGGCCAAATTACGTCATTTCAGTAAGCATTTCTGATTACATATTTTCAAGATAAAAATTTTTCAGCTGCAACGTGACATCTAGTAGGGGCCATGATAAAGTGCGGTACATTTCAGCAACATTAGTAGAATATGAAAATCTTATCGACATTGTTCTGGACATGCTGCAGTTTTAATGAGTCCGACTCTGGAACATGAAATGTGAATGGAGCATAGAGTGCTGTATATACAATGCACACATTTATTACTGACAAATGAGAAATATGATACACAATATTTTTGTCTAATAGTGATTCACTCCGTAACAGCCACAGACTTGGTAAGTATGTTGCACAAACCCCAAAGTTTCTATTTTGCCAAAGAAACGTCATAACTCCCTGCACATATTCCTACTCTCTCTAGCCATGGGGCAGCTCACAGCAGCAGTGCAAATTTCTCATTTGAATACTGCTCCTTGGGCCTATTATGAATTTCGCACACAATCTTAGTAGATCCCCCTTAAAAGGGAGGACAACCCACTGTAACAAAGTTCCAGTGCGTCATGCAATTTTGTGGTCATTATCAGGAATCTTGATCAATCAGGCCCTTTGAGTTTTCAGTGTCCATTACAATAGCGAAAACGAGGGGCTTTTTCTTATATTTGTCTACGAAAAGCTCTTTTGAGTATTGAAAGAGGCAGCAGTTGTTCAATTGAAGAATTTTATTTCAAAAATAAAAAAGTTAGATACACTGTTGATAATCAGAAACACGACTGCAATGGTTGCAGGAGCTTCTTAGAGAAACGCTACG
This sequence comes from Apricaphanius iberus, assembly GCA_028564705.1. Taxonomy (NCBI): domain Eukaryota; kingdom Metazoa; phylum Chordata; class Actinopteri; order Cyprinodontiformes; family Aphaniidae; genus Apricaphanius; species Apricaphanius iberus. Next base: position 845,083 of record JAPXFQ010002722.1, on the reverse strand, counting down.
CTCGCAGTTATCTTGGCATTGACTTTCTTTGCAAGACTCCCCAGGCAACATAGAAGTACAGTATTAAAGGAAAATGTCTCCGTTGATGCGTGAGTGCAAACTTGCTGACGGAGAAATATTAACTGGGCTTAACTGGGGGACTCAGCAGCATCCGACCCCCTCCTCATCTCTTGTTTCTTCTCTCACTCAATGAACCAGTTCATCAGGGTGGAGGTGGCACAGGTGGGATCCCTGGGCTTAAAGAGATAATAATAGACTGGTGTGGAAGTTGCTGTTGATTCAGTTGGACAGCAGCACCCAGGAGACAACAAGAGAGAGATTCTCCCATCATTGGCTTTCTATCAGTCTCTCTTCATCACGGCATATCTGAAACTGTCTCTCTCTCTTCTTTCCCACCTTTCTCATCTTTCCATCTCAGGACAGGCTCTCTCTCATTCACTGCATGTGTTCTTCGCTGAACATATGCCTCTCACTTACACTCTCAGTCAGTCAACAAGGAGGGGGGCAAACAGGAGGTGACCTCATAGATCCCACTACAAATAGTAATTAAGATGTAAGCTGAAAAAACACCCATTTAAACTGGAATCTTCTCTTAATTTCTTACTTTTAAGTAGCAGATGCCCCAAAGCATTTACAAATCGGATGAAAAAAAAAAAAAAAACGCTCCAAAGGCAAGATTATTAGAGAATTAAATTAAAGTGACAGTTTGTAGTTTTTACCTCTAATCTCTGGAAATATCCACTGAAATATTGTTGAAAATGAATAAAATGATGCCCAGTCACTGAAAAGTTTTGGCAGTTTCACAACATATAACCATAAAAATGGGTATGAAATACACGGATCCAAGTGAGACGTTGTAAACCTAGATTTTAGGTTCAATTTAAACTTTGTTTGCCATTGGTTCCTAAGTGTATTATTGAAAGTAGTTACTATTTTTTTTAAATGATATCAGGTGAAAGCAAAAACCAAATATGTTTTTGTTTTTCTGTTTTGTTCAACTAGAGATAAAACTTTTGTTTGCCTGTTTGTTTTCCATTCGAGCACATAATCATGGTCTCAGCCACATGTAAATCAACCCTCAGATTATGACACTGCAATCATAATGTGTAATGTAATTTATCGGGACTTTATGTGGTAGTTTAGCGCAAAGTATCTGTGGGAGTGAACGGTGAAGAAGACTTGGTTTCACTTATTCTCAGAAAAGTGCAGTGGGCTATATATATTCAGTTCACTTGAGTCAATATTTTGTAGGACCCACTTTTGAATCATTATTTACAAAATTGCTCAAGGTCATTTAGATGGGACAGAAACCATCTGTGTATCAGAATTTCCAAGTTTTCCTTACACATATTCTTAACTGAATTGAACATATTAGTCTTAACATGAATTTAAGTCCAGTCTTCAAGTAGTTCGTTCTTGCACATGAATGTGCTTGAAACCATCCAATTGTTTCTCCAGCTATATAAACTAAGTGTCTGTCTTCTTGTAAGGTGAATCTGCTCCCCAGTCTTGTATACTTTACCAAGGTTTATTCCATCTAACATCTCTGACCAGCTGCCTGCACAATACATCACTATGGGGATGTTGTTTTCAGATTTTATTCACACACTCCATCTTTGTGCGGTCATGTAAAAGTAATGAGAACACCCTTTGACAGTCTGTATCTTTTTCTAACATATTTAGGCATATAATGTTAATGAGAAATGTAAGTAATATAAATACATTTTAAAAATCAGTCAAAAAAGTGAAAGTATGTGCCCAGGTCCGGCCATCTAAGAAAATTCACTTTTAGTTTAAATCATGAAATGCTAAAATGTAATCATGGGATCTAAAGCGGGCTCTAGCTACTTTTTAATGTGAATGTTCATGCCTGTGTAAACTGCAAACTTTTAAATCTAGAAGTAGTTGTGCAAAGATGAGAGAGAAAAAGAAAAACATAAAAACCTGACTAAAGTTTGTCAGACCAAACATAGACAACAAATTTATAGCAAAATGTGTTTTTAGTCACTCTTTAGACGAATGAAGTGGAAAAAAATAACACTAGAAAAGAGAACACTGTTGTTATAAACCAAATACAGAATTCCAGAAAATGATCCTCAAAACAAGTTTTTTTCTGTTTAAATTTAGAAGGTGATTTGAGGATAATTTGCTTTAGCAGAAACTGGCCATCTCATCATTATACAATCCATCATGAATTCTACCTTTTTATCACATAAAATCCCAATCAACTACCTCTTATTTACCCCTAACATTGCAAAGCTTACTTAGAATTTCCATATCATTTCTATTTAAATTAAACTGTAATGTGCATATACTTTAAAGTTTGCTTCCTACTCTATTCAATCATTTCGCCTTTTGACTTTAGGCTTCTATCATTATTTTGGCACAAGGGTTTAAATGTAGAGTCTGCTTATTCATTAAACTCGGGGATTGTGTGTGTGTGTGTGTGTGTACGACTGGGATCGCTACCAACTGACACGCCCTTTCCCTGCACAGTTTGTTTAAAGGGTTTGTAAAGCAGCAGCCTTATCTCACCTACACTGACAAAAGCCTGCCCTCTCCCCCAAAATTAAATTGGACCCATAGCGGTGTGATCAAATCAGCTGGCAGGCGGAAAATTCTGGCCGTCAATCACGGAGGCGTCTGATAAGAACAGGCAAGGAGTCCCGGCGGGGGCAGCTGTTGGTTCAGTCTGCCTCAGTACCTAAATGATAACTGCAAGCAACAGCCACCTCCGTCCTACACACCTTGCTCCGAGCATCTCATCACAACCCCATGCCCTCTGCTCTTTACTCAGACAGATGCTCAGTCCCACACATAAAATGAACACATATATTCACAGAGAGCAGCTTTTCTTGTACAGCTCAAACAATCAGGTTATATATGGAGCTTTTTTCAACAAAGGCACACCTAACATGAGACATTTTGTCGGCTCTGATCTTTTAAATATAGATTTTTTTTCCCTAAATTAAACTCTCTGCCTCTTGTTCATTTAACATCTAATATCTGTTCTATTAGCCTTTGAGGAATTTTATGCAATCGTTTTAATTCAAAGAATTCCAATCAGTCTACTAAAAGTGAAAAACAAAGACCTTTTTTTCAGTCATTGTTGAAAGTTCAAAAGGTTTTCTTTGTTATTTGCTTTTCTTTCATCTAACCTGTCCTATGTTTTAATATCTTTCCCTCTTCCTTTCTGTGTTCTCTCCCTCCCTTGCGTTTCATCTTCTTTCCACTTTGTGGCCTTGTCTCAGGCTTTGTGAGTTTCGATAACCCGTCCAGTGCTCAGGCCGCTATCCAGGCCATGAACGGCTTCCAGATAGGCATGAAGAGGCTGAAAGTGCAGCTAAAGCGGCCAAAGGATGCCAACCGACCTTACTGACTCGTCTGCTGTCCATAAACAGGTGCAGTACCACTTGTGGCACACTATGATCTGATACAATGAAAACCTTACTCTTTCTTTACAAATGTTTGGCATAATTAGGTAATTTACATCACTAGCTGTCGTTAATGTGTGGGCATTCACTGTCCCAAATTCTAATCAAAACCATTCTTCACAAAAGTTTATTATTTTTTATTTTTTTTTATTATTAAGATAAATTTTGTGTTAGAAACAATTTGAAATACGATTCTTAAGAAATTTTTAATGTAGGAAGATAATCATTTCAATATACATAGCAACTTCTCAAATGGAAGTCAATTACCCTAAAAAAAATATGCTTGAATAGCCTTTGTTTATTTTTTGACAAATTTTGTGTTGATAGAATTATGAAATAGATTCTTAACACATTGTTCATTTAGGAATGTAATCATTTACTTAAGTACTCATACAACATGTTATCAACTTTTCAAAGGAGAGCCAATTATAGTAGTTAAGGTTTGGGAAATTAATTAGCCTTTCAGTACCCTAGCTAATAACATTTTTATTACTCAATATTTGTAATGCATTAACATTTATATAATAATTTACATGTCATTGCCACAATAACTTCAAAGTTTCTATCACATGTAAATCACTTGCCGTAAAATGTAGCCTTTTAATTAAGAACTTTGGAAGGCTATAGCATTGCCATTGGATCCAGATTGTTTATCTGTAGGTTACAAGTCCAAAGGCAGAACTGTTTCTCTTAAAATACCTTGGCATTATATTTGTGTCAACTTTTAGACAAAGTTAATGCTGTGCCCCAGCATTTGTGGATTGTAAATTAGAAGCCAGGAGGAAGCAAGAGTACGCAGAGAGAACCCATGCATCCACAGGGGAAAACATGCCAGTTCCAAGCAGAAGGAATAATAACTAATAACAGTAATAAACATACAGCACTGAGATTTATTTAACATTTTTTTGTTCATTTCTAGTCTTCTTTTTTATATTAACTTAACTTTGTTTAACAAATAAAATGGTAGGATGTAATATTCAATAGCATATATAGTAGCTATTGTCCCCTTGAAATCCCCCCATGTAAGTATTGCAATATTTTATGACGCGGATTTGTTTCTGCTTGTTTTTCTTCGTTTTAATGTAGCTTTGTGCCAGTTTTGGTTTTAATTTATTCACAGTGCACACTTTACTATATTTTAACACATTTCTAATACTCTTGCGAAGCAACAGTTACTTAGGAATCCTACTGAACATAGTTCAGCTACCTTTCTGGGTGATCTACTGGTTTACTCACTATCATATATCTTGATTAATTCACATTTTGACCCCAAAACACATGAGCTTTCATATAAACTGATATAGATGTGTATTGCTCTTAGCACCAGCATTCCTTAAAAGACTAATTTCACAGTGTCACAACTGATTCAAATAATCATCGGCCATCTGTTTACAAACCACAGCTGCCAAGCGCAAAAATAATATAGATGCATGCGCTCAAAGCCCAACTGACAGGACTACTTTTCATTACAATAATATAAGCCTGGATTCAATTCCTCCATAAATAAATGCATGGTAATACCACTTTCTTGTTTTAGATGTGCCTCTTTTAAAAGCCATGGGATGGCATATGCAGTACAAATGATAGACTTCCCTTCTATCAGTTCCCAGACAGCATTTGAATGCTGCTATGGCCGGCTAATTGTGGAGAAGCTTTCAAAGCTGACACACAACGAGGAAAAAAGAACGTAGGGTGAATTTGATTTATCACAGTCACAGGGACAAATTGTAAACATCCTGCCTGTCCGCTGGATGACAAGAGCAGTCATTAGGATACACTTTAAAAGTCACAAAGTAAATCCATTACCCACATTTACATTCCTTCACTTAATCAGGAAGTGTGTTTGTGAATATTGGTGTGTGTGTGTATGTTTCCACGTCTTCCTTTGCCTTTCACACATTTCAGTCCATTTTGGTTTCTGTCATATTATTAGACAATTTCTGTGTTGAATTAAAAAAAAAGACAAACAGCAAAACTGGTAGTATTCCAATAAAAACAGTATGTCTAATTGTCATCACAGTTCAAGGTTTTTAGTTTCTTACAGAATAACATAAACCTCAAACAGGTACATCTTTATGATTTAGAAAATTATTTTAAATTAATTTAAAATTGTACTTACTTCACTTACTGCACTTACTTTACTGTGTAATGCAAAACCATATATGTACAAATATCTTTTAGAATATATCTTTTTGTAATGATCCTACTGAGTTGCAAATTCATATCTGAGAATGCCACTTTATTTTTAATAACTGCTCAGTACTTGGTTTATAATTCCATCCTTATTGTACATACTGTATGTTACTCTTAATGATGTGAATCCAAATGCTTATACTACTTGTCACTTTGCTGCTGCTACCACTATATTTACCCCATATGTGATAGTTAATTACTATATTATACTATATTATATTATATTATATTATGGAATAGTAAAACTCTCTGATAAGTTTAATAACACATCAAGAGATCTATGTTAAGGGGTCATTTCTGTTAATTAAAACAAATATATATATATGGCTTACAGCTAATAAAAACCCCAAAGTCTGTTTCTCAAAGTTGGAAATAGTACATTAAGAATAAGAAAACTTTTTCAACACAGACATATTATGCTATGGCCTACATAACTAAGGAGAAGTCTGCTCTGCAGAGGTAACGGTGGCTTTGGAGGTGGAGTTCATCCTGTAGTCAGTTGGAACCCCTGCTCCGGGCATTGTGTCCTTGGGCAAGACACTTAACCTGCCTTGCCTGCTGGGGGTTGGTCAGCTGCTTGGTAGCCTCTCTCAGTGCACCCCAGGGCAGCTGTGGCTTGAATGTAGCTCACCTTCATCAGTGTGTGAATGTGTACGTGAATGGGTGAATAACTGAATGACTGAATATAGCATAAAGTGCTTTGGAGTTGTATGACTTGAAAAAGCACTGTATAAATGCAAGCCATTCACATTGTCTAGCAGACAGTCATTGAGATCCTCCAAAAGGAGAGAAGACCTAACCGCCTGTTTACAGAGGTTGTTTTTCTTTTTCAGAAAGATATGATATGTCCCCACACTAATAAAAGTACCAGTACCTGGTCTAACCACCATGGTATCTCTGTCATTTTCTGAGCAGCAAATTTCCCTACCTTAAATCTTAAATTTTATTCATTGGGTTTAGTTCATGGTGAAGGACAGCGATACCAGACCAAACAATACAGATGAGCTGACAACCACTTTTCACGCCATTACACCTCAGCAAAGCCACATGCTGATCACCACTAAATCTGACTGTAAATCATGCAGCAATTAATGCAGAAATTCATGAAAAAGCAGTTCCCACCCTACAACACATCAATATATTTTTCAGTACCCCCTCATTTCCCCATTAAAAAGTTGTTTTTTTATCAGTCAAAGCTTCAAAGTTTCTGAAATAACTGCATTTTTGGTTTTCATTATCTATAAGCCATAAATATCAAAATGAACAAAAAAACTTTAAAGTAGAATTCTGTGTGTAATAACTCAGTGTAATATGAATTTCACTTTTTGAACTGAATTATTGAAATAAGTTAGTTTTTAAAATCATGGATTATATAGATTGACCACCAGAAACAAAATATTGGTTTAAAAAATGTTTGTTTGTTTTGTTTTGGATTCTATTATTCTATAATCTCAAGTGCTAGAAAAACAAGCTGGACAGTTCAGCTGTTCTATTTTTCTACATTTTTACTAAGAACAGTAGTTATGATGGCAAACCTTGATGAAACTTCAGTGATGATTTTTCCTTTCTGCTTCTTTATAAGTAAAAAACTTCAATATTTAGATAGGTTCAGAGGCTGCTGTTTTGTCTGACTCTGACATTGTTTCTTTGAAGTTGAATTAAAAACAAGATCAGGCATTCTTCTCTCCTGGTCTCAGGAGCCTCGCTACTCTAAAATTCCATTCTGTGTTTTAAAGATAAACTTAATGCAAAAAAGCACTGAAGTACTTACTGTACAGCCACCCTCGAAGCAAGCAATACAAGGCAAATCCAATTACTGAAGAGAGGACAAGTTTCTGAAATATGCATATCTGCTATGAGGGTTATCTTTGTGAAAATAAACATAAATTCAACCTTTTAACCTGCAAATTTTGTCAGCCTGGGAATGTTTTAACACCACACAGAAGCACAAATAAAGTTATTCTTGAAATTCTGTACTGTAGTGAATATTTTTGTTCTGTTACTTCCTTCTTTATTTTTTCAGTTTAATGGCAATAATCATAATGAATATATTTTATCTGACAGGCAAAAATAAGTGAAACTGTGGAGCGCAAAAATACAGAGGGTTCTTTTGAAATCTGACTCAAGGAAAAGAGAATTCCACTGTTTCTTTCTTTTTTTTTCACCCCCACCAACCTGGCAACCTGACATGGCCAATCACAGTGTGAGGTGGCCTTTCTCCGCTATAACCATACAACCCACCAACACCTGTCATGGGGCCAAGTTCCCACAGCTGTAAGTTGAACCCATGGTGTCATTTTCTTCTGGATGACGTCATGTGGTAGGACTGTGACTGCGTTGCATGACGTGACGTTGGTTGATATCTCTAAACTCTATCTCTTTATATTCTGCCCTCCTTTCTTAAATTTATTATTTGTATACTCTATATTGTACATTGGCAGTTTGTGGAGTGCAGTAGTCGATTAATTTCTTGGCTGATATCTGTAAAATGACATGCTGGTTGGTTTGTTGATTATAACTGAAAGTGGACTTTAACTCTTTGTGCCATTGTACCGTGTATCTTGTCCTCTTGTGGGGTTTGTGTATATGGATGTACTGTACTTTTTATTTCTCTATGTCTTTGCATTCACAGACACAATGTCCTACTATCCCAACAGTCTAATATTAGTTTTGCAAAAAAGGCCTTTTTCTTCAACTACTCAACAACTCTGCAGATAAAATATAGCCATGATGACCTTATCTTTGAGTAAACAATTACATTCCCTATGTGTATTGGTGAATTTTGGCGTTCCACCTTTCTGTGGTTTCCACTTACACAGGGTAATCCTCTGCAAGACGTCACTTGTCTAACATGATAATCGTTTGGGTTTTTGTTTAACTTTTTTATTTATTTATGAGGATCCAAAGCATTTTTTTAAATAGATTAAGCTAAAATCTTTAATTTTAGCTTAATTAAATTAAAATTTAATGTGAATTTAATGTGAATTAAAAAAATTAGCTCTATTAAACTATAGACTCACATGAACAAAATCAGTCCCCTTAAGATACTATAAACATTGGTCACTTGAGTTTTAACATAGTAACTTCTCAACCAAGGATCTCAATATATTTTCCTGGTAATTTGTGAGGTACACCAACACAAATAAATAACACTGTAATTGTGAAGTTGAAATTAAATGTCAGATGGGTTTTTTGTAAATAAAATGAGGAAAGTGTGACATTAGTTTCAGGATATATCTATACTTCATATTCAGCCTCTTCATGAGACAGCCACCCTTCCTGCAAAAACTGTCATTTTCAGATTCCATCAAGTGTCAATGAGCATCAATTTTCAACTCTTGCCACAGACTCTGTATTCAGGTTATGTCTGGAGTTTGACTGGCTCATTACTACCACAAATACGCGTGCGTCCTTTGTGTTGATATGCTGTGATCTAAGACATTCTATTGTTGCTCTAGTTCTAGCCATTTAGGCTCATTGTTCCAGTGGCAGATGAACCCCTGCCCCTCTCTCAAGTCTTTTAGAATAGCTAAAAGGGTTTTGTCCTATCTAACCAGAACATTTTCAGGTGTACCCGACTTACTAATTAGCTGCCTTTATATGCTGTTAGTATAATTTGTGTTCTGTTCTTTTGTGTTCCTCTCTTTTCTCTCCATTCTCTTCAATGGCATTTGCCCTTTATACCGGCTTTAGGGAATAATCTTAGGCTGCTGAAATTTATTTTAAAAGTGTACTACCTTAGGAAACTTGCATTGTGCATTTTAAAAATGTTTGCTGACTGTTAATGACTACTGTATATGGCTATTGGAAGTAGCAGACATTGCTAGCTGAAACAAGAACATGTTGGAATGTGAGGGGGATGTTTAGTTTTTGTTAGTTTAGTTTATTGATTTGTTTAAAGGACAAAAACTAAAATAATCAGACATGGAAAACAGACTGCTAGAAAAGGAGCAGAACTGAAACCATATTACCATTGACCTTTTTTTTATATCCATTTCCTAAATCATACACAGTCCAAAAAAAGCAAACACTGCCACCCCAAATTTCCATATTAACATATATTAAAATATTATGACAGTATTTTGTTTTATAATAATAACAACCTAATATTTGAATCACATGTGACAGAAAACAATTTTATATATTTTCCTGATTATTTAATTTTATATCTAATATTATTACTGCCACCAGGAAAGCACTTGTAGATGTTTAGTCTGACCTCAATTACACAGTTTCTGTCTAAAGGCTTGGTTTTTCTTAATAGATTCTAAATAATCTCAAAATTATAATGGCAGCTGTACTCAATTTCATTTATGGGCATCAAAGTAAAGAGTGTTAATACAAATGCAAGCCCACCCCTTTTATTTTTTTCAACTTGACAAAAAAAATGAAAACCATGTTGTCAAGTTTTCTGAGTTTATATGAGGAACAGAGAAAAATGTTGGGGCTCAGCATGATTGCAGATTTTTTTAAACTTACAAAGTGAGCAGAAGAATAGGACATGAAGCACAGGCGTGTAAAATAAAATATATAAAAAAAAAAAAACAGGTATGAATGATGAGCTTATATCCTGAGGTTGGGATGAAAAGTGGCACTGGAATCAGACAAGATTAATATTGGAATGTGAAACAGCTGTGCAGGAGAGCAAACAGGGAGGCTCAGCGAAGGCAGGTATTAACCAAAGGGGAGTTGAACTGAAATGAAGCATAAACTAGGAGACAAAGACTATTCCTGATCTAAGAGAATTTACTAGAACACACAGAGGGAAGAAAATAAGAAATAAGCAAGAAACTAAACACAAATGATTTGACTTTAACTGCAAGGTAATAATAATTGTAATGAACAGAGAGAAACAACGTGAAAGATCCAAAATATTATAAACATAATAAAGAACAAAGAAAACCAAAACCAATGAAAATCAAAACAAACACACCGAAGGATATGATGTGTGTTCTGTATCTTACACTTCATAATTATGCACTTCTTTGTGTTGGTCTATCACATAAAGCCTCAGTAAAATATACTCAAGTTTGTGGTTATAACAACCTAAAATATTACAATTTAATGTGGTTAAATCGTACTTTTTTTTGTTGGAGGATGCAAACAAATATTTTTTTTTTTCAATTTGCTGCTGTTTAAATGTCACACAACTTGATTTGTGAAACATTGGCAGCAAACAAATTCATAATGAAAAAGGTCCTTTCTTTGCAATGTGGTTTCTTGATACCCCCAAGGCCATCGTGAAAGAAGTCATCAAATTCCCCTTGCCCTGTTCCAGAGGAGCTGCAGGCGACTCGCCCTCCTGTAGCTTCTCTATTCACTGAACTCAACGGGAGGGTGGGGGATAGGTGTACTATACAGGCAAACTGTGAGAAATAAAGTTTTATCTGACCTAAACTCTGATTCTCATGTACTAGGAGTCTTTTATCAATCATTCTAAGAGGGTGGCAACATGTGGGTTATAAAACTAGCATCTGAGGAAGTAGAATAATTATATTTGATCTGAGACACTTGGTGTTTGAAATACGATTCAAGGAAGAACATCTTCTGTGAAAAAAAAAGATCAGTTTGAAAAACCACTGTCTGCTTCTTTTGTGCAGGACATATAGGGAGAAATGCCCTTATAACATACAAAAGAATGTTGCTGTAATTGGTGCTTGTTAGTGCCACATGTCACTAATGGCTAGGTTGGTTTTGTTACTCGTAACAAATAAGTTTGAATCTAGGCCCTGTGTTTGAAAAAGCATATCTATTCTAAAGCTGTAACTATCTCATTTACAGAAAAGGAAAGGTAGAACAAAGACAGCACCCAGGCGCATGTTCCCGTCAGAAAGTCAGACCCTTTCATGTTCATTCCCAAAGAGTGATTTGCTGTGATTTTGCTTCCTTTCTTCAAACTGCATCATAGTTCACAACATATTAGCCCTGATGGGCTGTAAACATATTCTTTCATATTTGAAGCTCAGCGGCTCCAACACATTCAGTATCAATGCAGGATGTCAATCCAATAGGAAGGTAGGGGAGATTCAGGGTTGCCAAATTAAATGCTATTTGTTGACATGTGCACAATTCTTCGCTAACCACCTGCTTTCTGTCATTCTAATTATTACACAGTTTTAACTCTCCTTAACAGTTGTTTTCGTCTCCTTATCTCTCATGTTCTTTTGTAGTTTGTTTGCAGGGAATTAACAAAGAGATGAATGACAGCAGTGTCTCAAGCCGCTTTTCTTTTTCAATCAGTAAAAACCCTGTCAGTCTAAATTAGGCCTTTCTTTGGATTAGTGCTGTCACAGTGTAGATGTCTGTTCCATATGGTTTTAACATAGATCTCCCACCCCACCTGTAGCTCACTTATTTCTGGCTGTGATTGACATACTACTTTTTTTTTTTTCTATCTTCTTCTTCCCGTCTGTTCCTCACGCTGTTGGCTGTGCCTGTCAGTCTGTGTGATAACCAGGAGCCAACAACCCTGAGCATGTTTGCTACAGCCTTCCTGAATCCACTCACCTTATTCTCCCCTCTCTCTTTCTCGTTTCCCTCTCTGTGTCACAGGATGAAGGGCCACAACACCTTATTTCCACAAGTGCAGTAAAAGTACAAAGACTCCTCGTTCTGCTACATATCATGAAGAAAGGGTGGTCCCTTGATCCTCCTGGAAAGCCGCTGAAAGATTGGGTGACTGAAAGAAGGATCCCAGAGTTGTTGTTTTTTATTATCATTTTTTTTCTTTCTTTGCAAATGCCTCTCTTTTCCCTATTTTGCTTTGGCAACTGTGGAAGAAGATATTTTGCAGAGACCAACTTTTTGCTGCTGTTTTTTAGACATGATGAAAAAAAAAAAAAACTTTATAGACCCATTATGCTCAAAGCATGCATACTGACACAGGATACCGATAAACTCACTCAAAAAATATTTAAAAAAATAAACCAAACATACAATGAATTAAACAAGCTGCACTTAATGAATGAAAAACACAAAAAAAGACTCTGTACATGTATAAATACGTGCAAATGCCAACACAAGAACTGAAGCAAATTCATCGTGTGCACGCACACACTCACACTAATTTACACAAACACACACACACCAGCCTGCTGCCATTTTGGTTTTTGTGCCTACACAGGTGTTGTGCTCTGTGACAGGGCAAGCTCTGCATCAAAGTGGAAAAACAAGAAGAAGAAAAGGAGAGGAGTGGTTAAATCCAGGATAATTTACATGCATCATTCCTTAGGAAATAGGGACCAAAGGACTAAATGCTTTTTAAAAGATTATAAATATATAAATATATAAATATATATTTAAAAACTCATACCTTGTAGCTGCAAGTATTTACTCATAGTAGAAAAAAAAGAACCATTAAATCAATATCCAGTGGCTTACTGTAAGAACGAATAAAATAAAATGGAAATAATGTATTACAAAAAAGACATGGTAGTATAGGCGCTGATCTTTTGCTCTGTATGCTGATTTTAGCAGCAGGTTGTAGAATAGTGATGTAGACTAGAAAAAAAAAAGTACATTTGCAAAATTGCTGTTGTTAAAAGAAGTCATTTAATTTGTCATTAAAAGTTGGTGAAAGAGTGAGTATCGAAAACATTTACCCATGCCTTTGGATGGCACATGTTTTGGGTTTATTTTTATTTTTTTACTTTGATGTTAAGATAACAGCCACTGGATATCCCACTCATCATGATTTATAAGCAACTGCACTCCCTGACAGCTAAAGAGAGACCGGTCTAGCAGACAAAATGAGCAAAATGAGAGACTAAGAAGACTGAACTCTCTGATGTCTGTGCTGGACAGCGTGCAGATGCTTAAGGCTTCTCACTAACCTTTGTGTTCAAGTGACAATCCACTGTAAAGACCAAGTCAAATGGACATGGGGTGTCTTTTTGTCCTCTCTTTCTTTCTATTCCCCTTGACTTTTTGTATTGCATCATAAAGTGTGTATTTTGAAGCCACACCATATTGAAATGTGATTGATTAAAGGCTGACGGATGACAGTGAAGAAAACAGCAAAAAAGCCCGAGAAGAGGAGTAAGGCAACAGCTACTGAAACTGCCAGCAGAATGAACTGTGTTTAGAAATGAACTCTCCGTGTGGTTCTCTCTCCAAGTTAATGCCAGCAAGAACAAGGATGTCTGAATAACAAGCCAAACTGTTTGAGTCTACTAACGGCAAAAAAAAAAATAAAACATTAAATCATCCAGTCTTTTAGCAAATAAAAACAGGCAAAAATTCAACCTATTCAAGGAAAAGAAGGGTAGGTTTTTAGAGCTCATTTACCCCTGCTGAACCTGAGTTATACAAATTCCACTCTAAACATGTTCCCTGACCAGTTTTATTTCCCTTTGTGAAACATGGAGTTCACGAAAAAAAGGCACTGCTTAAACAGGCTAAATCTTTGAATTGTAGGAGTCACTCAACTCATCTATAGCTTTTCAATGTAAAGCACTCATGTTGTCACATTTTGATTTAGAGTCCTGTTGCCTTTTTTTGACTGTTTCAGAGCCGTACATGTTGACTCCTCTGTAAAGCCTGATCGATATGTTTGGAGTCGGGGAGGAGTGCGGGTTGTTTTCAGTCACAATGAGCACTTCCTAAGTTATTTTAATTTTTTTTTTGCAGAACACCAGCTTGCATCCTTAAACCAGCCCTTCTAAGCACTGACAGCTGGCATTAAGAGGCAGGGCAAGGGAAGAAGGAGTCAAGCAGGAAGAGAGGAAATCAGCATCTTATCACATTTACGTCCTTCCTAAATGATCCTTCAAAGTTGTTGAATCATGCACAAATTTAGAAATGGTAATCAAGCTTTTTGGAGACAAATATTATGGATTTGTGATATATGCTTCAAAGGAACCAGTATTTATTTCCAAATAGATTATATTCATTGGTTGGACCCTTCTTGCCTTCCGTTTCCTCTTTTGACGTTCAGTTACAAACAAGACTTCGACACAACAAAGTAAAGGGATTAATCCATCTGAATGCCAGCATATTCAAAATTTCTAATGTTCTGCCTTTGTCATTTAAGTGGGCAGTAGTTCTTAATCCAAGCTTTGACATCACATCATTTGATAGTGACGTTGTTTAATATTTTAACATCAGCATTGCCCTTTTAAACCACAGCTGTTCACCAAAACTCCCTCTGAGACAGAAATTGTTAACCCAGCTAATGCCGGTATTCACTACACTTTAATTATCTTTTCACCTTTCCCTAATCACTCCATAATCATAACCCTCTGTACATTAGCAGCAACCACGTGAAAAATAACAGGGATAATCACCTGGACTGAATGACGGGAGAGATGGTTCCCAACATTCACATGGATGACAGAAGGAAGATTAGGGAGAATTATGTCTCTGCCTACTCCTTGGCAAGGCTGCTGACAGCTGACCTGACATCACTAACACAGCCACATTTACCAGAAGAGTGGATGGGGAATGTGAAGCAAAACATCTATATTGATCGGCAGTGCTAAAAATTTAAATAGAGAGACAACGTAAAACAAGGCAGTATCTTTTTTCTTCCCAATAAACATTCCAAAAACAGTTGCTTATAAAATGGGTCAAAACCAACAATTTGTGGGAAATGCCCAATCTTGCTATTGCAGCAGCTGTGAGACCTCTGTATCTTCAACAAAATTGCTTCTCAGTGGTCTGCAATAGAGGTCAACCAATTTTACAAAACAACTTGCTCAGTCTTGTTTCCTTTTCATGCTTTTATTTCTGCTAAAAGACCTCCAAAGCACAGTTTTGCTCAACTGTAACATAATATGCTCTTTAGAGCAGAATGATGTCCAGCAAATTGTGTTTATTTTGCAATGGAATTATTACTTTAAAATGTTTTATCGTTCTCTTGCTCCATATACCCTTTGGTATAAATGCAGAAGAATGCATGAAGTCGGGTAGAAAAAAGCTTCAGCCTCTGAACAGTTTGTGTTTATTATCTGTTTGAAGAAGCAGTTGGCAGAGTAATGTTCAATGAGCAATTGAATGTGCCATGCTTGTCTTGGCAATCCCTAAAATACACTCAGTAACATAAATCTTGCATCCACGCTCCACTGAACTTCTCCGTCTTAAATCAGATGCTGTAGTGTTCCCTCTCCTAATAGCAGGTTGAGTCCCCAGTGAGTCAAATTCCAGCCCAGCATAGCCTCCTGCTGTCTAGCTTGGCTAACAGTGCAACATTCATGTAGCATGTGCCTGTTATGCCAGAGCTAAATTAGAAAATGTGAAACCAGCACTTGAACACTTTTCAGGGGCCTCCTATTACCTTTCCACCCTGGGAAGAATGATGCTGAAAGTGTTGTGCATTAAAAGCAAAGACAGGGGTGTGTGTGTGTGTGTGCACTAGAACTACCAAGATCAGACTTGTTTTTAGAGTTTTTCATTGCTTGTTGAAGTTTAAAAGTCAGTTTTTTTTTCAGTTCTTACCTAATTTCAGTCAGTGAGTCCTAAAACCACAACCATATAAGCTTTCACCAATTTACCAAATTGTGATTGTGCATTTTCTCTCAAAGTTGATACAGGTAGTTTGGGACTTTTAGTCAGAAATATTGAACTTTAAGAAACAGTATTGAGTAAACGTTTTCATATAAATGGCACTCATACGAATTATGTCATGTTACAACCACAAAAAACTATGTATTTTATTTTCACTTAGCAGCCTTATTTTCCAAATTTATAGTCTTTATTTTACAAATGAAAAACTGGAGGAGTGACATACATATGTATTCTGCCCGCCTCCCCCAAATACTTTGTTGAACCACTTTTTTGGTGCACTTGCATTGATGGGTATTCCTTCAATAGCTTTGTGACTCTGGAAAGATAAAATTGTATTCCTCTTTGCAAACTAGTTCCAGCTTTGTCCTCCTTAATCAAGAGTGATTTTTTTACATGGATTGTTAAGTGGCTCCTCAAATTCTCAACTGGATTTGCATCTGGGTCTTGGATGGGCTCTCTAATAGTTAGATATGCCGGTTTGTTGTTCGTTGTGATATTGAGCTTTTGCTTTAGTCTTTTGCAGCCTCTAATAGCCTTTATTTTCAAGGATCCCCCTCCCCTTAGGTCCTTCCTTCTTCCCTTCCTTCTTCCTTCTAATGGCATCACCATGTTACATGATGTGGATAGTGTGTTCAGGGTGTTAATTTTTCCACACACAGAGCTTTTGCCTGTGGGCAAAATAATATATATATATATATATATATAATTTTTTTTTTTTTTCTAATCGCCCCAGAGCATCTTATACCAAATGTTATTCCCTCCAAAAACTTCGAGTAAACTTCTAATCCCTTTTTTTCTTTAAATGATTCTAATTTTGCCACACTTCTGTAAAGGTGAGATTTCTGAAGTGCATCGCTAATAGTTTTCTTGTCAGCAGACGTTAGCTGTGAATCTCTGTAGCTCCAGCAGAGATGCCCTGAGCTTCTTTTCATATGGCTTTCATGCTTTCATTGCTTTCTGTCTCTTTGGGTAGATGTTTTAGAGGATTTGTATTTGTGCCATACTCTTCATTTTCTAGACGATTGATAGACGAGTGGTTTGTGACAACTTTTTCCCTGATATGTCTGATGTGTCCCATGGTCTTCTTGGTAGTGTTTTATTTCCAGAGATGTTCTCTAACAAACCCCCAAGGCCTTCACAGAACAGAGTGATCAAATACACCGTTATTTTTTTTCAATTATTATGCATTTACTTATTTTGATTGCTATGGATTTAATAGACGTATCATTTTAAAATGGGGTTGAATGCATTTGTATGGTAATCCTTTCACATTTCAATTATCAAAAAAATTACCTCAAAATAATCCCATTACATTTGTTTTGATTTGTAGTTGATTGATAAAAAAGTAGAAAACATAAATTCTATGAAAACAATTTATAAAGGGGCATATTTCTTTAGCTCTGTTTTGTTGTTTTTAATGAGAATTAAAAATACATTTCTAAAATGATGAGACATTTCTTCAAGGAAATACGAAGGATGCATGCACATTATTACTTACACAGCTTATTGTTTAGTGTTGCTTATATCTTTAAAGGGATGGAGGGAAGTATGAATATCCGAGCCACTGGGTGTGTAACACCCTGAAATAGCAGTGATTGTCAAGGAAAGGAAGCAAAATGTAATTGACTGAAAGTAGAAAGATAATTAAAGGAACCTGTTGGACAGGAGGGAAGAAATTAATGCCTCTCATTTAATAGCTGCATTGGGAGAGAGCTGTTCCGTCGTCTCATTTTGGTGCCTAAAAGTGTTTTGGTCTGGAAATGGAATTCTGGATAGGAAAGAGTAGTGGGTGGGAATGGTTTAAATAGGAACTGGATGGTGTTGGTGCTGGTGGGGGGGATGCCGTGTGCTAAACTGAAACTCCACAAAATCGCTCCCAATGCTCAGGGCATCAGGCGCAATGATGTCATGATTAGTGGAGAGGTTCAGAGCCTTGCCTTACCCCTGATCCCGAAGAGGTCGAGCAGACAAATAGGAAGACAGTGGGAGCAAAGCCCAGGCAGCAGAGGGACTGATAAACACACAAAAAAAATTCTTAGTTTGGTCATTATTAAATTACACTAATAACAAAAATACATGATAATATCAACAAGAATACATAATGAATGACTGAAAGTATGTGTGGCAACATTGAACAACACAAAGAAAAAGAAGTCATTTTTTTGTTTCTGTATTTCTTAATGTAAATAGCCTTTAAAACACTAATAAGGGCAAGGCTCTATAGCAACTTGTGTTGAGAAGCTCAACTCTGTGGGACAATGATGTCACTATAAAATGTATCCACAGCAGTGCAGGGATTTAGGAGAGTTTAAGTCCTCTTAAGCCCCTTAGGTTTGGGCTGTGAACATGCATTCTACAAGCGTAAGCGTCGGACCAAGGCTTAGAAATTGTTTGACTTAGTGTCAGGCCTAAACCATGGCCCCAAAGTGATCCCTTAATTAAGATTCAGTGTACACCGTCATGTCATGATTTTTCTGACAGAAGAAAGATTGCCAGTGCAGTAATTGGATTAGTCCAATTGGGGCTGATGAACAGATATGGTAGTGACAGTAGAGTTCATCCGTCTGTGCGCTCCATGCTAGACAGTTAGAGGGAAAAAGGAGAAGAAAACATCAGCTACTACTACACTTTTAGACATTATTCAAAGGAGAAGTTTAGGATTTTGCAGCAGTTATAGAGGCTTTTCCTCACCAGGTACCTTTTTGCTTAGCATGTACATAAACCATTTTGGATTCAAGCATTTAATACTACAAGGTTTGAAACTTCACATACATGGTTAGGCTGACACTGGAGGAAGGGGCAAACAAGAGTAATCCCAGCAGAACCCCCTATTGCTTGATCCAGTCTCCCATTGCTCTCCTAACCAGACAGCTGCATTTTACCTGTATATACAGTATAGCTTATTTTTAAATTCTGTTAATCTTTCTTTACAGGGCATATGTTAGATCATGTTAAAACGTTTAAAAAAAGGAATAGGTAATATATTTCAGTGAAACTGAGAAAAGGAACATATTGAATAATATATCAAACACAGAAGATAAAATGATTTTATTTCTTGTAAAGTGGAAAACTGTTGTTTAAAAAGGGGGATTTTATACGCATATTGTTAAATATTTCTTTATTTTTTGTTGTGTTATTAACAGCTGAAGCTGGGCAAACCCATTGTCACAAGGTTTAATCGGATATCCTTTGATCGTATTTCTTTATTTATTTATTTTTGGACCGCACAATCCCTGTGTGAAATCCCCTGTGGATGGACAAGTTTAAAGAGATTTTTCTTTCTGGAAGCTGTTAAATCAATACAAGAATTAGCAAACAGCGCTGTAAAAGGATGATTTATGGTCCTGGTCTGTGGATTCAGAATTCTTTTTTTTTTTTTTTTGCACAACTGAGTTTAGGGGTTGTTTAAAACAAACAAACAAAAAAATCCTATTTGAGGCCTTTTGGTGTTTCAAAGTAAAGAAATATAAGCGCAAACAAAACAACCGGAAAAGGGGAAAAAATGACCCAAAAAATCACATTTTTGCCATCCAATTGGTTTTGGGACCTATGCTGTCATATGTTAATGTCGTTTAGTCACCGTTAGTGTCTTGTAACGGTATCCTTTTTATGTCTTTATTCTTTTCAGGGTTATCTGTCATCAGTGACGTATTTCCAAGTTTCATATTCTCTGCTCCTTCCTAAGAGATGTTTAAAATACAGCTTCTTACTTAATGTGACTCAATCCACTAAAGACACTGTGCCAACATTAGATGACACCGCTTTGCTTCAATCGAGTTGGTTTGTAAGAGTTGGGAATTCTGCCTTAAACCCAGCACTACATGTGAAGAGTGGTCAGACACTTTATTCTGAGGATGCCAAAAGCTCTTTAAAGCAAACATTTAACCAGATTCAGTTTTAGCCTCAAGCCCATTGTGACACAAATATGGAAGTGGTCAACCACCTCCATTTCCATCGGTTACAAGGACCAAAATGTAAACATACTCAGCTAGCTGAGCAGTTTCCTTCAATCAAGCATTCATTGAGAACCTTTAAAGTGTTAATTATTAGCCATTCATATTTTTTGTATTATAAATCATTTCATTCCCAGCTTCACTATGTAATTTCAGTTTCTATTTGATGTTCAAAGTTTATCTATGATTTTCTTTGGTATTTAAAAAAATGTGATTTTCTTTGACTTGAAAGATTTTCAGTTAACTTTTCTGCTTTTTTGTTTGAAACAGAAATGTAATTTAAATACCGCTGGCTGGGTCCCGTTTCCCAGGTTCGGGATGATATCTCCCATAGTGATCCTGAACTCTGTAGTTCTCTAGTTATTATATTCTGCTTAGAATAAAATAAAGCACAGTCATGTAGAAGACAAAGCCTCTTTTGTCTGTTATTTATTCAGATAGCCGAATAAAAAAAAATCTTTAAGGTATGTATTTATCATGTCCTGTGCAGAGGTTTGAATAAGTATGTGCCCTAATGTAACATGGATTGCAGAGGCCATGTCAATGTATTAACTGATCTAACAGCTCTAACGTTAGTGGAATACCAAATTAGATAAGATAGTTAGTAGAGAATAGTTTAAAAAGGGTGAATAATGCATAATGAATGGAGGGGAGATTGAAAGAGAGAGGTGAATAAATTGTGAATTGATTAAAGGGAAATGGATATTTAGCTCTTCGAGAGATTTTACAGTAGAAAGAATATCAGATTATGTGAGTGGTGCTGGTAATCATATGTAACTAAGTAAAAGTAAAACAGTTAACCAAAGACTTTCATCCTACCTCTCCACTGAAAAGAGTACGTTTATATTACAATGTCATGTAGAAGTGAGAAGGGATTTTTCTCAGTGTTTTCTAGTTTCTTCCCAAGGAGAATAACACAGGCGGAGACAGGTTACTGCTCCCTGATGATTCAGATTAGGTTAAATACAGTCTGGGGAAAAAAAGGCTCCTTGAAAGAGATTATGATTTGATTTATTAAAGAGGAAAGAAAGAGAGCTCAACTAACCTGCAACCACATGAAGAAATAATTGCCCCCTCAAGTACTAATCGGTTGTATTACCCTTCATGACAACTGCCATAAAGTATGCAACAGCTAGCAATGAGTATGGGGATGATTTTTTTGGTTGGTTGTGTTCATTCAACCATATTACTATGCAACGGAATCTACATTTGTTTTAATTGTTATTTTTGATTAGGCCACTCAAAAACCTTTACTCCTTTTGTTTTCTTTTTGAAACATTCAGAGGTGAAGTTTCCAGAATGCTTATGATCACTGACCTGTTGCTTAGCAAAAAATAAGCTTCAGTCCTCAAACTGATGGCATTCTCATAAGAATTTTCAGCTGGAATACAGAATTCATGGTTCCATCAATCAAAACACATCAGGTTCTGTAGCACCATAGGAGCTGACAAAAAGCATGCTGCTATCACTTTGTTTGAGTGTTGGTATGACATTTTTCTGAAGTTGGTTTTATGCCAGATGTAATGGCTCACACATTCTAAAATGTTTCACTTTTGTCTCATTGATCTAAGGAATGTTTTCACAAAATTTGGGGATCATCAAATGATTTTTGATTAGTGTCTTTGTTATTGTTAGGTCATTAACAATGATCCTAAAGGTGCAATAAGTTAACATTTAGAGTGAAATACTCACACAACATTCTAATGTCTAAATCATGTTGGAAAGAAGGTTACATTCAGTACATTTACATGCACATCTAAATCAAGCTTTTTTGGTGTAATAAGACTAAGGGGCTTGCCCCCTTTTGAGAGCCAAGTCCCAGTTTACACGTCACTCAGAAAATCGAATTATTAAATGAAGTACGTTTGACTTCCCGATGATAGATGGCGACATGCACCCCTACATGTTTGCCTTATAGCCGTAAGCTTAGAGCTGTACACAGGCAGTTAACAGAGGTTGGTGGGAGTGAAGCAGACTAAGCAGGATATTCACAATCAAAATGTATTGTGTCTTCGTCAGTCCAAACATGCACTGCCAAATTCTTCTTATAATACTACTATGTTGTTGTTTTGTTTTTGTTTTTTTTGGGGGGGGGATTGGTTGCAGACTAGTCCAATTCTCAATCACATTATCTGGGTAGCTTAGTCAAGCTTCATAAACTCCAGTTCGGTTTGATTCAAGCCGGACTTAGGTTTAAACATGCATTTCAAAAGTCTAATTTCAGTCGGAATAAGGTAATAATTTGACTTTGGCTTGCTGAATGTAAACATACTGATTCAAACAGATTTTCTTCTCAGCCAGCTGTCAGTAGACAGCTTTTCTCATTTTAAAAAAGCTGCAAACGGACATTGTTTACAATCTATCCCACCTCCATTCTTCCTGGTTCCAGAGCCAATCGCATGTCCACCTGCAAAGTTTACAAGGCTTCATCAGAAACAAAGTAATTTCTTGTAAACCTAAGAAGACAATTAAGCGGTCTAGAGGCTACATTAAGCTAACAATGCTACCAGTACATTAGAAATGAAAAAAATATATATATCTCAAGCTATTATTTTTCAGTTAGCAACAACTCCATATTGCAGTGAAATGTATTTATTTACTTATAGACTTACTGTATATGAATCATCTTCACTAGTCATCTTGAACCTTCTGGCACTGATCTGTAACTGGCAACCTGGCATGGAATTTGCGAAGAGGAGGAGGTAAATGGCTCAGAGCAGATTCTTGCGCTGCATCCGAATACCACTACTATGCCTCCTACGTAGTAGGCGAAAAGCAGTATGTGATCGATGTAGTAGATCCAATATGGATTAGAGTAATAGGCATAAAGTTCCTGGATGTGCACTACGGACACAGGAAGTAGCCGATGGATGCTACGCTATCCCACAATGCAGCAGAGACCCCAAAATCATAGAAGAAGAGTGAAGTCAGCTACCGAAGAACTATCAACAATTGACACCTCCACAATTTCGGCATACAAATGTAAAAGTGTAGCGATATTACTGATTGGTTTAATTGTTTTTTTGACAACTGATTAAATATTTAAGTTGATAAGTTAATGTTTAACAGGACCACAGGCCACGTAAGGTAACGTAAACATCCGACAAAATGGTGGAGCAGTACATCCGATTTAATGATTACTACTCACTCGTTTGCTACGGAGTATGTACTGCATCAGTGGGCAAGTATTAGCTACTATGTAGCATCTACTATGTAGATGTTACTTTTACATATTGCACTTTAAGCAAGGCAAGTAAGGCTTGCAGCGCTTTATGTGTTGCTCTCATTTTTTTTGTGACCTCCTTTTTAACATTGGGACGGATTGGTTTGGATAGCTTTTCTTCCGCAATGCATCAAATTATATTGAGAATATTGTATTTGGGATTTACACTGGTTATTCTTGCTAAACATTTATCTTTAACATCTAAGTTTGCAACAGTAGAAATCTGCACAGGAGCAAATACTTTTTCATTGTACCCATACTCTAGGAACAGGAAGTGAGAACTAACCCTAAACACTAAAGCAGTGGTCCCCATCCCAGGGCCCAACGTCCTGCATGCTTTGGATGTGGCCCTGCTCTCAAACAGTTGATTGAAATGATTCCCTCACCTTCTCCACTTGCTATCAGGTTCTGTAGAAGCCTGTTAATCACAAAATCATTAATGTAGGCTGTTTTGCAGCACATCAACACCTAAAACATGCAGGGCAGTGGGGGCTGAGGACCAGGGTTGGGAACCACTGCACCCCTATTTTTCATCCATAGTGTGTTCTCACCATGCACAACACAGGGTTTTCTCCAGTTGCCATTGGCTGTACGATTCAATTGAATTCAATTCAATAGGGTTTATTAATACAGCACCAATTCACAACAGATGTAATTTCATGGCACTTTAAAAGAAAAGTAATATTATTACAATTATACAAACATTCAAATCAGTTAAAAAAAAGTTTTTGATTTAAGGAATCCCTGCAGATTGTGTCAAGTCACTGATGTGAGTCTGTGCTTACATTGATGCAGACTTCAAACCACAGCAATCCTCTCAAAAAGATTAGCAATATAAACATCTATTATAAGAGAGAACTTAACTCAATGTCTTTTTAAAAACACTTAAGCTACCCCCTTACAGAACATGTCACCACCATCAAAAACTCCCACTGCCAGCAAAAGAAAAACTCAGTCACATTATTTGTTCCCAGAATGGACTGGAATACACGAAGAAACATCAATGACCAAGCCATCCCAAGACACTGAACTTCATTTCTCGTTTATGGGTCTCTTTTGTGCATCTGCGTAGCATCATTGGGGTGAAAACAGATTTATGGTTGCTAAATTTGCAGGTGATAAAAAGGTAATGAGTGGTCAGTTGCGGCACAAACTATTACCCATCCACATGCTGACTCCTGAGCAGAGTCCTTGGAGACTGTCTCTCATTGTGCCGCAAGACAGTCCGTGATTCCACATGACAAACAGGATTGTTCCCGGAGCAAGTCCTGCTGAATTATTTTGGTCCTTTCGATTGCATCTCCTACTCCTGAGATTTTCCTCTACGGTTTCCTTTGAGCCATAAGCCTCGACAGCCACTGTTGTCGATACTCAATCTGTTCTGTAACCCCTAAAGCTGATGAAATGTGCTAACAGGCGTTTGTTTGTTTGTCTCTGGTAGTGGGGCCTGGGGAAAGAAAATGGAACAACAAGACTCTTTTGACAGTTCCATTTTTTGCGATGTTTTGGTGTAAGGGATAATCATGAAGTATAGATTGCATAGTGGAAAGTTATTACATTTTGTTGTCTTTATCCTTGTTTGAGCTGTATAAAAAAGGTCAGATTGTTCAAAACATGGTTCTTTGCCATTTTTTGGTTTATCCCCAATTCTCAGTAAAGAGTAGAAACACTGTTGTTCATACATCGTTCTGTCTTGTATGATTTAAAATCCTCACTTTAAATTTGTCAATCTGATGTACAATCATCTGTCTAGTAAAGTATTGCTAGTGGGTGTTTTGTTTATCTGTAATACTGATTAAGATTAAATTCGCAAAGCTCTATGAAGTCAAGTAAAAAGCTCAGTTTCAATACTTCTCCTAACTTTGAGATCTTATTCTTGACTTTAGCATCAAATTATTCAAAATCTCAAATAGACTTTTTGTCTAATAAATAAATAAAATAAAACAGAAATAAAATAGAAACATAATTTTTCTCTCAGTGAGGAAATGTCTTTGTACTAGCAAAGTGACACAGAAATAGAAGCATGCAGATTCACGCATTAAAATGGGTATACAAAATAACACAAGACTAACAAGAAATGAAAAAACTGTGCCAATAACGGCATGGACGTAAACACCTATCTGGTTTGAGTTCATTGGGAGCTGCTGGTAGGAAGGTCTTATGATAACTCTCCTTTGTGTTTCAATTACCATTTATCAATGACCAATGGCTCCTTCGTACGATCTCCTCTTTGCAGAAAAATGGCGCCATCGTATTTTGAAATAGGCTAAAGATACGGGGGTATGTGCCAGGGAAATTGGGCTGGGAGAGGCATGGGATTTTAGCCCTTTTCAAACAGGCAATGAAAAAGTGTAATTTTCTAGACTGTGTCTTTTTGACCTTCAAGTCTAAAAGCAAACATTCGGCCCCTGTGCTGCTAACTTTTACCAGTTTATTATCATCTGACCCCCTAGTAACAAGACCGGACGCGTCGCGTAGGGTTTTTACGTTCAGATTGTCAGGTAGAGTTCCGAACACCATCATATCAGGATACCCCACTGACATTCATTAGTATGCATCTGGTACTTTGCTTGCTATGAGAAAGCAGCCAAAAGGCAAAGATCTAATAAAAGGTGTATTGGAAAAGACAACTATAGACTGAATGGAATTGTCCACGAATATTCCTGAATGTCTATCTAAAAGTAGCTTCAGTTCAAACCTGTTGAAGAAATGAATCAGATCTTTCATCCACCCTAAATCTCCTATCGTCCTTTGTCATTGAAATGTTGATAAACTTCTGAGTCGTGACCTAATGAGTTGGCTCTCCTGTGTTAAGCCATCAACAAAACTTCTTCAAACGACATTCCTTTGAAAGCAATATTGCCCCCCTTGAACAGTGGAGGTGGCTTCAGGTTTAATTTTCCTAAGATCTAAAATGGTATTGATTTTATAGAAACATAGAAAAAATGAAATATGTGACCAAAACAGTGCAAATGTTGACACTTTTGGGAACTTGCTAGGATTGTCAGTGTCAACAATGCTAACAGGGAATTGAATAGAGGGTTGAATTTGAGATTCAGGTGACATTATCTGCCCACTTAGTGATAACAGAGACATTTTAGTGGCCTCTATTGCCCTGTCAGTGTGATTGTTTCTGATTACAACTTATAGGCCTGATACTTCCAACCCAAATCTTGCAACTGAAGAAGCCTCTTGGATGAGAAGCGAAATGTCTTCAAGATAACTATTGGGATTCGGTTTCTGTGTGCTGGAGATTGACTGTATGTTTGTGTTTTCCACTCACCTTCTTCACAGGGGCGTGGCAGGCAGCTGTCACCAGGTGCTTTTTGTTGAGCCCAATCTCCACCAGTCGCAAAAGAGGAGTGGATCCTGCATGCTGATGCCAGATTGTTCTTGCTCCAAGCGTGGTAAACATGGCCAACCTTAGTCTCTGAAAACCTTCCTGAGTATCTAGTCCTAGGAACTAAGTTTCACTTACCCTGCCTTCCTCGCAGATCCAGATCCTGAATCTTCCTCATACTCCTTGAATACCTCTTCCAAGTCTCCACACCTTTGGAGAGAACCCTTCGGGATCCACTTACCTGCAGCTCTCTGGATGTCCACCTGGTCAGCCTCTGCTCCGCTACCTCTGCTGGGTTGTTTGCCTCCTTCTCACCTACATCAAGTCGCCTGCCTGCCCGTCCCCTCCACCTGCACAAACAGCCAAAGGATCCCATCATCTCCACCCAGGCACAGCAAAAAAAAGTTCCACTTTCCTCCTCCGAGCCTGCTTCCCTCCTGTCTTCCAGCGGTTCCTGCCATCCTCCTACCAATGAATTTCCTGAGACGACAGAAACCACTGTTAAAATAAAACTTTTATCCTAAATACTTTCCTGCCTCCGAGTTTGAATTCAGTGCTGCATTTTGAGTAAAATAACTGTAAAAACATTACAGATAACAGGAGAAGTCCAGTTGCCTTCAATTAAAACTCTCAAGTTCTACGGTACAAGACATCATAAGGGGCTGACTGGCCAATCAGAAGTGGTCTTAAGGTAAATTGAGAGCTACAGAATACAGCCAATAATAAATCTATTTTTTTTCTATAGCAAACTCTTTACAGTCAGAGATAACTTAAGTTACAAAGATGTCTCATTTGGTTATATGTGCTCGTCTCATGTCATTACCACTGTTCTCTTCAATGCTTGCTATAACCTTGCTTTAAGCCACATCACCTCTCAATTCAAACATTTTGATTTGTTTTAATGCATTTAAACACTGAAGTAATATGCTCACAAACAGATTTAATTAAACTATGTTTGCTACTGGTTTGAGGTGAACTGCCCTCAAAGTTACAAATTAAAATGGTATCCCTGCACCTTTGACAGTTGTATATGCACAGCAACCCCATTAGGTTTTGATTTTAGGAATTGCAGTTCTGACTTCTTGATTTGTCTACTCTGAATGTGGAAATTCTGACTTCTGAGTACATATCGAACGCAACATAACTTTAAACTGGGAGAGTTTATCAAGAAATCTCTTCACTGTGTTTATGATAAAGTGAAGGCATTTTGTCATATTTTCCATTTATTTATGAATGTAGGGATATAAAGAATGTAGACCACCACTTTATATGCTTATAAATTTCTGTAATTTGCCTCATTCTACCTTGTCTAAGACTATTGTGATTAATGGCCTTTCAACTTCTTAACTATGTCCAACAGAAATATTTACCATATTCTTTCCCTCTTGCCATGCCTTTGGAATTTGAATTTTAGTATCCATTAATCTGTCAGTGCATCCATTACGGACACTCAAGCATTTGGGAGCATCTGCACACTCCAATAGGCAGGTTCTTTAATAGGAAACCCTTTTTCTGACTAAAAGCCTAACTTATAACACTCAAATCTTAGCGTACAATCAACACATTTTCAAAAGTAAATTTTCTCCTTATCGTCTTCACTTCATTTTAAAGTTATTATGGAAACTTTTTTGGAAACTTCCCTGAATAGGATGTGAATGGCCATGATCGAGTGTGGCAAATTTCCATTCCAACCACCTTAACATGCAAATTCTGAAATAACAAGCGATTATAACTAAATGAATGTGTGAAGAAGACCTGGGTAAGCAAAGCTCCACAATCTCTTTGATCCTATTATGTATTACAAAAGCCTAATCAATATCCAATCAAGGGGAATACAGAGAGCCCTGTATTACAGAGCTCTTTGTTGTTAGAGGTGAGGTTGCCATGGTGACTGGACAGGTGTCGAGAGCTTAGACTGCAGCTGTATTGATGAAAATTAAGAAGCATTGATGGGGCTTGAAGATGCCGGGATTGAAAAGGAAGATAATTAAAGCGAGGGATGCAGCGGGAGATGTAGAAGCTGGAGACAAAAGAGATTTAGGCTGGAGGTAATGCAGACAGGTGGAACTTGAACATGTTGTTTTTCTCTCTGACCCTGTTCACCGGCACGAGAGGAAGTTTATTTCCCTGCATTCTGACACCCCAAAAAAACTTGAATGCTGTTAAACCAGAAATATTTTCCAACCCCCAGTGGAAGATGTAAATAACTGTTAAAGGGATGATTAGACTGGAAGAAGGCTGGTTATCAATATAATCTTTCTTTCTGTGCCATTCCCATTCATGAGCTCTATGTAAAGCTTGAATAATATTCCCTCTGTGTTGAACCTTAATCAGATGAGCACAACTTTACGTATATTCTAAATCTCAAAAAAAGTTTATTACCTTGTTAGAAAAAGAGAAATCCCCCTCATACTTCACTAGAGTCTAATATGATAATCCATTCCCTTTCAACTATCTCTTTAAAAATAAGACTTTTAAAATAATTTACAAAACCTTACTTAGACATATAAATGTCACTAATGTCTCACTTAATATCTTTACTCTTTTAGGGAGAGTTTAATGTGACATGAAGCGAGGGGGGAAATTGCAAATGTCTTATTAATCATATAAAATAGATAGACAAACAGTAACATAAAAGACCTTAACCAAGCTTGTGTTGAATAAAGGTATTGTCAGATGCACATTTTTGCTTTCTCTTAAAATTTAAAGGATGGCCATTAACACATGTAGCAGAGATTTGTACAAAAAAAAAAAATCCTCATCCACACATGACCCGATAAGTGCGTTTTTAAGCACATTTATAGACATTCCAACCCTGTAGGGGGCAGTAGTTTTCCCAAATCCGACATATTCAATGTAACTTTATACTCTCTAACTTCTGCATAAAGCAGTGATAGACCTTGTAAAAACAAGTGAGGGAAGAGTGCCTGGACAATTGATAATGCTAACACAGCCCTGAGGGTTTAAATGCTATTTCTGAATGTTAATACGGGTTGCACAAGTGATGTTGGAGCATTGTTTGTTTGGGACAGTGACGTAGCAGCACCTAAAGCTTTGGTTACATCTGTCACACGCAAACGCTTAAAACAGAGAAAACGCAGATCTTTTCTTTGGCCAGAGTTTTTTAGATGTAATTGTTTTTGGTGCATTTTCGTGTGAATGTTAGGCCAAACCGTAGAAAATATATTTGTTTTGTGAGATACCAGGCTACGTGTAGACAATACATAAGTCTATTTCTTTTACGCCCGTGCATGATTATACACCCAGAAACATAATTAATACCGTCAGAGCTCTGTTGGCATTATCAATTGTCCAACGGCTTTTCCCTCACTTGTTTTTACAAGCTCTATCAGTGTTGTATGCAGAAGTTAGGGAGTATAAAGTTACTCTGAGGGGATACAATTTGGGAGAAATACTTCCCCCTAACGGTTTGGTTAATCTATGAATGTGCTTTAAAACACACTTATCCAGATAGGTGTAGATAAGGGATTCTTTTTTTTCAAAAGAATTTGGGAATCTACGCGTGTAAATGATCTAAATATCAGCTTTGTTGTACTTCCCTTGTTATTGTAAAGGAGACGCACTATTTTATTGGCTTCATTTGCCAAAACAGTATTTCCTTAACATAAAAAAGTGCTTTCTCTTCTCATCCACTGACAGTGCTTTTGATTTTTTTTTAAAGTGTTTTGCTAGCATGATGTAACTGTAGACTATGTAAGAAATTGTGAGATCAAATGTATAAAATAGAGGAATATAGTTTCACTTATCTAGTCACACGTTGTTTTAAAACATTACTAGTACTGCCACACCAGGAAAACATATTTAACAAAAAGCAAAGGATAAAACAAGAATTTATATTTTGAATACTAGTCAGTGGAAAATCAAAATTAATATATTATTTTCTTTACCAAAGATGTCATAGGCAAAAATGGTTTAACGTATGCAGAGATAATTTTGGACTATAAGGAATCCATATACACTAAAGTACCACACAAAAGTAATCATTCCCCTTTAGCTTCTTTACATTTTCAGGACATCAGTATCACACATTTCCCACATAATCTACTTTACTAGAAATATATGGGATAGAAATAAAAAAGTAATACATACATTGGGGCAATAAAGTATTTGGCAGCAACCGATTGTTCAAATTGTCCCATTTAAAAACATTAGAGAGGTCTGTAATGTTCATCACAGGTTAATTTCAGCTGTGAGAGACAGGATGTTATAAAATCTGTGGTAATACTTTTAAATAATTTATTTCATGGTTCAGATTATGTATGATGTATTTAGTGCCTAAAAATAAACAAGAATTCTAGACCTCCCGGACCTGTTACTTCTTTATTAAGAAGCGCTTATATGTTCCACTTATTACCTGTATTAATGACACCTTTTTGAACTTATCAATGAAAAAAAATAAATAAATAAATAAAAAATAAAATATTATAAATAACCATTATGCCCACTCCTTCAAACAGTCAGACGTTAAACTCCGCCATAGCAAAGATGAGAGCTGTCTGAGGCAACGAGGGACAAGATTTTACATGTGCACAAGACTTGAATGAGCCAATCTAAAATAGGTTGGTGAAAAGAGATCAACTATTAGATTAGTTATTAGAAAATAGAATAAATTCAAGATTACTGACAATCTCCCTTGACCTGGTGAAGACCTACAGGAAACGCTTGACCTCTGTCATTGCCAACCAAGGTTACAAAACAAAGTATTGAGGTGAACTATTTTTCTGCTAAAATATACAAGCAATTTTTTAGAAATGTTTTAGAAATGCCGGTGACTGTGGCTCAGTGGTAGAGTAGTTGGCTTTCAGGTTCGATTCCAGCTTCCTCCAGTCACATGTTGATGTGCCCCTGGGCAAGGCACTTAACCCCCAAAAACATTGTCCTACCGAGCCATGTTGGCTATCGGTGTATGAATGTGAGTGTGAATGGGTGATTGAGGCTTCAATGTAAAGTGCTTTGAGTGGTCAGTACGACTAGAAAAGCGCTATATAAATTCAGTCAATTTAGAAAGCGTAAAACATGACTCCCTGGATTATGTTTTTGGCTATCTCCAGCAGTCATCCACTGGGAAGCAGGTTACACCCTGGACAGGTCGCCACTCCACCACAGGAGCACAAAATACCAATGAAATAAATTAATGGTTTTAATTTTTAAGAAATAAAATCTGGAAAAGTTAAGAATATTTTTGAAACAAAGCCTGAAGAAAACTTTGATTGTGGCCTCAATCTGTGTTAAGTCCTCAGATCACAACCAGATATGTATTTATTTTTTTTAAAAAGGAGGTATTTATTTTTAAATCAGATCAAACACAAATATTGAATTTAGTATTAATATTTGAGCAATATTGGCCGTTTGAAGGAAAATACAGAAAATCATGTAGATCTTGTGGTATAATTTCTATATCACTGTGTTGGAACTCATTTTCCCCAAAGGAACTTTACAGGCTGCATTTCCCAGCATTTCTAGCTTCACCTCCAACACCTCAGCGATGATGACATCTCTGATGACATCATAGACCAAGCCCATAGAGATGGTGGTGAACTTTTTACAATTGTCTTTCAGCACTTGGCTTTGCCGTCGGACAGAGAAACTCTCCACTGGTTAACTCCCCTTTTGTTCTGACTTTTCAAAACTTTGAAGTACAGCTGAACAACTTCAAGGCTCCAGTTTTGTGATTTAAAGGAAAGCTTTGATGACACCCAAACTTTTCTAAGGCAGTTCTTAAGACGTCAACTCGTGGGTTCCAAACAGAACCATGGTTCCAAAAAACCTCACTGTCTGGCAGTGTGGTACTCTGAATTGGTGTCTGAGTACAAAGTAGAAGCCCAACATAATTACTTTCTCAAACAGAGCATTACAGCTTTTGCTAAGTACTTCACTTGATATATGTGTGAAAAATCTTTATTAAATATTGCTGTGGGTTTAATTTCTTGAAGTTATGGATATGGAAACAAGAAAACAAAAGAGAAGAAAGACAGAAGATGAAGAAGAGATACAGAAGAGGTAGGAGTGTGAATTGACAATACAAAAGAGATTATTTTCTGTACTGGGCTGGATGGTATGGCACAATTTTCACAGTATTTTTTTAAAAAACATATCGGTATTATGATATTTATTTATTTTTTTCCATACAAGACCAGTCGTATCCACATTATTTTATAAGAATTAATATAAAAATGTGCTTTAAATAGCCCATTTTACTGTCATATGGACTGCATCATGTTTTTTCCAGACACAGGTGAATTATGTAAAAATATTTAAAATGATTATGATTCTAGGAGACATTCTTGATGTTCTAAGGATGAATGTATACTTGTTTCTTAACCTCATGTTGACGCAAGCAGTAAATTGTAACTTGTACTGGCTTTGTATGTAGTACTGAAGAATCCCGCTAGGGGGCAGAGTACAGACTCAGACTGAATAGTGCCATAGAAGATGTAAAATAAACATGGCGACCGTAGTATATTATTAGCTGGTTAATATTCAGATAACAACATAAAAAAGACGACAGAAGTACCGTAGATGATATGTAAAACATATTTACCGCTATTTTTGATTTGTTTCCTACTGGTTTTGCCGCCATTGCGTGTTCCAAATAGCGCTCAACACTCTCCCTACTGGTTATTCGCAATAGCGCTTGTAAAAGATATGATGTTCAGTTTACATCTGACCTTTAAAAGCTGATAAACTTCTAAACTACAGACATGACTCCTCTTTTTGTAATTACTTCTTCAGCATTGTGTGCCCTGCTCTTATAGCTCCTACCAGCAGCTGTACCTAGTTAAAAACGTTACTTTTCACTCTTTCGTGAAGAGCATGTAGCAGTGAAATCGCTCTCCGTTGAAACACTTCCCCACATTTAACTTTCCAGAAGTTGTCTGAGCTATTCAAATCAAATCAAATCAAATCAAACTTTATTTATAAAGCGCTTTTCAAACAAAGAAAGTTACTCAAAGTGCTTTACAGATTTAAAATAACCCCACAACCCCCCCCTTCAAAAATAAAATCATCAGTGCAAATACAACCCCCTCCCAACCCAACCCATCAGCCATACTCACTCACACACACACTTAGAAGCTACAAAAAGCGGGCTGAGTACAGATGAGCCAGGAAATGCCATCATGGGAGCCATCTGCATCAGCAGCAGCAGATCAACAGCAGCAGCCAAGGCTCCGACCCAGAGCGCCCAGAGGAGGGAGGGCTGGTACCCCCACTTCCACCCAAGCGCTACCTGGGGGGCACCCAGGCAGCCACAGCCGACCACCGCCCCCGATGCAGGGGGCCCCCCCAGAGAGGAAACACTGGCAAGAAAAATTAAAATACATTAAAATATAGAGTGAATAAGATATAAAGTATATAAATTATAAAACAATAAGTGTAAAACAAATAATAAAAATGCAAAGCAGATTAATAAATAAACAGTTAAAAGCTTAACTAAAAATTAAATCAGGTAAAACATGCTGATCGGTTAAAAATACATTAATAAATAGTAATTAGTTAAAGGCTAAGCTAAAAAGGTGAGTCTTGAGCCTGCTCTTAAAAACATGAACGTTCTCTGCGGCCCTGAGATCCTCTGGCAGCCTGTTCCAGAGGTGAGGGCCATAATAATGGAAAGACGCCTCACCATGAGTCTGTGTCCTGACTTTGGGAATGACAAGGAGACGGCTGCCAGAGGAGCGCAGAGACCGTGAGGGTTCATACGGTAAAAGCATTTCTGACAGATAAGAAGGCCCAAGACCATTAAGACACTTAAAAACCATTAAAAGAACCTTAAAATCGATCCTAAAACATACGGGGAGCCAATGCAGTGATTCTAAGACCGGTGTAATGTGCTCCCACCTCCTAGTCTTCATCAGGACACGAGCTGCTGAATTCTGTAAAAGCTGTAAACCTGAGGTAGTCTTTTTGGGAAGACCAGAAAGCAGGGCATTACAATGATCAATTCTACTGGTGATAAAAGCATGCATTAGCGTCTCCGTATTGGCCCGAGAGAGAATGAGGCGGACTCTGGCAATGGGGCGGACTCTGGCAAAAAATCACACCCAGGTTCTTCACCTGTAAAGAAGAATTAAAAGACAATGATTGTAGTTTTGGTAAAAGTTTTTCTCTCTGAGCCTCAGGATAACTGAAAACCTAAACTAAAACCTCAGTTTTGTCCTGGTTGAGCTGGAGAAAGTTTTCTGCCATCCAGGATTTAATGTCTAAAATGCAGTTAAAAAGTGCATCTATTGGCCGTGTGTCATCAGGAGACATGGAGATGTACAACTGTGTATCATCAGCATAACTGTGAAAGTTAACTCCATGTCTCCTGATAACACTGCCAAGAGGGAGCATATACAGGTTAAAAAGCACTGGGCCTAAAACTGAACCCTGGGGAACACCACAAGTGATCTTATGGACCTTAGAGGAACAGGTATCTAAACTTACCGTAAAAGTCCTGTCTGTGATGTAGGTATTCAGCGGTATAGTGGTATATTAAAAATTCATATCATAACAACAACAAAAAATAACACCGCTTTTCGGTATGGATCGGTATACCGCCCAAGCCTAAATGTGTTACTATTACACAGTATAAAATATATTCCATCAAATATGTGTTCCAGGTATTCATTCCCCCTACAACTCCAGTCTGGAAAATGTATCATACATTTTTTTTTGCAAGATGTCAGGGTTTTCCCAGATGGGTGTACATCTGCATGGGACTAGTGAGGACTCACTTTTTAGAAATTCCCACCAAGCTGTCAGACAGCAGATAATACCAAATATTTTAAAGCATTCATATTATTTCATATTTGAGCTAATAAATGGTAAGTCTGAAAGTTTGATCTTATTGCATAGTGTCTGTTCTACATCTATCCATGACTCATTGAGATAGCTATGTTTTAACCATCTTGAGATGTATTGGAGCCTGTTGTCTAAGACATAGTGATAAAAGCCGGTAAGTCTAGGGCCGTTTTCACATGTGTGGCCGTACCAGAAAACGGCCAGAGAAAATGCTAATTTTTTCTGTTCACATGGCACGGATCTCTGCCCGTATTGCGATCCAGTCCTTTACTACAAATAAACAGCAGGTGGCGGCATACAAATAAGTCTTAGTTCTCCAACAAACAAGGGAGTGAGAAGTACCGACGTCATAAAACGAGCGACAGCCTAGAATGTAAACAAACTGGTCTATTTATTAATCTGCTTTGCATTTTTATTATTTGTTTTACACTTATTGTTTTATACTTTATATACTTTATATTTTATTAACTTTATATTTTAATGTATTTTAATCTTTCTTGCCAGTGTTTCCTCTCTGGGGAGCCCCCTGCATCGGGGGTGGTGGTCGGCTTTGGCTGCCTGGGTGCCCCCCAGGTAGCGCTTGGGTGGAGGTGGGGGTACCAGCCCTCCCTCCTCTGGGCGCTCTGGGTCGGAGCCTTGGCTGCTGCTGTTGATCTGCTGCTGCTGATGCAGATGGCTCCCATGATGGCATTTCCTGGCTCATCTGTACTCAGCCCACTTTTTGTAGCTTCTAAGTGTGTGTGTGAGTGAGTATGGCTGATGGGTTGGGTTGGGAGGGGGTTGTATTTGCACTGATGATTTTATTTTTGAAGGGGGGGGGGTTGTGGGGTTATTTTAAATCTGTAAAGCACTTTGAGTAACTTTCTTTGTTTTAAAAGCGCTTTATAAATAAAGTTTGATTTGATTTGATACTGGTCAGCTGCTACCTGAAGCCATCTACAGGGTGAGTGTTGTAGTAAACCCGCCGTTTTGTAACCTGCTGTGTTGCTGTGGGATGCTTGAATCGCGTTGTTGTGGTATTTGTATGGTCGCGAGGTGATTCTGTAATTTCGGCCGGCGGTGTCGTCATTTCCGCATGGAGCGCGTCTATTGTCTTGAGTACGGCCAGAGTACGGGTTGTGTTCACATGGTACGTGGCCGCTCGTACCTGGACTCGGATACTACCTCCAAGGCAGGTCTCTCTGGCCGTATTCTGGCACGGTACAGTCTGTGTTCACATGGTACGAAATAAGTGGATTTTGACCAAATACCGTACCCGAGTACGGACTCCCGTACCATGTGAAAGCGCCCTAGACCTCCTTTACTGTATGTTTGGAATTCTGCAGTTTTGTCAAGCATATACACAGTGTTGGGGAGAATACTTTGTAAATGTATTTAGTTACAGAATACTGAATACCTGCTTTAAAATGTATTTTGTAACGTATTCCATTAGTTTGGTGAATCATGGTACTGTCTTCTAAACACTTGGAATACTTCCCCTTAAAAACAGCATTAAAGTATATTAAATGTCACAAAATGTGCTGGTAGCTACTCCGGCTAGAAAACAGAGGGCATATTAATACTAAAAATTAGGTACTGACTTAAAAAAAAAAAAAAAAAAGGATTTAATTATTTTTGGCATAACACTGCTACCTCTCAGCGACCAAAACCAACCTAACAAACAAACAAACTGGTTTTTAGTAGTAATATCTCTTTACATTTTATTAGATTTTATATTTAGTCATTTTAAATGAAGTTTAATTATTTTGCAGCCACAGCCAATTAGGCTATTTGTGACTTTCTGTTATAAATATGCAAAGTATTGTAAACTGACCCTGTGATTGACTGGCGACCTGTCCAGGGTGTACCCCGCCTCTCGCCAGTTGACAGCTGGAGATAGGCACCAGCCCCCCCGCGACCCCTTGAGGACTAAGCGGTTCAGAAAATGGATGGATGGATGTAAACTGACCGTCATTGCACTCCAAATACAAAGCTTTTATCCTTGTAGTCATAATTTCTGGGAAACCCATCACAACAACATAATTAAGCTAGCATCATGTCAGATACAACAGACACCTGTTATAGGCCTTGTCAAATAATGGACAAAAAACAAAAAGCAAGGCAAGTTTATTTGTAGAGCACAATTCATACACAATGCAATTCAAAGTGCTTCACAGTTGCATAAATTAAGAAAACAGATAAACAGAAAAAAAACATATTAACAACTTAAAAAAACCTTAATTACAATAAAAAGCAAGAGTGCAGATAAAATACTTTCAATTGTCATATGCACAGGTAAAAAGAACTGTTTTCACCCTGGATTTAAACATTGTTAGAGTTGAGGCTTGAGTTGAGGAAATTTTTTTTTTTTTTACATCGTTGCATAGTCTTTTAATTTTTTTGTGACTTTCACATAGCTTGAAAACCTGGCCAGCCGGATGCTTTATCTTTCAAGTTTGCTGTTGACATTGTCGATGTGCGGCGTAGCTTCTTGAGACCTGCCAGCAAAGGTTTATACAAAAATGTAAGAATTTTCCCACCTCAATCATCAACCTTTGCAAAAAATATTTTAGGTGGTAATATGAATATGCCGCTTCATTAATTGATACCAAATTACAGCTACTCCACCAATCACTGGAGTTCGCCTACATGTTTTGCAGTTTAACATCAGACGCATTGCGGTGCGACTCTATGACTAGTGATGCCAGATTTAATATTTTCCCCCGTTTTTAACCACCATGGCTTATATCAGGAAAACTCGAATGAAATCTAGCATCACTTGAAAAAAATGAACTGTGAGAGAGTGTCATTGAATTCATAATTTCCTTCACTGCTGGTAGGTTTATTTGGCTGCGGTTGTGGCCCCCAGAGCTGGCGTTTGCAGGTCAGGAGTATTTCGGCCATCGAATTTCTATGTTTTCCTGCATGTTGTTTAGGGGTATTACGGGATAGTCTACACAACGCGAAGACACACATTTCCCAAAATGTATATGTCCATCTTTCAGGTGGAAAGTGGAAAACACACAAGTATTCCAGTGGCATTACGAAAGTAAAGGTTTTCTGAATACCATGTTTAAAAATAGTAAGTGTAACGGAATACAGTTTCTGATAATTGGTATTCTAAATATGTACCGTCGGCTCATGTATTCCGTTACTACCAAACACTGCATATACATGGGGTTTATCTTTCCAAAGAAATTTAGAAACAGAAGACTCCAGCGATCTAAACCAATCAGGTAATCGTTTGCTTGGGATCATTGAGAATAAATAATTGATTCTAGGCAAAACCATAATGTTATTGTAGCTACTCTTCCCATAAGAGATATGGGTAGATATTTCCATCTAGCCAAATCATCTTCCACTTTTTTTTAAAAGTGGGATATAGTTTAACTTTGATAAATCCGGTGAGACATTGATCCCTAACTGTACAATATTTCCTGACTGTAGTTGTATAGCAATGGGACTCTGGAAAGAACAATTGATTGTAAGAACTATTGATTAAAAAAAAAATGGAATAATCTGAAACTCTTGAACAAGATTTTACCAACTTGATTACCTGACAGAGGGAGGTTTTATAATGCTGTAGAAAAAGTAATACTTCATCTGTATACAGACTAATTTTATGTTCTATATTTTTGCAGTTTACACCTTTAATATTGTTAGTTTGTCTGGTTGCTGCTGCTAATTGTTCAATAAAAATAACAAACAGTGCGGGGGAGAGTATACATCCCTCCATTAAGGTAAAACCTAGATGATGTTTGGTTTTAGTCCTGATACATGCTGTTGGGGAACTGTATAATATGCATAAATAACTGCACTATTAGCATGGCCCTGCCCACTCCAAGCACATTTTTCCTCTGTTGGGTGGGACCGATTGGGCGAAGAAACACCTCTCAAAGTAGGGTCAAACCTGTTTCACTTTATTCTCCTTGTATGTGATGGGCAGAGATAGCTCAGAACAATTCAGACATAACTATTTTGTTAATTGTTGCTTTGCTGTGTATCTGAAAGCTGTTTGTTTGCTAGCATCCCTGATATGTATCTCTCCCTCTCTCTTCCTTACTTACTCTGTCAATGGTTTTAGTATACTTTTACATGTTATTTTTATACTCTGTCCACCTCATACCTGGCTGCGGCTGAAGCAAGACACAACTAGACCCCTATGTTTCACAATAAATGTCTGGAAAAGCACTGTTGATTAAATAAACCGGAAAACATGAAAACCACCCATTTTTTCATGCTGAACAAGCAGCTTTGTCTAAACCAGTGGTTCTCAGTTATGTTTTGCTATGCTCCCTCTAGAGAAAAGATAATATTTCACACAGAAACAGTTCAAATGATCCACTGGGACGTGCATTTTTGACAGTAATTGTAACATTCAAAATTTTTTAAACTGTGAACATTGGTACCTTGTCAGCTTCATCATCAGCTTATCACTTTTCACAAAGAGAGGCTACATGACATATGAAATTCACTGTTTTTCTTTTTAACTCTAGAGCCCTATGAAACCCATGAAATTATTTTAGAAATGATTTATTTAAAAAGTTTTTTCCTTTTACATTTTTG
The DNA here is from genome assembly GCA_028564705.1 of Apricaphanius iberus. Taxonomy (NCBI): domain Eukaryota; kingdom Metazoa; phylum Chordata; class Actinopteri; order Cyprinodontiformes; family Aphaniidae; genus Apricaphanius; species Apricaphanius iberus. The sequence goes on along the minus strand of JAPXFQ010002722.1, from coordinate 805,090 downwards.
TAATTTTTACTTTTTCCATTATAACCATATTTATAAACCAAAAAGTGTTTAATTGTGGTGACTAAAACAATTTTCCAAATAAATAACCTAACAGATCCGCATTTACAACTATTTTCACAAATTTAACAGTGCTGTGGTTCAAGGCTTTCCTGTCATTTTTAAAGAACCTAAATATCCCATGTGTAGACGAATCTAATGTTTTTCATATTATAAAAGAAATTCTCTCACTACCAAATCAAGTCTCATATAGAGACCTGGAAACAGGAAAAATGTGTACTTAATTCCATACTGATCAAGACCTTTGTTCATTTTTATTTACTACTCCTTCCCAAACTCCAGTGAAATACATACATGACATGTCAGTGATTTTGTGTTTAGCACTCTTTCTGCAGCGCTACGTTTCAGAGCTGGAGTCTCCTTGTTACTAATGCCACCCTTCATTATCAGTGGTTGTCACCTTGAGCAGACACAATTTATAGAAGGGTTGTTCTCTCGATTCATAGACCTCTATGACCTATGCGCTAAGCTTCAAGTTGTTGTTTTTGATTAGAGAACTACTCCGTCTGTCAGCTCTGTGTACTCTTCTTCTGCTGGGCTGAACAGGCAGCCTGTTGCTAAGTTTGACCACTGATGCCACCTAGTGACTGGATGCTTGATCACCATTAAAGTTTGAATAAAAGCCTTGGCTACTGGGAGGAACGAGGGGTTGGGGGTGGGGTATGCTCTAGTGCACCTCCGGCTACCTCTCCCTGGCAGGGCGGGCCCCACCATTTGAGAAGCACTGGTCTAAACCTTTAATTCATACTCTCTAAACTATAGGTGGATTTTTACTTCCCAGTCTAACACTGTTAACCTTGTGAATTTGAATGCTGAATGATTTCCATAATTAAAATTACCTAAAAATAATAACATCTAAATCCACTCTTTTTATCACATCAGTTAAACAGAGGAGACTTAAAAAAAAAAAAAGAAATGTTCCAAGGTAAGATTAAGTGTTGTGAAAACACTACTGAAACACCTGAGTCATTGAAGTTGACCTGACAAACCAAAGATGGCATCACTGAAGGGCACAGAATATTGCTTCTTAAAAAATAAAAATAAAATAAAAATTGTTGTCTGCAACATGTGCTGCTCACCCCTTTACTCATCTGAGCAGCAGGTGTCCAGCAGGTTCTGTCCATTTTGGCCATCAGCCCTGCTCATTCCCACAGAGAGCTGTCTGTCAACACCTGGTTAACACTTGAGATAATAGGTCATTAAAGTTTCCCTTCAATCAATGAGTCCAATCGAGTAATCAAGGCAGAGATTGAATGAACCCAAAGCAGTGTGGTGCCTGGTGGGAGCCAACAGCCTTTAATCAGTATTGGATGGAGCCTTGCTATCTGTGGATGTACACATAATTCCTCGTTGGCTTGGCAATGCCAAACTGAAAATTTGGTCTCAGTGTTCATGCATCGAAATGAAAAGTCCTTCCTTTGTATGAATTTTATGTTGCTTTGCACTGCGGGAATATTTTGACAAAGAAAATAGTGTTAGAAAGAGACAAAAACAGATCATTCATAACTAAGAGATGTCAAGTTTTTACTAATATTTTTATGACTTGTAGAAAAATACAGATATCTACAAAAACATCATAACTAATAGAATTACACATTACACAAGAGTAATGATTATAAATTGCTTTAAACGTTGTCGTTATATCTGAAACACAGCTTAAACCAGAAGGACAGGCAGAGTTTGTAACAATAACATTTAAGACAAACAAGCCTGTGATCCTATACATTGTGTTTATACATACACTGATGTGTACTGCACTCAGTTATTAGCCAAACTGTCTGACATCTGAGCTGAAGTATTTGTTCATATTTTTTTGTCTATGTAGCTCCACCATCTTTTTTTGAACTAATGCACTTTTGTAGTATTTTATGCAAAAAGATAAGATTATTCTGCACTTATTTTGCTCTTTCATAGCCTTATAAGGAATTACAGCAGTTAAGCATCTCCCACAATAATTTAACAGCAGCTTGGTCCTACAGGACTAGGCATGCACAATGCCAGCGTGGTTCATAAAAAGACATATCACTGCAGGGAAGTGTGACTAATTCAGCTCTGAGAGTAGCTCTCGTAAAGAGACATTGTGGCTAGCCTACTAATAGAGCTGTGAGGGGAGAATGATGCAACATGGAGGCAATGCTTTAATTTGCCCTTGGTTTTGCACAGGCATCTAGGAACAGCCACTCAGTTCCAAAGCTGATTGGCCCGTTTACCTTTAGTCATGGGCCAACCACTTGCCTCTAAGCTGTGAGGTAGCTGGATTTAGAAAGTGCTCAATTTTATTCTGTTGTGCTCATTTTTTGGACATGGGTAGGTCAAACCAAGTAGATGCAATCTCTGTGACTGCAGGTGTAAGCCTGGAGGGAGATTTTCTTACATCTTATAATACTTACCGCATAATTGCTCTGTGCCTTCTATATTAGTCATAAATGTTTAATGTTTATTCTTGTCAAGAGTAGTTTACAGCTCAAACCAATGGGTCCAGAGTTCTATTTGTATCTTAGCAACTTGTACAGCAACAGAAGAAGTTCAGAGAAATGGCTTATTAACCTGTTGCTATGACTACAGCTGTAGGCAATAACACAGAGGACTTTATTAACCCTTTCACACAACACCACCACTCCATATCAACAGAGAGACAGATGATGCTCTGAATATTTGTTCAATGGAAGCTTCACAGGCTTTTGCTTTATACTTTTTCTTCAAATAGCCATGGATTTTGCGTGATTCCCTCGTTTGGCACATCATGAGCCAAGTAAGTCAAATAATTGGGCTGTCATCCTAAAGAAAACAGAAACAAAACAAAGACAATTACTTTCCTTCACCGAGCACTGAGAATACTTTATGGCATGAGCATAGATGGAGTGCATGCATTGGGACACATACTGCATGCTCAATCTATCAGGTGTGCACGCGTGAAAGGATGCAGATGTTCCCATTTTTCTGTAAACCTCCAAACAGGAGCACTGAGCAGTGATAAATGCTTTCAATGCACAGGTCGGAGCTTAAGTGTGAATGGATTTGAATTGATATTCCAGGCCAAATCAATGCATTTTTCTTTTTTTTTAACAGCTGCAATTACGCCCCTCACGTCAATTCATCAAGAGATTTGCATGAGGTAATTGTTGCAGACACATCTACTGATGCATTTTTATTACGTTTCAATTAGAAATTGAATCCAATTAGGGGAGTCATTCCAATCAACAAATGGGAGTATCTGCTACAGTGTGAAGTGGCTTCTGCACTGAAGGACAGACAGTGTGTCAGAGGTGGATCGGCGGTTTATTTATACACCTTTTGAAAGTTGAATTGTTTTGCTGAACAAAAGAAAACTGTTCAAAAAATAGAGTACAATTTGTGTAACTTTTTTACATTTCTTGTCTTTATTTTTAATCTTGTTTGGCTGCATTAAGATTATAGGTATTATAGATTATAAGTATTATAGGTACTTCTTTCTAAGCTCATTTTAGTTGCTTTTTGTTTTACTTAAGCCTGATTCTTCCAATAAAATAAAGGTTATTTATTTATTTTTATTTTTTGCTTTACTGAAATTTGCAATAATCCTCTTTGGAATAAAAAAAATATATTAAACATGGTTGGAAAAACTCTAAGGAGTATTAATCAATATTTATCCGCTTGTGATTTTCTTTAATAAAACACTGTCTGCACTGCAGTTGGTGTAGTGCAGCTTCTGGGTTTTTTTAAAGGAGACTGACAGTTTAAATTTTAAACTCTTAGACTATGACTTCATGTTGATAGGCTTTGTTTTTAGAATCAGATGAAACCTGTCCTGAGAAAGACAGAGCAGAGAGCAGCAGATGAGGAGGTAATGCGTGTTTGATCAGACCAGAGCGGAGTTCAGAGAGCCAAGAGTTTGTATGCACACCGCTACTGCACCCTAGGGGTAGAATGCAGGTATAATCTGTTCTAAGAGCAGCAGATGGCTCTTAGAGCTTCAGTACCAAAGAGGACTGTTTCCATCCACCAACAAGGAAACTCATGAAGAGCAAGCACTCCTGTGGGTTTCCGTCATCAACACACTAATCAGATTTGTGTTGGCGGAAAAAAATAAATAGAGCTTGTATATATAACTCAGGATGTTACATGGCTAAATTTACTAATAAACAGAACTGTTACTATCTTCTGTAACAATATTTTAACAGTTAAAAATGCAATAAAAACAGATACTTGTGATGTAGATGTTGAAACATGATGATGGTATTCTTATTTTCACATATGCCAAAACGATGTTTTATTAAAACTCAAACATTTCTGTTGTCACATATCTGTAACCTTATTTCCCCCACTTCCAAAGAAAATCAAACAAAAAAGGATAGATAAACAAAAGGATAGATAGTGATCCAGGTCATCTTTTCATATTATGATAGCAAGCTTTAAACAGACATTTCTCTCACTCACAAGCTGAACAGAAACACATGCAAGAGTACTGTAACTAAGAAGCCATTACAGTAAATAGATGTGTGCAGATTAGCCACAGCCTGTTGCCTTATACTATCAAGATTTATTTTCCATATCTGCTCTTATTTTCTTCTTTTTTCTTCTGTGCCCTCTCTGTGGCTATGCTCACACGGTCTGTCAGGTCTCCCCCTTACTTCCTGTCCCCATTGTCCTGTCTCTTGTCATCCTTTCATCCGTCCCTCATCCCTCCACCATCATCAAGGACCCGCTGGCCTCCCTCCTATGTGGAGCCTGTGGAAGTGAAGGGTCTGTATCTCGGCAACGAACCTAGCAACCGCTCCTCGTAACTATGGATTATAACCTGTTGCCAAGGGAGACTGAGATAGAGGATTGATATATTTTTTTTTTCCTGTGATAAAATTCAAAGCGAATTAGATTCAGGAATAAACAATGTGTCATGACACCAACTATTATGAGTAATACTAACAACTTACTTTATAGCCTATTAACCTCTAATCCACCATCAATCTTTACCATGATTTTTTTATGAGAATCAGCAACATAGTCTTCATTTAATTCTACATTTGTTTTATGAGGATGTATCTAGTCTACCAGCAATCCAATTGGTCAACACTGTAAATGGAATTCTGTAATGATTGTATTAGATAAAGGATACACATTTGCTGACATTTTATTTTTCTTATTTTTTATGGTAATATGAGTTAAGTGTGTACAATATCTTGAAAAAAGTATTTATACTACTTTAAAATGTTCATATTCTGTAACAATAAATAACCAGTTTCATTGTGTTTTATGAGGATGTTATTACACAGACTAATATAAAAAGGAGCATAATTTGGAAGGGGAAATAAAGATACACAGGTTTCAACCCCCCAAAATCTTAAAAGGCAGTCTTATAGGGAGAAACTACTGATGCACTGAATCAGTGACCTAGCACATACAGTACAGACCAAATGTTTGGACACACCTTCTCATTCAATAAGTTTCCTTTCTTTTTATTGTAGATCCTCAATTAAGGACATCAAAACTATGAATGAACACATAATGTATGGAATTACTGTATGTACTTAAACAAAAAGGGTGAAATAACTGAATACATGTGTTATATTTTAGATTCCTCAAAGTAGCCACCCTTTGCTCTGATTACTGCTTTGCATTCTCTTCAGCTTCAAGAGGTAATCACCCGAAATGGTTTTCCAACAGTCTTGAATAAGTTCCCAGAGATGCTTAGTACTTGTTGGCACTTTCGCCTAAACTCTGCGGTTCAGCTCACCCCAAATCATCTCCATTGGGTTCAGGTCTGGTGACTTTGGTCAGGTAATTTCACACTTTTTTGTAAAAGGACTACATAATTCCACATCTGTTCATTCATAGTTCTGATGCCTTCAGTATGAATCTACAATGTAAATAGTCATGAAAATAAAGAAAACACACTGAATGAGAAGGTGTTTACAAACTTTTGGTCTGTACTGTACAATAAAATAATTTAAGTAATTGTATTCCATAGTGTGCACTGCATTATTTGACATATTGATCCAAGTTTAAAATATTGTTTATCTTTCAACTGTACAGTAAGAGAAATAATGTGAATGTGTGTCACAATTTGTGAAAATGTGAATCTGTTGTGAAAGATATGTTTCTTATGGAGTTTTCTTTGAGACAGGCAGTTTGTATTTTTAATTATTTTTATATATTTAAATTAAGTGTCTTCAAGGTCTTTGCATTGAGGCGACTAGACTTTTTAGATCAAATTTCTCCAGCTTTAGATGTTTCTGGTAGTCAAAATATATGATGCTTCAAGGACCCGAATCAGTTCCCTGGACCCCTCACTCTCAGCAGTGCTGAGAGGTTAGCAGTCTTGAATTATAAAACTGACCACTGCCTGATCCAATAGATGCTTCTTGATAGCTTTATGGTCAAAAATGAAATATAAAATAACATATATTCATTGTGAATAAAGTGACCACAAGGAAGTTTGTCAATATATTTGTATTTATCGTAGGTGCATTTTTAATGCGAGTAGGCCTAAAAAAGCTCAGCTAAACATACAAGCTCCTACCACAGATCATTGCCTCTGCCAGTCCACCCTCCACTTCTGGAGTGCACCTCTGGATTCATCTACAAGTTCTCCTCTCCCCTCTCTGGCCCATAGCTTAATCTTCATCAGTAAGCTGTTAATTTGTCCTTCATTATTTGGTATCACCTAACCTCTTACCTCTGTCCAGTGAATGTGTCAACTCCCTCTGTGAAGGTCCTTCTGGGTCCTAGCCATCTACATTATCTTCAATTAAATCTGATACTGGTATGCATTTATGCTCTGTATGTGGGTCAGGAAAGCAGCAGAAATCATAACAATTTTCTGCATGCCATCTTTTTAATCTCTTAACAGCAATTTTCAAGTCTTATAAAAGATTTTCAATTAGATTTGTTTGTAGACTTTGACCTGGTATTTATTACATTTGATTATATTTTGATCTCAATCGATTTCATTGTAATCTAAACTGTTTTTAATGTGTTTACGATGGAAGAAAATTTCTGTGTGAGGTTTAATGAGGGTAAAATATTTAACTTTGGTCTTACCTGATCACAGCATATTCTTCCACATGTTTGCTGTGTTCCCATCACTTGTCATAAGCTAAAAATTGGAGTTATTTTGCATTTCTGTCAACAATAACCTTCTTGGACCAAACTTGAGAAGGCTGCATTATTACAAGGCCCTGTTGGAATGGGAATGTCAATTGAGATGATGCTCCCAGTTACTTAACATCTTCCATGTCCTGTTATCAACTTTTTACTTTCTTTAATATAGAAAGTACTCTTACATGTTTCTTTTGTTTCTTTCAGTATCTCCACTATGTTCTCAAACTCCCAGAATGTGGGAGATTACTGCTTATACTGAGCCAGGTGCTGCTGGAGTTTCTTCCAGTTAAAATTGAGTTTTTCCTCTCCACTATTGCTACATGCTTAATCGGTTTCAGGGATTGCTGAGATGATTGCCGTGGTGGGAAAATCTGCATCAACGGGGCTCAGCCTCATGTCAATGGCTTGATGCAATCTGCTGGGATTCCTTGAATAGAAAATGTTTTTTAACTGATTGTATAATTGTATTGAAATTATTTTTCTTGTAAACTGCCTTGATATGACACCTGTTCATCATATAAATAAACTGAATTGAATTAAGTGCATGGCAAATTGTGGCCCCCTCTGCAGATCCACCAGAGTTACTATAGGCCTCTTGACTGCTTCTGAGAATAGTGCTCTTTGAGCCCTGTCGCCACTTTGGGTGGAAAGTCAGGTCTTGGTAGATTTGCAGTTGTTTTATAACCTACCTGCACCACAACTTGGTACATGGCCCATCTGCTGTGTTCCTTGGGGCTCAAAATGCTGCTGGTCAAATTATGTTTTCTAACAGACTTTAAGCCTTAAACACCATAAAAACCCAATGTGTGCATGTTTGAATATGTGCGCATGCACGTATATAATTATGCAGTCCAAACTGTGTGTGTGTATGTGTTTGTGTGTGCACTATGGTGTTGTAGTTGGGACATGCAGTAAGTTCATTATTGTAACAATCTCTCACCTTTGGAAAATGTTATATCTAACAAACTGAATTAGGATTCATTTCCTCACAGGCTGGCATGCAAACACAGCATGAAGAGCAAGGTTCATTTTCAGGACCTTTATCAGTATTTTCTAATAAAATGTTACTTAATGTTAACAAAATATTTTAAAGTAGATCAGCAGTTGCTATTTCCTAGTCACAGAGCTTTCATTACCTTAATATTAAAAATCTGTTTTTGTTGTTTAACAGTAGTGGTTTTCTAGATTTTCACAATGTGAATGAAAAGAACACATCGCTGTCCCAATTTTTGCAAGCTCTAAAGTGGAATATCAATGTATCAAAAAAACTAATTCCAAACAAGAAAGGAGCACACTTATCTAGTCACTTGTTTCCCTTTGTCATGGTGCCTGCTCCTGATGAGTGCTTTTACATGGCTACACAAACTTGTCATTAAATTAACCTGCTATTTTCCATCACCTCTGAGCTAAATTACCACACTCTCCTTGGCATCCTGTAGACCAGCTTGTGGATGCGAAAGCCCACAATCCCCCTGCTATCACCTCTCTAGTCTCTCGCAAGTGCACTAATGATAGCCTGCCATCAGAGAGCTGGTGGAATGGAGCCGTAATGTCCTTGGAAAGTGTGGTGTGAGTGTGGTGTAGGAAAGAGGTCTGCTCTGTGTCAGGCTTGCTTGCTCTCTCCCGGTGTGAATAGCCTGCATCCCGCAGCCTCTGTGTTAATGGGCAGATAGGTTGAACCCTGTTGGCTGGATGCTTGTGATGGGGTCCTGAATCTGACAGGGGTCTGCACCATTAGCTCAGCAGTGTTCACTAGAGAGTGCTGATGCACACACGCATAAGAACTTGTATGCTTTAGTTTGTTCTCTCTCACACACACACACGCACACACACAAACATACACACCCACACACAACCTTGAGTTTTTTTTTTAGCTTTTTATTTGCGCCTAATATGTATTTTTTAGGAATATTCTCCAAAATTCTTAAAAGGAAAACAAAATTTACGTTAGTAAGAAAAAAAAAACCTGATTTAAAAGCAAATGCTTAACAATTCTTGTTGAAAATAAATAACCCTTGCACCATTTCACAAAGTTGTGCATCAAATGATGTGCAAGAAATAGGATACATATTTGTTTTTTTATATTAGATTTTACAAATAAAATCTTGAAAACTGTACAGGACATGTGATTTCAGCCAATTTTAATGAAAGGCTTAAAAAAAAATCTATTTAATCTCAGTGCCTTCAAATGTAATTTAACAAGCAAAGAGAGACCACCTCTTTGCAATTTAGTCTTAGCACACATGGAGATGTTTTCTGAAGAAATATGATCAGAGAACAAGGTACTGTAGGTCAACATAAAACAGTGGAGAAGTATAGCAAGTTTAGGTTAAAGGAGCAATGTCCTAACGTTGAACTTCACATGGAACGGTGTTCAGTCCATCATCCAAAAATAAAAGTAGGTAAGCATACATCAAAATCCACTAAGATTTGTATGCTCACCAAAAAATGACAACTGCAGCTATCTGAGAGTGGCCCATTGTAACAAATCTGGCCTTTAAGGAAGAGTGACCAGGATAAACTCATTGTTGAAAGAAAGCTTATGAGTTCAGTTTAGTATTGTTTGTTATTCCAAAGGGCGATTAATTTCTGCAGTTAGGCATGTTGATTAAAGAAAGGAAATGAAGACTGTAAGCAAAAAGATAAAACACATTATCAGTGTAAGTTTTCACACATCACTAGCTGAAAAACAGCAATATCAAACTAGTACAAGAATAGGCAATATTCAGTAGCCTGACATAAAGACAGAATCTACACATCTGTTTATTTCATGTGGCTTAATAGTGGCGCCCAGAGGCCAAAAGGGAGAATCTCTTTGTCAGTATTTGGCTTTCTTTGCCTACCTTGCCATAGTACTGTTGTTAGCTATTTAAAGACAGGCACAGCAAACATGAGGAAGCACATGCTCTGGTTATATACACGTGTAGAGAAAAACACTGCACATCACTCTGAATATATCTTCTCTATGATGAAAGTCATGGCAGCAATGTACTGTGGGGATGCTTTTCCCGTAGAAGTGACAAGGAAGCTAAGCTAGTAGGAGATTATGGAAAATTTGATTAAGATAAATACAGGACAGTAGGATTTGAGACCAGGATTTAGGTGCCACTTACAGCTAGACAAGGAATCTAAACATACAGCCAAGACTAAAATAAAACTGTATACATCAAAATATATTCAGGACTTAGAATGACCCAGTCAAAGTCCTGACAGAACAGATTAGTTCCTGGAAGTCCCAGAAGTGCAAGAGGAGTGTGTGTGTGTGTGTGTGTGTTGTGTGCGTGTGTGTGTGTGTGTAAACCTAGCCAACATACCAAAATAAATGCTGGCTTTAAAGTAAAAAAAAAAGTAAATAAGATGGTGTGTCATTAAGGCTTTCATGACAACTCTGAATAGAGGTTTTAAGAATTTTGATAAAACGTTTCTCTCAGATAATCAAAGACAAAAGCCCTTTTTATTATTATGCTCCATTTTCTTTACATTTTAAAACAGCCTGAGTGATTTACTGCCCATTAGTGTCTACTAACGTTCCATTGTGAAACAGATAAAAAAATGAATTTGGAATTTGAATTTGAATTTTTAAAATTACTATATAAAAATAGAAAATACAAAAAAACATGAAATAGTATGCTAAAAAGAGCTTCATATAGCTTGAAATATTTAACTTAAATAAGTAACACAATAGTGATCATCATTTTATGGCTTCTTTATCTCCAAATTTTCAGGAATCTTCTTTCATTATTGTTTTTACAGTAATTTCTATTTTGATTTCTTCTCTGTTTATACAGAGGCCAGTGTTGTGAACAATAAATGAGGATTTCTGTACCATGGTGTAACACACTTTGTGTCCACTTGAGGGCAGTAGGAGTCCTTACCAGATCTAAAGTGGAACAAGCTCAAAACTCTTCTGGGAACAAAGGATTAGTAGGTGGTCCAGCACAATCAACAGACTGTTGTATGTAAATCATTTAAATCCACTGTGGAAGAGGAGGGTTATGCCATTCTGATTTTGTGCTCAGCCAACGAACTGAAAATGGACAGCAGGCCAGAGGACTCCATGTTTGAATTGCTATGGAGGCAAAAAGCTAATTGTAAAAAGTTAAACAATGGCACTAATTCAGTGTTACTGCAAATATGTTTTTTTTTTTTTTTTCTGGGATAACCGTCAACTGTGGTTCCATGGCTAGATGTTCATTGCATATTTTTACTCAATATACAACTGATGTGCTCAACAAAAATAATAAAAAAAAAAAACATAAAATCATGATCAAATGTGATCCAATATTCTATTTAAATCAGATTAATTTCTGTTGCATATCGTAGTTAGGAACATATGAGATGCAAAAATGCAAACGACTGCAAAAACAGAATGGTTATTGTTTTGGCCTTGTCTTTAATGTAATTTCTCCATAAAATTAGTAGATTACAATCAAGGCGACACATTGCTCATTCCAATGTAGCCATCAGTCACTTAGGAGCTTAGCAGTGAGGGAGAATGAGTAAGTAAATAATTTGGGAAAGAAGATAGGGCCACAATTAAACTGGCACATGCAAATGTAGACTAAATAGGATGTGGGGGTTGGGGGAGTTGAAACCTTCTCAAGCAGTTAATTGATCAATTAGGTAAGCACAGGACGCTCCTGTAGGGGTGGAAAGGTGCTGCAGGAGAATGGCGAGATAAGGTGTTAATGATTCATCTGCCTCTAATATTTGAGTCCGGAAATGACAATCCAACAAAGACATCCCAATAAGACAGAACAGTTTTGAACGGAGATGTGTTGGACTACACAACAAGTTTCCATTACCACAACTCATAAATCATAAAATTTTTATGCAGTGTGAAAATCTGACATCCAGGACATTATGAATCATAGTTATTTCATGCTTTGCCTCTCTCCTGCTTCGTTTTGTGTATTAACACTCGTCATTTTCAAGCTTTTAACATAATGTACACTGAAGACCTACACATTCCAAATTAAAGTGCTGCAGTTAGCCCCTTACTCTTTGAAATGCTACTATATAAAATACATTTATGGCTCTGCATTTATAATAGACTGACAAAAAGTTGTCACAGAAAGTGTTTTTTTCTAATATATTTCTAATTTAATTTTCTAATTCTGTATACATTCTCAATTTGAGAATGTAAACACATACATTGAGACATATCAGGCCTGCATCAGGGTCACAGGTCAGATAAACAGCGATGTCTTGAAAGATTTGCAGTTCTATTATACTGTATTATACTATTGTTTTTCCGGAGTCTGGATGGCGTCCCCCTGTGGGAGCTGAGTCGGGCGGACGGCCCGAATGGCGTCCTCTCACGGGAGGAAAGACTGGCGGACGTCCCCTTACGGGACGTGAGTCGGGCGGACGGCCCGAATGGCATCCTCTGGCTGGACGAAGGACTGGCGGACGTCACCTTACGGGACTTGAGTCGGGTGGGCGGCCCGACAGTCCTCTCCTAGGGACATGGAGGTCCAGCGGGAAGCTGGACGGACGTCCCTTGACGGGACGGGAAGCGGGCGGATGGCCCGGCAGTCTTCTTTTGCGGACGAGGCAGTGGCGGAGAAGCTTGGCTGGTCGTCGGCGGAGAGAGAGGGACCCGGTTGGTTCCCACTGACGGAAACAAAGGTGAAGCTGGGCCTGAAACTGGCTGCTCCAGCGGCGGCAGTGGCCAATCCAGCAGCTCTGGCGGAAGCCAATCCAGCAGCTCTGGCGGCCAATCCAGCAGCTCTGGTGTAGGCTGCGGCAAATCCAGCAGCTCTGTTGGCTCTGCGGACTCTGGGATCAGACCGTTTCCAGGAGCAAAGTATGCGAGCTTGGAGCCGATGAGCAAAGTCTGCTGCTCCACATACTGCTCCTCATTGTCGTCCCAGTCTGACCAGGCCGAAGAAGGATACCTCGGCTCAGCTTTGCGGCGTCTGTGTCGGCGATCGCGCCGAGGAGCTGGATCCCCTCTGGAGCAGAGGTAGTCGAAGCTGTCACCATGAAAAAACTCGAAAAGTTCGTCCTCGCTGACAAAGAGGGGACCCCGTTCTGGGCTGGCAGACGATGCCTGCGCGGCAGGCGCAATTGGAGGGCTGAACGAAACAGAGGGAGTCCTCGACGAATCGGACGGGAAAGGAACAAAGACAGCCGGAGAGAGAATCGGTGGCGCGTGGAGCATGGACACTGAGCCGACATTGGTGGAAGCCGATCTTCCCCCCAAAAAGGACAACTCCTCCTCGGCTGTCTGCATGAGGGTGTCCGCTGCGTCCTCCAGGTCCTCCATGTCATGAGAGCTGAGGCTGGGGAAGAACCGGGGAAGATTCTCTATTATAAAGTCCCCAGCAGCAGTCTGGCGAACTCAGGCTTCCAAGCGGCAGATGTCATCCAGCCTAGACCAGACGTCTTGCAGGAGGTCCGGATCTGAGGCTTCTGCTGGGTCCATTTGTTTTGGCTGGATCATTCTGTCACGAGTATGCTGCAGGGAGGATGAAGGACCCAGATGCAGAAGCTGACTTGAAGGTAAGGTGCTCTTTTATTGAAGTGCAGCAACTCAAGGCGAGACGATACACACAAATGTACGACAATGGAACACAGGTGCAAACAATAGGAGGTGAGGAGGTTCAGACAGGACAACAGAGGTGCAGATGATGATGAGGGACACAGATGGGATGAGGAGAGTGAGAATCCTGACAGTTTTATGTTGGTGTTTTACATAAAATCTCATAAAATACATTGACATTTGTGGCTATAATGTTCCAAAATGGGAAATGTCTTGGGGCTATAAATATTATTTAAAAGAAACTGAAGACTGACACTTGCCCTTTACTAATTTGATACCGTAAGGAAAACCTATTTTTTCTTCACTGTAATTGATACATAACTGTTTCATAAACTTTACCAAACATCTGATAAACACGTGGAGATAATCTACAACAGTGTTTTTGCTCCTCAAGATTTGCCCTTTAATCATGACAGCAATCACATTTTGAGCTCAGCACATTTCATATCCCAGTTTTTCTGGATTTGCTCATGCTGTGTCCAAACATAGACTGTAACTACTTGGGTGACATCACCCATAGGTTTCTGAAGAGGAACCTAGGTTTCTGAAGAGGAGAAAATTAAGCTAACTAGACGGTTCCCATCACTGCCACCTTGTTTGTGTCACTCGCCTCGTCTCGCTCAGAAAATCCAAAAATGGGCAAAGAGGTGGAGCTGAGAGTAGCACTGTGAGGCTGGGGGCAGAGGGTTGAGGCTCCGAGCCGACATAGCTACAAGCTAGTCAGAAGCTAGTCGGAAGCTAGTCCAGAGGCTAACTGAAACTAACTGTAGCTAACGTAGGCTACAGCCAGTTTCAGCCAGAATACCGAGGTTGAGAGATTCTTGCCCCTTTTCCACTAGGGTCGCTTTAGACCCAGAAACATCTCGAGGGGGAACACATATCAATATAACATGAACCGAATGGGTCAGTACGGCCTAAAATGGTTGGGTTTCAATTACTCTCGGTGGAGGATGAGGACATGGGCGGGCTTAGGTTAACAACAACTCCAGCAAAAAAAACAGTCACAAATTCATCATGACAACTCAGACCCTCTCAAAGTTAAAAGACTTTTGACTCATCTCACATCTCTCAGACATCATGGCTCCAGCTCCTGGACCGTGTTCCTCACACCAGTACTGATCTAACTAGCAATCATCCAGTCTGTCGAGAGTCCGACTCTGTAGTCTCCCAGCCTGATCTAGCTGACTCCCGCTCTCTAAAACCATTGCTTGCAGCGTCTCCTCGGTCCTGCCGACTTTGCTGCTCTGCCTCTACCCAACCGGTTGCCTGCTCCAACCCACATGTGGAAGGGGATAACAGCTCCGATCGGACCTCCATTACTCTTGGCGACCTGACAGAAATTCTCTCCCCCACTGCTGGCGAAGCTTCAGCCCGTATAAAGCCTCCCCCAAAACCAGAGACTTCTTGGACGGTCTGCTACTATAATCAATACCACAGCAAGCCATCTTTGTCCAATAAGTGTACGATTAACATTCAAAACCGAATAAAAACTGCCGAGGGAATTGATAGTGAAGTTCAGAGACACAAAATGTCTGAAGTCTTTACGTTAGTCCCAGGCTGTTAAGGCCTTCCCCGAGCAAGCACACGGGGAGAGCAGACTGCGGTGCACGCTATGAGACACTGTTAGCCACCATTAGCCCCCAGGGTTAGCCTAGACAGACCTGTCACTCAAAAGGACGCTCCCCTAATTATTCATAATTTCAAGGTTTAATTACATCTAAATGAAGGAGTTAGAAAAAGAAATCACCCCCTCAGAGTTGTCATGGTGGTAAACCTGAACTATGTAACCTAAAATGATTTTTTGAACCAGGCTGTAAACATGTTTATTTTTGCTGTAAAGTTGAACTTTTTAACATGGCAGTCAATGGAAATGTGCTTTTCTTTGTAGCCAGCCCACAGCGAATGAGGGAGTAATTGCAATTTTCGCTACTTGCTGCTTGACTTCAATTTTTGTTTGCAGAGTTTGCCCCTGATGTTCAACAAGGTATTTATCACTCAAAAAAAAAATTCCACACAACTGATTTGGGTTGATTTAGCAAGAATTATTTTTTTTTTGAGTTAACTAAACTGATTTGGGTTGATTTAGCAATAATGACCTTTGTTGAGTAAACTAAATGTAAAGATGTTTGGCCAACCATTTAGGTTGCTATAAGGCACAACACTGGAAATTAAGTTGTGCCTTACAGCAACCTGAATGTATGAGGTTGACCAAACATGTTTACATTTAGTTCATTCAAAAAAATTCATTATTGCTAATAATAATAATTGCTATTGGATTATACTGGCCTAAGATTTTTTTTCTGCAGTTTTAAATATGCATCTTTTTTCAAGTAAAATATTTTAGATAAAACTATCTCAGTTGTGTTTGTGTTAAGTTATGAAAGAAATGTCAAATTAGTAAGACATTTATTTGTGTTGCCTGGAGGAAAGTAAGGTACCTTCATTGAAGGTTCTACTGTATCTGTTGCCATAGATTATATATAGCATCAAAACCTCTTCCTTAGAACATACAAGGCACAAACACAATGACAAAGCATTTTTGAACATGTATAATTTCTTTAACAATGTCAACATCTGCTTAATATGCAATGATATATTTTCATCTAAAGACCTTTGCACTTGTGGAACACTGTTCAGTGAAGCACTTTGTCAGATACATTTGCTGACATTTCTGGACAGAAATTTCCATAATTAGACCTAAATATAATATAACAATGGCATTTATTTTCCAATCTGAAGATTAAATAGGTTTGACTTTTTATTACTTCGATCATATCTTACCTCGTAATACGGACCTCTGAATGTATACTAAGCGGACGCTTCAGAAGAAGATAATACATTGATACACTCTAATGTTCTAAATCTGTGAAGTAAGTGGTGCTGAACGAGACTGGTCCCGAAGCTGACAACCAGGTGGACAGGTCCCCACCCTCATTCCCTCTGTCTTTCATTTGAATAATGCATGCTAATTACGTACTTGCCAAGACGAGAAGTGTCACCCCACAGGCCTCAATAGCCATTTAAATGAATATACCAGCACAAGTACTGACACGTACTCTCACTCAGATTCACACGCTAACACTCACACTCAAAAACACAGCACGTGTCACTTTAGCAGTTCAACTACCATCTGAAAATCTGGCACACTGACAATAGAAATTTCAGAGAACCCTGTCAATAGACTTGAGGGAATTCCTTGATTAAATGCGCCTGTCAAGATGGTGTAGGCTAATGATAGACCACATCTTTTATTGTACTGGAAGAACTGAGCAGGGCACTTTGGTGCATCACTCAACAATTGTTACCAGTAAATGGGCTCACAGGAAAACTGGTATAACATCTTTGTCTTTTAAAAACAATGCTACATGGACTTATTTATGGTAGAAACAATTTCTAACAAAATTAACTTCACTTCAATGATGAAGTAGCTTAATAGGATACTTCAAATTTTGTCTTTCTAAGATGAGTAGTATTAATTTGCTTATTTAAAGATTTAGAAAGTGTGGAAATTATTCAGTTCAGTTACAGGTCCTCTTCAAAACAAATTTCACCTCAAGGCACTTTGCTAGACTAAGAGGTTGAATTTATATTAAAATGTATATCTTTAAATCAATAAGATCCAATACAGTGAGTTTATAATCTTAAAATTTTAATTGACGTGCATACATATCTGTTCAATAATATTATCAACAGAATATTGCTTGCTGCTAAACAGGAAGGCCAGCCAATTTATTAAATCATTAAATTCAAAGAACCTTCCACCTGAGCAGGTATGTGCTGACAGTGGATGGTTGGCTGCATTTGCAGCAGTCCTTCATCCAAACCAAGTATTGTGGCAAATGTTGACAGGAATGACTGCTAATAGCAAGGAGCCTTTAGCAAAATGCAACTCAGCTTGGATTCCTTTTTAACCAACTAACTGGGAGCTAAGAGGACCGAGGAGTCAAACAAACAAACAAAATTGTACACAAGCACTTGTTCAGGAGTGCTTCCATGTAAAAGTACCACAAAAAACAGCTCATCAGTCTTTAATCAGAAATAATAAGTGCTAAAGAAAAACAATAATGCAAAACAGTGAAAAGATAGACATTTTTCGCAAAAATTGTCAAATTTTTATATTTTTGGAACTTAGTGAGAGTAAGGCACAACAATTGTATTTGTATAGCTTACTTTCAACAACAAGGTAATTCAAGTTGCTGTAAATGGTTCGGTAATACAGAAACAAACAAAACATATGTTAAAAGCATGAAATGTGTTAGAAAAAATGGCAGAATCCCATTTTAAGTTACTTATATGTTTACTTATCACAATCAACTATGGATGTAAAAATCATAACAATCAAGGTTCAGTGGGTAAATGAGTTTTAAAGTCACGGTTCAGTGTGTTTTCAGTACACTTCAATCAAGAAAACTAAATTCAAATATGTATGACTTTTTTAAACATCCATCCATTATCTATACTCCTCTCTCCTCGGCAAGGTTGTGAGGGCCTGGTGCCTAACTCCAGCATTCGTCGGGGAAGAGGCAAGGCAGAGCCATGACAGGTTGCCACTGGGTAACAGACACACAGGAAAACATCCACGCACACTCACCAAATGGGAATTTAAAAAAGACCAATTAATCAAACAGTCATGTTTTTGAAATGGGGGAAGAGGCCGGAGTGCCTAGAGGGAACCCTAGCAAACAAAGGGAGAACATGCAAACTGCATGTAGAAAGACTATAAGCCAGAATTCAAACAAAGGACCTTCTTGCTGCAAGGCAACTGTGTCACTGCAGCCCACTTATTGAAACAAAATGAGAAGATTCATTCGGTGGTCAAAGGAATCCAAGGCATCGGCACTCACCAAGAGTTGTATGAACTGACCCGAAATCAAAACAGACTTTTATAAGGATAAATTAGCACAAAACAAATTATATATATTATATATATATATATATATATATATATATATATATATATATATATATATATATATATTGTTGAATTAAATAATTATCCAAAATTAATTCAATGCATGTTCAAGCAGAGACAAAATGGAGCCAATTTCCAGTTCTTAACATTTATTTTGAACAGATTAACAAATTGCAGTTTACAGAGAAAGTTGCCCTAGTTTCTCTGGTCCAGATTTAAAGAGATCTGACAATTGAATGATCTTCATTTCACAACTTTATAGACAACAGGCCTCGCCAGGACTCTAGGCGTTTCTTCTCACAGACTTTTACCTTCTGAATAATAAAAGTTTAAAACATATGTAGAATAATACCACAACTCCCTCTTTTCAATCTTTTTTTTTAATTTTAAATAGATTGATATCTTCTCTGTACTCTCCTTCAGGGTTAGTGTTTAGAACTTAAGATCAAAACCTGTAAAGCATTTTGAGAATGGAAAAAATCAAATCCAAGAAATTTCATCAGTTTAAAACATGAAGTCTTTCATATGATACCACAACAAGACTTCCAGATTAAAATTCAAAACACAACCTGTTGAAATACCTTTTTTTTAACCTTAACTCTCCTTACTCAAAAATGTCAATCTGTTAATTATAAATTCACCCTCTTTTGGCATTAACAAAAAAATTATTTTAACAATTCCCACAAACTAAATTCAAAACCCAAAAATGTATAAGAATGTCTTACATGTGAAGAGATAATTAAATCTGACTTGATACATGTTAATACTTGTAGAAGAAGCTTAGAAAATCCATGAACATATACATTCTTACTATGTTATATTCTGAAATAAATCAAACTTAAAGTGTTAAGAAACCTGTGAAATAGAAGGTATTTATAACCCTTTAAAATGTAATCCTCAAGTCTATTTAATCTTTCCTTTCCCTAATTCTGCTCAGCTATTCTATCTTTCTATCTAGTAGACCCTCTTTTTTTTATTAATGCAAACCTTAATACAACCTTAAAGACAACTGGAAATTAAGAAATAAAATTAACTGAATAAAATTCTTTAACAGTTAAACAACCTGTAAAATGCAAAAAATTATTAATAAATGTTCAGTCTTTATATTTGTATTCTGTTCTTCTTTCTTCACTCTCGTTGTAGCCCCCCCAATGGCACCTGGCAGCTGGAGAGCGATGTACAGAGCTGATCAGTGTGGAGGGCTCCTATTTTTTAGTGTTCCAGTTTTACTCCCATATATGCAGATAACCACTCTCTGAAATGCCAATTACTTCATTAATTGAGCATTTCCCCCAATATACACAAATGCACAGCTGGTCCCTCTTCCAATAGCTTACCCCACCGATGTGGGGTGGTCAAAACCTGCTGTGCAGCTGATTGGTGAGTTGTGATCTTCTTCTGTAGATCCCTCTTTGAGATGGCAATTTCAATTTGCCCATCTCATTCATTGGCACATAGATCACACTGGATGAGTAATATCACCACCCAAACAACCTTCTGGGTGAGCTAGGCCCCGCCGCCTGTGGCTTCAGCTTCCGATTCAGCTTGGTCAAAACCTTCTTGACCCTCTTTAGGTAGATTCCTGCTGATCCTCGACCAGGTTCGTCGTTGGCGTGGAGCTGCACTTTGTGTGTGTTCCCAGCTGTCATCTGGAACTGGCTGAACCACTTGACTCCTCACGCCTTCGACCTGGAGCTGTACCTTGGACCCCTTCAGCAGCTGTAGTCAGCTGTGACCAGAGGAGACTGTGTGCTCCTCACGTGCTGCTGAATCCTGGGGGCATAAGCTTGTAAACATCTAAAAAATGACAGTTTTTTTGATCCGGTCTTGTGATTACTCCTTTTCAATCTAATCCAACTGTATTGTGCTGAGAAATTATGTCACCCATCTAATTAAAAATTAATCCCTGGGGAAAGAGCAAATCCATCTTATTTTGGTGCAACACCGTTATTATTCCTGAAAACTAAACCAAAACACCTCCCTCAGTAATGGATTTAAAAACAAGAGCAGGCTCAAAAGTTTACTTTTTGTCTACAGTTCAACTGATTACTATCCATTTGCTTGTTCACCCAAATTGATTATTTTGTTTACTTATTTTATTTATCAAGTTTAAGACACTTATGTCTGTTTTACTATGTCTCCTTTTAAATGTTATCAATTATTCTATTATCCATTTCAGCTTTTTAATTATCTTAAACCGTTAAGCACTTTGATTCATTCTTACTGTTAGAAATCGAATAAAATTCTGTCTTACTTTTGATTTAGCTGTTCCATTACAATATATCCTTTCTTAAATTTAGTACATCCCTGTGGATGAAACGTAAAAATAAGAAAAAAAAAATTCTCTCTCACCAGCCAGCAACCCCCTGCTATCGGCCCAGTTTTTCCTTCCAAATTTTGTTCCCGGTAAATGGTGGTATTTTACCTGGAGATAATCCTGGGGAAGGCACGGGGTTATCAGAGTTCGAGGAACCTCGGCCACCTTCGATCAGACAAACAGAAACTCTTGTGGTTAGTTCAGCAACATTGACATTGAATCAGCAGTCTTTGATCATCACTTCTTCAGCAGAAACTGTCCATTTCACGCCAGCCAAGTGGATTCACACATATTGTCCTTGAAAGTTCAGCTCAGCATGAGGAAACGTGCTCCCCCCTAGGGTGTCCTCCAGTTCACCCCTGAAAATATACAGTCACTGGTGCCCCCCTTGTTTTGGGAGCAGAGCACAAGAGAGACGAACTTCTGCGCTGGTCGTATAGATCTTTCTTTCTTTGGCAGTTATGGCGGGCGCCTGGCACTATCCGTCATCAGCCCACGCACCCCCACCCATCTTATCTCCCCAGGAACATAAATTACATCTCAAGAATGTTATCTGAGGGGTCTCTGTTGCGGGATGGGAAAAAGAGAAAAAATATATAATTAGAGGAAGAAAAAAGACAGACAGAGAGTCGATCCTCTCAGCCTATTAAAATCAAGTTTTATTTAAACTTTTTATTTTCATATTCATTAGTCTCCTTCCTCGAATGCTGAATTTAAATATCTTCCACACTCAGACTGCCTATGTGGGCTCTATTTTAATTTTACTTTAATCAGTTATACTAGTAATAATTTCTTCAGTATTAATTCTGGTAAAAATATACTAATTAATAGGTTTGCTCTCTCCACCAGGAATGATAATTAATCCTTATATGTCTAATTAAACTGTTGTTCTAATTCTTCCCCTGCTTATTTTAATTAATGATTCCTTCATTTTTCATCCAATTTATATTCTATACTTTATCAATGCAATGCCTTTCTCTATTTTGTCAATTTGATAAATGTCTCTTCCATCTCATGTGTAAATTAAATATTTATAAAGATTGACCATCGCAATATTTTATCAACACACTTAGTTCTTAGAAAAGTAAAATTAAATTAAAAAGAAACAAACAAAAAGGCTGGATTTTTCTGTTAGATATTGCTAAAGCACCACTAAAACATTGCAATAACAAAAATAAAGTCAATAACCATCTGCAAATGTTCTATCCTCTTTTTTTCTGTCCCTCTTGTAAATAGTCTCTATGGAAAAGTGGCTCTCCTGGTTCCGCTTCACTGAAATTGAGACGAATAATTCATATTGAACTAAACCCCTTTGTAATTCAGACTTCACCCCACTTTTCCCAGACTCTGTCCCTTCTTTATTTAAACTGTTGTTGGTGTTATCAAGGTTACCTGTGAAGCTCCTCCCATCTGAGCAATTACCCATAACGATCCAGTCTCCAAACTCCCCATCACTTAAGTGTACTGGATCTCTATCAAGCTGGCTCAGACAAAAAAATATCAAAATTAAAAACATCAAATGTTTAAAACAAAATCAGAAAACAGTACTAACTGATAAACACAACATAGTTTACAAAAACAGTCTTCAGTTTGCTATACTTCAAATTCTATCCATATTTCTAAAGAAAAATCCAAGATTTAAATCACTGACAAAACAGCTGCCCTATAGATATTTCTGTGGGACTTTAAAACCGTAGTGCAAAACATGCACGTCTCATTCCCTGATCAAATTGATGTGAAAGTAACCAGGTGGTTGCTTATTGTTAGAAATAACCAAACCTAAAGTACTTTTTTTTTTATCACAATCCAATATAAATTCAAAGTACTTCTGCTTATATGATTCCTCTTTAAACAAACCCAAATGTGCTCACTTGCCCAAATATTCTGATTGTAAATAATGAAAACATTTCATACTTCAAAAACATCTGTCCGATTCTGTGAAGTGAATCAAACATAGTCAAACTGATTTTTTGCAACTAAAACTCCTCTTAAATTTTGTAGGATACATAGTAGTCTAATTCCCCTTAGCAGTAAAACAAAAAAACATTCAATAAAGGAGGTTCAAGAGATGAGATTTCTCTAAACAAAAACTAGTCACATTGAAATAAAAAATAAAAAATAAAAACCAGCATTTTTTCAGTATCCCAATTATCCTCTCAAGCTTCTTTTTGTTGCTCCAATGATAAACACCAAATTGAATTGAAGCTTCTAGAAATGTCAAATAAATTACCACTGAATCATGTTTTCTTTAATCCAGCTTCTCAAATTAACATTTTTCCAAAGTTCTAATTAATAAGCAGACCGCAGTTCAAAAATCTGGGTCAGAATCCAAGTCGAACCAAATATATAAAGGTTGAGAGAGAAAAAGAAAAAAATAAAAATAAGGAAAAAATAAAGAAAATAAAATCTAAAAATCTAAATAAATTGTCAGTTACACAGTCCCCACTAATCAAATGATATATTATGCCATTATTCTATGATCAGAACTGTTCCAAAATGTTTTAGGACCTGTAAATTTACGCTCAGCATCAAGTGGACTAGCTAACAATCAATGAATAACATCTGAAAGATTAATCTTAAACTTTAAAACTAAAACCAATTCTTATTTGTCAAAACAAAATGTGCATTCAAATATATGGTAAAAATTATTTCAATGTAACTGGTCCAATCACATTTTGCCTCTACACCATCAGAATAAATGAATTTAGAATTTACTTCCAAATTAAACCATCATTTCGATCACCGCGATATTCATTACTTTCAATCCTTAGACCAATTCAAATTTATCCCCAGCCTGTTTAAAAACAAACTGATTACTTAAAGATGACTCTGTGTTTTAATGGTTTTTTTTTTCTTCAAACTCAAACATTCAAATCCCACTAGTTTAGAAAATATCACTATGATAAGTGTTGTTTTGCATGGTAAAAACATTCAATTTTTAACAGAATTGAAATATGCTGGGTTACTCCTTGAGCCCCAGTTGAAATTTGATAACTCCAATAAGCATTTAGTATCCAGAAAAATCCTTAAGAATGTTCAATTGTTTAAATAATTTAACATCAGTCTCCTTTAGATCATTTATTCAGAGACCAAGCTATATTTCTAAAGTCTATAGAGCCATCAGAAATAAGCCAAACATAATTTTAGCATAAATGATACTTATTTAAATCACAGAAAGAATTCATTCTCTGTACCATTCAACACGGTGCTTATTAAAAATAATTTAAACCAGTTTGTTGCTTTCCAATTAACACCGTTTGCTTTTCGTTAAATTCTTATAATTACTACTTATAGCTTTATCTTTATTTAGGCCAACTTAATCAAATCCTGCTTAGATCAATCCAAAAGCAAAAAATCCACCTACTTAAAGATTCAAAAAATGCAACTTTTATTTTGACTATACACTCCCCTCTTTTTAATTTTAAAGATGAAATCAAAAATTAAAACTTCACCAAGTCAGAATCGACTCATGAGTAAGTGTTCTTAGCCATTTGCGTTTAATTATAACATGCATAATTACTCTCCTAATGTAATCAATTGAGCCTTCTCAGGCAAAACCAGTTAACCAAATTCAGCATGTACTTCTTAATCTTTAATCTCCGTACCGGAACAGTTCAGACAAATGTGAAACACCTTAAATTGCCCTTCGTAGAAAATGTGCTAAAACATTGCCGAAAAAGAGTTGCAATCAAAATTTATCTGAACAGTTATCTTGAGGCCGTTTTACATCCTAATCAACCAGAAAAAGTTAACAAAAATCCATATAAGTTTAAGTCTTAACAAGGCAATCGTCTGCAGGAGTCTGTAATCACTTTCTATCCAAAATCAACTTTTAGCTTGCAACACATAGAACATGCAGTTAGGATTAAAGCACAAAACATATTGACACACAAAAGCAAAACCGCTAGCTTAGCACAACAGCCTACAGCAACGTGCTACCGTTAGCTTTCTTTTTGCAACGAAACCTAAAACAGTACGAAACGTACGGCGAAAACACTCCAGAAAATCGCAACACACACTTTAGAAGATGACATACCGCCATGCCAGGACTTTATCCGCACAATGTATACCACTTCACCAAACTTTAATTCGGCATGAACAAAAAATCTCCTGTTCTTCCCACGCGGACTGAAACATATGTTTCCAATTTCAGCCGTCCCGCACAGCAAACACCGAATCTACAACGTCCGTTACAGCCCAAAACCATTAACAAAAAACACAACATTATAAGCGGTGACTTTTAGACCTTATTAATTATTTTCTCGCGGAGGTTTACACCAATCTGTTATAAGTTCCGTAGTCCGCTTTGAGAAATTTCCTGGCGCCGGCCTCCAGAAAACCACTCAAAAGACTCGAACAGATGGCAGAAAACCGCCTATTACCACTAATTTATTTATCAAAACATATAGTCAAAGCTGTCGTATGTTAGCCGTGCTATCAAGCAAAAACTCACACAGAATTAGCTCCGCCATAGCACCTAGCTTGGGGCGGCCACCCTGATGGCCTGTCGTAAATGTTCACAACTAATTCTTATAGATTTTTAATTTCAGTTATCCATCATATTCAGTTATATATTCATTTATCTATTTTAATTTATTTATTATACTCGAGTTCATTATTTATACTATAACATTTTAACACAAACGCAACATCACCAGCACGTCTCGCAAAGCGCCTGCGTAAAAAACATCTCACACACACATACAGTCATTTTACAATATTTATCAAACACTGACCTCAAACCGGACCGACCAAAAGCTGGACCATTTACACAATTCCAATTTCGCGGTGCTCAGTCGCGCGTTTGGAAGAAACGCAGCCCTCTCCCAGGTAATCCGTCCAGCAGTCAGAGGGCTCCACAGGCCCTGCCGCTGCTATTTCGCTTGCCAGCCTGGGAGCTCCCAGACAGCGTCCTGTCTGGGCAGAGTGGCCAACCCGTCGAGTTCCGATCCGCACTTTGGTCCCGATTTTGAGTCGTTGAAGAGATCGCTCCATCTGCTCCACTGTCCTCTCCGGAGAAAAACCAGCCCCCCCTGGGCGCGCAGAGTAAGAAACTCCATCTCCCAGCAGGCACCGGTGTTTCTCTACGGAGCGTAAAGAAGGTCGCAATCCTGCTCAGAACAGAGAGACAGACAGATGAGCAGCTTCAACACTACGGGCTTGCAACAGTCAATCTGCTCAAAACAAAAAAACATATGTAACTTGCATGACAACATTACCCAATGTTAGATTAACCAATCAATAGAATTAAAAAACTACGCAACTCTGCGCAAATTGTCAATAGAGCAAATACATGTCCGTTAATTAACTTAAAAAAAATAACTGGAGCCTGGTCCAAAACTCTGCACACAGTCGAGGTCACCATTTGTTGAATTAAATAATTATCCAAAATTAATTCAATGCATGTTCAAGCAGAGACAAAATGGAGCCAATTTCCAGTTCTTAACATTTATTTTGAACAGATTAACAAATTGCAGTTTACAGAGAAAGTTGCCCTAGTTTCTCTGGTCCAGATTTAAAGAAATCTGACAATTGAATGATCTTCATTTCACAACTTTATAGACAACAGGCCTCGCCAGGACTCTAGGCGTTTCTTCTCCCTCCAATCAGAACATTTCCATACAGTGTCTTAACCATTATTGGCTGTCAGAGAATTATGCAGTCATGGGATGAGCATTCTGAGTTCTTGGTCAAAAGTTCATTCTGAGATTTATGGTTTTACGGCAACACTCCCAGCTTCATGGCCTCCATCCTTATCTATACAGACATCCTGTTTTTTACAGCCTGCAATAAAACTTACCCAAGAGTTTTATGACTTAAAAGCTTATCCCAATAACAAATACTGACAGACCATATATTTTTTACAACCATGCAAACTATATAAACAGACTTTTACCTTCTGAATAATAAAAGTTTAAAACATATGTAGAATAATACCACATATATATATATATATAAAAATATATATATATATATATATATATATATATATATATATATATATGTTCTGCAGTGGATGCTGCAGAACCTCCAGCCAGACGCCAGCAGGGTGAACATCCCATGGTGAGGTGAGTGGGGTCTCTGAGGATCTGGTGGGCTCTAGCTGAACAACATCTGTTCGCAACTTCCTGGATGTATGCATTTAAACATACATACTTATTGGATGTTCAATACTATAAGATAAGTAATAATTAGTCAAAATATATTTAAGATGTATATTATTATTATTATTATTATTATTATTATTATTATTATTATATATAAATAATATGTTATTTATTCATTTATTTTAGTTTGGCTGGTCCTGCGACTTATACTAAGGCACAGAATCTCACATGTTCATCATTTCGAATAGCTTCAACCGCTAGAGGGCACTCTATGCTTGTGTACCTGTATTTGCTACACCTGTACCACTGAGAAAATGAACACAAATGCCCCCAAAGTATTACAAATTACAAGCTGCAAATAGTGAAATATGCTGCCAAAAATGGTAATAAACAGCAAAAAGAAAGTTTGGAGAGAGCGAGAAACTTATGAGGGACTGGCTAAAAGCAGAAGTTACTCTTCCTGCAATGAAACAAAGAAAGCTAATTGCGGGAAAGTCTACCATACTATCTGCATTACCAGAAGCATGGGCGCTGTCAGGGGGGGGAAAGGTCAGGACGATTCTGAGGGCCAGGAACAGACAGGGGTCCTTTGAGGGCTATCAATATGTATTGTTTTGTCGAAGTTTTTTTAATGAAATATTTCATTTAATCTGTTAAAATAAGCAACCTATATATGATTGGGATTCAATATAAAAAAATAATCTAATTATGTATGATATAATTTCACCCCTCTCCCTTACTGAATGGTATCGTCTGACAGTGGCAGCGGCACATGCGAAATGTGTACAGCACGCTTCGCCTACGTGAACGACTCCTTCCCTTGACTGCTTTGGAAGATCTTTTCTGTCAAACTGTAGCTCAGTTTAGAACAAAGTAGGATTAGCTTTTAAAAACCAGTGTTACAACTTTTCAGTTTTGTGTGTCAGCCGCTGTGAGATACAGGAGGATGTATGGATGCTGAACTAGCCACGTTGCTACTGGATTGGTAAGTAATAAACGGTTGCTCCTGGGTTATTTGGGCATGATGATGCGATACAGTGGGAGGAAAATCATTTGATGGTTTACCAACTGACACGCTGTCAGTTTGATGTTTTGTTCTTTTGACTGTACTTGTAAACTTGTTCAGAAGCGCTCCATAGAGATTCCCACATCTGCTTCAGCTGTCGGCTCAGTCTTGCTGATAGCCAGCATATCGAGATGCAAAAAGCATAAAACCACTGTATTTATGGTTGATTATGCGTTTTGGTTCACTATTTGGTTTTAGCACATTTCGTAGTGAGTTACCGCTGCATTAAAGTGCGCATGTGTTATATTGATTATCAGTTCACCTTGCCTCCGTCAAAATGAGGTCTTGCTCATTCTGAAGAGTCAAATACACTTAAACATTAGAATGTCCAAGGCAGTCATTTTGACCCTTTTGAAATATGCATATTAAATAACTTTGTCAAATTAAGTAATGAAGCCTTGTTGGTCCTGACTTTTCCTAAGACTGTGAATTTTAATTAAACTATTTTGAATATTTATCATGTGAATAATAATATATTAATTTCCACAAATTTACACAATTTAGTTTGCAAACATTCTGGATCAGATAATATGAAAGTATTCTGTGAAGGGTGGTTGGCAGCGATGGATCATACTGTATTTGACAACATAGGGGATCGTGTAGGAACACAATTCCACATCATCTTCAAGAGATGCACTGAAACCTCCCAAACAGCTCAAAGTAGTTTGTAAAGTAGCTGTCAGAGGATTTCTATCAGAGTTTCTGCCTGCAAGGAGTTGCCTGGAACCAGGAGTTGAGCATAGATTTACTTTTTTATTACAGGTAAAATATTTAAATCTTCTCTGGTTTTAGTATCTTTAGTTTTAATCCTTCCCAAAGATTTTACTACATTTTAACTGGAATCCTGTATAAGTCAGGTTGGTCCATATCATGTATTGACATAAGCTCACATGTTTTTAATGTAAATAGAATCCTAATGCTTTAGAAAATATTCAAATGTTGTTATTATTACCAAAGGGATCTAGACCGTTTTTTTGTTTTTTTTTGAGATAAAGCTAATAACTCAGCAGCTAAAATAAATAATTAGGGAGAAAAGGGACAGCCCTGCTGGATTGATAATGAATCCTTTAAGTGTTCCTTGGGGGAGAGAAACCGAGCTATTAATATCCTCATACATTATATGTATCACTTTAATAAACTCTGTACAGAATCCAAAATATTCTTACGTTTTTATAATACATGTATGTGCAAAAGAATCAAATGCTACGTAAAGATCCAAAAATTAAAATGAAACCCTTATCTTCAATCAAAGAATTATAATCTACTAAATCAAGGACTAATCTGGTTTTATTATGTATAGACCTATCTTTTATAAATCCTGATTGTGTTTTATCATCCGTCCAATACCACTTTTCAAACAATTTGCAAAAATAAGGTTAAATAATTTGTAATCCACTTACATTGCTAGTGCAAGCAGAACATAATGAATTTAAGGTGGTCTAGCAGTACAGAAGCAGTTATATATGATGAATATATGATTCACATAAAGTCTGATTGACTTAAATATATGATAATGATAGTAAAAATACCATAAAGTGTATGATTTTACGTAAATTAATATGAAAAAAATCTCAACTGTGTTGGGGGCCCTGCCAAGATTCCTGTCATGGGGCCCAAAATTCTTTGCAGCGCCCCTGACCAGAAGTACCAAGTTGCAATTACCAATAAATTTACCACGCATTGCAAGATAAACATTTAAAAATAACTTTACGCTTATGTCGACATAATGACATATGTCTTGGAAACCATTTTAAGTTAAGAATTATATTTATCTTACGTTGGGTTAATTAAAGCCATTATGTTCAATCACTTGCTCACAATCGATCATGATGCACTTGATCTCCAATCCAGGATCTACCAACAGGCGAGGCGGTTCTGCCTGCACCAACTAGGGGCGAGGCTGGCTCTGGTGGAATGGGCGGGGCTAACTTTGGTGCAGCTCCACCTTCTGGTTCAGCTCCACCTTTGTGGTTCAGCAACAAGCACTCTCTCATTACAGAGATCAGACGTTTCCTGTAGTTCTTCACCATATTTGCACACACTGCAGCAGGGATTTTGGCACACTCCTCCATACAGATCTTCTCCAGAGTGTTCAGGTTTCGGGGCTGTCACTGGGCAACATGGACTTTTAGCTCTCTCCAAAGATTTTCAGTAACACTTTATAATAATGTTTCGTTATTAAACATTTATAAGTGTTTAATAAAGTCATTAAGAAATCATTTGCAAGGTATGGGATAATGATATACTATTAATTTATAGAGGCTTGTAAATATGTTTACAAATGATTAAATAACAATCAACTAAATGTTTACAAATGATCATTAACATATGTGGTAATTGTTTAAAGATCATGAGTAACTTTTTAAAGTCACAGTCATTGGTTATATACAAGCATTTGATGAAACAGCGAATTATAAACGATCAACTAAATATTTGTAATTGATTAAACATTTATAAATGATCATCGACATATTTGTGAATTGATTTTGAGCATTTGTCTATATTGGTGAATTTAAAAAAAAGTCCCTACATAAAGCTTGAAAAGTTGACAGAGCAAACGAACACAAAACGTGGCAGAGACTGTGACGCTCCTCTGACGGCCTCTACCATAGACTTAACATGTAATCTTGCCGCTGCTGACGTTGCCGTTTGGGGCAGTGTGAGTGTAACCTTTAGAGATAGGGTGAGAAGAGCTGCTGCTTTAGCCAGTGACGTTTGGGTGAGGGGGAGAGGTGAAGAGAAGAAATGAGCAATAAGCATAAATAAAGCAAAATTATGTATGGTTCTCTACCTCATCACCTCACAAGATAATAAAGCTTGTCCCAGACGTTGACATAATCAAAATGATGACACTCTGCGGCTTCCGCAGTAGCCTACTGTAGTAGTGTGTTAATCTGTGAAAGCAAGACTAGTTTTTACTACAGAACACAATAGGAATATTGCATCTGTATACAGTATACTGAGATCACAGGTTCTGTGGTGTTTAAAGGTTGTTAAAACTGTATTGTAAGCAGAAAGTGAATAATTGAATTTGTTCTACCTCCATGCTACAAGGAGCAAATTATTTGCCCTCAGTCACGAGGTGAGCATTTCTTCTAGAAGCCGCCATCTTCTCTTTGGCCCCTAAAACATATAACAAAAAGTTTACAAGCAAAAATCAAAAGTTCAGCCCGTATCAGTATCTTGAGGATTACTGAAATAGGGATTCAAACGCAGTAAAAAGTCTATACTTTTAAAGACAAAATTGGAATTAGTAGTTGGTTTGGACATAGGTTTATCTAACTTTAGTTGATTTTAGTTTCTACAACACTACAAAGGGCAAAAAAGTTGATGTTGTGTGATCTTGGCGTCTGCATGTTTCATCATTAGCACATATCATAGTTATTTTACCAAATTTGATTTCTAACAAAACATAAAGAATGTACATAACTCTGTAACCTCACGTTACTCTGTAAAAGAGATGTACTGGGTCAGTGTGCCTAAGCATTGCTATGGTAACTTTTCTCTTGTCTCTCATAGCTTAGCTCAATTCAGGCAAAGTTCTCAAGCTCAAAAAGTGATGCTACAGTGGACAAAAGTCGGCAATACTTTCCAGACATGCTTACATCTTTTTTTATGTGTAAAGGATTAACCATACTTTAAGTTGGTAGAGTAGCCTACATCACCTTTAGCAGCCTTTCTTCTACATGTGCTAGAAAGGCTAAAGTTTAATATAGTGTATTTGCACTTCCAAAAGTATAAAACTAAATACATAAGGAAACAGGCTTAACTTACCATGATTCCAGGGGTGTAAAAACAAAGAATGCATGTAGAAGGAAAAGGCAAAAACAAAATATATATTTTTCTTGGCAGAACTGCATTGAAAAGGAAAACACAATATATATATATATATGCTTGTAGGTAGGTGTTTTCACCTTCGACAGATAGTACTCGAGTTCTCTCGGCAAGATGTTTTTTTAATCGAGCTAAATGCTCATGTCTCATTAGCAGGTAGCAACCGCCATTTCTGCTTGATGTTCCTTCTGCTGACTTGTGTGTTGATGACGTATGGCGGTTCCATCCGGTGCCAGTCAATTATAGTCACAGAAAATATATAAATAAATAAATATATAAATAAATGTAAACTATATAAATAAAAAAAATATTAATCTTTTTAATGGCTTAAAGAAATCAAATTAATAAGATGGGCAAGAAATGAACAAATGACCTGTAAAAAGTAACTTTTTTATATACTTTACCAATAAGATGTCGTGTTCGAACTATATAAACCATTAACAAATGTATTCTATATGAATTTAAAAATATTTAGTTAATTATTAATAAATCACTTATAAATCAGTGGTGCATCATAATCTTATGTAGAACCGACAACTGCTCTAACATTAGCTCATAATCTAATACGGAACAAATGATCAGGTAAGGACATGCTAAACAGTTGTACATTTATTTGTAAATGTCATTACAAGTCTTTATAAATGAATGGTACATCATTATCTAACACATTGTAAGTGATCTGTTAATGACATACTAAGCACTTATAAATATTTAATAAAACACTATAATAAAGTGATTCCAGATTTTCTATTGACTACTGGTCTGGAAACTGGCTAGGCCTCTTCAGGACCTTGAGATGCTTCCTACAGAGCCACTCCTTAGTTGGCTGTGTGTTTCGGGTCATTGTCATGTTGGAAGATCCAGCCACGACTGCTCTCCAATGCTCTTATTGATGGAAGAAGATTGTTGGCATCCTCCATGCTTCACAGTTTGGATGGTGTTCTTGGGGTTATACTCATCCGTCTTTCTCCAAACACGGCAAGTGGAGTTTAGACCTAAAAGCTCAAATTTTGTCTCATCAGACCACATGAGTTTCTCCCATTCCTCTGCTAAATCATCCAAATGGTCTTTGGAAAACTTCAGATGGGCCTTGACCTGCACTGGCTTGAGCAAGGGTAATTATCATTCACAACTTAATATAACCAATTTCACCAGAAAACCCTTACATATATGTATTTATACATGCTAAACTTGCTCCACCCAGGAAAATAAGTACACTGGATCGCTCCTACGTTTGATGAATTCTTCAGTGCACTTCAAGATCAGTTGGATGAAGCTTTTGAAGTCTGTTCAGGCTAATCAGATGCAGGGGTGTAGCAAGCTTTTCAAAAGTGTGGGGGATGGATGTGTTGCTGTTGCTTTTTGTGAACACTAAGACCAATAAATACAATGACTGGTGGACAGTAACAGCTGGGGTTGAACTCTCTGCTCCTCTTAACCATTTCATCTTCATTCCTTTCCTCTCTTACCTCTCCCTCACTCTGTTCATCTGGTCTGCCTGCTTCTTGTCTGCGTTTTCCTCCATCTTCATCTCCGTCTTCCTCACTCCTGGCCACATCCTCAAACTCTAATCAAAATATTTGAAATGAAATAGTGATTTTGATATAAAAACAGCAGACACATCTGTGTACCTGGGATGGAAAAAAAGCATCTCTCTTCCTTCATAGGCCTCTTGACTTCCCTTACAGGATTTCTCTTGAAAAAGGTGAAAATCTTTTCCTGCCTCTTTCTTTTTCTAAATCTTAATGATTCTCTGTGTTAAAAAAGACAGTGGTAAACTTGATAGTGATATGGGTCTGACAGGACTGTGACTGCTAAATATTGTTTACTTGCACCTTGAAAAGGGGAGATATCAAGAAAAAAACAAGGAAAAAAACCCACAAAGTTTTATTTGTGGTGGTATAAGTAATGTTAAAATTACTGTTAAAATAATATATTATATAATTTCATTTTTTGCATACCTGTTGAAGAACTGTGGAAACTTTTCTCAGTTTTTTTCTCCTCAACATGGAGATACAATAAAACAATAGATAAGTATCCCCAAAGTATTCAGCTAATCAACAACCAATCCTCAAAATATCCAATAAACCCATGAATACACTGCTTATTAATGACAATTTATCCCTCCTTGTCAGTTTCCTTTCCTACTGCATGCCGCTTATACAACCACATTCAGCTAATTGAGCTGCTGAACAATATTCCAATTAGTCTAAAAACAGAAATATAATACAGAAGACACACGATTTATCAACAAAAATCAAACATCATAAACATAACATCTTCCCCAACACATATCAAGCTAATTTAAATACCTAAAAGATACAAAATTCAAAGTACCCGGAAAAGTGAAATGTTAAATCTGCCTCCTCTCTCCTCCATCTGAACGTGACACAGAGTTTGACTGTGACCATCTGATGATTGGCTGTTCTGCCTTAACTCGCGACTCTCGTGGTGTGTTGGATTTATTGATCAGCTCTTGGCAAAGGGGCAGGAACTTATCAGTGGCCAGAGACCACTGTTGTAAGTAGTTCGTGGAAAACTGCAGAAAACGTGTGGGGGTTGAACCCTCTCACCAGGAAAAGTGTGGGTTTTAAAACATACCCACATCCCCCAAGGGTGCGACACCCCTGAGATCAGATGCACTACTTGGATGACTTTCTGCCATCAGCTCTTGGTCTGAAACTGTCCGTTTCACTCAGAACCCCTAGGGGAAGGTTTTCAGGGTGATTCCTTTCAGACCAGCCAGAACGGAATCAAAAAGGGGGAAAGGAACTTTTGAATCTGCTAGCACTTTTCAAAGTAGCCTCCTTTTTAGTCCTAAAACCAACTGGAAGAGTGCATGGCTGCTGGTGCTGCTGGCTTTTATAACCTCTGGAGATATCACTTGCCAGAGAGACCAATGAGAGCCTGCTGAGGTCGTACTGGCCGCCGACCCAGTGCAAGGGATGATGGGAGACAGAGTCCATTTTGTATATTGTGAACAAACCCAACACCTGAGTAGAGTATAAAATAATAAAACCACTTGAAAATAGTCAGTATTACTGTTTAGAATTACTTATATAATAGTGTATCCATATTTGAGAATAAAACATGCTTAATTTATTTTGGACATGTTTTTGATAGTTTGATAAGCATCTATCCAAGCTGTCCCTGAAAGATGCATGGGAAGCTGATGGGAAAAATCCTTTCTCATCAGTGGGGATTCCGCCCGACTCCATTTTCGTCAGATGATTTTCATCCAGTATCAGTGATGTTTAGTTTCACATTGTTTTGAGTATTTCAGCGTTCACTAACAAAGTTCTGGTTGGGTCCATCTTTCTTTCTCCACTGTATCTGCATGAGAATCGTTAACATTTCCATATAGCAGAGTTATGTGATAACTGGTAGTCCTCTCTCTTTTGATGTCACTTTTTAAAGTTGCACTACCGAAAAGCTCTGTATTTGCTAGGGACATGTGCTGAACCGGGAGGGCTGTACCGGAAATTCACAACAATGAATAGTGTACTGTTACACTCCTATGAGAAACAATAAGGTAAAGGGATGTTGAAGTCAACTAGCCAATAATGTGACCATGAATATGAATCTTGATAATGCACTTAGTTATATTAGTTTAAAATTCCTGCAAGGTGATATTTTGTTTTTCCTCCACATATTTCGGGTATTTACTTAGCATCACATGGTGATTTTATTCAAATGCATTTTCCATCTTATCAGCATATCAGTTCCTTTGGTTATCCAGTATGAGAAACCTTTGAACATCCAAAATAAAGAGACCAGTAGCCCTTCCAGTCTTTGAGAGACTCTTAGCTTCCAGAATTATCATTGTCTAGGAAAACGTCCATCTTTCTAGCCAGATAAATTCAGTTTGGAGTAATATAGGCAAAAATGCTATTTGGCTCTTTAAAGGTTATCTGGTCCATGTCTGGCCTTTTTTATAGGTTCTAGTGCTAAAACTAATATATCAAGGTTGGTTTCCCTCCACTCACTAGACTTTTGAGAGACTGAAAAACTTTAGATAAACTCCTTTAATTTTGGCTAGGGGGAACCTCACAATCTCATATTCTTAGCTTGACTTTTTTAGATGATAATTTAAATATTTCTGTATTCAGAATGAAGAATGTGTAACCTTCATTAAGGAGCTTGAGTCACAGTATGTAACAGAATTGCAATGCATTTGCTTTTACATTGCTTTTTATTTCCCACTTTTTGTATCGCAGCAGTTATTGGGAAAAATGCAAATATTTTATATGAACAAAAGTACTGGTCATGGAAAAAATGAGCATTAGCAGTTTGTTGTTGTTGTTTTTTAACCAGGCAGCTTGATAAATAAAAAGTAGCCACTAAAAACTGTGTAACTAATCACAGACTTAATTTCTTAAACAATCCAGTTTACACATCTAAACTGTTCAATATGAGGATCTTCACCAATTTACATACACATTTTAGATCATTCCCAGACATGCCTCTCTCTTCTGTGTTAAATAAACCGGCTATGCAAATAATGCTTCCCGTACCTATAAGCACAATTTCCCCATTAGCATTATCATGGGGTAGTTGTTTTTTTTATGGCATTCATTTGATGCTTGGTTACAAATAAATCCACTAAGTTGGTTAAACCTGAATTTCCAGTGATTAGCTTTCTGCCTGCATACCCAACACAGTTGAATAATTGTTCTGGTGTGTTCCAAAATTGTATTCACTATGCATGTGTGTATGGTGTGTGTGTGTGTGTGTGTGTGCCTGCACATTTGTTGATCAATAAATAACGTTACATATCAGCCAGCTATTGCACTTCTCACTTTTATTCCCTCAACAAAAACCTTAGCAATCCAAGGATAATTTGACCACTTTGCCTTGTCTGCCTATGAAACTTGGTATGCAAGGCATAGTGCGTCCTCAACAATATTTCGAGGATAAAATCAATGATGCTGCCAGTGCATGGCCCGTGAGTTTTAGTGGCTCCATGAGTGACTTTGGGATGTGTGTGTGTGTGTGTGTGTGGCTCTCTCACACAGAGCTTTGACAGATCTTCAACAGCTGTATTGGTGGAGGGCCATTTGGTGTGAGCGGGGATGAGGGTACTGACAAGACTCTCCATTACAGCTGTGGGTGACACATTGGTCTGTCCCATTCCCATAATCATTGTCACCAGTGTGCAACAGCAGAGAATTCGGGCCCACGTTGATGGATTTCTACTTGATGGATTCTGCTTGATCACATCTCAGTTGAATCTCCATTAAGATGTCAACGCAGTGGTTAATGTATTTGAGATTTTCCCCCTCGTCTTGCTAAACTGTTATTTATGATACTTATTAGGAAGCATAACCCGGCCATCAATTAATGTCCTGCAGGCATGCTAAGCAATTGGGCACATTGTCATCAGACCAAATGTACTGGAACGTCCATTAATTTTGCAATCTACACACAAGGGCTCACATTCAAATGAGCAAACCAATGCAGTTCTTGAGGGGAAGTTTTACATATATACACATTTGTAATTTTCTCAGGCTGCACTTTAAGAAATGATCTAATGTATCATAAATGGAAGGAATTTTTGCTTTCTACTACCTCACAGAAATGAGACATGGTTAAACATGTTTTTTTTCTCATAGAAAAATGTTGATCTACCATGTCATTTGATTACAGTCCTCAAATGGAATTTGCCTGTGCTTTTAAATAATAAGTTCTGTTCTACTGATTTGTTATTTGGAAGTTATGACTTCCCAAAAAAACTTAACCTGTTAATAAAGCAGTATTATTTGATATATTCTGCTTCACATTTGATGATTTTACACTTTTTTAGCATCACTGGTAAAACATTGTAGGCTTGTGGGTAAAAAAAAGAGAAAATCATAGCAACAAACTTCCATTGATTTAACAATGTCTTTTTACACTAAAAACTATATGCTATCCAATTTGTGTCTCATCTCTTTGTTACCTTGTTAGATTTCCTTATCCATCATAATGTTGATTTTAATACTTTTGGTTTGGGACTCTGGGCCTTTTTTGTCAGTATTCCCCTCAATTTGAATTTTAAGAAAATGGTAAAATGAACCTCAAGAAAATCATATTAATAACTAAAAGGTTGTTGTGTTACCTAACTATTACTGAGGGGTATAGAACACATATCTAGAATAAATTTGTTTTATATATTTATTAATTTCAATATTAACTAAACAACATATATGGTGTCATGGATCAGTTTTGATTTTATGATTTTTATTCCATATTTCACTGGCCTATTGGGTATGTATTGCAGGAAGGACCATTTTCCTCAAAAACAGGGACAGAACCCATCTCCCTCAGACATCCCTGATGGGAGCAAGCTGGTCAGATCTCGTTATGGTCTCTATTTGACAAATTTGCGGCCTCTTTATATCAACAGAAATGTCTGAACCGACATTATTGACCGGAAAATATTTCTGCCTGTCGATAAGTCCCATAGCTTACTAGTGGGCCCATTGCAGGATCTGTACACTTTGCAAGAAGAACACCAATGAAAGTATCCAGGTATTCCTCATCCAAGTCTTTCCAAATGTTACCATGGACTTTCCTTCGAGGTTTAGCATAGTACTGATGATTCTTTTAAGTGAGAATGGCATAATTAGCTCAAAACATGTATTGATGTCACTGACTCTGGTCCAAGCAAACCTTTTGATTACAGGGGTCATTTTGATGACCTTTGCAGGAGTCTCCATGCCTACATTATGAGGTACTGAGCTTCAAAAGATCTCACCAGTTTCAAACTTGAATCTTTTAGCAGGAACAGCTTCTTCACCAGCAACCTCCTCATCCGACACATCAGATGTATCTGTGTCCTCTGGATGATACTCCACATCTTATGGAATACCGAATTGTCCAAAATTAAATAAGTAAATAAAACATTATGAAATAAGTATCAGCATGGATTAATATTAGGTAAATATATAATGTGACAATGAGAGACTCAAAAAAAGCAATTCAGTTAAAATGCAATGCCCGATATTTTGAAATATTTTTCATTACATTTTAATTTTAGTTTATTTATTTGTATTATGTTAAACATATTTAATTACATTTTAATTCCACTACCATTATTTTCATACTTTAATTTATTTTGAGTTTTTTTTATTTCATGTAATCAGTTTCATTCAAAAATCTATTTTTTCCAAAGACAACTTTTATTTCATAATGGGTTTATTTATTTCAAAATATCATTTAACCAAATGTCTTGGCCAGCCAATCAGAATTAGCTGTTGGGACCTGGATGCTCATTGGTTGGTGCTTAAACATGATCTTTCTGCAGGAGAAAAATGGCGAGGACCGGCTGAAGTCGCTTTATACTGTTATTGAATTTAATGCTTTTAGGATTTCATGTATGGCTTTACTGTCAGAATATTTGATCACTTTTGTAACGGGGCTGTCTAAATCTAAACAGCCAGTGCTGCTCCAGTGTCCTAGATGTAAAGCTGCTCAGGGCGTCATGCCCGTAATTAGACTGGGGAAAGAGGCTAAGGTTGGCTGTTTCATACAATCTTTAAAACATTTCAGAAATAACACAGAACATGTTTAAATAATCTCCCTTTAACTGTAGCTAACAACTGACCAGGGCTTCCTCTCCCGTGTCCTCCTAGTTGTGCGGGACAAAACACAAAAGATGACAGCAGAACTCTGGTGCTACCGTCAGACAGCTAAGAGCTGAACCGGGGATCATTTCAGATTATATCATCCAGACAACTCAAGATGGGTCTCTGAAACGGTTCATGATAAGTTATTCCTCTCAATATGAACTGATAGAGAAACCAAAGCTTAACAATGTTCCTGCGGCACCGACCCTTTACTAAGAATGCTGCTAGCTGCTCACAGAGCCACAACAATGGCTATGCAGGAAGACTATTGTTAGCACCAGCCAATCAGTGTTCAGCGCTCAACCGATGATTCTGATTGGCTGACGGATGACTTCAGTTATTAAATGGGTTTTTGAAATAAATACCATTATGAAAAAACCCACTATGAAATAAAACCTGACTTTGGGAAAAAAAGAGAGATTGGAATAAAAACTGATGGAATTAAATAAAAATATCTTGAAATAATTTATATTATTATGATATAAATTGCAGTGAAATAAATATTTAATGAAATATATATAATGTTTAATTTTGAACACTTCGGAATTCCATACTTGTGATTTCAGTTTTGGCTCTCAGTATGGCTTTATAATGGAATTTTTATAACTGGGTCGAAAACAACCCTAACAACACAAAGGTCATAATTTCAACCGGAGCATTTTATAATTTAGTGAAAATATTTTGTTTTGTTTTATTTTGTTGAAATAAAGGTTCCTGACAAAGTCAAAAAGCCTTTATGCAATAAACAACATTGATGCGATTCTTTTATACATTTACAATTTAAAACGAGTCAGTGCCGACACTAACACAAGAGGAAGGTTAAACATGATACATCCATTGTTTCTGATAGTCAAACACATTGCATCCCTGAGTGACTTTATTTTGAGAAAAGTAGTAAAGTAAATCATAGTTTGGTCAATGATGAGATTTGCAAGTAGTAAAATATTTAAAAAAAGATTACAAGAATTTACTCCGCACTTCAATTTGCGACTTACTTATGGAGCAGTCAATATAGTGTCTGGTGATGCTATATTTTATTTTTCTGTTCTAATGACTGTCTTACGCTAATTCCAACTATACTCCATTGTTGGAGTTAAATTGGTCGTATCCATATAGGATTGATACAACCAGCAATCAAAAGAGGTATATTGTTTGGCTCATACCGGCAGTATAATAATAATAATAATAATAATAAAAAATTCTATATATATTTTATTTAAGTGACTGATTTCAACCATACCTTCAGTGGATAAAAAAAAAATCTATTATTATTTTTTGTCACATAGCTATCAAATAATACTTAATTGTTAAGCTATGTCACAATTCAAATAGTTATATATATTCATATTCAATATCTCAACATAGACAATTACTTAATTATCACAATTTAAAATGACGATACACTGATACAGCAAGGTAGATTTTTTTATTTTAATATCCAAATATGAAAATAAGATTTATGCTCTTTAGAACCGTTAGTTTGTAGTTCATGAGTTTTGTCATCTCTTCTTTGTAGATAAGATATACCTAACATTGTATTTCATTGTTTGGATTTGTAAAAAAAAAGGAATTAAGCTCTGTGAAACAGTCAACTAGACAGTTTCAGAATACACAATATAATTTATCTCCACTCAGAGAGGATAGCTGACATTACATTTAGGGGGATAAAGAACGTCTTGGTTTATAAATTCTGCTGTATTTCAGTTGATCTTGCAGAGATGAGTGGCAGCATACTATAACAAACTCTAAAGTATGCTCTGAATTGAAATAGCAAACAATACATTTTACTGTTCCTAATTTAACAAAAAGAAGGTGGATTAAAGCAATGATTGTGAAGGTAAAATAATTTTTTTCCCTATCTTTAAATACAAGATCAGACTTTCTGGAGCAAAGCTTTGTGGTTCATCTTCAACCCAACTCACTTTTGTTCTTGTTTGTTAAAGTCTGAAAGTGTAAGTGTGTGTGTATGTGTGAATCCGTGGCCTGTGGGGCCGAGGGTCCTGTCAGGTCTCCGACTGAATGATGAATGTGCGTGCAGCGAGGGGAGCCAGGTGCTGACTGCACTGCCTTGTCTTCTTCACTGACTGCGTGTGCGTGTCTGTCTGTGTTTGACAGTTTGAATATGATGTGCATTCATGCCCACTGGAAGTTTCTTTGTGTGGGCTAATTGATGCAAAGATTCGTGGAGTGCATGTGTTCGGAGACTAGAACATCACAAACAAATTTGTATAGCAGTGCACGTGTGGGATTCTAAACGAACAGCGAGCTCCTTCTCCCTTTCTCATCTCGCTCATCCTCGCTCATCCTGACACCTCCCATGCCCTCTTCGTCACACTGCTGCCTCTCATCACAAACCTAATCGTCTCAACCCTTCGGCAAGTACGTGCTGTGCGAATTAAAGCGCCTCTGCCCTCTATTTTGCTGTTTTTCCTCTTTGACTTTTTCCTTACCTCTCACCTCGCCCTCATCCACCAAATATATATATATTTTTGTCTCTTGTATAGAATGGGTGTCCAACTTTAAGTGGCCACTGCGTCAATAACATGTTTACTTATCTCCATTTAGCTATTGAGCTTCTGACATTTTCAATTTGTGTTTACAAATTGCACACATTAACATGTAAATGTGCAGAATGCCTCACAGGGTTTCCATATTCATTGAAAGAGTTTATGAAATAGGAAAGCAAAGTAATGGTGCTGCTTGTTGTCAGGCATCTTTGTACATCAAATCAGTGTCAAGCAATGTTTCTTTGCTAAGGGGGAAGGTATCCATATAAAATAATTGTTCAAAGTACAAAGGCATTAGCTTGTTTTCTATCTTTTTTACTCTGAGGGGTTGCTAGGGATTTGTTTTACAAAGGCATAATAATTTGATTTGAATTCCATTAGTGTGATGACAAGGAAATCTGTCTAGCTGACCATCAATCATAAGGTCTATATAAACTATTTCCAGTAATGATTTCCTGATAAGTAATGTAAATTG
Source organism: Apricaphanius iberus (assembly GCA_028564705.1). Classification (NCBI taxonomy): domain Eukaryota; kingdom Metazoa; phylum Chordata; class Actinopteri; order Cyprinodontiformes; family Aphaniidae; genus Apricaphanius; species Apricaphanius iberus. The sequence goes on along the minus strand of JAPXFQ010002722.1, from coordinate 762,584 downwards.
TTAAAATCAAAATCTGCCATAATTATCAGAATTTAGGGCCTAACTGCACATTAACATTTGATGTAATAGGGATGTGTGGAAGAAAGCTATTCGGTGTATTTAGTTCTTCAGGGGTCCAGTCAACATAGCTAAGACCCTTTCAAGCAGGCCATGAAAAAAAGTTATTTTCCGGACTTCGTCTGTGTTACTTTTGAGTCAGAAAGCAAACTTCCAGACTCTGTGCCGGTAACTTTTACCGGTATAGTATCGGCTGAAGCTTCAATAAAAAGAGGGGACTTGTCAAGAAAGGGTATTTGGGTTCAGAATGTCAGGAAAAGTTCAGGAATGTCAGGATATCTCAGGAAAAGCGGGTGTGTGGCAGGAGGTTAGGGAAAGCTGTGAGTGCACACATTGATGCCGCTTCACACTCCCTTCATTTTGCTTCTATTTTCCGCTCAGCTTTTGGGGTTTTTACCATATGTATGCAAAAAAGAACACAAAAGACAAGTATTGTGAGGAGTTCTGCAGTTTCGTCAGCCCTCTTTGCAAGAATAACTTTGTGTGGGCCGTAAGGCAATGTTCCGGTGAAAATGTGGTGTATTTGAAAAGACAAGTACGGTTAAAGACTGGATGGAATTGTCGGCGAACACTCCAGAATGTTTAACTTAAAACAGCACTAGAGTTATTGCTCATTCACGCTCCTTTCACTATACGGTTAATCATAATGGAAAGTTCATAAGGCTAATCTTTCTATCTTTCCATTTCTATCTTCCTTATTAAAAATAAATACTGTTTACACAAAATATACTTGAAAGCTATGTCACTTTTTCTCCTTTTAGATAGTCTTATCAACCACAAGTAAACCAGCAGTCTGAGATAAGTTAACTTGGGAGGCAACCTTTACTCTATTTGTGCATCACTTTATATGGACTCTCAGTTTCCTCTAAATAATTGTTAAACTCTCAGAATAGTTGGTGTTTGCTGAGGTCAGAAGAGCATGTTGGAGTGAAACAGTCCAACGATGACTGATGAATTTTAATGAACAAAAATTATTTCAAAATGTAATGATACAAGGAATTGAATCATGTCTGACAAGCCTGTGAGAAACAGGAACCATATTAGGGGTGGAACACAATACGGTATTCCAAAAGGCACAAATAAGATGTTTTTTTACACATACTTATTTCAAACAAATAGAAGAAGAAATATTTCTATTCGGGAGCAAGAAAAACTTTATATCAAAAAGCTTCTTTTTCTCATGAGACGGCAGCTCACGGACCCCGGATGAGAGTGAACTAGTGATCGGCGGAGTCGAGGATGGGAGGGGAAAATATGTGACTGACACAGCTCCTCCACACAGGAACAGAGATGGAAAGAAGAACTGGAAAAAAATTAACTAGATTACTTTTCTTATTGACTTTTGTAACTTAACTGGGCTCTGATGCAGTTTATAACTTTCGGGAGTTAGTAGTTTGATTGGGAGGTTATTCCATTACACTGCAGTAACGTCTGCAGTCTGAAGCTTTTATTTTCGCTATGTTTATGTTGCTCTGTTTTTTCTTAGTAATTCAGACAGTATGCTGTTGACAGAGTAATGTTAATGTCCGGTTAAAAAGGTTAAAACAAGGCCCACGTCATTTGTTAACTCAGCTGAAACTCCAAACAGAAAATAGTGTGTCTGCTACAGAGCCATAGTCATCTACCTGCCGAACAAACGAGCTCAAGTTCTGTGCAGAGTGTATTTTACAGTGCTGCAGATAAACCCTAAGGGATATGTATGTGCAAACAAAAATCAGCAGAGACAGAGATATCAAACACCTATCAACATCTACTTTGCATAATCACGTGCACTTGAAGCATCCTCTCCGGGTACTGTCTGCCGCCACCCCACCCCCCCACCCCACCGCATACTCTTAATTAATACATGAAAGACCAAAAGCAAACCATGCAGCAAAATGATTATAGTCAAAAGTCCAAAATATGTTTACAATCTCACCTAAATGTTATGAACCCAATATAAAGTATTGATATGTTGAATTATTGTCAAATTCCTACTGTTAATGTAATTACAATGATTTCCATTTGGAATAACTTTATTTTAACAACTTTCAGTACTCGAACACAATGTCTCAGGCACACATATTTTTCCAAAACACCCTAAATCAGAGAGAAAGGAATCTCTACTTCTAAACCAGCATATTTTTGCAACACTCTTTGTGTGTTTCCAACACCCAGGCACTATTTCATTGAGTTTAAAACATTACAAGCTCTACTTCACACCGCCAAGCAGCAAACAATATAAAGCAAAAAGAAAGAGCGTATCATAACTCAGCTACTTAGCTCCTCTCAGAAGTCCTTTCAATCAAGCAGGGAGCCCTAATTCATTTTTTTCCTCCAAGCCACAGTTGCTTGCAGTTGAATCTGTGATTACATGGACAGACAGAGTGACTTAATTCTCATGAAAGGAAAATGAAAAGGCAGAGCCTTTATTCAGGGCTTCAAACTGCGTTTGGTGGAAGCAGGCCTCTGAAGACTGTAACAGAGACTGCCTGTGGCTGGGGAGAGGAGTAAGGCAGAAGTAATCTATAACTGAGAGGCTAGTAATGAGAAAGATGTGCCAGCCGTCTGCTCACTGTGATAAGATGAGGAAGTTCCCTCAGGGCCTAAAACATCTTTGACCCAAACAACAACAAAGACAACAAACAGGTTAAGGCCCAAATATCTCTTTTTTTTCTATTTTCATGCTCAAAATTTCTTTCTTTTCTCTCTTTCTGTCTCATCTTCCCATGTGACCGAACCTCTTTGTCTTCTGTTTTCTTCTTATGCTCTCATTTTCTCTCTTTTTTTCTGTGTTCTTCTGTGCATCTTTCTTCGCTCTCTCTCCATTCGGCCAACTCTATACAAAGCCCCGCTTCCATATAATCAGTTTCATCAGCGCTTTTTATTAGCTAAAGAAGAATACATGGTAATTAAGGGGAGTGCAGCCAAGCGTGATAGGATGAGGCTTCACCCAGCTGCTGATGTGGAACAAGAGGGGAAGAAAGAAAAAGGAGAGGATGGTGGGGAGAGAAAGGGGTGTGCAGGGGCAAGGACAGGGAAAAAAAATCAAACGCAGTGGAGAAAAGGGCAAGAATGAAAACGAGAGAACAGAGAAAGAGAGCGATAAGGGGGGGCTTGAATAGCTGCAGGAAATGAAAGACTGGAGTGTGATTTTGGTGGCACTCTCCACTGTTGTGTGAAAGCGCACGCGGTCAGAATGGAAATGAGACTAATGTTGTGTTAATGTGGTCCAAGTCACACTGCACCAATACGAGGACCTCGACTGCTGTCATCTGCCTTTTCCCCTGTGTCCCCTTAAATGGCCCATTCAGGACAAGTGCACCACGAGGGAGCTGTCAGAACAATGACTCTGGCATTGGATCATACCAGGTCGATTTTTATGATCTTCAAACTAGCTGAATAACAGTTGCTAATGAAGTAGACAAGAGATGTTGAGCAACTTGATTTTACAGAGAGGCAGCGGAACCGATCAAATAGGAGTTCTTTTCTCAAAGGAGTTTCTTCTGAAGCATGCTCGGCCACAATAACTACAACATAGACAGAGTGGGCAAAAACTAAATGAAATTAAAATATCACTGTTCTCATTGCAAAAAAAATAAAAATAACTGTCTAGTTTCAAATTTATGCATTTTTTTGCCATTTGTGTTTGTTTGCTTGCATTCAAAAAAACAACATTATTTGCAACAGCAGCATATTCCTTTTACACAGAGGAAAAAGTTAAAGCAGAAACCAGGCAACCAGAGAGACCCAACCCAGTGTATATTTCCTAAAACATGCCGACCGTTCTGCCGCCAAGCTGTGCTAACATTAATTTTCTGCTGAAACAGCTACTGGCCTATGAGAGCGAGTTTGCCCAGAGCTGAATTATCAATTATACTGTTCTCCCTGGCAGAGTGAAAAAAGCTTTAATCTTCAAACAACCAATCAAAATGTTATGTGGCTGGGAACTGCTAGAGGGGAACTGTTGGCCATATTTTTAAAAAAAGGGGAACAGTTTAACATCTAGTTAAAAAAGACATAAAGGGGATAAAGGTGGTCTTTCAGTATTTTGTTTTGTTATTTGTTTCTCTTTACTTCTTTTTTTTGCCATTTCATCTTTGAAAATTTTAGAGACAATGAATTCACAGGCCCATACATCAGATTATCAATCTTTTTTTATATAGATTATTCATATGAAACTTTGAAGGCCGATCTGGATTGTGGACTTTCTTCCAAACCTGAAGGTCTAAAAGACTAGCCTCTCTTAACAAGAGAGGCTCCCAGATCTTTAACTCAAACATTGGACAAAAGAAGTGGAAAGGACATGTCAAGTCACACAACATAACTCTACCACAGACGGACATTATACACAAACATCCTCCCATTCCCACTGTCTTCTTCATACAGCGCTGGCCCCCACCGAGCAGCAGCAGAGGCTGTCTTACTGGCTGGCATGTGAAGACTGTAATTTTCCGCCACACTTCCCCCGCTGTTTGCTGGCTCTTTTCTTGGTACCATGGAGATAGAAAGGGGAGAGAGTGAGCGGCGAACAAGGTGCGGGGCCACAGCAGCTCTCCCGACTCCCCCCGATTATTAATGCAGCAGTAGCTAGCGTGGCCGCCAGGTTAAAGCAGCAATCAGTGCTCACCAAATAAGATCATTCACAGCCTCTTTAAAGGCAGGCAGACAGTGCGGCATTAAGAACCACACACAAACATATGGTGAAAATAAGGTGTAGTAGAAAGGGAGGCGCAATGAAAGCACACAGCAAATTATTCCACAAAAGACATTAAGAACTGAATAATTTAATAGCAATTTAGGTAAATTATATTTATTTGAACCAGATGGATTACACATGGCATAGAAGGCTTAGTAAAAGCTTTGGCAAAAAAATAACCACTATATTGTATTGCTTCCCTCTCATGACAAAGAACCTCAAAGCCTGGCTAAGTTTTTTGGGTATTTTTAATATTAGTTCTTTTCTGCCAAAAACATGTCATCTTTAAAATCGTGTACATCATACAAAATACCTTTTAAATCCATTAAAGTCTTATGTACATATGTTCACCTAGATTGCAGACAGTATGTTTGACTCTTTATTAAGTTTGTTATGTGCTCTTAGTTCTCCATATATGCAAAACTGAAAGACAGTTAAAGTGCACAAATACGCTTCGTATGCAGAGTATTTATCAAAGTATTTGTCATGCTCAAATGCCTCCACAGTTTCTAACTCTCAGAAGTCCTCTTGGGAGGCGGTGTGTGGGTTAGGCTTTTCACAGTGTGAATGGAAATCAATGGAAAGGCTGTTGGAGTGTAAAGATATTATTAACATTGTGTTCTGTAACCCATTGCACCATGCTTCGTACGTCTATGATTCCTAGCAGATGACAGAGCACAATGGATTTTCAGGTGAGAGTTCTACACTAATCCATTGGTAATTTCAACTTGATCAATTATCCACCCAAGCTCATCACATTCTCAATTTTGTTTGTTTTAGACTACGGCTGTGTGTGCATCATTGACAATATGCAGGAAAGGAGAATTTGAGAAATGTTCCTTCAGTTCTTTTTTTATGGGGGTTGAATTTCCACACTTTTTAATTTGTCGCAAATATTTTTACTCACACTGGAAAATTCCCTATTAACTACTTTTCAAATTAATTTTTTGATCTATTAAATGGCTTCTTGTTTAAACGTTTTACTGTAACTATTGTCAAAAAATAAAATGTCCTTCAAAATGTTTGTGTTATTTTGAAGAGGTGTAAGATAAGAGAAAAAAACAAAAAACATGACAGATATCAAATGTTTACTTTACATTTTTAATTTAGACTATTTGTCTTTCAGGGGATGAACTTTTGGAGTGATGTCTCAAGGTAAAGCTAAGTTTAATGTCCTTCAAGAGGAACCTTCAGACTGTTTCCTTTTGCAAATGAATCCTTTTACATATGTATTCTTAAGATACTGTAATTTCTCTTTCTCTCCCTGGGGACTGACATACAGATTCAGTTGACCTTGTAGTTGAAAATGTGCTATAAAAATAAAGTTGCCTTGCCTTATGTCAAGGCATGGGCAGGTATGATATTTTCATGGTATAATAACATTTGGTAAAAATACCACAGTGTCAATATATCACTAATATTTAAGAAAAAAAAATGCTTTAATGTCTTATTTATCATCTTCCACAAAAAATATTATCCTATTCATTTGATTTAAATCAGAACAGCAACAATTATTCACTGCTGTTGCTGAAATTGTATATTGATTATTAAACTTATAATAACTTTAATTTAAATATTTTTTTTTAGAAACACCATCAATGTACAGGAAGAAAAAACAGGTCACTGCATACAATTTGCTTAAAGTCAGATTATGGTATTTATTACAATGATAAAGGATAAGTTTTTCTGCTAAAACACTTTGAATGATAAAGAGTTAAATTCTGCTTCAGTTGCAAGCAGTGAAAAAGTCTATATCAACTAAAAACATTAGGTCGTTTTAAAATAGTGTTAATAAATAGTAACTAGGGATGCAACGATACCACTTTTTTCAAAACCAATACCATACCGATACTTGGATCAGAATATTTACCGATACCGAGTAACAATGTCGATACTTCTACCACACAAAAAAAGTGTTATCAATTGGGAGCCAGGTTTTATTTTCATCTCTGCTTTTTACAAGAAATGATGGTGAATTAGATAAAAACTGAAATATTAAGAAAAATGACCACAGAACTTAAATTTAAAAGTTAAAAACTAATATTTTATGTGATATAATTGCTGCATTAGGCAGTATCAGGACCGATATCCAATATCACTATCGGTACCTGTGCATCCCTAATAGTTACTAATTAATTAAAGGTGAATTTATTGTTTTTATTGTATTTTCATTTTGAAGCACTCAAAGATAGATCAGATTAAGCACCTGGAGAAGTTTTTAAGTAAACATGCCAATTGAATATAACAGTATTCATGTGAGAGCCATTATCCGAAAATGTTTGTGTTATATTAATCAGTTTGTTCTTGTATTTTGATTATTTTGTCTGTTTTTGTCCTTTTGTATATGCTTTATTAATTTGCTCTTAGGCCTTTGGTCCTTAGTTGTGTTCTGATGTTTAGGAGTTGGTTTTATTCTTACTGTAGTGTTAGTTTTTAGCTGTTTCTTTACTTGATCTTTTTGTGTGCTGTTTAGTTGTCCTGTGTATGCATTCTGTACTTATTCTATCTTCTCAGTTCCCCATGGCTCTGTCACCACCACCTGCACTTCACTCTGTTAATACCATTGACCTGGTACCTATAAACACCTCTCAATAGATAAACACCTGAACTCCTTGCCAGATCAATCCATTTCCCTGCAAATCCTTTCACACCTTATTTCACCGTTATTATAATTATTTTCACTATGATCTTTTAAATTATCCTGTCTGCATTTGGCTCCTCCAACAACACAATATTTGAGATTCTGCACTTAACCCCCACCCCCCCCCCCCCCCCCCCCCCCACCCACCCTCTATGTTGGAATCTGTTGGAATAAACACCTGTAAAACACAGCGGATGACAACAACAAAGCACCTCCAAGACGCTCCAAACTAACAGGACAATAGTGCTAGCGATTAATACCAAAACATTGTGAAGTGAAGGAGTTTTGTGGTGGATTATGCCTCATTTAAAGGCTGCACTTGGGTGCTCCCACAACTCCATTATATGGATATACCCAGATAGTGAACGGATCTAAATATCTCCCCAAGAGACTTCAAGTCGCTCCTAAATTTTCTGGTTGAGTAAATGAACTTAAGGCATGCTATAGCCCATAGGCAAGCAAAATTGAAGATGAGATTTCATGTCTGTCACATTTACATCTCCTTGATATAAATGAGTACTAGTCAAGACTAAAGTGGTTTTCTCATTCTTCTCAAATGTCTCTCCTAATAAATAGGTCTCACAGTGAGCACTGTGTGAAACCTCGAAATGCTCTCACAACCATATATTTTCCTGATCTCAGTTATGAGAAAAAAATTAGACATATTGTGCTGCTTTCAAGTATGTCTTAATTTGATTTCCTTACTTCAAACTCCTGCCTCAGTTATGTCTCAGTAAGGAATATGCATGTTCTGTCTCTCATTGCTCACTAATTTAGGTCTCATTTGATTTTGAGTTCTCATTTAGATTTGTCTGGTTATGCTCCTTAATTCTCCTTTAAATAACAGACACAATTGAGAGCAGGGCCATACTATTCTGAGAACTCTTCTGTTTATTCCACTTCTGATATATTACCTATATAGTTATCTCGACTCAACCTAATTTGTCTTAGTGATGTTTGCTCTAACCTGGTTCTCAAGTTCGTCCTCATAATTATTTCTCTCTCCCTGTAAACTTAAACTCTTCTCATTTTATGCTATCATCTTATATTGCTAACATGTCTCCAAACTACATGTATATTAATACATTCATATACAAACACACAGAGACACACACATAAATATATAGCTATTCCTATGAATAGGATAGTTGCTAATAAAAATGTGAAAATATTCCTTAAATATAACATAACACAAAGAAAATTAAGTAAAGTGAAAAAGCAAAACAAAGGCAAGTTGAAAGGGTTTGCTTTTCTTTATTTTAATTTTATTCAAAGTCAATAAGAATTATTTTACCCACCTCAGTATTTTAACTTTTATGAAAAACTACCTGGAAAATGTGTTTGTTGTGCCTTGATTTGTTCAAATAGTTGCTTGGGTTTACTTATTAGAAATACAGAAGCTTGCTTGTTGCCCTTATTTTTCTTAAAACAAAATTAAAAAAAATGTTTTTACTGTAAGTTTTTTTTCTTTCTTTTTTACCCAGTCGTTTTTTACTTCTACTCCAGTTAATTATTTGGAATATTTATTTTCCTAAACAATAGGGGTTTGAAGTATAAGTATTAAGTAAAATGACAACCCACTTTTGCACATGTTATATACCCTGTTTAATACCTGGTGATTTGTGTTTCACTGTAGTGCACTTTCTAACACTGTTGCCTGTCACCCAAGACCTAAGTTCAACTCTCAGCCCAGAATTGCTCCATTTGTTTATATTTCTAAGTTGTCCTTAGGTGTATGTGATTTGATGTGTGTCTGTGTGTCTCTCAACAGTTTCTGAATAATGTCTCTAGTATGCTCCATTTTGGTATTTTTAACAAGTGTAAACAAACCGTAGATTCTCTATAGAAACACACACACCATAGAGAAGAAGCAGAGTTGTGAGAAAGAAAGTATTATACAACAGATTAAAATCTCGAAAACAATGTGCAACATACAGGGACAGGATAAAAAGGGAAGCCAGGGACCGGTATGTGGTATTATAAACGGTTTGTATCCTAAAGACTGGGGCAACGATGACAACCTGCTGCCGCAGTTGTGCATCACGGATATTTTCGGCTGCCTTGTTTGTGGTTGAGTGCTTACACTTCAGAACAATTCCAAAGCTACTAGATTTTGGTGTCTCATGGGCAGTTTTCAAACGGATGGATTCAGGAGCAAACTCTGAGCACCTAGTAATCCAGACAAAGGTAAACTAATCTGCGCTCCCATAGTAACCTACCAAAAGTCACACATGCTTTTAAGGATGTGTTTCAAAAGTGTTTAGATGATTACACTCTACTGTCGTCCTGGTAACAATCAAAACTGTCATCCCATAGAAGAAGTGTATCAGTAGTTGTGTTGCGTTTCATTGCATCCTGATTAGCCTTCTGGTGGTAACCTATGTATGCTTTGGTTTGCATGTTATTGTTGAAGGAAAGAAATTATCCATAAAAAAAAACTTATGCGGAGCCTATGTCACGCCCTTCTCCTTCTGGTCCATGGGTCCCCTACTGCCAAAAAAATGAATGAAAGTCAATGGAGCGATAAAAGTTAGTTTTGGATCCCGTTTGAAATGCACCATGGATGTCCGTGAATTTTCAAGACTAATGTTTTTGAAGAGCAAAAGCTGATTTTCAACCTGCGGCAAAAATTACTTTAGGTTTAATGTAAAAACGATTAGCGGACTACAACTACAGAAGAAGGAGAGCAAGGGTCGTAGCCTCCAGGAAAAAGAAATGAGCATTAAACATGGAGAAAACCACTATAAATCAGAATATGAGGAACGTAGCAGCTATGTCGGGGGTAAAGCAGTCGGTGGAGTGAGGGCCAGCATGCGGGATAAGCTCTACAAGCTCTTGTTGAATGTTTAACGTGCTATAGCTAGTGCTAGCTCGCATTAGCTGCTTGACATAATATATGCGAATGATGACTTCTGATTTGTAGGCATTTTAATAACGAATTTTTAAAATCAAATAAATCCCAAATCACTTGACAAACAGAGTCAAATCACACATCATTAGTTATCATTTAAACTGAGGTACAACATATGTGTGATTCAGGATGTAAGGCAAAACGGACCAGAACATAACTTTTAGTGCTCCGTTGACTTCCATTCATTCGTTTTTTTGTGCCAGGGGACCCATGGGCTGACCGGAAGAGGAGGAGACTTAGGCTCCCCATACAAACTGTAATTTACCAGAATGAAAATGCCTAGAACACACTCGTTGACACTGGGCTACTCTGGAAGAGAATGTTTGGCCACCTTACAGCTGAGCTCTAAGCGAGCTGACCACACTTTGTTATTTCGAATAGTTTGTGTTAATGCCTCCAAGCAGGACAACAATGAATTTACGACAGTTGAGTAATAATAATAGCAGATCCAATGAACAATTGATGAAATTAAGCTGCTAGACAGAGTTAATAGGTCTGCTAACAGTGCGCTCCTACTGTAAGGACGCTACCAAAATGACAGACACGTCATGTGATGACGAGTATCAAGTACGGACTAGAAGAGAAAACAAATATATTAGCAGCTAGAGAGCCAGTTTACCACAAAAGACAAACTTGCAGACAAACAAACAGACAACTTGCCCTTGCCTCAGCCAGCTTGTCTGAGCTGCCTCCTGATGAGTGAAACCTGCAGCTGTAGGTAATCACGCCTGCCCACCATACCTGTAGAGGAGTGAAAGTCAGCAACTCACGTTAGAGCTGCACTCACACTCTCAGTCATTACAAAAGGCCAATCTACCCTTTCAAATTAAGAGTTTTGTAATCATTATTTCATGTAAAAATAAAAATTAGTCTCTAGACAGGTCCTCAGTCAGTTATGAAAACAGCTACACAAAAATGTAATCTCTCACTTTTGATTTTACAATCCTAGCACACTCTGTTTTAAGTAACCAGACATGCTGTGGTATTTACACCCAAACCTGGTGTTAAGTGAAGAGTTAGAAATTGAGTGTATAGAAGAGGTGAAGTGTAGCAATTTGTCAGCACTCTGCACAAATATGAAAGCGTTGAGCAATGGAAAAAAGGGTGAAAAGCATTTAAAAAAAGAGTGATGTTAAGTGAAGCGATAGCGTAAGCTGGGTAGGAGCAAGGGGTAAAAAAAAGTTGTTGATTGTGTTGAGCCAGCCATGGTAAGAGACCAAGTGTTTTTCCCTGCTCTGAGAGGGCGGAAGAGTAGTCACTGGGCAGATAGATGGGAGGGAAATGCTGTGCCGTCGTACTGATAAAGTGAGTGAGGACCACTACTGCTACACTTGGACAATTCCAGACACAATCTTCTTTGCTCTTTTCTTCTCTTTTCTCTGCTGCCAACCGCTGTTGTTGCAGGCATAATAATGGCTTCTTCTATCCTTTGCCCTTCTCTCTCTCTCTCTCTCTCTCTCTCTCTCTCTTTCTCTCTCACACACACACATACACTAACACTTGTGAAAAATGTTAGAAAACGTAAAAGCAAAGCCATTTTGATATATACAACAACCCTGACAACCTTTTATAAGTTTAGAATTATAAGTTTGTAAACTGTCTCCCAACTCAGCCACCCAAGCACATCCGTCTCCATTTAATCTTTTAAACAGACGCCAGCGGATCCCATATCTCAGGTCTGTGACATGAGGGCATCTCTTGCAGCCTGTGAGATAGAAACAGTTTCTGATTTGCACGTCCACATTTTAAATGGAATGTAAAATACTTTTAGTCTGTACACCACAAGCTTAGTTGAAGTTGGACTGGGTGGGAGGTGTGGAGGGAGCATTACCACAAGAGGTTGCAGATGATAGCATGCAAATTTGCTGACACCCAAAATAAAATATGGCCAGTCGGGTGTGCAAGAGTTGACATTGCATGTAGGTGTACGAGTTGGGCTCCGGCATAAAAAAAAACAAACTCTGCTTCTGCTGGTTTCCATGACAGTACTTGACAGATTAGAAATTGTATGTGTAAGGATTCACCGCAAATAATAAGAAATGAGTTTTAAATTGTAGCTTGGGCACAGTGAAAAAATTGGCCCTGTCAATATGTAGTCTGTGTGATATAGAAAAAGAGGAGGAAAAGGACTGCGAGTTAGAGGATTTAGGGCTGAGAAAGATACAGAGACAAAACGAGCGAGAGAGAGAGAGAGTGAGGGATCAGGGGATGACTTTGTTTTGGTTTACTGCTTATTACCATCATAATCCTTTGTCCTATTTTTCACTATGCAGTCCAGGCACACCTCTTGCCTCATCTCCACGTTAGACACTGTGATTGCCTTGTATTTAAGAAGCCTTCTGTGAGCCTCTGTTCCGACAAATGCTTTTCCAATACCAATCAAAGCTGAGTGCACCTCGTTTGAATCTGTGAAAGGGGTTTTGATTCCATCAGCAAAATGCTCCTGTGAGCGCAGCACGGACCATTCAATACTGTGGTGACGTGTGAAAGGCTCTAAATATTCTCACCTAGTATATGCATACAGTTTAAGGGGGTTGGACGAGCCCTGTCTCTTCAGTCTGTGTTGTTCATTAATCCCCCTTTTATTCTCAACATAGGGCCTCATTAGCTCTTCCCCTTTCCAGGGATTTGAAATTTTAAGCTATGAGAGTTTCCACTATATAAAGGAGTAGAGCAATTTCAGCTATTACAAACTTAGCTGAAGTGAAAAAAAAACAGTAATTGTTCACTCTTAGTTGTTTAAACGTGTTTGTACCACTAGTCACCCCCTAATCGGAATGTACATTTTACTATGCAACATATTTTATTGTAACCGAAGGCTAGTGCTACACACCAGCTGCTGATATCTCAGCTGGAGCAGCTTGCCGACCTTCAAACTTATCAGTGCATATCTTTTGTCAAAGCAATTGCCTGCCTTTTGGTCGGTAAGGACTCTGGATAATGCATTCAAATTAAAATCTTTTGTAAACCCCGTTGCTTGATTGCCTGAGAGCCGCAGAGACTTGTTCACCCTTAATAGCGAAGGACTTCCTGATTTTCAAAGTCATTTTCTCTTCATTATTCAGCGGAGTATTATCCCTTTTTGTTTTCCACTCAGGGATAATACCCTGCCACTAAACTGCCTCATCTAATGCAGTTAGCTCGGTAAACAAACAGGTCATACAAACCCTCTACCATCGGCACCACCACTTGTGCTTCCATGTGAGATTTGAAATTGTGGAGTTGAGGATTGTGAAAATGACTAACATTTTTTTTCTTTATTTTTTTTCCTTCTTTCAAAGGTTGATATTTTATATAGAAACAAATCAGTTTTAATAGTAGTGAATTCATGCCTCTCGATTTAGCCTGTCTCGTCAATTAAATATATGTTACATAAATTTCAACATTTCTTTCCACTTAAGGGTGCAAAAAAACTCTGCAAACTTTAGTAACCAGACCAAAGGTTTTATGACCATGCTGACAATAGAAAAATAGTTAGCTTGCAAGCTACCCAGGCTCCCCGTTTGAGCCAGATCTGTCCCTTTACTACGTCCACACTAAGCCGATAAGGTTATACGGGGAGTTAGACGCCTAATGTTATCCACTCAACACGAGCATTTACGCCTCGTTTAAGGTCCCATGATTGCGCAAACCTGTGCAAATACTGGGCATGCGCGAAAAGACGCACGAAACACGCGTATAATCTACGTGACGCCAGCGCCTACTTAATATATACAAGAAGCTCTACAACACAGTACATATCTGCTTGTCCCGTTATCCGAAGAGAACAATAGCTGCTCAGAAGAAGAGAGTTTTTGGTGTTGACGATAGGGGGGTGTAGACTAAATAATTATACAATCAAGGCATTATCCGGCTTAGTGTGGACATGGCCTTAGTTTATGCAATGTGTAAAGGAAACAAGGCAGACTACCTGGTTGCAATCAAAACAGCACTTGGCAGCTCATTGAGGGAAGTGGGCAAACTACCACTACAAGCCTGTTTTAATGGTAGTAGATGCCATGGCGTTCATTCAGCATTACCAATATCTTGGGAGTATTACCTTCCATGAACTGCAACGAAAATACTTGGGCCAGCTCCCTCCCAGAGCAGTGTGACTGAATCCATTTAATCCAACCTACCCAGCACAACTGATTTTGGGAGACAACTTGTCAATGATAAATTGGTGGCAACAATGATGCTGAAAGAGGTAAAACCTCAGAACTCAAGCACAGCAAATACTGCTGGTGCAAGAAAAGCATGTGTTTCCAAGGATGCTGCTGTGCAAAAGCCAGTGTGATGTGTGGCATAGTTTCAAAGATTTTTTTCAAAACCCTCTCAACGTGACTTTTATCCCTTTTACCTACCACTCTGATTTGTTTCACATTATATGAGAATGTTTGGTAATGAAACTCTGTGAATAACCAGCTTCCACAACAGTGACCATTTGTGACATTTCCCCCTTGTACAGGATGTCAGTGACACTCTTCTAGACATCTGTCAGGTCAGCATTCTTACCCATGAATGCATAGAGCTTTTAGAGTTTCAGGAAACCTTTAAAACTATTTTAATTAGTTTAATTATATCATGATACCATAACTTTCCCATAGTTAACTCAGAATGTAAAACATTTTCTGAGACACTGAGTTTTGGATTTTCATTATCTGTAAGCAATATTAATTAATACTACATTGACGAAAGCATTGAAATATATTTTCTTTATGTGAAATGAATCCATATAATCTATGAATTTCCTCAATATAATGCATTTGTCGATAGGTCAACATATATGGCAAGATAGTAAACAGTAAACTTAGTTAAGTTGTTTATAAATTAATGTTGCATTCACACCATCCCTGTTTTGTCAAACTCTAGTTTGTTTGCCCGGAAAGTTTGGGGAGGTGTGAATGGGCAATCGAACTATGATTCGGACCAAACAAACAACTCTAGTCCGCCTAAAAGCGTCGGTCTCAGTGAAATGAACTCTGCTTTGGTTCAATTGCATGTGTAAATGGTAAGCAGACCGGGGCCGCACCAAAAGCAGTAAGTGGATTATTGTACGGGGCATCCTTGGTAATTATGATCTAAACAACCACTAATGCTGTAGAGATAAATAATAGATCTTGTCCATACATTTCTCATCGTCTGTATAAGGAGGCCATCTGTACTGGAAATTGTATTCAGGCGGTGCTACACTTTGCCCACTGCTCAAATGGCGCAAATGGTTACTACTGCAATATTTATATGGCAAATTTGCCAAACACAACAGATCAATCCTAAAACCAATACAATCTGCTGCTCTTCCATGTTTCTTTACATTCAACTGTACTGGAAGTTCCCCTGTGGCATGAGGAAGTACAGCTCTACAACAGCACTACCACAGGCGGAGAGGTGAAATTGTTGCTCAAAGCTCTGGATTTTCTGATAATAAAAAGGCAGTGTGAATGCGAACCGCAGCAGCTAAAAATATCAACAATGTTGCAGTTTGGGTCTCCAATCGAACCAAGTCTACGGGACTATCAGGTGTGAATGTCAGTGGGCGTTAATTTACATCTGAGATGATCAACACTCATTTAGTGTTCTCATGCAGCGCGTTGAAACTCTGATTAAAAAAACAAGCTAAATTCAAATTCTAAAATTACTGGTCCTTCTTCTCTACAATACATTAGATATCAACATGAGACACTGGAAGATTTGAAGTCATCGAACCTGACAAAGATTGCAAAATTCGATCACAGGTACAAACGTGCGACTCATCTAAAAGAAGCCATCCTTAACACTGATTGTCTTAAACGCTTCTTTACCTTGACCTCCCTTGTCAGAGGGCTTCCCTTACCTCATCCACAATTTTCTTCAGCAGTATTTAATGCCATTAAGTGTTGGGTAAGTTACTTTAAATTAGTAACTTACTTATTACTGGTTACCTATTTCAAAAGTAACTCAGTTACTTTAGGTTACTTATTATTTTCAAAGTAACTAGTTACTAGGGAAAGTAACTTTGTTTTTACTCAGAATTATTTTACTAATGTGTTGTATTGGTTTTATGTTTAACTTTTTTATCTGTTTGATTTAATCTCTTTCCAATTTTTCAGAACTCTACAAATGCAAACATCATTTTGGGGTTGACAGTGCTAAAAATCTAATAATTTTACTTAGTATCACTACAAAGAAGCAGTGGATCACAAAATATGACTTACAATATCTTGTTATTTTGATAGGTATATTTATTTTTGCAACTGAAATGGGTAGATTTATGTAACCAGCAAAATATGATATTGTTACTCACTGTTTTCCTTTGCAGGTCCTGCACCGATAGGGTTAAAAACACATTAGCTAATGCTAACGTTACTATGCACCGGAGGTACTACAGCCGCTTGAAATGTCCGAAAACCTTAAACCGTAGAGTTTGTACTAGTAACAATTTAATTTCAGCTATCTAAAATTAGAGTTTGTCCTAGTAAGAATTCAGTTAATGTTAATTCTGGATAGGAATAATGTGTTTGTGATAGGAGCCACTGTAAACCCCACACACATGAATGGGAAATGTGATGTCATTTGTCCTAGGAAGAATTACATTTTGGATATCCGTAATGTGCATATATACTAAGACAAATTTATTTATGGATATCTAGAATTGTATTTTCTCCTACACTAAAAAAAACAAAAAACTTTTCAACCAAATGCTTTGGGTTGATTTAGCAATAATGAATTTTGTTGAGTGAACTAAATGTAAACATGTTGGGTCAACGTAATACATTTAGGTTGCTTTAAGGCACAAACATAAACAGCAGGGGATGGACTAAAACTCAGAAAAGGGCCTCTGTTTTCTGAGCACCTTCACTAACCACTTTGCTACACAATAACTCAAAATGTTGTATATAATAATATAGGTATGACTTCATTTCTAGTGTTAACCCTAACCCTAAACAACTTTGACATCGGGTGCATTAGCGCTCATTCTTGAGATGTGTTCTGAGTTTGGTGAGTTTAACCATTTGCTCCAGGAGCTGCTTATAGATGAGGTTCGCTTTCAGCGCTTCTTCCGTCTGTCCCGCTCCAAATTTTCTGACCTCCTAAGCCGCATCGGAGCTCAAATCTCGTACCAGGAAACTAACTATGTGTGCTCTGTTTCTCCTTAGGATTGCCTGTCCATCTGTCTTCGGTAAGTGTTATTTCTGATTTTTGAAAATGCTTTTTACTGGACCGTGCTTCATGTAATATACGTCTATAGTGACATCACTACAGTGAGACGATCTGATTGGTTGATGCACTGCGTCAAGTCCGTCAAAAGTTCAGCTAGCTGAACTTCTGCGCTGCTTGCGTTTGCTACATTCCCGCTTGAAACGCAAGTAACGCTTCAAAAGTTGACTGAGCCAACGCACACAACCCACCGCAGAGACTCTGACCGACCTCTGACGTAATCGACCATAGACTTTACATGTAATCTTACCACAACTGACGCTGGCATTTGGGGAGGTGTGAATGCACAATTACAGCAACCTAATTGTATTAGGTTGACCCAACATGTTTACATTTAGTTTGCTCAACAAAATTAATTATTGCTAAATTAACCCAAATCAGTTTAGTTCACTCAACAAAATTCATTATTGCTAAATCAACCCAAATCAGTTGAGTGGAAATGTTTTTTTTGTTGGTTTTTTTTTTTGAGTATAGGAAGAATTGATTGGTAGACATGTGGAATATAAATCTACTATATTATTAAATGTTAAATCGGCTTGCCGTACATCCTCCCCTGCTGCACGGTCTGCTCCGTGCTTGCCTTGCAGGTGCTGCACTGTTCTCTCTGCTGGTGTGTCAGTGAGTGAGCTATGTCCATTTTCTTTATTAGCTCAATTAAATATTGGTATTTTATTTCTTACTTCTTTTTCTCGAAGCTCCTTCTCACGAAACGCTTTCCGTTTCTGAGCACTGCTCTCAAATTTATTTTCCATATTTATTTACATCTAGAGGACCATGCCCTGAAATTCGTCTAAACTGTTTGATTGGGTAGGTCATGGTGCAATGGGAACTTTAGAGACCCCATTGGTAATGTAGGTCACTTGTAATTTGGATCAATCAGCAGCCTTAAATTAGCATATAAGATGATTGATAGCCCCCTATAGCGTCAGAGGCCCCTGGCCACCGTCCTGGTTAGCCTGTGCATTAAAGGCAGGGTATACGATTGTGGGAGCACTCCTGGAGAGGGCGTTATTGCAAAATGAAAAGTCCCAACTCTTGCTTCATGCTCTCCCCATAAACCGCGCCTCAATAACACAGGCACACGCAGCCAGCATGGTCTCGTTGGGTCTCCGCCACAGTCAACAACTCGCAGGACACAAGCCATTTCAACCAAAGTCACAAAATATAACGTGATCTCACCTGTCCAGGAGAAAATCAGCAAACAACGCATTGGTTAGCAAGCCCTTACCTTGAGTTGACGCCACCGTGTAAATGCAGCAGCTGCGATGCAGATTCGACTTTTGGCACGCTCTTCGTTGGCTTTCTTCTTTCTGATTGCTTTTTCCACAACAGCTTTGTGTTTCGATTCGTTTTGGGAACCTAATCTGCACTAACTTCGAAATAAATGCTTCACCAAACAAACACGTGGGATACTGCAGCTAGCGCAATCAATTTATCTGTTGGTGCGATAAGGTAGCGCAGGCTCACTTCCTGTTTACAGGCTAGAACGAGCGTTGCGTGCACTGGAAAGGGGACGGTGCTGGAACACGGAAGCTTTGCTTACAAGCCTCTTATTTTGGACGGACCGTGGAAGTTGATTGGATGAGGTTTTCCAAGGGTTTCTCGCTATAGAAAGAATGAAAATTACTCGGATAATTTTAAGAACTCCTAACTTATAGGTTGCCACTGGTATATGAAGAGCATTTTTTGCAGTTTAAAAAAAAAGTGTCTTAAAATTAAATCATATACCCTGCTTTTAAGGTGGCCTTGACTGCACCATGAAGACCTCATCTTTAGCAATGACAGGCAAACAAAGTATTTTCAGCCTCAAAAGAGAAACAAAATAAATAATAAAAAAATATTTTCAGCCTCACAAAGAAAAAACTAAATAATAAAAAGTATTTTCAGTCTCAAGAAGAGAAAGTAAATAAATAATAAAAAGTATTCTCAGTCTCATAAACAGTCAGCGCTTAACCAAAAAATGTCCAATATTGCCAAAAGCCTACATCACTACCATTAAACCTGATGGGCTGTCAAGATGGCGACAAGGAAATGTAAACAAGTGCAAGCTGCGTTAATACTCTTGCTTCTAGACTGTTAATCAAATGGTAAAAGAAAGGTGAGGAAGATGACGAAGACAAGATGAACCTGGACACACTCATAGCTGGGAAAGAGGGGAAGTTTGGGATACCCTTTTCTTCAAAACGATTTTGAGGTATAGCTTTGTTTTGTATTAGACTAGCCAACACGTCACTCACAGGGTGCAATTTAATTGGTCAATGGCAGACTGGAGTCGTAGAATTTTTGACTCTGGCTGAAGACCGCTGAGGGCTGGTTTGTAGGCAGCACAGCACACTGCACAGCCAAAGACCAATGAAATACACTCATACTCACCATTTTTCATCATGACTCTTTTCATGACGAAAGTAAAGGTCTAGGACAGCCATAATCACACACTGTGATCCTGGCTTTAGGCACACAAAGTAACGAAGAACGACCCAAATCCCAGTAATGATAAACGTGGTACTGATTTTTACAAACTAACTTGTGCTTGTTACCACATTAATAACGTAGTTACTGTAACTAATTAATTAATAACGCGTTAGTCCCAACACTGATGATATATAGTTTTTAGCATATTCTCATAACAGCAATAAAAAAAATGTAAATCCTTCCTGTACATTTTAATATCTTCACAAATATTACATTTTATGGATTTTAAACATTGTCAGCATAAACTTTATGATCTTACGACATTACTTCTCTGATGCTTATTAGCGATGGCAACAGATTAAATTTACAACATTCACTTTGGTGTGAGTTTACTTTCTTTAAAATGAGGGCACAGTTCTTAACAAAATTAGCATATTTCATAACAAAATTAGTGTTAAACAGGTTGGGCACGGAGTAAAATAATGCTATGGAGAGTAAAACAGTTATCAGAAGCACCTCACATTTCCAAAATATTTTCTCACTTTCACAAAACTCTATTTTTTTCTTCCTACACTTGCTTCTCTCATGTTCCCCCCATCTGACTTCTGAGCGCTGCGCTCTCTCCTTTCTGCATCTGCGCCTTCTCACTTCCAAATTTCTTCAGCCGTGATGTGACCGATCCAGACTAGATTAAACAATGCACGATTTTACCTCCAGTGTTTCTGGTCTGCTTTTACTGTTAAATGAAAAAGAAAAGCATGCTCCTTTACTCAGAATTCTAAGATTCTAAGATTTTTGTGTAATTTCTTACAAAATTAGCTATTATTGATTATACTATTATACTTTGATTATACTATACTATTATAGTGAGAAAAGATTTTGGAAATGTGAGGAAAAAAAGTGATTGTTGTGATGACCCACCACTAGGGGTCTCTGTATTTGTTTTTTTCTTTTTTCAGGTCTGTCTGCCATTAGGGTGCTTACACACCGTACGCGATAGACACGAACAAAAAGCGTAACACGCCCCCAGCTGATCGCCATAACATTCGCACCTTGAAGCATGTCCAAAGTGAACTGGCCATTTTCACGTGCATGAACCGGAAATGTGGAAGTACCCTGACCATTAACGCTCTGCTGGCCTCCTTTTGCTGTTTGTAAAAGTTTATATGTGAGCGGTGCGGGATGTGCTTTGGTGGAGACATTACCAGGCCTGGGTGTCTGGGTGAGGAAGCTGTTTTGCGGCCACAACGGCTCTTTTAAGAGCCACCCACAAATCTCTTAAGAGCATCCCTGTCTAAATAGTTTAACCTATTTATGATGTTTATTTTTTTATTCCTGCCTCTGTATAAAAAACAGCTGGTGTCATGTAGTTTGGGGTGATTAGCCACAATGTTTATCAGTTTACATGTCCTGCTGAAGCTGTAACTCCATTCAGTCATGGCATCACTGACACCCCTCAGCTGATTGGTTGTTATGGCGCGACTTGAAGCTGTAGTTGAGATTTGTCCGATTTCTGCGGCAGACATAAAATGCAGCGCGTGTTTTGGGTCGCGCCTGAAACACATCAGCCACAATACTTGGTCGCGTAAATCAGGCAGAAAAGCTTTTTCGCGACACAAATCTGTTTCTGACGTGTAGTGGATTCCCAAGTCGTGCTTAATCACTCTCCACTGATTTTACATGTAAATCGGACTCTCTGGTCGTGTCTATTGCGTTTGTTGTGTAAGCACCATTAGTACCAATTAGGGGCACCTGGGCCTGGTGAGTTCCTGCCCCTTCAAAAGGTTGCTCCTGCCTTTTTACAGGTTTGTTCCTCTGTTCAGTGAGGAGTACACCCTGGCCACCCCTAATTCTTATTTGTTTGTTTGTTTGTTTGTTTGTTTTTTTGGAAACAGGTCCACTCATCCATGCACTCTTACATTACTGATTAAACTTGTTTTTTTTTGTTAAGTTAAATGAATAATTTCTTATTTATACTACCACCTTGGTTGTCTCTCTCTATTTGTTGTGGGCCTTGAGCCAGCCTGTAATATTGTATACACCCTATTACAAAATTCCTGTGCTTATGATAACTGTTTTACTCTAAACAGTATCATTTTACCCTCTCCCCAACCTATTTTATGCTTATTTAGTTATGAAATTTTGCTCATTTCGTTAAGAATTGTGCCCTCATTTCAAAGAAAGTAAACTCACACCAAAGACTATATTGTCCTTAGAAAAATATTGATTATCATCAGGTCAGACCTCAAAGAAAATTTGTAATGTCTGTGAAACACCTTTTAGTTAAGGTCTTGGAAGAAACTTTGGTACATTCCAATGTGGAAAAAAAAAAATTATAAGAGTTTAAGGTTATGGTGACAATTAACTTAACCCACACTCAATGATCAAGAATCAGGTTTTGTATTCAGATTTGGTTTTCCTTATAAAGTTCAGTCTATACTTTTAGGATACACAGCGCTTTTAAAAATCCTCTACCTTAACCATTTCACGTGTTAGGATTGTATTATAATCTGGACACAAGCAACATAGTGTGTCTCAAAAATGTATAAAAATCGTATGATTTCAAGATGAACCTGAAATAGTTCCGATGTTTGCTTTTATGCTTTTAAAAAGTCTCAAACCGAAAACTTTGATTACGCAAAAAAAAACCCCAAAAAAACCCAAAGTCAGTGGGATAAGAATACTATTGTTTTATGAAGAAAAGTTAGGGATGCTCTTGTTCAAGAATTAAATGAAAAAACAAGCAACAAGAAACTGTCAGGGGCTACATATATCTTAAGTGAGGCTTAATAAATAACACGACCCATTTTAAGTGATTAATTATTTGTTTATTTTTATTTTTTTCTTTGGGAATGTTTTCTACTTAGGTCCTTTTTGGTACATGCAATACAAAGCCCTACTGGTCACTAAGTTTTGTGACCATGCAAGCAAAATATCATCTGTTCACTCATATCATTTTATTTTGTTCCATGAAAGACAAATTAAGATCAATATTATTTTCTAAGTCTGGCTTTGAGGAAAAAGGGTGTAAGGGAAGAAGAATTTAAAGTTAAAAATAAGCAAAAAGCACTCATCATGTTTCCACCAGCATTGAATTATATATCCATATTTACATTTTAAAGCATTTAGTAAATACAAAGTCTACAATCTTCCATTGATCTCTAGGATTATTGAAAGAGCTGTGTTTCAACATTTGAATAACTTCCAAACAATGTCAAACCATTTTGATATTCTTCAATATGTTTTGCATGCACACCACAGCCCTGAGATAGTCCTCATCAAAGTTTTCAGTAACATCTACATAAGAACAAACTGTGGTAGAACCAAAGTGCTGGTACTTTTGAATCTCAGTGCAGCATTTGACTCTACTGATCATGATATTCTAATGGAGTGACTGGTGAACTGGGTCTTATAGCCCTTTTACATTTGGGTCAGCTCGGTCTGGTACGGGTTGCTTCTGCCCCGTTACAGAGTGTTTTATACTACCCCGAGTCTACCCTTTTTTCGGACTACCTCCTGAGTGAGGCCGAAGCGGGCCGAAGCGACCCAACATGCTCACCTATGGACTGATAGGTCCTTTACAGTGATGTCACTGTCACTCCTACCTGCGTAGCGCTGGCAACTGATTGGCCGGGTGTAGTGATGTCAGAGAATCGCAACTGATTGCTCCGTAATAAACAGTCGACCGGTAATGGTAATCATTTGTGAAGTGCCCCAGGACTCTGTCATGGCCCCCCTTCCCATTTAATATCTACATTCTCCTTCTAGTTCAGATTGTAACGACCAGTTATCTACCACAACTATCTATATGATACTCAACTGTTAATTAGCTTTCAATAAGCCCGTAAAAAGGCACAGTCTCTGATGTTTGCCGACGATACTTGTCTTTTAATGTCCTATTCAAACTTAGATGTCTGTATATATATATATATACACAGTGCTCTGCATATATGAGTACACACCACTATGTTTCTCAGAAAGCCTTTAGCTTCCTTTCAGAATCAACATTTTACTATGCTTCAAAATACTCCCACAAATGTGGGTCATTGATTACAAACAAGATTTGCCCTTGTTGCAAAAATGAGTGCACCCCAATTATAATCCTAGGAGAAAGGCCACATTTAAGACTACAAACTTCTAATTAACAGGCATTCAACCACAGGTGAGTCTAATGATTCCTTTAAGAGGTGTCCAGCAGACAGGTGACAATAAAAGGCCATTACTTAACAAGAAAAGCCCTTCCCATTTCATGCTGTCAGTAATGGCGCACCATGGAACAGAAATCTGAGAAAATAAATAATTTCTTTACACAAAAAAGGTGAGGGCTACAAGAAGATCAGAAAAAGCTTTACATATCAGTCAAAATACTGTAGCAAAAGTGATAAAAAAATGTGAGAAAGATGGAAGTACAACCATCCTACAAGGCCGTCCACCGAAGTTAACATCTCGACAGGAGCGTCTTCTGATGAGAAGGGTTGAAGAAAATCGCCATGCAAGTTCACTGTAGTGAGCTAAAGCAGTAGAAAGCCAAACTGGAGTGACCGTTTTTCTGCACACTGCAGAGGAATGGCATGCATGGGTATCGTCCATGAAGGAAGCCTCTCCTAATGCCCATGCACAAAAAAGCTTGGTGCTGTCCTTAAAAATCATGGTGCTCATACAAAATACTAGATGTAGTAGTTTTTGTTGCAGGGTGTATTCATTTTTGCTTCAACCAATTTGAGTAAAATTTAAGATTTTGTGATCTAAATTAGATTTTTAACCTTAATTTGCCTCAAACAAAATTTGTAGGTGTTATTGTAGGTGAAAAAATAACTTTCAATGAGTCATTATTTTATAGTTGCATATATCTGTACATAATATATTGCACAGTGTTTGGGGTGCTACCTTTCAGTCATGTGTTTATAAGATTCTATTGATTCAAAATACATTATTCACATACATTTTTTTTCGTTTTTTCCTTTCTTTCCTTTCCTTTTTCCTTTTTTTTCATCAGATATCCAGACATATATAACAAGACAATGTAGTGACCTTTTTCTGCCATTTTGCAGAATGTCAAGTAGGCAAAGTACACCTAAATATAGAGGGCCTTTTCTTTGGAATGAACAACCATAAAGTCATCTTTTTCTATTTGTCCTGTCTGGCAGTGTGGCACTCAGAATTGGTGTCTGAGTACCAATTACAAGCCTTACAGATTTACTTTCTCAAGCAGAGCATTACAGCTTTTGCTATAGCACTCCACTTGAAATATGTGTCAAAAAAATCTTTATTAGAAATTGCTGTGGGTTTAATTTTTTTGAAGTTATGGACACGGAAATGGAAAAAAAAAAGATAGGAGAAAGAAAGAAGATGAAGAAGAGAGGGAGTAGATGATACAAGAGAGGAAGGGGAAAAAAGAGAACCGAAGAAAACATCCCAGTATTTGAAGGCAGAGAGGTGAAAAAAAAAGACAACCAATAAAACGAAGCAACATAAAAAAAAATATATATTATTATAATATAAACTAAATACTACACCTTCACAAGACAAAAAAATGGGTATATAAATACAACAACAATGTCACTGAAAAGCTCTTGGCACCAATTATCTATTGATGATAACCTCAGCCCAATAGTATATCTGTAAACACTGATATCCCCACTCCTATGTTTGTGTGTAAGCATGCTGCTGCATCTACGTTTTTCCAATACAAGTGTTTGATAGCTTGTGTGAGGAGCCGTCAATCCACCCTACAGGAATTGATGCAGACATGAAGGAGGTCAGGGATACAGACACCCAGAGGGGCCCAGAGTCTAGGAGCCCAAGGCGGACACTGCAGGGCTGACCGCTCACCCCAAGAGAGTAACAGAGGGAAGCCCCAGGGGAACATTCAGCAGCTACAGTGCAGGGGCCAGGGAGGCCGCATTGATGAGCCCACGGGCTCCGCCAGCTACTCCAGAGTTGGCCCGGTCCAGGTCTCGGAGACCCTAGAGACCAGGTGCCCGACCAGGAATTGGCAAACAGGGGTTCTCTGTCGCTGGCCAACACAAGCCGCCACCGCCTCCATCGCTGACACCCTTGCCCCCCAGGGGTGAAATAGTTCATAGTTGTTTTTTGGTGAGCTATTTCCCTCAGAATACCGGCATTCTCCTATTGTTATTAGTACATTTTATTCTTATAAGAGTTTGTATTATCATATGTTTACACAAAGCACCGCAGCAATTTGCTATTATTGTAAATCTGCTAAACATTTGGAAATAAACCCCTTTCTGATTCTGATCTACAGTACATACATTTATCTGTATAAAATGGCATCCCTGAGTTAGCAAAAAGTGGACCATATTGTACTTTACTGAAACACAATGCATAACCAGTGTGGTGCTAATAAAGTTCCTGTCAGCTGTGTTATTTTTCCAGTTAAATCAAACACAATTTCATGGTTGACAAGACAGAAGAGGATTAACACCCAATTTATATACCTTTAAATGAAAGTGTTAATGCTTAACTTCTAATCCTCCCAACCCTCCAGGCATGGATGTGTTCAGTCTGCTAGTTTGACTCAAAATGTACCAACTGGCCCGAATAGCTGATGAATAAAATTAAGACTGAGAGCGTGCAAAGGCTACAGGGAAATCAAGAGTTGTTGTACCCCGCAGCTAGAAGAGGAACTTGACAGTGTCAAAGGATTATGTACTGTGGGACTAACAATACTAATGGCACTTCTTTTGCATTATGATAATTGCCAAGACAAAATTGCCACGTAATTCCTCCCTGTTTCTAATTATTGGGCTCTTCAATGCAAGCTGGCAGTGGGAGCAGAGGATTGGCATGCAATTAAACTCCTGCAATTATGGTCCTATTGTAAAGCACAGTTTTACCAAAGATTTGAAGGGCAGAGAGTGATTGCTCAATGATGCAATTAAATGCAGAATAAAACTTCCACAGACCTCTGAACATATCCTGTAAAGTTCACTGCCGTGTTTCCTAACATTAGTCATCAGGCAAGAGACCTAAACAGGGTCTTTTAGGGAAGTCACTTATCTTTGCTTACGCATTTATCTCTTCACAAAGCATCACGTTTGGTTAAGCAGATTCTTATAGTCAAATTTCTCTTTTCGTTCTTTACAGAAATAAATGAATAAATAATGTAAAAACAAGAATTTGCATGGAGACTATTTCCATGGAGGCATGCTGGGTTAGATTACCACTTCCTTCTCCAGCGTGTCAGACTGTGCTTTGACCCGATGCAAATATGTGCATTAGGAAGTTTAGGAGTACAGAGAACATGGCCATCTGGAAATTCAGTGCCAGTGAGGTGTATATGAGAGACAAGGGGGGAAAAATAGATACAAACCAATTAAATCCTCATTTTGTTGTTAACTATAAATTAAAGAAATTAATTTTGATGATGAATTTTGATGACATATTCAGCAAAAAATTACAATGGGACCAGGAACAAGTGATTAAAATTTGGGAGTGATTCAGTTCACCATCTGGGAGGGACTTTCCTTGACGGAGGTTTGTGATCTCTGAGTGCTTTTCTTGTTTAGACATGTGTTGGGGATATTACCAAGAATGTAGTCATGTGGCTATTTAATAGTCAAAGGACTTCTTATGGCAGTCAATAAGGTTAATAATTTATGGAAAATTATTATTGTTCGGGGCACCACCTTTATCAGGAACTATTTTAATAGCCAAATGTCCATATCACTCTCATAATCTGAAGGAATGAATTATTTACAGTTACTGACTATAAACTCAATATGTGTGTGCTGAATCAAGAATGACAGCAGTTACTTTCCAAAAATACAAGATTTATTTTTAAAAATAGAAAAAGAAGAAAAAAAATTAATTCACCAATCTAAGGGCACTACTGATTAAAACATATGAATAGTTAAAATGAAAGAACACAAAGATGAATGTGTAATAAGATGAGAAAATATTAATTCTGATATGATTCCTTTAGGAACCAAGGCTTGATCTGATCAGCTGCTGGAATAAAGCTAAATTAGTTTCACTAATTGTAATTAGTTCAACCAATTTAGCACCAGTGGTTTACCTCTAAACCAATAAGCAATGTACGAAAACACAAAACATTCTTGGATAAAGAAATGTTATGTTTAAAACTTATCTGGATAAGAGTAATTAACCTTTGGACAATTACTTAAATCATGGATTGATCACAACAGTAAAATAATCTAATTCCCATATTTTGATCAAATAAGGGGAGTTCAAACACGGCTAATTAGGTTAGTTTCTGTTCTTAAACAGTCTATGTTTATACCGAGTTCTATTTGAACCGTTAACAGCTATCTTTGTTTATGAAATGCCGGCCTAAACCAAAACGTAGGCTTGGTTAGTTTTAGCTGTCTGGCTCAAATACATTTATTAAACATTAAACAAAGAAAATGAAACTCTTGTTTGATTGAGTAGCTCAAGTTACAGGATTTAAACGACTCTTTGTTGGGAAAAGTCTTTTGAAAACACTGATTAAAACTTCAGGCCGAGGCCTGGTTTACCCAAAGATAGCACATGAAACATAAAACGTTAACAATAAAAAAAGGAAAAACCTTTAAAATTAGTTATCCTAACTAATTTGCCTCTGCCCAAACAGACCTTATGAAAGTTTAAAGTCCTCAGAGTTGCTGCAAGTCAATGAGGAAAGGGGGGACCTCAAGGGAGTGTTAGCCAGCAGGCTAAAAAAAGATCGCTAATCTGGCTATCAGCGGTTTGGAAGCTCCTGGCTCTGGCTTCCTCCTGGTTGGCTGCGTGGAGATCGGCATCCACCTTTTTAACAGTACCTTTTTGGAGCTCTCCAGTTCGGTATTCACCTCTTATCGGCTCGGGGCCGGCAGCTAAATGCGGATTCTGGTTGGTTCGGCTCACACATGGCTCACAGCTTCCATTTCTCAGCAGTTGGGAGCCTGAAACTCAGAGGGGTTTCGTCGGGCTCTGGGGATAAACAGCGTCTTTCTTTACCAATGTTCAAAATTCACCTGGAGTGGTCTTTGGGTTCCTTTGGAGCAAGTTTCTGCCAGCGAAGGAAGATGGTTGGAGATGATCTTCTGTTGCTCCCTGGCCTGCAGAACGTCAAAAAATGTATTATATGAGCATTTAGACTTAGAAACACCATATGCACTGCACAAATCTCATACTGATATAATATCCACATAAATTCTTCTCAATTCATACAACAATGAGCTGGCAAGAGTATCTAACCTCATATTATGCCATGCTAAAGCTTTGACTGCACTGACGAAGATTCACAGCAAGCAAAATGCCAGAAGATGCTCCAACTGGAGGGCCAACCAATCTATTCATTTATTTATTTTTAGAATTTTACTCCTTATAGCCTTTTAATACTTGAGTGGGCATCAAACTTCTCCCCAAATATGTTTATGTGACTATTACATATTAGAATGTGGCATGAAACTGGCACTTTACTTAATAGGACTTCAAGTTTCATAAATAATTCTAAACAAAAATGAAAGGTTATTTTAACTTCTTTGATATCAAATAATAGTGACACTTCTATCATAAAAAGGAAAGCCCTGCAACATCGGTTTTACATTTAAATCGTTTTTGTTTTTTTTTACTTCTAAGTATGACTTATGTTTTTTTCTGCAAACCTGTGTTTTTATTGTTTTGTTTAGTTTATCTTACTAAACCTGGTATAGTGAGACAAAAGTGAAGACAAACATAAGAAGAAAAAACTAGAATTCAATTCATCATATGAGAGAGTAGCATGAAGGTTAAGAAAAAAATATTTTCCACATTGATTGCTTTTTGTCAAGTCTGGAGCGATTTGACCAATATCTTGTATCTCTTGGCTCCTTTAATGTCCGTCAAATCGCACCCCTGTCAAATTCGAACAGATTTAATCTTTGAGCTGAGTACAGCACAGAGGCATTGTTGCATTAAGCATGCAATGCAAATTATTTTATTTCAAAGCGCAGTGGTGCCAAATTTGGTATGGAGACCCCCCACAAACAACTTAACCTACAGCTATACATAATGAATCTATTTTTTGCTGATAGATCTGGATTGTCATGTACAAACCAGAGTCCAGATGTAAGTAAGTGATACCTAACATACACACACACACACACACACACACACACACACACATATATACATTGCACTGGTGCTAGGATAATATTTTAGAATATAAATATATTTTTTCTAAAAACTAAACAAACACTGAGTGTATAGTGAAACCCAGAAAAAAAATTTAACACAATTATGTACTAGTCGCTATCTATAAACAAATAGCCCTGGTTATTACAGTACCATTAATTGTTAACCGATAATCTAGGAGATTGTCTTTCTTACAGTAGTATGTCTAATGGCTAATTTATAAACACATTTATAAAGTAGTTTTAATTCTTCGAAATTCAGGAAGACCTCTGAGGCATTCATGAGCTTTTTGCATTCATTACAACACGGCAAATTAATCCTTAATGTAATTGATCAAGAACTTATTTTTCTTTATCAAGTCCATTAACTTTCATCCCTAGGCCAGACAAAACAAAAGCAGCAAACACATGCTGTTTTTAAATGCCACTGCCAACAGAAAGTAAAGATAGTTCAATTTATCAAAATGTCATTGAAACAAATAAACCTGAAAGCATTAGGCAATATGTTCCACCTATTTCAATTAAAGGCAGGCAAAAATCCTCCTATATCTGTGTGAGCCTTTAAATCCAAACATTTGTTTGAAGGTGCAGCAGCTTTGAAACACTATTAAATCTTAGTTCAAATGCTTTTTTTTCTGCTGCATTCTATCTATCTTTTCAGATGGTACTATTTATTTATAAATGTATATATTTTCTGTATAATCCCCTCCCTTTTGGCTACATCCTACCTGTGGCTCCATTTCTTTCATGCCCCTCCCTCATGTCTGTCCTGTTCTTTCAAAAACATCTTCAGTGAAAGTTTCTTGGCCCTGTGTGTGACACATCTGCATTGCAGCACTGAGTGTATAAGGCAGCAGCTGGAGGACAAGAGATGGAGACGCATGGCTTGAGACGGAGGATTAGAGAGACTTATCAGTCATTTACCCAAATAACAGAAGTCTGAGTGACAGTAAAATGTCCCTTTATGCATTGTTTGTTCGTATTGTTCTTGCTTTTGACGTGAAAAACATGCCCTTTTAAAATTTAACAATCTAATACAAACATAACCATTTGCACCTCAAAGTGCTGTCAAAGGGAAATCAAGGAGAGGGTCATCCACCCCCTCTTTCCAGCAAGCCTCTGAGCTTCGCTGTTATTAATGGCGTCATCATTTTTCCTCTGCTCACTCTATTTCCTTTTTGATAGCGGGGCCTGCTTCATCGTGTTCTGTCATGTTTCTGTAATTGCTCCAACAGCTTGCCTTATGCTGAGCGTATAGTTTGTGAGAGACTGTGCACACACATGCGCGTGCATGTGTGTTAGCTTGTGCATATGCATGTGTGTGTGTTTGTGTGAATGTTCCACAGCCTCTCCCCCCAACTAGGGCCGACTGTGAGTTTGTGGGGCAGAACCGAGCTGCAGGCGAGTTCCACACAGAGTGAAATGACAGCCTCCAGGCCACCATTGGTTGATGACCGTGAAAACACTTGCAGTTAACGTAAAGTGAGAGACCGGCTGTCACAGTGAGACACCGTGGTTACGTGCAGCACAACAAGCTGCTCTACAACCCGACTCTGCAGTGATGCTACAAACAGTTTGGAGCATTATAATTTACAACATCAACTATTTCAGACACCTGAAATATAGTGTCAGGATGCAAGGGAGAAAAAAAGCTAGTCGTATTTGTCAAAGAGTTTTTGAACAAATGGTTTTCTTTACTTAAATCCTAGAGAGGTAAAAGCAAAAAACGCCACAGGCAGCTGATGAACGAAGATGGTGGAGTCAGCGTGCTGAAGAGAATTCTGAGATTTTCAAAAATGCCAACCAAGGTCAAATAAAGTGAAGAGTAAGTGCTTAGAGAGCTACAGGTGCAGAGGCCAGCTATGTGGAGGAGGTGTAAAAACTTGGGTGACCAAGCATGAGCACCACCTCAACCCATCATTAAACGAGGGTACTGAAAGGAAAAAGGGTCCTCTTACAAAGGTCGATATGCAGCACTTTCACATGTTACGCCTTCAAAGAGTTTCACACGTATTTCACTGACACAAAAAAGGAAAATATGTCTTCTGCAGCAGAAGCCATGTGATTCGTCACATTCTGACAAGCAAACGAGTTCCTACACCTAATCCGAGAAACGATGCCCAAACCTCATATTATGACAAAAGAGTAATAATTAGAGAGCATCGTTTTTAATCCCTCTGTGGTTGAATTACATTTCTTTTACCCCCTGCCTTCTTCTATTGCTTTGTTACCTCATCTCTGTCATTTTGAACATACACATATGTGTGCACACATAAACACAGTTTATTACACAGTAACATTACCAGATCCCCTTAGGCAGCTGTGCATCTCTGTATGACTGATGAGGGTAATTTCTCCCAAACAACAGAATGATCACTTTAGCGGTGAGTGCGACAGACACTCCCTCCTCCCCCTGTCTTCTGTCTCTCCCGCTTTCCTTTTAGCTTACAAAAAGGCAAGAAAAAGAGAGACATTTGTTACACTGTCTCATGCAGTGTTGTGTTTGATGTTTTCGAAGATGAATAGCACCACTGTCTTATATAAATGAATTTACCCCCCCAAAAAAAGAAGAAAAAAAAAACAGTAAATCATTCAAACAGATCCAACAAATCTACTGATCTTCTGGTTAAATTCAGGCTCCGCTAATAAAATAGGTTTCTACTTCAGCTGTGGGACTTGGGGGGTTTCCTTATTTTTTCTTTGATTACCATAGGGATCCAATATAATACACATGCCAGTGTGAATTAGGCTCATATTATGGACCGAGAAAGTCACAGTGAGTTTATACTGTGCGTGCACTACCGCACACCAGGGGATGTACATAGCAGAGAGTAGTTAGGACTTGTCTGTTTCTCTCTCTCTGCCTTATAGGTTCAGCCTCAGTGGGCTGTCTTTACCCATTCTTTTATCTGTCAGTCAAACACAAAAACAAATCCACCTGTCGACCGGGTAACTGGGCTGAGCAGGGCAACGGCACAGCTGTCGGGGTTTGGCTCTGAGCAGCGGGGTGCGAGCCAGCGCCCTCCACTGGTGACAGAAAGTCCATTAGGGTACTTATTACCTCACCTGTCAACCCTATCTTTTCAATGGCACCCAAAAGCCAGGTTAATGAAGATGGTTACCATTACAGCACCTTGAACATGACAGTCATGCCTCCATGCCTTTTGTGGTCCTTGTGTCCTTGATCACAAGGGTTCCCCCGGCTTGTGACAGTATAACAATCCATGCGTTAAGGGACAGACATTTTTACTGCACCACTTGATTGCCCCAACAATGAAGCTATTAATGTTGCATTATGCAAATTGAAATTGCTGCAAACATCTAACAGGATAAAGGCTAAGTACAGTGCAATTTAATGCTGCTGACTTTCAGCAGCCCTTTGAAGGATGTTTTCAATTATAACACAGCTAATTTAATTCATTGTTTCGCAGCTGAAAATGCATTTTTAAAGCTTGACTGACTCTCTATTTCAGAACTCAGGTTCAATCAGTCATGTACATTAAACACTTGAACGTCCTCTAAAGAGATTGACAAAGTTGCCGGGGATCTGCATTTCAGATTTTAAAGGGACGCAGTAGCCCTACCCTTTTCTTTTCTCTCAGATGGCAGGCTTCAGTTGTGGAAGGGAGGGTGTTTGTCTAAAAGATGAAAAGACCTGCGCCTTTAAGAGGGCTGTCTCCCCTTTTCCTCTTGCTCCCCCACAGCCACACAGACACTCCTCCTGTGAGCATTTGTGAGGCAGCTCCTGTCCCTTATGTCTCTTTGTAGGGAACAGAGCATACTTCCCAGAGAATCACTGAAGACAAGATACAACCAAAGGGACTACACCCAAGCTGTACACATTTGTACATCCCTGGTCTCAGCTGAAGCGGATCCCAGACTGGACACGTGGAGAGGAAAGAAATACCAACTTGAGTAGGAGGAACATAATTCAGAAGTCTCAAGGAAAAAGTGGAAATTAACCCCCCCAAAAAAACAATCCTACAGGTCACTTCTGAAATGAAGAGAAGATGATCAGCAGGTCACACTCAGCGCTGGATTGGACCGTGAATGAAAAAGGTGGAGTCCTGATATGAGCTTTCAGTTTCTCTTTAAAAAAAGTTTTGTTAAAGAAGACCCAAAGTACACCGTAGTATGTGTAGAAATTATGATAAATTGCTAAGAATAAATTAATCAGAAGAATGAGGCTAAGTTTACTTTGTAGTGTTTTATTTTCTTCTTTTCATAGGAATCTGGAGCATTATCCGAATAGACATTGATGGTTTGAAAATAAGCAGGTCTTTAAAGAACATCTTGAAAAGTCCCAACAGTGCTTTTAATTCATCAGCCACACGTTTATCTTTTTT
This sequence comes from Apricaphanius iberus, assembly GCA_028564705.1. Lineage (NCBI taxonomy): Eukaryota > Metazoa > Chordata > Actinopteri > Cyprinodontiformes > Aphaniidae > Apricaphanius > Apricaphanius iberus. The sequence goes on along the minus strand of JAPXFQ010002722.1, from coordinate 728,248 downwards.
CTCCAGCTGTCTCTAAGAGGGAACATTAAAGACTTTGTTAATAGAGCTCTTGGGGAGAGGGTGATATTTCTTATACGAAGTCTTAAAACTTTACAACTGTTGACTGGAAAGAGACAGAACTGCCAAGTGTGTATGAAAATGATGTTACGCTGTATTCTATGAGGGAGAAGTCTGTGTCTGGACTAATAAAACTCTGAAACACGAGGGACTGCAGAAATGTTTACAGGATGTGGAGTTTTCAGTGGCCAAAATGAGTGTTCTGCTAACAGTAATGTCAAACAGCATCTAGGACTGGAGGTAAAGAGACCAAGCCAAACTGCTAATGGAGTAAATCAGGTGGCGTGCCCTTTTTATCAGGGTCAAACGTACACAAATGCTGTAATGCAGCCAGCAGTGTTAAACAATGTTTCTAATCCGGTGAAGCCTTCACTGTTGCCAGCTTCTCCAACAGCGGTTAAACTAGGCCAGGAAGGTTTCAAAAAAGTTGGCCGAACTGAGGAGGACAGCCCATGTCCCTTTCCAGGTCTGGCTTCTGGGGTGCTGGAGATGCGCGTCAAGGAGGGTAGTAAGATCCGCAACCTCATGGGATTTGCTATGGCTCGGATGCAAGGGGAAAAGACTGAAAGTGCGGGAGGTGGAACCGTCGACGGGCTCAGGCAGGTTGTCTTTACTGGGTCAGGTCGTGCTGTCACAAAAACCATCACCTGTGCTGAGATTATGAAACGAAAAGTTGGCTGCCTGCATCAGATGACCAAGCTAAGGTACAAAGTGGTGAAAGAAGTGTGGGAGAGTAACCAGGGGGCAGCATCTGAGATGACGGTGCACAGGACGGTACCTTCCATCAGCATACTTCTTTCTAAGGATCCTCTGGATCCAAAGGAGCCAGGCTATCAGCCTCCAGAGGCTTTTAGTGCATTGTGGGAGGACAGAGCAGAGACTGAGCCTGCAGGACAAACAACATACAAGAGACCTCTTGGACCGTTGCCATACAGCGGCTTCAGTCACTGTAAAAAGCTGTGTTCGGGAGAAGGAGTCACAGTCCTTCCTTCTAACTGACTGGCTGAACCCCTGTCACAGTGGAGAGGATTGAATCAGCAAAGTTCATTTGGAGCTGCACTCCACTCTAGCACAATGCTGAGACAATCAGAACATTCACTCAGTCAGAAATGTGCTTTTTTAGAAGAACTAAATCCCAATTCAAGCCTCAGTAAGTTAGTTTGACTTAGACTGAAAAGCTTGCTTCTGTAAAAAGAGCACTCACAGAAAAGATTTACGGACCCTGGCATCACAACTGTGATAATGTTGTGATTATCATGTTGTGTGCTGTGTGATATTGAACAGACTAAAATTATATTCCACAATGATAAGATAAAAAAAAAGCCATTGATTGCCCAAGTCAACTGTGGTTAAGTTATGGATAAAACTATTCACTGGTATGAAATCCTTTTTTTATATATCTGAAATTAAGCTTTTCAGAAAAGATTTTGTAATAAAATTAAAACAATTCAATAAAATTGGTGGTTAAATAAATGGAAAATGTTCAATTTTAGTTCGTCTGACTACCAATATTTGCACAAAAATAAAAATTTTCTTTCCACAATTACGTTTTTTTGTATTTTATCTTTTTATCCATACATCTCTATGCAAAGCTCTAATAGAACAACAACAACAAAATCACAGTGTGCTGATGTTTTGATAAAGTACCAGCAGTGAAATTTGTCTGTAGAAAAGCTGATTTAATGACAAAGCTGTTGATAAGGAGCAAACCAACCCAGCCTGACAGAAATGCCAGGGGGAGAAATACAGGGAGAGATTATCATTAAGATAACTATATAACATCACACAACACAGAGGAGAAAAGGGATTTAAACTAGGCTTGACAGAGCTTTACACTGCACTGTTGCTGCAAAATATGAAACCAATGCAATAAGGTATACTCCTTTTCATTTTGGCCTGCAGGGCGTCCTGTGTAGCAGTGTATCTTTTCTCATCTTTATTTCCTTCTCAATCATCTTTTCTCTCTAATGGAAAATATGTGAAAAACATGTGAAACGCAGATGTTTCCACAGCCACATTTTAAAACAGCAGCACGCAGTTTCTGAGATGGAAATAAATGGAATAGCTGCAGAACTTCAAATTTTTTTTTTATGCTTCGTCCTCCTGCTTTTACACCATTTAGATATTATCGTGGTTCAACTGAGTTATTTCAAAAGTTTCAACATACATTGCTTTAATTTGTAACAACTAAGCAGAATGGCCTTTTGTAAAGGAAAGAAAATGAAAATAGGATATAGAAATAAATGCTTTAAATTGTATTGGTTGTCGATTTCCTTTGCCTTTATTACCTGATAATTTTTTTATTATCATTTAGGAGCCATGTGTTTACATTTAGTATATTTACTCCTGAAAATATTCGAAAAATACTCTTTTGGTCAAAGTAAAAGTACTTATTTGGGGCCCATTATTCTGGCTAAAAATATAAAAAATACAGTTACAGACTGCAATCTCGTTTACTTTACAAAACAAAAAAACACAAAAAAAACATAACCGTAACAAAAAGTGATCACCCACCTTCTCAAATCCCATTAAATGTATCAGAGGAGAGCAGAACGACCAAGGTTGAACAAGAATTGCTGCGACTGCAAAACAGCTCACATGAAGCAAACTGTGTCCTCAAGACTGCCAGAAGGTTATCATTTCAGGTCAACATTATCATAGAGTTAACAGCTTTCACCCAGGGGCCTATGGGCCGGCCACTCTAATGTCCGGGTCAAAAAAATAAATAAAAATCCCTACAAGTAAATTTCAAATCGACCTGCATTTGTTATCATGTATTAAGGATTCAGGGCCAAGTGTGAATTGCAGATGGGTAATTAGGGATAACGGCAGAGCTTTACCTGAGTGAGAGAACAGATAAAACATACTGACAAAAACATTATCCCAGAGCTAAATCCAATGTGGCTGCCGCGAAATAGGTTGGTGGAGGAGTCAAATAAGTGCATTATAGGATTTTGGACAAGGTTATTCACAGACCGGGAGTCTGTTTGCCAGTATTCTTTGTTTTCAAAGATCCAATCTAAGTGTGTATAAAGGCAATATATATATATATATATATATATATATATATATATATACATATATAATACAGCGTGACTTTAGTTAATTTAAACAAAGTGGATTAAATACGTCAATTGTGTGTTTTGACTTTGGAAAAGACATATTGAAGGAAATAAAATAAAGGTGAATGACTGGCTTGTTTTTAAACTGAATTTGGAATGAACTCAATTTCATAGCTTTAAATGAATCTGACCTGCTTGGTAAACATATTGAGATGATAATCACTGTAATTTGGAACAATATAGACAAACTGAATAAAATTTTTCTGAAACTGTTATTAAAACACAAGCTAGCATGTCCATTATGTTTATTTATCTCCAAAAGTATAATGCAAGTTAAACATATTGTTCAGCTTTAATATGCACTAAATCGTGAGACAGATAGCGGTGTATATATTTAAAAAATATATTTTGTTACTGTGGACACAGATGTAAATTTTTTTTGACCAAAGTCAGTAACTAACTGTGTGCTCTGAATTTGAATACATTTGTTGTGAAGTTAACATAAAGAAAGTGTTGGCACTCCATTTCTTCTCTCTCTGCCTCTGCAGCAGATGAGAGTGAGGTCTTTGGGATGGCGTGGGAGTTCGCTATCTCCCAGCCTCCAGATGGCTCCGTCTTCTCTTATCTAGAAGAATGGGCGCCGCCTCAATTTTTCAACTCGCCTTATCTGGGAATCCTTTAAATTGAATATTTACTGGGCCTGTGTTTTCTTTCTGTCCTTCAGAAAGTCGACATTCCTTCTGGTTGTTCAGACAGGGCAAAAGGTTTTTCTCACTCACACACTTCCTTTGTTTATTTTGTCAAGCAATAGGACAGTGATTGATTTTGTGATTGCTGGAAGAGAATGGAAGGTTAAGCAGTTAGGCTTAGAGCTGGGGCCAAAAAGGGAATATGAGAAACAATAGAAAAATGTACATTACCCAAACATGACATCAGACACCTTCCATCTATGTCAGGGGCATCATAAAATATATTAATAATTTTCTAAGCAGCCTATTGTTTCATGCACAGCATACACAAGAGGATAAGAGTACCCTTAAGCAGCCATTGAAAACATCTTATTGCCATTTGACTGGCTGTGGTCTATCTGCATAAACAAGCTGTGCCACAGCTACTCCCTGGTAAGTGTCTGGAAATGTCTTTTCAAAACCATTTGTGAAATGTCTCCATGTTGGATTAATCAGTGCAGCTGAGGATGTAATTGCTGTGCTGAAGTGAAAGCTGTAAGAACAGATAATGAACACTAACTCCATGGCTGCCAGATTTCACGGCAAAATGAAATAGAAAATGGCAAGTTTGTAGAACAGAATGTCTTCAGCATTCTTTACGCAGATGGGAAATAAAGGTCCACTGTATTTACACAAGTAATAGGGATTAAACAATATATATTAAGGGGTCAGGAATTCTCAAAGTGCATTTTATTACAGTATGACAACTAATGTGTGTTTTTTTTAATATATAAGAGGGTGATATAAAATTATATGTGGTTTGAGATTTTTCCCAAGCTTTTAAAATAATCTGAGATTTTCTTTTTATATTTAGTTGTTGCCAATTCTGTATTTCTCATATCGGGTCTTGTTTAATTTATGTATACATATAGATACTACTCTAAGACATAATATGCAAAGAAAACCGAGTGTAGGGGCTGAGTATTGCCGCCCTCTAGTGACAAAAGAAAGTTATTCAACTGCCTATTCTAGTTGCCTATTCCGTTACAAAATGTTTAAAACGTCTCTGAAAGCTAGAAAAAAGGGAAGGGACGTAAAAAAGCCTGAAATTAAAATTTTCTATAAAACTAACAAACAAAAACGTTCTAGAGTATTTTAATTTGGGAACTTCAAAACAGTGAATAGCAAAAAAAAAATGTAATTAAAAGGTAGTTATTTTACATTGTTGGGTAAGTCTAGTTTAGTTTAATTTAGTAAAAAAAATAAAAACAAACTTTTCTAAGCAAGTCTGTCATTCAACTTCCATCTTAGAACTTTATACTGACCACAGGTGTAGGCCTACGTTTTAAGATACATTGTATATGCAAATGGGGGAAAAAATAGCAAAATAAATAAATTACAATTATTACTTATAGGGCTACAAGGTGCTAAGACAGAAAAAAAAATCACAATTAACCAATGCCTGTTGAGACAGGGGATTGTAAATATGGATCGTCACAATCTTATTCGTTACCAATCAACTATTCTAAAATCTATCTCTTTCTCTCTCCCCCCCTCTCTCTCACTCTCTCTCTCCCTCTCTCTCTCTCTCTCTCTCTCTCTCTCTATATATATATATATATATATATATATATATATATATATATATACATAGTGTATGTACATACTGTGGCTATGCCTCGATGTAATTAAAGATAAAGTTTTATGTAATTTTCTAAATGGTAAATGCAATATCTGCACTGTGCCAGTTCAGTTCAGTTTATTTATACATTTCAAATTCATCACAAATGTCATCTAAACACATGCACTTTTAAAAAAAAATTAAAAACTGAAAAATATGGTTCAGTGCATGTCATAATGAATAGAAATTATATTATTTCCAAATTCTTAAAATATAAATCGAATTATTTCTAACCCAGTTCAATTATATATTGCGCCAGGTGCGATTACTGGACAAAACACAGACCTCCAGCTGCCAGGAGTGATAAATCCCACAATGCATTTCAATTTCAACAGGAAAAGGGGAGACTTTATGGAATATCATCACCTCTATTTAAGCACAAAGCTCTGCTCTCCTGCATCTCTTTCGTCCATTAGCCAGCGCTTGTCTCGTATCGGTAGAGAAATCAGTTCTTTAAACCATCCTTCTTTCACTGGTGGGAAGAAACTCATTTAATCCAATATACTTTTACAGCCTGCTGATCATTGATCAGGTAGCTGTCTTTGGCCTGAATAATCCTGAACCTGACTTTTCTAAAACTCTGCAACGGAACCTTTGATTTACAGAATCCATCAAAAAGGAGAGAGATTCTCTCTATCGCCGACAAGCTGCTGTACGAGCCGAGTTGGTAACCCGGAGCTGCTCTACCAATGTAGCTAAGCTGTAGGCGGCCCGGGAAAAGAGACAGGTACGTAGGAGAAGATTGCTGAGCCGAACCGAGCTGAACGAAACAGGCAATGATGATCCAAGCTCATGGTGGCACATGAGTCACACATCCACAAGGACTGACTGCTGGTTTGCATCTCTCCCCATTTCTCCCCATCCCCATGTGTGAATATTTGGTGTAAATATGGTCCAAATGTAGTGGGGCTGCTGTGTAAGCTCTCTGAGATGAGAGAGGAGTCCAAGAGTTGGACTCCTCTCTCATGTCCAAGAATTGGACATGTAAAGATAACACTACTTGTAGGTGGATGAATAGACGCTTTATGTCGGATCAACCCAAAAACTGAATCAGTTGTTCCTGCTCCCATTATGTAAATTTCCTGAAAATTTAATTGAAATCTGTCTATAACTTTTTGTGTTATCTTGGTAACAGAGAGATAGACATGCTGGACACAAAATATGTACCTCATGGCGGTCAACTAAGAGTGAACACTATCAGCTCTTTGCAATGAGTAACTGTGTTCTGAGTAAACTTTTCCTGTGAATAAGCGAAAGAAGTAAAAGAAAATGAGCCATACATGTACAGTAACCTTCCTATGGTGAGGAATTTTATCTAAATACAAAAAAAAAAAAAAAATTGTGTTACTGGTCCTATTGGGTAATGTAGTTAGGGCAAATATCGTGTAGATTTTTTTCAATGACACAAATACAATGGTCACTGAATTTATCTGTTTAAAAATTATATTAACTTACTTGTTTAAAGATGTTTATGTAGAGGCTATTTTAAAATTTATACGTATGCAGCTGTTAGGGTCTCAACATGGTGTTGCTAGTTACAATCCACACCAATGTCGAAGATTTGGTTAATTTCAATTCAAACAGTCTCAGCTGGGTTTCCACTCCGTGCAGCGGGTGGATTGGTCGAGTAATCTCAACACAGTTGGGTTGCTTCAATCAGAGCCGAATCACTCTCCTCATTACAGGCTACAAGGCCAAATCGCAGTGGGTGGACACTGAGTAAGACTTCACAGTTTCTCTCTCAAATAATTGGAATTCATTTTTGCCACTCTGATATTTCCCCATCAAATCACATTCTTTTACGTTTGCAAATTTACCCTACTTGCATTTACTTTTTAAGTCTGAAGCTGTGTAAAAGCAGAGATGGTGATCTGTAACCTTGACTGTAGCAATCTGACATAATGGCTATAATAAACAAGTTTTTTTGTTAGGAATAATACATGAATGTCTTTAAAAGCTTTAAAGTTCTTCACAGTGAGTACTAGTTAAAAACAGGGTAAATTAACATGTTAATCTGAACTGATAATTTTATTGTCCATTTGTAAAAGCAAGATGTTCTATGATGATCAATGTAATTAAGATGTTTTACACACCAACTTCACTTGAAAACATGGCAAGATATATTTTATATGGTCAGAGTAGCTACAAAGAAATGTTTAATTTCAAATGGAATTAAATAAAGGTTTAAACAAAACAAACATAAAATATATTATCTTCACAAGGGCTGCACGGTGTCACATTTGGTAGCATTGTTTCCTTGCGGCAACAAAGTCCTGGGTCTGAATCAGGGCCGGGAGTCTTTCTAAATGGTGTTTGCATGTTCTCCCTGTGCATGTGTAGGTTCCCTCTGAGTTCCCTGGCTCTCACAGTCCAAAGACATGACAGTTAGGTCATTAATTATTCTTTCGAAATTGCCCATAGGTATGAGTGTGTGCATGCATAGTTGTTTGTCCTGTATTGCCCTGTGATGGACTGGCGACCTGTCAAGGGTGTACCCTGCCTCTCATCCAATGATTGCTGGAGAGAGGCACCACCCTCATGCAACCTTGCAGAGGATAGAAGGTATCGATCATGGATGGATGTCCTCAAAAGTAACCATACCCTTTGTATTTTAAACAATTTGTCCAGAAAACCTCACATTTTGTTTGTACAAACTTCTTAGTGTTTTATGGAATTATATGTATATGTAGGGAACGTGAGCTGGGTTTAGACCGTTGCGAAACAGGTTAGTTTTACCCTACTGATAATGTGTTGTTTCAATAGTAATCCTGCTCAGTTGTGCTCATTTTGGTGCATAAATATGAAGAACCAGGATTTTTTGTTGTTTTTATTCAGCATCCTTAATTCTGAAACCCTTGAATAAAATCCACTGCAACTGCTTTCCTTTAGAAGTCACTGAATTTTTAAATATAAACTACTGTTGCATAAAAATAAAGATGTTCAGTGAATACCTCATAGGTTTTTTAGAAGGGTTATTTCCTTAAAACAGGCAGTAGTGAGGCCCCTGCTGAAGAAGAGCAATTTAGATTTGAATGATTTACAGACGTGGACAAAATTGTTGGTACCCTTCATTAAATCAAATAAAAACTCATAATGGTCACAGAAATAACTTTAATCTGACAAAAGTAATAATAAATAAAAATTATATAAATGTTGACCAATGAAAGTCAGACATTGCTTTTCATCCATGCTTCAACAGAATTATTTAAAAAATAAATGCATGAAACAGGCCTGGACAAAAATGATGGTACCCCTAGAAAAGAATGAAAATAATGTGACCAAAGGGACATGTTAATCCAAGGTATGTCCACTAATCAGCATCCTAGGTGTCTACAATCCTGTAATCACTCAGTGGGCCTATATATAGGACTCCAGGTAGTCACTGTGTTGTTTGGTGACGTGGTGTGTACCACACTCAATATAAACCAGAGGAAGCAAAGGAAAGAGTTGTCTCAGGAGATGAGAAAGAAAATCATAGACAAGCATGTTAACTGTAAAGGCTATAAGACCATCTCCAAGCAGCTAGATGTTTCTGTGACTACAGCTGCACATGTCATTCAGTAATGTACGATCCATGGGACTGTAGCCAACCTCCCTGGACGTGGCTGCAGGAGGAAAATTGATGACAGATCAAAGAGACGGATAATCCAAATGGTAACAAAAGAGCCTAGAAAGACTTCAAAATAGATCCAAGCTGAACTTTATGCTCAAGGAACATCAGTGTCAGATCGGAACATCCTTCGCTGTTTGAGCCAGAGGACAAATCATTAAAAAAACAGACTGGAGTATGCCAAACTACATGCTGACGAGCCACAAAGCTTCTGGGAGAATGTCCTGTGGACAGATGAGACAAAAATTTAACTTTTTGCCAAGGCACATCAGCTCTATGTTCACAGACGGAAAAATGAAGCATATCTAGAAAAGAACACGGTCCCTACTGTGAAACATGGGGGAGGCTCGGTTATGTTCTGGGGCTGATTTGCTGCATCTGACACAGGGTGTCTTGAATCTGTGCAGGGTACAATGAAATCTCAAGACTATCAGGGGATTCTAGAGAGAAATGTGCTGGCCAGTGTCAGAAAGCATGGTCTCAGTCGCAGGTCACGGGTCTTACAACAGGAAAATGACCCAAAACACACAGCTAAAAACACCCAAGAAGGGCTAAGAGGAAAACACTGGCCTTCTATGAGCCCTGATCTCAATCCTATTGAGCATCTTTGGAAGGAGCTGAAACGTGCTGTCTGGAAAAGGCGCCCTTCAAACCGGAAACAACTAGAACAGTTTGATCATGAGGAGTGGGCCAAAATACCTTCTGAGAGGTGCAGAAGTCTCATTGACAGTTACAGGAATCATTTGATTGCAATGATTGCCTCAAAAGGTTGTGCAACCAAATATTAAGTTTTGGGTACCATCATTTTTGTCCAGGCCTGTTTCATGCATTTATTTTTTAAATAAGTCCGTTGAAGCATGGATGAAAAGCAATGTCTGACTTTCATTGGTCAACATTTATATAATTTTTATGTATTATTACTTTTGTCAGATTAAAGTTATTTCTGTGACCATTATGAGTTTTTCTTTGATTTAATGAAGGGTACCAACAATTTTGTCCACGTCTGTAAACAACTTCTGACCGGTATCTAACTTACCATTTTTTAGCAAAGTTTTAGAAAAACGTTTTTTTTCAATTTAACTTAATTATTTTATTAATGCTCATGATGTCCTAGATAAAGTTCAGTCTAGTTTTAAGGTGAACCACAGAAAATGATTTTAGAATAAACTATGATACTAAGAAGGTGACAGTGTTGTTTCTATTGGATCTAAGCGCTGCCTTTGATTCAGTACACAACACTATTCTTTTAACCCTTTTAAAACAGATCAGCCTCTCTGGTGCTGTTCATAAATGGCTCACATCCTACCTCACAGACAGGACTTTTATGGTACGTTTAGATAACTGTTCCTCTAAGGTCCACAAGATCACATGTGGTGTGCCACAGGGTTCAGTTTTAGGCTCAGTGCTTTTTAATCTGTATATTCTCCCTCTTGGCAGTGTCATCAGAAGACATGGAGTTAACTTTCACAGTTATGCTGATGATACACAGTTATCTCCATGTCTCCTGATTACACACAGCCAATGGATGCAGTTTTTAACAGCATTTTACACATCAAATCCTGAATGGCAGAAAACTTTCTCCAGCTCAACCATGACAAAACTGAAGTTTTACTTAATGTTCCTGAGGCTCAGAGAGAGAAACTTTTACCAAAACTACAATCACTGTCTTCAAATCCATCTGTATAAGTAAAGAACATGGGATTGATTTTTGACTCTGAGCTGACTTTTATTCTGCACATTAAAAGCATTTCTAAAATAGGTTTTTATCACCTAAAGAACATCGCAGAGTCCGCCCAATTCTATCTCGGGCCAATACGGAGACTATCTCAGGTTTACACCTTTTACAAGTTCAGGAGCTCGTGTCCTGATGAAGACCAGGAGGTGGGAGCATAATTACACTGGTCTTAAAATCACTGCATTGGCTCCCTGTATGTTTTAGGATCGATTTTTGAGGTTCTTTTAACGGTTTTTAATTGTCTTAGTGGTCTTAGCCCTTCTTAACTTTCTGAACTGCTTTTACCATATCGACCCTCACGGTCTCTGCGCTCCTCTGGCAGCCGTCTCCTTACCATTCCCAAAGTCGGGACACGCACTCATGGTGAGGCATCTTTTCATTATTATGGCCCTCATCTCTGGAACAGGCTGCCGGAGGACCTCAGGGCCGCAGAGAAGCTTCATGTTTTTAAGAGCAGGCTCAAGACTCACCTGTTTAACCGAGCTTTAACTGATTACTATTTATTAATATCTGTTTAATCGCTTTGCATGTTTTATTTGATTTGGCTATGATATTCTCATAGCCTCAGACAATGGACTGGTGACCATTCTGGTCCTGTTAGATCTCAGTGCTGCCTTTGACACTGTTGACCACAATATTCTCATAGAAAGGCTTCAAAGTGTCGGTATAATAGGAACAGCACTAGGTTGGTTTAAATCTTATTTGTCTAACAGATTTCAGTTTGTTCAGGTAAACAATAGATCTTCCTCAACCTCAATAGTTACTTGCGGAGTACCACAGGGTTCAGTGCTTGGGCCGATTCTCTTTACTATATATATGCTTCCTATTGGTAAAATAATTAGGCAGCATGGGATAAAATTCCATAGTTACGCAGATGATACACAGCTATATCTATCCATAAATCCTGATGAATCCAATCAGTTAGGTAGACTACAGGCATGTCTGGAAGACATAAAAACTTGGATGACTCTAAACTTCTTGCTTCTAAATTCTGATAAAACAGAAGTTGTCGTCTTTGGACCAGAAGCTCTGAAAAAGAAACTACTTAGTCAGCCCCTTCACCTGGACGGCATTAAATTAGCCTCCAGTAATAAAGCAAAAAACCTCGGTGTCATTTTTGACCAAGATATGTCATTTAGAACTTACATTAAAGAAGTCTGTAGGATTTCCTTTTTTCACCTTAGGAATATTGCAAAAATTAGAACCATCCTGTCCAGGAATGATGCTGAAAAACTAGTCCATGCCTTTGTTACTTCAAGGCTGGATTACTGTAACTGTCTATTATCAGGTAGTCCACAGAATACAATTAAAAGTCTTCAGTTAGTTCAAAATGCTGCTGCTAGGATTCTGATGAATATTAAAAGAAGAGATCACATTTCCCCTGTTTTAGCTTCTCTTCACTGGCTCCCAGTAAAATCTAGAATAGAATTCAAGATCCTCCTTCTGACATATAAAGCCCTTAATAATCTAGCTCCATCATACATAAGAGACCTGATTGTTCCATATGTTCCTAACAGAGACCTTCGCTCTCAGACTGCAGGTTTACTGGTAGTTCCTAGGATTTCTAAAAGTAGAATGGGTGGCAGATCTTTCAGCTATCAGGCTCCCCTCCTATGGAACCGGCTCCCAGGGTTGGTTCGTGAAGCAGACAATTTGTCTATCTTTAAAACTAGGCTAAAAACTTTCCTCTTTGACAAAGCTTACAGTTAGAGATATGTTTATAGGTAGTTAGAGTCAGGTCAGACAGGTAGATAGGAAGAGACAGGTTAATGTTAGTAGTCAGGCAGAGTGTCAAAAGTTAGGAAGAGATAGGAAGAGGTAGAGTAGCTAGGTAGAGATAGATTAATGTAAGCCAGGTAAAGATCCGGAGCCGGTCGCGGCTTACCGCCGCGGAAGAAATGCGCCCCACAGGGGCCAGCCAGCGCCGGAGAGAGGTCCCTCAAGGGGATCCTCCCGCACAGTGCGGCCGCCCATTACCTGCCGGGTTGAATCCCCCGGGCAGACTGTGCGGACCCCACCCGTTTATCTCTTAAACGTTTCTCGCCCTCTTCAACTCTGTCCTCTCAGTTCTGTCTATTTTTCCTTAAGATAGTTGTCGACTATCGGTCTCGTGCCGGTATTTAGCCTTAGATGGAGTTTACCACCCACTTTGGGCTGCATTCTCAAACAACCCGACTCCGAGAAGACCCCGGCATGACGGGGGCCGTTACCGGCCCTACACCGTCCACGGGTCAGGAGGACTCAGACAGAGTGTTGGTAGCCAGGTCTCCTAGTAGCTAGGAGACAGGTTAATGTTAGTAGCTATGCTGCTTTAGGCTAGGCTGTTGGAGGACATTATTAGGGTCTGTTCCTACTTTCTCTCCTACTTCTCCCCAACTGCATGATGTGCTGTCAATTCAAGCACTAACCTGTTTTCTATTATAGTAGGTGCTCCGGATTAGCCCTGCTTGACGACCCTGACTAAGATGGCATTGCAGTGACGGAAAATTCTCCACGTCCTGCAACAAACTTGTGCATCAGTTCTATTGCTCTTTCTGTGTCTCTGTTATGTATTCTCCAAGCCACAGACGGTCGCGGCAGATAACCGCTTGTGCTGAGCCTGGTTCTGCCGGAGGTTTCTTCCTGTTAAAAGGGAGTTTTTCCTTCCCACTGTCGCTGCATGCTTGCTCAGTATGAGGGATTGCTGAGAATTCCACGACGCAATCTTCTGTGGTTCTGTAATTTCTACACTAAACATTGTATTGTAATAACTCTTTTTGTAAAGTGCCTTGAGATGACATCTGTTGTGAAATGGCGCTATATAAATAAACTGAATTGAATTGAATTTTTAGTTTAGCTTTTAACTGATTATTATTTATTAATTATTTCTCTGCTTTGCAGTTTTATTTGATCATATCTTCTCATTGCTTTATACTTTATAATTCAAAATGCTACCAGTCTTAAAATTTTTATCAGTATTTTACTACTTAATCAAATTTTATACCTTTATTCTATGTTTTAACTTCTTATTTTTATCTTCCTTCCAGTGTTTCCTCTGTGGGAGCCCTTTGTATCGGGAGCGGTGGTCAGCTGTGGCTGCCTGGGTGCTCTTTAGGTAGTGTCTGGGTGGAGGTGGGTGTACCATTCCTCCATCCTCTGGGCGCCCTGGGTCAGTGCCTTGGCTGCTGCTGCTGATATGCTGCTGCCGATGCAGATGGCTCCCATGATGGCGTTTCCTGGTTCTTCTGTACTCAGTTCCTTGTTGTTTTTTTTTATTATTTTTTTTACAGTTGGTTTTATTTGTGTACGTGCATGGGAGATGGGTTGGGTTGCGGGGTGATGGGAGGATTATAGTTATAGTTGTGATGATGTTTTTATTTTGGGTTTGGGAAGGGTGGTGTTTGTGGGGTCATTTTAATATGTAAAGCATTTTGAGAAGCATTACGGGAGATACTCTTAAATAAAATCAATATTGAATATTCCGTCAAAGTTTGGAGGTTTAATGAATCTCAGGTTAATCAAGCCAAGGAGGACAGACATTTATATTGGAACATGTAAAATACTGACCTGTCTCCATCTAACTAACACAGCCTTTTATTAATTTAGTTAACCTTACAATTATCAGCTTCACATAGATAGATGCTTCTTCAGGGCGACAGTTGGACACTACTGTTGTTTGAAAAAAGCGCTTTATAAATAAAGTTTGAATAATTTATTGATTAATAGACAATCTCAGGAATAAAGATGTTGAGAAATGTAAAATAGATTAATTTATAACGCACCGTCCCAAACTTTAAACATCTCACAGGACATTGTTTAATCCATCAATCAAAAGTGCAAAGCTAAGAGGCCTAACTTCTTATGCTGAGGAACAAAAGTGTTAATAGCAGTATCCATCAATCCCATGATAACTCTGAGAGAGGAGCAGACATTTACACCTCAGGTTGGAAAATCTTAGAATCTGAAAAAAAAGCAGCTTTATCGAGCAATTCTGTGCACACAAACAAATAATTTGACTTCATATTCAGCCAATCATACACACCTTTGTTTTGAAATAATAAAACAGATCAAGATTGTGAAATTATATGTATTATCATATATCACTGTTTCCCGGTAGAATAGCTAATTAATCTGGCTTTTAAGTGTTCGGTCCATTCATAAGTATACATCTGTTGAAAGGGCAACTAATAGTTGTCTATCCATCCTTTGACAAAACCCCTGCTACCCATTTCCATTGATTTTTAAAAAAATAATTTAACATTTTCTCCCAGTTCACAATTATATGTTACTTTTAGTTGTTCATTTAGAATACACTAATCTTTGTGAATATATTAAATATGAATGTTTTTTCAAAGCATTGTAAATACACCCACACAGAACATGTCAACTGGAGTCAAAAGTGTGAAAGCACTACCGATCTGTAGATATTACTGCCAACCAAATATTATAGTATCAGCTATGTACAGAAGAGCATAATCAATCAATCAATCCATCAATCAATCAATCAATCAATCAATCAATCAATCAATCAATCAATCAATCAATCAGTCAATCAATCAATCAATCAGTCAATCAATCAATAACTCAATCAGTCAGTCAGTCAGTCAATCAATCAATTAATTATTCTTTATATTTTTATTCAAAGATTTCAACTCAATGTGCTTAACAGATTGAAAAAAAATACCCCACATATAGTACATTCTCATCGCTCCCTCCCAGATTTAAAAGCCTGACCACAGCAGCAGCCAGTACACTGAACCTGGGGGGCCCTAAAGGAGGCAAGGTCGAGATCCCCACCTCCCCAGGCAGCAGCAGCCGACCACCACTGTCGGGGTAGAGAGCTCCAACAGAAGAAACGCTGGAAAGAAGATTAAAATATCAGTTTCAAATATAAAAATAACAGACAATAAATAGGTTGTAAAACATTTATAAAATATAAGCAAGTAAAACCTACAGAAACAGACACTAATAAATAATAATTAGTTAAAAGCTAAACTTTTAACTGTGGGGCGACTGTGGCTCAGGAGTTGGGTGTTTGCCTTGTAATCGGAAGGTTGACGGTTCAAGCCCCAGCTCTGACGGTCTCAGTCGTTGTGTCCTTGGGCAAGACACTTCACCCGTTGCCTACTGGTGGTGGTCAGAGGGCCCGGTGGCGCCATTGTCCGGCAGCCTCGCCTCTGTCAGTGCGCCCCAGGGCAGCTGTGGCTACAACGTAGCTTGCCATCATCAGTGTGTGAATGTGTGCGTGAATGGGTGGATGACTGAATGTAGTGTAAAGCGCTTTGGGGTCTGTAGGGACTGAGTAAAGCGCTATACAAATGCAGGCCATTTACCATTTAAACTAAACAGATTGGCTTTTAACTGATTATAACTGATCGTAATGATGATCGCAATACACTATTTGCAATACTACTTTCTCTTTTATTTAATTTTTGGTTTTTTTTACCTGCAGAAGCTTTGGACACAATGGTCCATATTTTGCTCTAAATATCAGGAATCCAACCTTTGAAGCACATACTTTCTGATTCCCTGTTAATTAGCCGTATTGATCTCTATCTTCTTGCCAACCAAGTTCTTTTTCTTTTTTTGGAAGGTATGGGAATTATTCAGTATAATCTGCCATACTGCCATAATGGTAAAGTTTTATAAAACTCATGAGAGAGACACAGATTTCTGTGAAATGCTGGGTTTAAAGTTTTAGTGTATTGTTTATCCTTAAAAATAATATTTATTTTTAGTAATTCAATTAAAAACAAGGAATCTATATTTCTTATAGACGGAACATGAGAGTAATATATTTTAAGTATTTATTTGGCTTCATTTAAATGATTAAGGGTTATGACTCAAAATGTAGTTGCTCAGAAATGTATTAACATAGTAACAGTGGACAAACATATATATGAA
This sequence comes from Apricaphanius iberus, assembly GCA_028564705.1. Lineage (NCBI taxonomy): Eukaryota > Metazoa > Chordata > Actinopteri > Cyprinodontiformes > Aphaniidae > Apricaphanius > Apricaphanius iberus. Next base: position 711,552 of record JAPXFQ010002722.1, on the reverse strand, counting down.
ACTACAAAAGGAGACTTTATATACAATCTGCTCATGACTGCTATTGTCCCTGTTGCTTGTAAACTCTTTTCTACAACTTATTTTCTTCCACTTAAATTACTAGAAATATGTGCTTGGATACAAATCTTACATAATCATAATTAATCGGTTTCCCTTGATGTAATCTAAAACATTGCCATATTTTAAAATTTATATAAAAAACATGTGTCAATTGTGTTATAAAGTATTCTACTTTCTAAAAAAAAAATGTGTTTTTTTTAATTTTATTTATTAGCTAGAAGCCATATCAGCTAAATTAATTGAACTAAGTACCAAAAATGTATTGCTGTATACAAGGTATGAGTTCCACTTTTTGAACAGAATTAGGGGAGAGTGGGGGCAGTTGCAACACTTTTTACATTTCCTTCAATTTCTCAGTGACCGTTAGCTTTAGAAAGAGAAAATATATGTATATTAAACCCATACATGTCACCTGCCCATACTGCTGCACCATGCATACATATCATAATATGGAAGTAATTTGTACTTAAATGGACCCTGAAAAATGTTGCAACTGTCCCCAAATATGGGGACAGTTGCCACAGCACGGTGGGGCAGTTGCAAGGGTCATTTAGATGTAGTAAAACTCATAATTGCATTATTTTAAAATATTTTTTTAATGATTTGAGACCAGAGACAGAGTTCATCGACTTAATACCAATATTTTAAAGGTTAAAAATTAAAGTTTACTGTGGTAACAATCAGTAATAAAAGAACCACCAAACACACACAAATTGATAATTATAATGATTATTTTAAGTAAAGATTTATAGTATTATAATTCTGCTTCTGATTCACAATTGTGGCAAATGGAAATGGAAAATGCAAAATACTGTAGACACGTTCGTAGCTTCAGCTGTGGTAACTAGAGCAGAGCTGGCAACCCGGATGAGGAAACTCTACTGACTTCGTGATTAGTGGATAGCTGGAGGGTGGAGCCTCAGGCCAAAATACAACATGACAACATCAACATCAGTTGAGGGCTGCAACATTTACTTTTAAATGACAATGTCCTGGCTGTACCACTGCTGTCAGTGATAGAAGTATTTAAAATTCACATGATTTCTTAATGTCTAGTGACATATCAGGGGGATTTCATGATTAATTTAAATACATTTCTTACATACGCTTCCGTTAATACCTTCTTCATGCTTACCTCTTCTGTGCTGAGACCATAAAAAAGGTCAGCTGCCCTTTTTAAGTATTCTGCCAGGCTATCTTCCTGTTGGGCTGAGAAGACCCTCCTGGGAGTCCAGTAACCTGTCCTCATCTCCTCTCCTGGACCTAGCCTCTCTCTCTTTTTTATGTAGCAGTAGGGGGTTGTGTGACAAATGGAATATTGTTTTGCCACAGACCTCACTGTTCTGCCTTCAGTGGTTACTATACCAGCAGCTAAGGATAGAATAGGTAGAGGGACACCCCTATCTGTTGTCCTTTTCCTGTCTCGTGGCATACTGCAAAAAAGAGAACAAAAAATGTAGGATACACTACAGCCTAGTTTGACTTTTAAAAAAGTAATTGGCAGAAATACAAAGAGGAGACACCTGGCTATTGAAATATGTTCTTTATCAAACCACTGAATTTCCTTTTATATCTATTTTATCTAATTGTCATTAATGTTGCCATGAGGGACAGTTGCAACACCATGGGGGGGACAGTTGCGACGATGCGTTGCAACTGTCCCCCCCATGGCAGCCATCTTAAAACTAGCGATGCTGGCCTAACACATTAGTTTCACCACATGGTTCCTAAGTCTGTTAAGAGCGAAGAAACTGCATATTCAAACTATATAACTATAAAGATCAATGCTTGAACAGTTTAGACAGTATGATAAAAATTCTGGTTATACATTTTTTTTACTTTTTTACCTTGAATTTCAGTTCTCCCAGAAAGAATGATGACAGGTGGCTGTTAACTTCCAGAAAGTAGGAAGGGCTTACTGAATGTGTGCAGAGGGAATGTCATGGCTCTAGCTCATTCCTGATTGGAGAAATCAACAATGTTGCAACTGCCACACGTTGCAACTGTTCCCACACTCAACATATATATATATATATATATATATATATATATATATATATATATATATATATATATATATATATATATATATATATATACAATAATCAGGAAAGTATAAGGAATATATATATATATATGTATATACGTTTACATATATATATATATATATATATATATATATATATATATATATATATATATATATATATTTTTTTTTTTTTTTTTTTCTGGTACTTTGCTGATTAAGTGCCAACTTTTATTCCTCCGACATTTTTATTCATCCATGTACAGACTCACTCGGCTATTCTTAATAAACATCCAGTCTTGTTCATGTCAATGCAACAATATTTTATTACATTTTGTTCTCGACTTCCGACGTAGTTTACATGTTTGCTGCTATTTCCTTTTCTCATAGAGTTATGCGTCCCACATTACAGTGGGCTTTGACTGCGTGTCGGCGAAAAAATGCTTCATTTTTCCTAAAGTTTTACTTCGTCTCGTTATTGATTTAAATGTTGTAGTAGTTTAAGTTCGCTTTTCTTGTTTCGAGCAGCAGATGGCGCTTACATTTTCACAACTTCAAGAGGCTTTCGAAAGTTTGGTGTCAATTCCTTGCTGATCAAAATTGAGTTTTGAGTGTAGAAACTTTCCTCTTAATTTATCTGATATTATTCAAATTTACCGTCTTGGTTTGCAACTTCCAATAATCGTGAGCAAAATTAAAGGCTTCTATCAGATTCAACTAAGCCGGACCATATAGAACTGTACTTTTTCAGATTGCATTTGAACGCACCAGACTAGCAGCTCTTTGGATCGTGAGTTCTTCCCTTACGGGGCGGAGAGCTATAAAGATCGTAGGTTACGGTTTGTAAACCAGTCAACAAGTCCAAGTCTGGTAAGATTATTGCTGTAGTTTGAATGAACTTTTCTGTTATTTAACTGACTTTTAAGATGTATGCACTCACTGCCTCTTTTATTTCATTTTTTTTTAATGAATTTTTACTTTTTGTGGTTGCCATAGCCTAATGCATGATGCATACGTTTACATAAGGAAGCATTTTTTTGCTTTATAAATATCACTGTTTATGCCTTTTTATGAACTCTTTGGTGCGGTCAAATGTAAGTCATGACTTATTTTATATTTGAGTTTTGATTTTTTGTTTTTTTCCTTATCTGTTTTTTGATCGTGCAACTGAAAATGTTTTGGTTATAGATATCCATCATGTTTTTGTTGGTTTTCTGTTCTCAGAAATGCCTTCTAGGATAACTATATTAGGTGCTTCATGCACCCTCTGTGTGCACTCTCTCAGAGCTCTGCTGGCATTCTCTCTTTGCTGCTTCATATCTGGATCCTCAGAGAAAGACAGAGCACACGATTTGCTATCCAAATACCCTCTCATTGATGGGTAATGGAGGCATATTTTTTTTAATCCTGTGCATACGTTTACAAACTTGGTATAATAAATCAGGTTAAAATGCTTTATGTTGTCTTCCTCACTCTTCCTTCTGCTCACTCCAGTCATAATGATGTAGCTCTCAAGCTGAGGATCCATCACAACAATCAGCTGAACCAGATTAATCTGACTCATTTCAAGAAAGCAGCCACTGATATTTCCCGCCTCAAAGAGGGCCATATACAGACACAGGTACTGTAGGGTCTGACTGAATAAGCATTTATGGGACTTTTTTTGGTATATACAACCCATATATGCATTTACTGACAACTTTATAATCGTGATTGCTTGTTAACAACAAATTGTACAATTACTTTTAACATGACAAGCTGGTTTGTGTCGGAGGGAGTGGTCTTAGAATTTCGTAAACTCTTGATCTGCTGGGATTGTTAGCCGAAAGCCATCTTTCCCGCCCCCCAAGTAAAGAATATCAAGTCTGTAACAGTTATGTGGGGAATATAAATGTCGTTTTGATGTCAGGGATCAAGGGAAAATAAGGAGACTGGTAGAAAGCAAGAATGTCTAAGATAACCACTCCTTGGTTTTATGCTGAAAGCCCTTTGTTAATACACGTGTCAAACGTGTAAGCAGATGGTTTACAGTAGCAGAAGACCACAATGGGTGGCAGTTTTTGTTTTTAACAAAGAATAGGAAATTTAGGCTACAGTTTGCACAAGCATACCAGAATTTACTTGGTAATATATTGCACAAAACGTTGCCTGGTCTGATTCTTGAACTGAACTGCAGCATTGTATCTGCATTTTAGGAACCTGACTTAATATTAGGACATAAGTCTATTCTCTCTGGTATCCACTGTTCACTCTATTTGAGCAGTTCTGTTATGGTGTGGGGGATATTGTTTGGCCCACGTTAGTACCCTTACTACCAATTAAGATACAATAAAAACTACTTGAGTATTGTTGCTGATCATGTCCTTCCAATTAGTACGATAGAGCTAAAAACCTTCTGAGGCCTACTTGCAGCAGAACAATCCACAATGTCAAAAGCTCAGATATTTTCAAAAGGGTTTCTATAACATGCAAGTGCATTGTACTCCAAAGGCCTCCACAATCACCAGTTCTCAATTCAATGGAGCAGCTTTAAAAGAACTACCATATCAATATGAGGGAATATAATAGAATGTCAATATAATATCAGATTTGACTTTCATTTTTTTTTGTTTTTTGTTTGACAGCCATGTCTCTTTTTTCAGATCTTTGCAGTCTATGTTTTATGTGGGGCCCAGCAGAAGGATGCTGTGCGACTGACATTGGAGCAAATAGATGTGATCAGACGAATGTGCACAGAATACCCTGACTTTAAATTGGTCACTTCCACTCGGGGTATAGTACTCATCCGCTTGTAACAGAGCCCATTAACAGTACATTTTTTTAATGATTTCTTATTTACATGTTTAATACGTTTGTATTGAATATTACTTTTACTAATTAATAAAAAAAATACAAAATGATGCAATGACTGCGTTTTTGAATTGTAAAAATGTTTCTGTCTTTGTAGAACTGAATGCCTCGGCGTTGGAACATAAAATAGCTTGTCTGATCAGTATTGAAGGGGGCCACTCCATTGATAGCAGCCTTCCTGCACTGCGAATGTTTTATCAGCTTGGAGTCCGCTCCATGTCCCTCACTCATACCTGCAATACTCCCTGGTATTCTAAAAAGCATATAGTTTGCTGTATCCAGTTAACGAAAATAAATTCTAAACAATGTATTTCTTTTCTTTAGGGTTTAATCCCATATTAACAACACATTTGATCTGAAACATATTTTGAAAAAAAGATCCTGCTTGGCCCTTGGTTCCGCATTGTCAGTTGATTCTACTTTTTGCTTTTTGATGCAGGGCTGAATCATCTTCAGACATTTATAATGTCTTTATAAGGCATAATAACAGCTTGACAACATTTGGAAGGGTAAGGTTAAATGTCAGTGGTAGTAATCATAGACGTCTATTAATCTTTTCTCACAAAGGTTGAATGCAGTTTACCTTTACCAGATTAAGCAAATCAAATTGGAGAAATGTGGTTTCCCAATATTAAATTGTATTTTTATTTTTTTTAGTAATTTTCTTCCATCAAAAAGTAGATGTCCAGTGTATTTTTAGTATTTAATTCAACCTGTTAAGTGGATTATGTAGGATTTCCTTGATAGCTATCAGTACAAGAGTATTTACATGTGTTAGCTTAACCATCTACTGATCTACTATTACTGGTTAATTTGATTCCCTTCCTTTTCCTAATATGTAAATATTTGCTTAAATGTTTGTTTTTTTCAATGATTTTCCTTTCTTTTTTCTATTAGGCTGTGGTGGATGAGATGAACAGACTGGGAATGATAGTTGATCTTTCACACACGTCTTGGGGCACCGCTTTAGCTGTTCTGAAGCATTCCAAGGCTCCTGTCATTTTCAGTCATTCGTCCTCCCACGAGATCTGTAACAACAAACGCAATGTACCTGACTCACTGCTTCACGAGCTGGTGAGAAAAAGAAAAAAAACCTACTTGCTGAATCATCTGTGGTTTGTTGGTATTATACCAACGTCACGAAACATCTATACACAGATTTCTATCATAAAAACAACAGCATGTCAACACTTGTGATAATTTATTTTAAACAATAAAATATGTATTTACTAAAAATAGGGTCCATATTGAATCTTTAGATTAATGATGGAGAGTTTGGAGCCTTAGATGTCCATGTGCATCAAGCTGAATGATCTACACCAAGCCAGCTGCTGTTATCCTTTACAGAATCCATGAGAAGTTTTCCTATTTTTCTTAAGTTTTATTTCTGTCTTATTTTTAATTCGGATAAACACAAATTAAATTTACTATGCTGTGAAAAAAAATAGTTGAGCCTTAATCTGTGGAATCATTAAGAAATTCTGAAGAATCATTAAGTTTTGTGTTGTTGGTAAAAAGACTGAATATATATATGTAGCACTTTTCTGGTCACCATTCAAAGTGCTTTACACTGGAACCAGATTCACCTATTCACACTCACACACTATTACAGAGATCAACAGGGATCTTGGGGTAAAGTGCCTTGCCCAGGCCATCAATATGTGAAAGGAATTGAACCTACAACACTCCAATTTTAAGACAACTGCTCTACATACACATCTAATCATTACGTTACACCTCTGTTTGCCTAAAAACAGGCTGACACCCCTGTTACTTATTTATCAGTAATCATGGTTACTAGCTTCAAGAAATTTTTGTTCAAATGTTTAGAAAATTTTCTTGTAATCTTTGCAAAATTGAAACATATTAATGAGTCTTTATACTAGGTTTCTTCCAATACTTTTTTCATAAAATAAAACTCAAAACATAGCTCCACTTGTTGGAGGTCCAAACTTTGATGAATCACACATCTAAATGGTTCTAACATGTGCTTCAGTTTTAAATTTACTGCAAGTCATTACATTTGTTTCACTTTTGACACTCTGCTACACACACACACACACACATTCACAGCAATATTATTATATATTCCAGCATATCCCAACTCTGGTCCTTGGGGCACACAGCCCTGCAGTTACGTATACTACTTGGGCTGTAAAACTCTTTGTGTTGTGTTTCAGAAAAATAATGGTGGGCTGATCATGGTGAATTTTTACAGCCCTTTTGTTTCCTGCCAGAAGAAGGCTAATCTTTCTCAATTGGCTGGTAAATTTTCTTTCTTGTATATTTATGTTTAAAATGTGCCATTAAAACTTCTTATACCTTGGTTTATGTGCGGTTTCAACTGTTTTAACAGACCACTTTGATCACATTAAAAGGGTTATTGGGGCTAAATCAATTGGAGTTGGAGGAGACTATGATGGTGGCAATAGGTGAGATATGTACTTGTTTGCACACACACACACACACACACACATATATATATAATTCTGAGGATACACACAGTGACCCTCCTTTTTGTGCTTAATTAATAGCTACCCTGAGGGATTAGAAGATGTGTCAAAGTATCCTGCAATAATCCAGGAGCTCCTGAGGAGGAAGTGGACAGAGGACGAATTGGCAGATGTCCTTAGAAGGAATTTCCTTAGAGTGTTCATGGAAGTTGAGAAGGTAAACAATAAGATATTTTTTTTTCTACATCTCTCTCTTTCTCTGTAATCTTTTTATCAGATGTAATCAGAAAATTGTCGTAATTAGCATAAATAAACATGTAGAAATCATTAGTTGGGTCAAATCAAACCCAATTTAGCATAATTGCTTACAAACATGTTTCATGTTTCCATTGGCAAAGTCTTCTCATGATCCAATTTTTTGAAATTTAAGTGTCTTGTTACTAGTGTTGGGAGTAATGCATTGCAAAATTAATGAGTTACAGGAATATATTACTTTTTTTCGGTAACTGAGTAATGTAATGCATTACTTACAAAATATACAGCAATATATTACTAGTTACAATTTCAGTAACTCAAGTTACAAATGCATTTTAAATTGTTTTTCTGGCCATCTAATGCAACAGACCAAATCCAGTTGGAAACCATAGAACAGGTTCCACCATCCACTTCCTGTTGCTCAAAACTAAAACATCAGAGAATCAGGATGGCTGAGGAAAAGATCGACTGTACATTTAGACAGCGGCATCATTCACCCTGTTTCCTAACCATCTGTTGTAAGACTTCAGAAATTGTAGTCTCATCTTTGTCAACCATCTTTGTGATGAGCACTTTCAGCACCTTCTTTTGGTTAGATTTAACAAACATTACCATGAAATAGAAGGCATGCAAAGGAACTTGAGACTTAATTTTAATAAAATGGTGTTAAAAATACTGTATTTGTGGTGTGACACTTGTGTAAAATGTAAATTGATAAGTTACTGTGGTTAGAAGTCGTGTTATATATTTAAGATATTTTGCCAAAAAGTAACTTAAAGTAGTGTAACTCAGTTACATTTTTAAGACAGTAATATGTAATGCAAACATATTAGATTTTTGACATTGTAACTAGTAATGTGAAATATATTACAATTTCTTGGTAACTTGCCCAACACTGCTTCTTACCATTGCCTTAATCATTGGTTGTCCCATGCCAAAATGTTACTTCAAGTCAGAAAAAGTTTTTTATTTCAATGATAACCTGCCAGGGATATGAATAGCTTTATATATTTATATGTGCAAATGATTCTGTTTGTTTTCTTTCTCCGCCTTTCAGGTACGCGATGAGCTAATCCAGAAGAAGCCAAGTGAAGAAATGATCCCGCTAGAGGAGGTGGAGAACCCCTGCAGACTGGTTCTCAAACCACCTGTCATGAGAGAAGTGTCCTCTAACCAGAGCCCATCCTTAAGAGCAGAGGGAACATTAAATGTGTTATACCTGGCTTTAGTTCTGATTGTTTCCCTTCTTCTCTTGACTGACTAAATACTTATCTCTTCTTTCAATTTTTTTATTACTTATATGAAGGATTAGAGCTTTTGTCTATTAGAGGTAACTGTAAGTAGATTTTCACATCGATCCATCCATTTTCTGAACCGCTTATTCCTCAAGGGGTCGCGGGGGGGCTGGTGCCTATCTCCAGCTGTAAACGGGCGAGAGGCGGGGTACACCCTGGACGGGTCGCCAGTCCATCGTAGACAGTAGATTTTCACATTTTTCTACAATTAATTTCTACTTATTTTTGTTAAGATTACATTAAAAGCACTTTAATAACAATATTTTGAATGTATGTCTAAGAAAATATACTCTGTTGCTGATGTAATAATTTAAATGGCCCTATAAAAAATAAAAATGTAAAATGAATGTTCTTTATGATTGAATTTATGTTGAGTAATGAAAAACCTCAGTCAAACAAATGGAGCCCATAAATTACTAATCAAAACAGGTCATTAACAGCTTATACAGCAGCTTTAAATATAGGAATACCACCGAATAGTTGGATCCGTTTGTATGACAGGACAACAAAGAGTTGGACAATCAGATGGAAAGATCCATAGGTAAGATTACTTATAGCAGTTATATCTATCTTCATGCAGCTTTATAGCTACAACATAGTGTTGTAAGCTAAAGAACAAACCAAGCTCTCTCTTTGTGTAGTTATTGAAAAAACACTCTCCCACTTATCTAACAAAATGCAAAAGAAGAGCTAAAAATAATTCTTGTTTTATACAAATATTTAATAACCATGGAAATAGCTGATCCTTTGTGCAAATGCTGGATAAAAATACTGAGTATTATTAGAGAAACTCTTATGTGAATGTGTCAGAGAAAAGCACATATATACATTTCTAATTTCCGGTTCATTTGTTATCAGTTTATAACATTGCATTTTGCCTAATAACATACTAAATCTTTGAGTATCTCCTTTGTAAGACATTAAAACATTTTTGACTTTTCTTGATGTACAACAGAAGGAACATGCAGGTATTTATACAATACAAATTAATTTTTGTGACTGTCGCTAAGCAGCAACTGTAATACAAAAAAACAATACAAAACCTTCTACATAAACTCTTGAAAGACGATACTCTTTAAGCTAAGCCATACTTCTTATGACCATTAAAGTTTCCAAATTTAAAAGCATTGATAAAAATTCTTAGGAGACAAATTGTGTTTTATCTTGTTTGTTTAACAGCAGAAATATGTCTTAGAATGAATCATCATATTCTAAACATATCTTTACACCCAACATCAGACAATGCAGTAATAAATTCTAGTAACTATATCTGTAATGACAGAGGGGAAATGTTCAGTAAATAAATAATATAAATACTTTTTTTTCTTGAAAAGAATAAATAAGAATATCCTTTGTAAAGAAATTACTTTTTTAATCAAAATCTGCTAACTTTTTGTTGAAAACAATTTTAACTGCTAAACTATCTGCACTGACTCCCATCTTAAAGTGAAATAGAAACAGATATAATAAATTTGCTTTGGAATTTTAACCCAAATCATTTTTTTTATTTAGATAACCTATTATGATCGGGTTGCCAGGAGGCAGAGAATGATCTTACAAAAGATCTTGTGTCATTGTAATTTAATATTCACTTTATCCACCTTATTCCTGGCAGTGCTGCTATGGGGTGGAAACAACATCAAATAAGATGCAAAGGTTGCAATAAAGCAAGTTTCCATTGGTAGCTGTTGAAATGACACAAACCGTAATTTTGAATGAACCGGATGCAGTATAGTTTTTTTTTTTTTTTTTTTGATGGTTTTTATGACCACACATTTAAAAACATGTTCCTGTAGAGCTTCCTTAGTATCCTAAATTCCAGAAAGAGCATGACATTTCATGTTGGATATTAGAGATACTGACATGATGTCACTTTATGACCGATACAAATCTTCTCCACATATCTGTGTTGTTTTGATGTTAAAAGATTAGAGTATTAATAAACAATTTCTGACTTTTTGGTTGTGATGCTAAAGTTCATAAACAGAAAGAAAAAAAGTCAGAAAAAAAACAGAATTGAACCATAATTGATATTGTCATAACATGATTTAGAAAACCTATCATAAGTACAGTTTTTTCTGATCTTGGGCACCCCTGAAATTTTCTAAAAATTGCAGCTGTATGATTGTAAGAAGCCATCAACACCGGAACAGAATGCCATACGTGTATTTCACCTCAGTGTCTTCAGAACTCAACCAAATTTGACATGAATAAGGATGTTACAGGCCTACTTCCTAAAAGCAAAACTAACATATGGGGCGACTGTGGCTCAGTGGTAGAGTAGTTGGCTTGCAATCAGAGGGTCGTAGGTTCAATTCCAGCTTCCTCCAGTCACATGTCAATGTGCCCCTGGGCAAGGCACTTAACCCCCAAAATCTACATTGTCCTACCGAGCCATATTGGGTGTCGGTGTATGAGTGTGAATGGGTGAATGTGGCTTCAATGTAAAGCGCTTTGAGTGGTCAGTAAGACTAGAAAAGCACTATATAAGTTCAGTCCATTTACATTACTGCAAGAAATGAATCAGCTCAGAACTCCTTTAGTTGTTGGTAGCTTCCCAAATCGTAACAATATATGCTAGCAAGTATAATCAGAACCTAATTTGAAAAACAATAGATTGAAGTCATTATAGTAGCCCTCTTAAAGTGTAAAAGTTAACATCCTTAAATGTTTTAAATCTATATTTTCTGTGTGAGAGTCTGTTTACACATAAGAATCCAGTTCGAGTTATTCGCGCATAGATTCCTGGGGTGCAGGAATAAGTTGGATAAAGTTTTTGTCTAAATAACAAATGTTGCCTCATCAACAAGATCTAACATGAGATCTGGCTGGTCTTGCTTCTGTTTGAATTGTAGAGCAAACTGCAACATACAAGTTCATGGCACAAGATACTGTTTGATCTCCAGTCAACACAAATGAAAAGTTTCTCAACTACTAATGAATTCTAGGAAATAATAGTGACTGCTTTCACTCGTAATAAAAAAAAAAAACAGAATGGCAGTTATAAGCAATTATCAATATTCTACAAGAATAGAATCAACCTCTTTTGCACCCAAAAGTTTGACCCTCGCCCCCTCAAAAAAAATAAAAAAATAAAAATAAGTGAGTGTTGGTTCCGGTCCATTGGTTACATCCTTTTACGTGGTCACGGCCTCTAACAGCTCCTAACTGGTCATGAGTAAATGGTGATGACCTCTCGTCCTCCTCCCCTCACCAACATGACTCTTTCCAAACCTTCAGTCAGCACCTCCAGAAACTCCATATCTGTGCAGCAAATTAAGGAGCTAAAACATAAATAGTTTTTTTGTACTCACGCCTCACGTGTTAATGTTGAAAGGAACAGGAAAGGATACAGTTTTCATCCCCATCTGTATTGCGTGGTGGGCCTGGCATGTTGAGCAGCACTAATCGGGCATCGTGAGACCTGTTAACTATTACTTCGTTAAGCTTCACAGCTGTATGCATTCTGCGTACATTGGACTGATCCCTAAAAAGCAGCAAGGTGGAGTTTAATTAGTGCTACAATAAAACTTTTAGGATAATTAAAAACAGCACACAAATTGTAAGAACAACAAACAAAAAACAACCATGTAATTAGTGGTTGGGAAATATCCTGAGATGTTGGAAAATACAAATGACTCACGGTTTGAGGCTCATGAGTTCTCTGAAGTTCTCAGGAGCATTGTTTCTGTTTCGCCTTTCGGCCTCACACTTCTCTCTGGTCCACGTCATCTGGACCTTCTCTGGAGGAACTTCCATGACTTCCTCTTCTTCGTCAGAGTACAGACTGCCCATACGCACTAAAGAGTGTCTGTCTTTAACCAGCTGGGCCTGCAAGTACCATGAGAATGTTATAGTTATGAACTCAGTTCTAGAAGTGTTTCCCTTTCAGATCTTCTCCCAGCATACCTCTCTTTGTCTTTCCGCACTGGATAGCCTCATTTGTCGTAACATCTGGGACCTCTGCTCCATCATTAGTGTTCTCTCGTATGTGTAAGCTGAGATGTCACTATCATGCTGAAATCCCATTTAAGAAACATATGTGATTAATGCAAAAAAATATGCACTGTCTTGGAAGGTCTTTATATGTCTTCAATTTGTTTCTATTTGTCACACTACATACACAGTCTTTCCCTATTATATTGAGTTTATGTGACAGACCGAAACAAAGTACGCTATAGCTGAAGAGAAAGTCAAGGGATAGATTTACAATGTTTCCAACCAACAAACCAATTCCATTCTGAAGTCCCAAAATTACAACATAAAATGAGAGCAAGCGTAATACAGAAAAAAAAGAGTAAAATTGAAAATTGAGTTTGTTACAACTAGAAACCTACCAGGACTTAAGAATCCACCTAAACATGCCCAGTAAGGAAAATACAGCATTAGTTAGAGAAGTCAGAGAAGAAGCCATGTGATCTAATGAGAGGAGCTGCAGAGATCCAAAGCTCTGGTCAAAGAATCTATTGTGCACTTCACAAATGTTGCGTGGTTAGAGCAGAGATAATTGGCTCTCTAGGGAGATGAGACCAAAACAATTTGGCCAACATAAAGGTTGAATATGGAACATGGGCACCAAAGCGACATCTAGTGTGTTGAGGTTGTAGTTGCAATAACAAAACGCCGTCTGGATGCCAGTTTTGTTGCCGTAACCAGCCACTATCATGTCCAGCAAGGAATCTTACAGGCTAAGGACTATTTTGTATTGTAATAGGTTTAAAATACTAAATGAAAAAATATTATAACAAAATATGTATCAAAAGCAACAATAAGCCTTTGTACCCGGCCTCTGCATCTTATTTCGGTAGTTGAGTGGTATCCTCCACTCCGCTTGATGATGCCCTCTTTAAGTCATAATTTATACTTTAGAATTTACATAAACATCCGACAGATTTCACAGTGTGTGTATTTGACTGAAGTGTATGGTCAGAGATCTATGTCAGTACAGAAAGCTATCTAGAAAAGTATTTATAATAGCCACTAACCACAGCGGTGAAACCGAGCCTGCTATACTGGACAGAGCAGGAGGAAACTGCTCCTTTTCTTTAGTTTACTCAGTGTGGAGTTTGATGCTCTCATATCTAGGAACAACATTATATACACGAGTATTGCAAAGCTGTTTTACCGACAGCTAACTTTAGCCAATAGCAAGCTTTCGTACCTTTCTCCATGAGATTTCCACGTACATTTTGATCCCGTGAACGTTTTTTTCATTTGTGTTCATCTGTTGTAGGCGTCACCTAAACTATCTCTGGTTTTAGATCTTGTAAGATCGCTCCTCTTCTAAGAAAGATAATGAAATCTATGTGGCTCAAACACAGCAGCTAAACTTACAGATATAAAGTTTAGAGGAAAGGGTGGACTTTCATTCTCCACACCTCTAAACTCCCTGTTGAAGTATTACTTTTTTAAAGAGATAGCTTTTAAGAAAAGTGTTCCACATTCAACCTTTAACATAGATCAAAGATCTGAATGCATACCAAATTGAATTGTTGGCAAGACCTGAGAAATCTGTTGCCATTTAAAAATGTTTGCTGAGCTTCAGTTAAAAAGGATGGATAAAACTTTCAGCCTCTGCATGTGCAAAATTGATATGGCCATCCCACAAAAGAGTTCCAGCTGGAATTTAAGTGGAAGCTTCAACAATGTATTAACTTATAGGAAGGTGTTGGGTCCATAATCAATTTAAAGTAGCAATTGAAATGCATAGTGATTGGTTTACTTATCAACTATTATTCTAAACTACTAACATTTTCTATGTTACAAGCATTAATGCATGTGTGTAGCATAACAACAAAGAAGAGTTCTTTACTTGGATTTAAACTTATACAGTGATCTTATGCAGACTGCTTGTACAAAGGGATCTTAGTTCACTAACATTTCATTTGGCTCTGTGTGACCACATATCTGCTAAAAACACCATAGAAGACCTTTTGTATCTTAGGTGAAAAAAGAGGACTCAGCTAACTGTCATAGAAGAGCTAAATTAAGGTGAGGTAACAGGGCAAAGCTAAATGGAGAATCTGAAATGGAGTGTGCAAACTGATAAGACAGGTTTATGGAGCTGGTCAAAGGAGAAAATTAGAGAGGAGTGCTAAATTTATTTCAGATAGCAAATCAAGACATCTTTAGGACCAGTCCAGACCAGGGAGAAATCCAAGAAGGCAGACTGAAACCAGAGACTGGCAAGGGGTGTTGAAGACGTCCCTAAAAACCAGCCAATTAGACTGATCCAGAAGGCATTTGATAACATTATATATTACTACGACAGACCCCTTTGGAGAAAAGGACTATAACGAGAAGCCTTTTATCCAAAGATCCATCATTGTAAAATATAGCAAAATTCAGCTTTAATGATAAAATCTTTATCTGGACTAATTTTTCAAGTAAAATAATATAATCTAACAAAGGCTAAACCTGTGCTCCACACTTTTAAGATTTTTGTCCTTAAACAATTTTGAAAGCCATGTATTCCTTTCATTACATTTCCCATTTGTGTTACTTTGTGCTTTTCTTCCACATAAAATGAAAGTGATATACACTTATTTATCTTGCTGTAATGTCACAAAATGTGAAAAATCTGTATGAATACTTTTTCAAGGCACTCCATGAATCTAACAGTGACAGAGTCAAAATGTAGAAAAGCTCTCACAAAATGCATGTTTTCTACAGCTGCTTGCAGACATATTGCAGGATAATTTTCATGGTGGTATCACATTTGCATGTTTTAGTAAATATATTTTGTTGAGGAACAGCCTATTTTTTTGTTAAAATCATGCTGAAAACAACTATGGGTGTTGCTTCATGCATAACTTTTTTTGTAGTAATGTTAAATGATGCATCAAGATGATTTAAAGTCCTGTTTTTCCATGTCATAAAATGTATTTTACTGGACATCCAACCACAAACAAGTTGCTGTGTGACAGAAATCCTCACCATCTCCACCACCTCCACCTCTGCCTCTATTCTCAGCTGATATAGAAACGTAGCCAGGTCTTTCTTCATTTGGATGCTGTTGTCGTCCATCTGGGCCACAGTGAAAATACGCATCTTGCATTTTCTCCATACCTGAAATTCATAAGTCTTTTAAGATCATTCCAAAGCATTTCTGTAAAGAATGATTTTATGCACAGAAATAATTTGCAAAAAATCCGCCATTGAAAAAAAAAAATCTGAATTTGAACCATGTTGATTGCATACAGTATACAGCTAACCCCAAAAAACATAAAACTGCAACGAAATAGTTAACCAAATAAGTAGTTTTGTTCATTGACCTTGTGCTGTTTGAGCAGGAAAGGCAGCAGCATCAGCATTCCTCCATCATGAACAATCCACCACACATCAATGTTCCCATCTGTGAAGCGTTCATGGTTGCTTGGATAAAATGACACATTTTTGGGAACCATCAGGGCCAGGTGGGCAGCTGTTGTGCAGCGGACTGTGTCTGGGGTAAAGAAGAGAACACACTGGTTGTGCTATTTACATATGTCATTACCATTACTGCACATGGGGATATGCAGTCCTTGCAGTGTCCCAACGCATACCACAGTTGATCACGTAAGGATGAAGTGCATTATAATTTAGTTTTGTAGATTAAATTAGTAATGTGAAAGGAATGCTATGCTGAATGCAGACTGAACAGCCATACTGTGGTAACATTCCGCTCTAGACCCTTTTTAGGTATTCATTTATTTATTTTATTTGTTTTTCATCAACTTTGGTTGCTAAGTCTTTTTTTGTCAACATGTGGGTTGAAAAAGTGCTTTTTAAATGACTTTGCACAAAAAATTAAATCCAAATTAATGTTTGTGGCAATTTTTGAAACTGCCCAACATAAATAAGACCGAACTAAAAGACCCCACAAAATTGCGCACAGTGAATAGACTTTTTTTTTTGAAAGTTAAATGTCCGAAAAATCATTATTTCATCTTTATGGTAAGACAAAAGAGAATAATACCATTCATTAAAATGAATGTGAAAAAATAATTTGATTCATAATATTGGTATGACATCTTTTAAAAATGTATTTCTTTCTCCAACAAAGCCAGGTGGAGTATTTGATTTATAATTGATCTTGTGCAAAGAAATCCTGACAATCAATGTTGGTGCCAATTTTCGACAATCCCAGGATCTAATAATGCAATTGTCTGCCCCACAGACACAGGTAAAAATTAATGCACCTCTAAAAGTCAGAAATCCTAAAAGAAGAATATAGTGATGTTGACTGCCACAACTGTGGGAAAACTCTTACTGATAAATGTTTTCCAGGCTCTAGGGTCCTCACTCTGTCTCCAGCCGTAAGGCCAACCCATAACCACAGTGTTATGTTTCATCCCACCCAGACCGCAGGACTGGATCAGGTGGGCGACGCCTTCTCGTACCTTAGTTGCCACAACAACTTGGCAGAAACCTTTGACCCGCTCAATCTCCATCATGTTCTTAATGGCCTAGAAGGACAGTAGCACCCATATTGAATATTAGCTGATTTTAGCCCTTATTAATAAGCCCAACAGCATATCTAATATCAGAGCTACAATGTTTATACAATAACATTTCCAGAAAATTGTTCCAAAAAATCATTAAGGTGACTTATGAGTTTCATTAGCATAAATGCTAATAATTAGAAACAATCTAAATATACGTTGATGTAGATTCTCAGTCATCTAGGACATGATAGTCTTGAGAGTTTAAAGGAAGTCAACTGGACTTTTGTTCTTGTCTTGAAAACATTTCATCTCTCATTGAAGAGGCTTCTTCAGTTCTGAAAAGACTGGATTGGGAGTATTGGATATATAAGTCTAAAATTTAGACTTAAATAAAGTTAGATTTATAACTTTTGGAATTATATATCCAATACTCCCAATCCAGTCTTTTCAGAATTGAAGAAGCCTCTTGAATGAGAAACTAAATGTTCTCAAGACAAGAAGAAAAGTCCAGTTGCCTTCATTTAAACTCTCAAGACTATATAATTATAGTAAAACCATTTATAGAGATAAAAATGACCTATAAATATGGACCAGAAAATATTCATTTGTTTCACTGCACTACAGCACAAGCGTAGTGATGTACAATCCAGAATATTTTAGTTACTTTTCGACTTGTTACCTGTTCAGCTGCTTGCATTTCCCCAAAGCTGTCAAGAAAGTTTCCTTGGATGACAGAGCCAACTATGGTCAGACCCTTTCCTGCCTTCAGCTGTGAGGCGAAGGTGAGCATTCGAGGATATTTCACATGGAGGTCCTCGTCTAGCTTCAACAGCACCAATAACTGTGGCCTAAAGAGTAAAAATCACTGACAGTTAAATCAATTAAGAGATGGGAATGATCTATGACCCGAAAGAAACAGTACCCTTTTCAGATGGAGAACCATGTACCCGTGCCAAGAGGAGCTTACTCACAACTAAAACTCGTCATTTCACACTGAAGCTCAAAGCTTGAAGAAAAATGAATGATGTTCCTAAATCAGACACTTCCCTCTCTGTTTTTACACTTTGAGATCCACAACAATACCACAAGCAAGATTTCTAAACAAGAGCCGCCATAGCAGAGTCCAAACCCTAGCTGGAACAAGCTCAATTTGTGCTGAGAATGCTGGCAGAAATCTAGCTTTGGCTACCAGAGTTCCTTGCCCTTAAAATAATCTCAACTGTTCTTCTACAGCACCCTCTACAAGAGGAGAAGGTCATAAGCTTGTTGCTGATTCATGAAAAAGGTTAAGAAAGGGATAATGCTCAACGAGGTGTTCATTATCAGAAAATAATGGACGACGCGGACAACCGTCCTCCGCTTCGCGTCCTTCCGCTTATACCACGGTCACGTACGAAAGAAAGAAATATTTAATCAATTAATAATTGATTAAATTATCCATTATTTTCAGATAATAGACACCTCATCGGGCATTTTAATGAATAATCGTACACTGTGTAGCCAAATTAATCTTATTGCCTGAAAATCAAAAATAGATATTTAAAATAAACCAAATTTAAGTATTTGGGTCACACTGTTGATGGTCTGAGCTAGGAACTTGGTCTGGGCTCCATACATGTATGTTTTCTGTCTCTTTGTATGCATTGCAAAAAATGTGGCTGTTGTTCTTCTGATATAGAAAAACTGCTTTTATGAGGTTATTTTGATATGGGATGCCAACTTTCTTAAGATGTTCAGAAAACATGCTTTTTTTTGTTTTACAACATACACCTAATATTTTTGCATATCAGTTGACTTGAATGCTGTGTGATTCCAGCTGATAAATGGACTGAACTTAAATAACATTGCAACCCAAGGCACTTTTAGATCCACTTTCACCCAGTTGGACTCAAAAGCACATACAATCCCTTTATACACTAGCACATAAGCTACTAGCCAACTGAGGTTAAGTCCCTTGTCCATGAGCACATCAACATATGCGAGAAGGAAGTTTAAATCCAACTCACAACTTTCTGATTGCATGATGACTGCTCTTCCTGTTAAGACAGTTTACTGGCACATACTGTGGTTGTAAAATACAGAGTGGTCATTTGAATATATCAGAATCTGGCCACATACTTAGCAACCTGTTTCATTAAAATGTACATAGATTGAAATTTACAAATAGCATGAAGTTGTGAGTTTCTGATGATGAATTACTAATATCTTCTCATATCGCCTTGGTAATACCTCCAGTTCTTGGTGTGAGGAGGTCCAGCTTCTAGCCTTAGCAGGGCATAACGTGCAGCACTGAGAGACAGTCCTCTTATTCCATCCCCCCACTCCTTCTCTGCCCTAATTTAATTTATTGATGGAAATACAAAAATATTAATAAGATGATACTTTCATGCTCTGTATCAACTTGATATATGCAGCAGTCAATAAAACTACCATCCGTTAAATAAATAAATACATAAATAAAATAACCCAAAAGAAACTGTGTACAATAATTCAATATAGGAGAACACAAGGTCCATACATACCCTTGATATTCAATGTATTTGTAGATCATCCCTGCAATGCCCATGGCCACTATGGCATAGTACCAGGAGGATATGAACATGAGAGCCAGACACATACTCATGCCAAGGAATGATAACGCCCTGCAGTGGTGATACATATTTAGTTACGTTATGTGTTTAAACAAAAACAAAGAATAATGTAATTAAACAGTCATGAAGCTCATTGGTTTCCATCAATAGGGGTAGGAATACATTTCCACTTGCAATGCATAATGTTATTGTCACAAAGAGCAAAACTTTACTGAATAAACTAACCAGTGGTAATATTTGAACCTTGGTCTCCAGTTGGGTGTCCGTAAGAGAGTTTGCACTGCACAAGCTAAGTTTACAAAGAGATAGCACATCAAGAAAAACCTGTTGAAAAAAGTAAATATTATAGATAGAATTATTTAAATTGAGTAATTTACTGGTGCAACTTAATAAATTACAACATAATTGAAAAAAAAGTCTTTTTTTTCATGTACTTCAACTCAGTGTTCCAGTAGTGTAATTGGATATACAGTGTTGCTATGTAAACAGCTACAATGTTTAGCAAGACCATTTGTCGCTATCTCTCCTTAAATGAATGCAGGGCAACAGTCAAAAGAAGTTTTTCTAATGCTTGTGTAAAGTAAAGTACTGTACAACATACGACTGTATTTCAGTCTTAATTTTTGTGTGTGTCTTATGTCATCTTTACATTGTATGATAAATTGTGCTGTTAGCTTCCACAACTATATATATATATATATTTATATATAAATTGACATACTTACTGAGATGTATAACTATATGTAATGAACTCACATATGAAGGTCACTTTTTTAATCACTGTAATCACCTAAATGTTTTATTGATATTCTAGTTTAGTGAGTAGCTGCATATGGTAAGAAAAATAATGTGGCTAATGATGGGCTTGTTTTTGGGGAATCAGGCAATGTATCATGTGTGCTTACATGGACAGGATTGGAGCGACCATGTCCAGCGAGGCAATTAGTATCCCCAGCTCAGCTATAAGGCCAGTCAGCAGCAGAGCCCAGGTTGGCTCTCCATTGGCCTTCCCATGACCAAACACCTAGGCCAGAATCAACACATTTTTGGGCATCAATGCAAATTATTTCTTGTTCTGGTTCATTATTCAAATGAACTTGCTGATAATCTTTTCCCAATGCAAATATTTGTACCATAATAGAATGATAAACATTGGTAGACTATGCAGAAAGTATGTGACTCTTTTCAGCAGAGTGTGAAACAGGAAGTTAATAATTTTCCTCACCCTAAGAAAGGGAATAATGTTGTCCTTGGCAATAGCCTGTAAAAGCCGTGGAGCACCAGTGAGTGACTGCAGGCCTGCACCAACAGTGGAGAAGAAGGAGCCAATGACAATAACCCATGGAGATGGCCACGACAGAGTGCCAACAACAAGGTTCTGTTGAACAGTATTTCCAAATCTGCAAGGAAGTAATAAATCAGCAAAGTTTCCAATACTAATCAGGCGATCTCTGCTTTTTCCTTCTATTTTTTTTCATTTCAACCATAAACATTTCCATACATGGTAACCACTGAAAGTGTAAGTACTTAAACCTACTTGTCCCTCAGGACTACTCCCTCTATACAGGACCCAAACAGGACCACAGAGCTTAAATCTAGAAATGGTGATCAAGGAATTTAAGGGGGCACATGAATGTCTTTATACAATCATCATATCAGCTGTTACATTTTCGTCATAGTAAAACATTAACAATTGTCTAGTGACCCAAGGTAGGATACAAACAAGTGAAGTAGTTGTAATGGCTAAAATTGTTCCCACAGGAATGGACTTCTGGGCATCCCTGAGATCACCAGATCTATTAGAGCCTGCCATGATACCTGCAGAAAAAGAACACATAACCAAAGGCCGTAAAAAAATTAAATACAAAAAATGGTACACAATGGCTGATACCAACACTCATGTTTCTCAGCGAACATTGTAAACAAAAAAATAGAGTTCTAAAGAGTAATGACTTGTCATATTGTGTGACACAAACTAAACACTGCAGCTGTATCTTACCTGTGGCCGATGGGAAGAAGATCCCCACCAAAAGTGTAAAGGACGTAGCAATGTCTGCCGTCACATAGTTGATGAAGTTCTCTATGGGACTGTGGGCAGCCACTGATTGCAAACCTGCCTTTTCTAAGATCTCGCCTTTTTCTAAGTAGTTGCTCCACATGTTTTCTATCATGACAAAAATATACATAAACATAATATAACATTAGATGAATAGAAAAAAAAGTACCTATTTCTTTATAACAAGAAATACAAAAAATAAACAAATCCCAGTTAGTTCTCCAGATTCAGCTGACATTAATATAGAAACCATAACTCAAACTTAACTCAGTTGTATGTATACAGCAAATGTAATTAGTTAAATCATTTAAAGTACTTTAAAACACATCAAAATCAAACAACACAAGTGAACAGTTCAACAGTAACCCAATTTGTAGAACTAATAAAATGTTAGAAAAAATAAAAAGACATGGATTGGAAGCATGTGAAAACGTCCATATGTGATGAGTTGGGTGTGAGGAGGCGTTGCATTTTCATGTATATAACACATGTATGAACACAAAAGGTCCAAGTCAAGACCATAAGGAACACCATAGAGTACATGACTTTGATATGAACAGATGATTAATTAAGCATGTTCCCAGTATCTGAACTTCAGGGTAATTTAACCGGACCCTTAGGATATGTGCGTGTCTCCACTTCATTGGACAGGGCTGTTTTTGGAGCAAGTTCAGGAACCAACTGAGTACCTGAATGGGGGTATGTACTCGGAATGCGAACTTGATTAGGACTTGGGTCGAACTGACTTGTTATAATTTAGAAGGTAATGATCGGACGTCGCCAAATAGCCGGCTTTGCAAAAATAAGAAGAGTTGCCGGCAAAACAGTTTCTAACAATAGCAAGCAGAAACACAGCAACAAGTCCTGCTTCTGATCTTTTAGCTGATTCCTTAACAGGCTGATTGTGTATGGAGACACTGCGGCTGAGAGGAGCAGGCCAACATATTAAGATCTGGTTAAATTACCCTGAAGTTCTGATAGAGGAAACTAACCTATATTGTACTTGTACAGCCCAAATCAAAGTCCCTCAATGAAATAATGCAGCAACTTCACACATTTGTGGTGCAGTTGCATATTATATATACCTCTGATAATCCCACTGCCCAGTCCAGGGATGCCCTGTATCTCTGTCACGTTGTTCTGGATAAAATAGTCATCACACTGAGAACTGCTCAGGTTCCCACCAGCACAGAACCGATTCCAAAGCTGACTGGGCACTGTAATGTTTCCCATTACCACAGTTTTAGCACATATATCGAAGCCATCTCTCACCAAAGTCCTGTTGCCCAACATGCATATCCTGCAGTAAGAGAAGGCACAAAGGGTAATTACTTGCAGATGTAAGAAAGAAACAAACAACACCCACACTAACAATCCTAAAATGCTAACACTAATATACGGTGTTGATATACCAAACTGGAAGAAATGCACTTGCTTTTCTCGTTACAAACACACTCAATATTAAAGCTCCTAACAAATCCCTCAACATCCCTTTCAGATACATGTTTGTTTCCATAGCACTTACGGGAATTCCGGCGGATGAGTCATGGATTTGATTGCCCCAGCATAGATAGAGACAATTGAGATAATAACACAGGCCAAGAAAAGGGAGGCCAGCTTGTTGACATATTTGACCCCCACAAAAACTACCACAGCCATGAGGCTGAGGCACAGAGTGCCGTACACTCGCATGTTGTTTAGCAGGGCACTGTCACGACCAATGTGATCAGTAGAGTGAAAAATAGCTGCCTGGGGGACCAGATATTTCTGAAGAGTAAAAAAAGGAAATAAAAAAAAGGTTAATGCATACAGTTTACACAGAATTTGTAAAATGAATAACATACACCACACACAAAAAAAAAAACGCTGCACTGTATTATTTAAACATGAAGAGTATTCAAAATTATATTCCCAAAATAGAAATATAAAATATAATATGAATATAAAAAATACATTGTTATCAACAGGTTTATACATGTGTTAACAATTTGCTCAATTAAAACACAAAACTCACAAGTAATCTTTTCTATTATTCTTCTCTATTATTATTATTACTATACTATTTTCACAAATTATCCTGATACACAAGGGTTTATCAGGGAGTTATTCTACTTTCACCAATTATTTTTGCCTTCCATATGTTTTTTATTGGCCAAAATTGTTTATCAGACTGACGTGGCTTCCAAATTCTTATCACACACAGCTGTTTATTGTTAAGTCAGATTAAGCCAGTCAGTCAGACTACAGAAAGACATGGATGCTTTTTTTTTTCTCCCTGCATAATACAGACAGAAATGCAGCTGCAGTGCTGGACACATTTTCAATAAGAACTACAATAAGAACTATCCTTTAAGTTGGCTAGAATCATGATTGGTTATATTGAATATGGAAATCATGAAACATCTTGTTTAAAGAAAATGCAGGGAAGCAGGTTTATAAATTTGCAACATCTGGGCTAAATGTTTGCTCGTGCTGATCTCCTGGATGATCTGAAATCTTTCTGGAAAGTACTGTACCAATCCAGAAGCTCTGCCAGCATTAAGTAGTATGAAGCATGTGGCACCAACTTCAGCCTCTTGGCATTAAGTTCCAGGAAAGTAAAGAAAATATATTTTCTCTCCTCTAATAGAGCTCTTAATGACCAAAGCCTGTACAGTTCAAACACCACATAGTTATACATGCTGGCAGTAATGCACTCTCTGACCACAAATTCAATTGTGGTTCCTTGAGTTTCAAAAATAGGCTTTAGTTATTGGCCTTTTGCCAAATTGAACTTGTATCCATAATAGATGCAAGGTCCAGTAAAACCCAACAGAAAGCTTGCATTTTGGGATTTGTGATAAGACTAGTGCATGAGACCCTGAGTCATTCCTTTAGTGTTGTTCTAGGCAGATACAGCTGGAGGACATCCCATCATTGATTTATCGCCCCTATCACCTCCCTCCCCCATTAAAGTTTGTATTATTATTATTATTATTATTATTATTATTATTATTATTATTATTATTATTATTCATGAGATTCATCAATCCCCCACATTATATCACAAATAGGGATGCCCGATATTATCGGCCTAAAGTCATTATCGGCCGATATTGGCATTAAAATGTAATATCAGAAATTATCGGTATCGGTTTTTATTTTTTTAATAAGATGAGTTTTTCACACCATACACATATTATTTATCAAACTCTTCAGCTACTTCTTTTCATGACAGATTTGAGGTTTAGTTTTTGAGATAGTATTTGTTTGAGACAAGTTTCTATATATTAAAAGGTAGGTTAATTATTGGCCCTGCTTAAATGTTTGTTGGTTTATTATTTTTTATTCTTGTTTTAGTTGTTTCCACTTTACCTCAATGCTATAAAGGTATAATGTTAAGATTTTCTAAAATTAGAAATTTGTCCTGAGTGGTGGGCCTTTGTCAGTATTCTCTGTGTGAGAAAATGTTCCAGCTACTTTTGAAGACAAAATAAAAATGTCACCTTTTTCAATTGCCTAACTAAAATTCTGAAATTATTACATTTTCAAAATTTTTAATTCTCAAGTATGCATGATAGAAGATATTTCATTGTGGTTACCTAAAAGGGTTTAGTAGTTTTTGTTTTTTATGAGGGAGGGTTCCCACATATCGGTATCGGTTTATATCGGTATCGGAAATTATGAGTTAGCCTATATCGGTATATCGGATATCGGTAAAAAAGCCAATATCGAACTTCCATAATCACAAATAATGTTCTTGACATACACTCAACAAAAATATAAACGCAACACCTTTGTTTCTGCTCCCATTTTTCATGAGATGGACTTAAAGATCTAAAATTCATTCCAGATACACAATACTACCATTTCTCTCAAACATTGTTCACAAATCAGTCTAAACGTGTGATAGTGAGCACTTCTGCTTTGCTGAGATAATCCATCCCACCTCACATGTGTGCCACATCAAGATGCTGATCTGACATCATGATTAGTGCACAGGTGTACCTTATACTGCCCACAATAAAAGGCCACCCTGGAATGTGCAGTTTTGTCTCACAGCAAAATGCCACCAGAAGCATTGAGGGAGCGTGCAATTGGCATGCTGACAGCAGGAATGTCAACCATATCTGTTGCTCGTGCATTGAATGTTCATTTCTCCACCATAAGCCGTCTCCAAAGGTGTTTGAGAGAGTATGGCAGTACATCCAACCGGCCTCACAACCGCAGACCACGCGTAACCACACCAGCCCAGGACCTCCGCATCCAGCAGGTTCACCTCCAAGATCGTCTGAGACCAGCCACTCAGACAGCTGCTGAAACAATTGGTTTGCATAACCAAACAATTTCTGCACAAACTGTCATAAACCGTCTCAGGGAAGCTCAACTGCATGCTTGTCGGCTTCATCGGGGTCTTGACCTTACTCCAGCTTGTCGCCGTAACAGACTTGAGTGGGCAAATGCTCACATTCGATGGCGTCTGGCACGTTGGAGAGGTGTTCTCTTCACGGATGAATCTCGGTTTACATTGTTCAGGGCAGATGGCAGACAGCGTGTGTGGCCTCGTGTGGGTGAGCGCTCTGCTGATGTCAATGTTGTGGATCGAGTGGCCCATGGTGGTGGTGGGTTATGGTATGGGCAGGCATCTGTTATGGACGAAGAACACAGGTGCATTTTATTGATGGCATTTTGAATGCAGAGAAATACCGTGATGAGATCCTGAGGCCCACTGTTGAGCCATACATCCATGAACATCACCTCATATTTCAGCAAGATAATGCACAGCCCCATGTTGCAAGGATCTGTACACAATTCTTGGAAGCTGAAAATGTCCCAGTTCTTGCATGGCCAGCATACTCACTGGACATTTCACCCATTGAGCATGTTTGGGATGTGCTTGACCGGCGTATACGACAGCGTGTACCAGTTCCCACTAATATCTAACAACTTCGCACAGCCATTGAAGAGGAGTGGACCAACCTTCCACAGGCCCCAATTGACAATCTGATAAACTCTATGCGAATAAGATGTGTTGCACTGCATGAGGCAAATGGTGGTCACACCAGATACTGACCAGTTCTGAGTCCCCAGACCCCCAATAAAGCAACAAACTGCACATTCCAGGGTGGCCTTTTATTGTGGGCAGTATAAGGTACACCTGTGCACTAATCATGATGTCAGATCAGCATCTTGATGTGGCACACCTGTGAGGTGGGATGGATTATCCCAGCAAAGCAGAAGAGCTCACTATCACAGATTTAGACTGATTTGTGAACAATGTTTGAGAGAAATGGTAATATTGTGTATCTGGAATTAATTTTAGAACTTTAAGTCCATCTCATGAAAAATGGGAGCAGAAACAAAGGTGTTGCGTTTATATTTTTGTTGAGTTTATTAGACAGGTAAATGATATTGCATACTGACAACTTTATGTAGCATACAAAATCTCAAACAGCCAATAACACAGTTTTCAACCATAACTTAGAATGACATATCATTGTAAGTGTAATAGAGGGAAACATATATTAACAAACTAACCAAGAAGATTTCAATGGCTCCAAGAATGTACATAGCAGAGGCAAAGGTGGTTCCCAAGTAGAAGCACAGCCCCACAGCTCCTCCAAACTCAGGACCAAGGGAGCGTGAAATCATGAAATATGCCCCACCAGCTATAAAAGAGAAGAACTGTCAATAAGTTTCTAAAAGTCTTTCAGTTTTCCTTAATATATGCATCTAATCTACTTGGTACAGTTTTATTTGCAGATGATACCACATTGTTTTATTCAGGATTAAATATACATGAAGTAACTCAAGTGATATATAGTGCAATGATTGAAGTCAAAAAGTCACTGAACCTGAACAAAACAAACTTTATACTGTTTAATAACAAAAAAAGAAGCTGTGATGTATCTTTAAGAATAGATGGAATGGAAATTCAAAGAGTAAAAGAAACCAAATTTCTAGGAGTCATGTTTGATGAGGATCTCACATATAAGTTATATAAAGGGGAAAGTTGCCAAAGCCATAGCAGTATTATATAAAGTCAAATTTCTACTAAATTCCTCTGGATTATTAATGTTCTATCACTCACTGATTTAACCGTATTTAATTTATTGTTTTGAAATTTGGGGAGCCACATGTAAAATCTTTACACAACCATTATTCATTCTACAAAAAAGAGCTTTGAGGATCATTAATAGCAGTAACTGCAGAGATCATTCTAATCCATTATTCATTAGATATAAAATAATGAAATTTCCTGACTTGGTAGAGTGGAAAATATTGCAAATAATGTACAAAGCAAATACGAGTAATTTACCAACTAATATTCAGAAAATGTAAGAAAGTTTCGTAAGAGAGTGAGAGGGTACATGTTAAAAGGAACTGATGTCTTAAAAAATGAAATTCAGAACCAAAATAAAAGGATGCAATATTTCTGTAAATGGTGTAAGATTGTAGAATGCCCTTAACTTGCTATATTTAAAAAAATGTATAAAATCAAATGTATTAAGTAATTATGAAAAGGTAAATTAAAAATGTTAATGATTATATTCGAAAATTAGAAAGTGAATGAGTTTATAATAGTGTTTGTTTGACAGATAATTTTCTTTTGTATAAAGGGGCAGAAATTATACGATTTTTTCTTCTATCTGCTCCTTTTCATTCAAATGTGTTTTTTTCCCCAATATGTTTATGTATACTTTATTTGCTTGTGTTTCTTTTCATAATTTTGAATGAAATGAATTTAATAATAAAAAACATTGTCAATACAATGTATTTTCTACTTAGCAAAACATGCCAAAAAATCTAACACGCATTTTGTTGGGATTAAACAGCCAGTGTTTTGCACAAACATGTTAATTTATGTGTTAACTATACATTTTTAAGAACCTTGAAGTAAAAAAAAATATATATTTTCATAAGTGAGGGAAAAACATTAACATAATTTAATATAGCTGTGTAGCTGAATAATGGCTTTACAATGTTTTGTGGAAAGCTCTGGATAATTCATGGAAATAGAACCTCAGCATTCCCCTTAAAGTGTGCACTTTTTCTTGAGTGTCTGTGTATTGACGGGAAGCAGGGACCGTTCAGCTTTGTGATGATCTATTATGGATTAATCTTGATTTAAACCACATCAACTTCATTTTGTATGTAAAGATAGTAACTGAAGGTTCAAGCTATAAGTCTGAAAACTATCTGATTGTGCTAAGGGGTTTTGTGCTGTCTGACTTTTGTTTTTATGTGTTTTTAAATGAAGATGGAGCAAATAAGCTGTAGCTTTAAATTATTCTGTCCAACCACTCTGCAAGATAGTAACTGAAAGAACAACATAGATGTGTTTAATTCACATGATTGAAGATTCTGTCAACTAATGTCCTTAGACGGCATTGAGATTTCATTAAAGAGGAACATTGTGGTGGGTTAACTCGCCTATGGCCAAAATCATGCATAGATTACCTGAATTTAGTTTGACTTTATAGATTTAGAATTATCTTTTGTCTTCTAGTAAACAAGCACTTTTTATGAGACATGTTAGGCTTTGGCAGTTTTACACAATTACCTTGGGCTTTTTGATTATGCAATAACCGTTCAAAAAAGAAAAGAAAAAAATATCCTGGCAAATCCCACCCGTGCTTGCTTGGTAATAACAAGTAACCGCAGCTAAAGTAATCTAAATGGACCATATGTGTCTTACTTTTTTTTTCTTCTTGTTGATAAACCTGTTCAAATATATGGATAAGCAACTGATTTAGGAATTTGACTGTTAAAAAAAACAACATTGTTTTGTTTCTTTTTTAACAAAGATAGCAGGAGGTAAAAAGAAACATGCAAGTTGATGAAGTATTCCTATTCTAATTTGTGAACAATGTCATGACCTGTTTTTTAGCTCTATTTCAATAATTAAATAAAAAGTGAATGAGAACTACCATAGTTTAATTTTGGGGCTTTGAACTCAAATTATTAAGGTGGTGATCTACAGACATGAATCTAAATATTATTACCTGGCTGAACTGACTTTTGAACAAATTCTTTTTATGGGTGCAACACAGCAAACAGTTCTCCAACAAAAGAAAAAAATATATCCAAAAAAACGTAACCAAAGTAACACTTAAAGTATATATAAAACATCAGGATAGCAAACATCTATGACTATAGACTTTTAATTTATGGTAAATATTAGGGATGTAAAATATCAATATATATTGCGATACTTTATGTTGTGATATTGCATTGATATTAAAAAGTGTTAGATTTTTTTTTTATTGATTTTTTTAGAATGTGACTGTAACCATTAACGATGACAGTAATCTTTGTAGTAAAATTTTAAGTTTGACTGGTAGTTGGTGGCTCTTTTCACCTTCTTTGTTCCAGTGGATCAACTAGATCTAGTAATAAAACTGGATGATTTAAGTATGAAACAGTTTGGAGCGTTTAGAATGTTGGGACAGTTTCCTGCAGTTATATTCAGTTTTAAAAATCATAATATATAGTATATTCTTAGTATCCCAATATATATCATATTATATCCTATTCCCTTATATTGTATTGTGATACATATCGTATCACCAGATTTTTGCCAATACACATCCCAGGTAAATAGCATTGCAATATCTGTTTTCGAAGTATTACCTGGAACAACACCGTTAGTAGCAATGGCACTCATAGATATGGCTGTTAGCATTGTCTGTAGGAGAGAGAAGAAAATGTTAAATTACAGCATATTTCGGCATTTTTTGGTGCAATTACAATATGATATGAAAATGTATAATGCTATAGAGATATTATCATATAGACTCCATAAGTATCTGCTTTCCTCGTCACATGCTTTCCTCATCACATGATGGACTAGGAAGATTGCATGAGAACACTGACCAGCGGACGCCGTAGCAACTGATATTTTCAGGACATGTTGACCTTGAGTGACTGCTTAACGCCTCACTATTTTAGCTATCGGGGTGACGTGGAATTGTCTTGCAGTTAGCAGACACTAAGATTGAAGGGGATGAACTGGAGAAGATAATCTTTGACACTTGAAATTTTATAAAGTGAATGTTTAGCTTTGGGGGAGCAGGCCTGGTAATGCAATTCCAGTCTGTTCCTTCTTCCTGTCAATTACTGCACAGGAAAATAAAAATGAGGAAATTTATCTTAGCTTAGTTCACACCAAATGCGTCAAAACAGGCCGCATGCCCCTATTTGGATGCTTGAACATTCGCACCTCGAAGCTGGTCCAAAACGAACTGGTCGCACTTTAAAATATGCTATTTTCATGTGTGTGAAGCCGGAAATACACAACTTGTGGGAGGACCCTGACTGTGACCTCTCCGTAGCAGTCGGCTGGCCTCCACCCTCCCTCCATCCTTTTCCCAACCTTCCGGGACCTTGGTGAGCTAAAGACCCAGTGGAGTGGCGGTGGCGGTATCCACAACCTGGGAGCGGGGCGTAATCTCCATCGAGCCCAGCATGTGCGAGTGCAGCTGCTGGTGGACTATGGTCTACGAGCTGACCAAGTTACGTATTCGGCCTAGCATCCGGCAGAGCAAGGAACACACCAGCGGGGGATCGGAGAGCTAAAGAACCGGGTGGAGAACCGAATGGATATTTTAAAAGCCAGAGGTATTGTTAGCAGAGCGACCTGAGTAAGTATTCCTTATCTTTCCATAAAAGTGATCCGTAGTGAATCGGAGGAGGGATTTATTGATTTATCATTAAGGATGTATCGATACTACTACCCTTAACGATACTCGTTATCAATCCGGTACTTTATCAGTATCCTTATCAGTACTTTTCTTTTTTAAGACTTAAACAAAAGGGGAAAAACACAAATAATGAAATGTAATTGTTTTATTTTTTTAATAATTAGAACATCAAAGCACAGAAAATAAATAACTCCAAAATAAAAAGTAAGAAATTAATAACTTAATAAAAATACTATATAATAAATTATTTTATATAGCAAAAACAAAAAATACTGTGTTGTCTATTTAAAGAATTTTAAAGTATTCAAATAAAAAATATCAAACAACTTCCCCATAAAACAATGCGAATAAGAGCCAAAATGAAAGATTTTGAATGCTAAAGTGTATAGTGCAAAATAAGCCCTGAGAATATTGAGAACAACAATATAAGATGCATCCATCCATTTTCTGTACCGCTGCATCCTAATGCTGCAGCACTCAGGCGGTCAAAAATCTCTGTTTGTATTTGGTGTATTATAGCAAGGTGTTTGGTCAAATCACCTTGTTCTGACCTTTGCAAGCAAAACTTTTATTGCATTTGTGACAGCGTGCATTGACAGCTTCCATTTTTTGTCAAATGAAGCCAAAATTTGGACGGTTTCATTCGCTCTGCCATCGTGTCTGTGTAAATACTGGTGCACGAAGCTTGTAGTGAGAGCGTTGTGCAGCAGTCGCTCCTCCCACCTTCAGTTACCGAGGCGTGTGCTTGTTAAGCGGGAGCGGTCTGCCAATACAGTGTTTGGCTTGTGATTACATATCCCACAAAAGATGAATACAACCTTAATTTTACCATTAAGCTGACTGATAAGGCTGAAGCTTTTCGGTCCGGGTGGACTGTCAGAATCGGCCCCGGGGCTAATTTAATACCGGGTTTCGGGACCCATCCCTACAACTGACCGTAGTATTGCATGTTGTGTGTTATTGCTACGTTTAGTGTTTAGTGCGTTAAGTTCATCTTACTCCTTACTCCCTTACTGTGACATACGACCAAGGTAATGTTAGTTTATGGTGATGGTTCGCTTAAGGAACAAATTCAGCTCAAGTCATTTGCTCCTTTTTGTGGTTTGAAAGAAGGCAATGATGGACGACGGAGCTGCCTGTGTCAGCGTTAATGATTCGTTTGGAGTAGGTAGTGACTGTTGTATTAAGCTACCTTTTAGCTATTAACATGTAAACCTGACGCTATCGACGCTTCAAACACGTTTGGTGTGAACCCACTATACATTTACTTTGCACTTATTGCACTTTAGTGGACCCGTGTGAGAAACCTTGGAAGTCTAACGCAACTCTCACTGATGTGATCGAGGATGTTGATGAGTCTGCGTACACAAAGGGGGTGGATTATGGTAGATATCTGGAAATCATCTCCACCCCCACTCAACGTTTTTAAGCAATGTGTCAACTGTGAATTTCTTCAGGGTTCTAAGAACCACACTTGCTCCATAGCCTTAGATGGTTATCATATACAGAAGACACTGTTGGCCTGACAGAGAGTGTACTTTATGTGGGAACTCAAAAAGTGTAACCTGTGACGAGAGGTGCTGGTCATTAAATATATCATTCAGTCTGTTGTGTGCTCAACCAACACTGAGGGGTTTAGATCTGGGTCGGGGGAAGGGGCAGCTAACAGCTCTGCAGACGTCAAATACCTTTGACACAAACTGTTTTAAGTTCTATCTGTGGGTTTTTGCTACACTGTGTTTTTTACAGAAACAAGGTGCCACAGAGGCATTTTCTTCTGGCAGGTTGTCTCTCTAATGAACATTTAATTGTCAGAGTGCCTAGCTACAATATGATGCAAAAATAAATTTGCTTGAAAATACTCTTTTTTATTTACCAAATGTATATATTTGAATATTTAAAATGTCTGTATATCAAGAGCAAAGCATAACCAAAGTTAGATTCCTTGTTTGCATGCACATACTTAGCCAATAAAATATATTCACATTCTGATTCTCACTCTGAAATGATAGCTATGCTTTATGTAACTATATGCATTTTATTGAAAACTTTAGTGACAAAAAATAACTATCATTCAAGGTAAATGTAACTTAGTGTGGGGACATCAAACATCTTCATACTAACACAGGAGCAGCACATGAGGACAATCAGAAGAGACTGTATGATGCCGGCCATCCCCACAATCCAAGTGAGTCGAAGGAAGAGAATGACCCCAAAGATGTTCTGGAGACATGGCAGGTAGACGCCCATCAGAGTGCCCATGTTAGGCGACTAACAGGAAGACAAAGACGGGGGGAGAGAGCATGGAGAAGTGTTGAGCATGACATTTCAGGAAACAAGTGTACTGATCATTAATATTGATTGATGTACTTTTTAAAGGTCATTCAATCGTGTTATCAGCACTTTGCATGTATTTAGGTCTTACATGGCCCCAGTCTAACTGCAGACTGCCCTGTTTCATAAGCAATCTATCACCAAGCCTTAATAATGCAGATGAGAATGAACAGAGTGAGCCAACAGTACAGTGCATTGTTTCCAAACCTAAAAGAACTGCCTGTACACAATACAAAGCAAAAATAGCTTCCTGACTCCTGACCTTGAGGGTTTTCCTCCGTAAGGCCTCAGCACTTTCTTCTTCTTCATGCTCTTTGGCACCTTGCGTGATATTAGTGTAGCTGACCAAGCGGCTAAGCAGAGAGGAAACCTTCGGCCTGATGTCAAGCTCTTCCTGGAAGAAGAGGTTATCTTAAGGTAATTTTCTGGTGGATTTGAGTTTCTCAAATAACAGATTTATTGTACAGCAAAAGCAGCAAACCTCAAATAAAGCCAGGTTCCTGTCATAGTAGTCGTTCTTCCTGCCAGCTGTGTCATCACTGTTAAGAAAAGGGCTGTCTTCTTTATGATTTCCGTGTCCTGTTAGGCATTAGGTCGAAAGTTAGACGTTTAGATAGAAAATAAATTATGTTGTTGGAGAAAACAAACCATAAATTAACAATACGAACATACAGTAAATACTTGTAGTGTTTAAAATCAAAAAGGCATCTGGTTGTGTTTGCCGGTTATTTCTAAGGAAGTATCCTAGATGGGAACCAACTAGATTAGATACATTTGGGCTCCAGGACAATATATATAGGACCAACCTTTGAGAGGCCACCAGCAATGTGTGGACATTTGAAGTTGTGAGGACATTTTGTCTGCTCCTCACAATGTTTAACAAGAGACTGTGCTCTACTAATTAGTTTTAGATGTATGGTGTAATTGACGTTTTAGTCAAGATTAGTGTTAGGCATGTGGCACTAATGGTTAGAAAGTGTCTAGGTTAGGCATAGTAAAATAAATGGAATTCAATACGATGACCACTCAAGTATTGCAAGACACGCACGTGGGTGTGCATGTGTAAGTGTGTGTTTGTAAAATGCTATGTCCAAGGACTCTTTGCTGTTTAACTGAAGCTGAATCTTTATTACTGCATGATCACCCCAGCACTGTAAAGATGACCACCAACTCGGGATGCAACGATACCACTTTTTCCATACTGATACGATACCAATAGTTGGGTTTGAGTACTATCCGATACCGAGTACCAATACCAGTACTTCTACCATACAAAAAAAAAGCAATGCAATAATTTGGAAGACAAGTTTTACTGTCTTCGCTGCTTGTTACAACAAATTAATGTAATTTAGATACAAATATAAAATATGAATAAAAATTACAATAAAACAAAAATTTAAAGTGAAAAATAAACATTTTCTGTGAAATTATTGCAGAATTTACACATTGTAAATATCAGTTTATGGTATCAGTTAACTTTAACTTATACCAATACAGTAGATAAGAACGGTATCAGCCACGATACCCGATACCAGTACCAGTGCATCCCTACTACCTACCATATGCGACATACTACAACAGTTAAAAATAAGCTTGACGAATTCAATAAAAGCTGCCTTAATAGCAATGTGCTGGTGTACTCAACACAAAAGGTGCTTCTTTGAAATTTCAAGAAAAACTGAAAAATCATTGGGTTCTTTCAACATCTAGTCAAACATATTGCATCAACTTTTACTACATTAGCATTTGTTGGATTCTACATCTTCATGTGGCCCAAAGTCTCATATTTTCCCAATGGATGAATTGTGTGCTTTTGCATGGCATGCTAAGAAATAGATGTTATTAAGCTGTTTTGTTTGAAGGCAGACATTCAACAAAAAAACTAAAAAAACATCAGCTTTGAAATTATGAGTTTAAAAAACAGGTGGTTTTGAAGAAATTAGTTTTGTATAATTACTTCTGAATCAGAAACTTTTAGAAATAAAAATAATTTGCACTTATTGAAATTTCATTGTTGAAAGATTGTACATACAATGACATTACTGAGATAAAGTCCAAATGAAAAAAAAAACTAATATGAGCATGTTTCCTTGTTTAGTAATTAAAATGGAAAACAAATCTCTTCATTACAGTCTTCTTTTGTAGTCACTGTTATTTTTAATTGAAAGATCTTAACAATGTCTACGATGCAGAAACAGAATTCACACAGCAAAATGGGGGAAAAAAGGCCAATAGCATTACATGCTGACAAGCAAAGTCCAGGTGAATAACACGCAACTAATTGGATTTTACTTTAATCTATTTTTGCTTTTGAGGAAAGAATCAAACAGTGATAACAGCACTGCTGGGCCAATTATTGTACACAAAGCATTAAGGCAAATTTTAACAACTCACACTTGCAAGCATGCATACACCTCATTACCAAGAAATTACCTGACCTTGAATTATTAGAGCATGTAAACTTCAACAGGCACCATCTTGAAGCCTAAATTAATCCTGCAACTAAAAGCTGACCAAATTACCGAAGGACCGTGAAATGAAGAAAGTATTCTCAACTGTGCTGTGTGACCTTCAAGGCCAGTCTTCACTCACCTGTGCTCTGTGTCTCACTGCTGCCAATAATGCTGTGAGAAAGCATAGCTATGTGCTGTGTGCAGTGTGCAGGAGAGTACCCTGTGCTGTAGCTTAGGGAATTGTCGATTTCTATCCAGGACACCCGGTCACCCATGGCGAAAACTCAGTCAGGGGCCTGATCTAACACATGGTGTACACACAGTGGGGAGCAGTGGGGAGGGTAGAGATGTACTCTAATTCAACTGAATATGCAGGCAGAGACACACAAATAGTTGTGTACCTTTACTTTTATAATTAATCTCATTCAATTTAGCTTTTTTATATAAACCCAATTGACACATGTCTCTCAAGACAGTTTACAAAAGAATAGTTACTGGTGGGCTCTTGGCTTCTCTGATTATTGCCCTGTCAGGCTTGTCTGTAAAAGTAGACATCTATCTCTTGGTAGGTTTACTGTTTTGCCATTATCCTCCTGTTTTCAGATTTCAGATTAAAGTGGACATATGCTTTAAAATTCTTCTTATTAAATCATACCTGTGGTCTATATAAAGAGGAACTGCAATTCTTAGATCTGAATTCCTCATTATTGTAGCTCTGAGGGCAGGGGTCAGCTGTTGTTGTCGGACATGTTTAAAAAATTGCACAAAAATTGAAATGCACTGAGAGATTAATAGAAATAAAGTGTTGCATATTGAAATGTATCAGTTTCCTGTCTTAAATCATTATTAATATTTGTCACCAATTAACATGAGCTCGGACTTAGCAAATCAACATAGAATTAGTATTATTATTTAACAAAAGATTAACCATACAACTGTGTAATGTCCAGGTAGCTCTTCATATTACTCAGCACCCTTTAAGTTGCTCTCAGTATCAAAACGTTTGGGGACTCCTGTTCTACAAGCTCCTCTTCCATCCCTGTTCTGAGGAGTCTAGATAATAAGTCATTTTAGTCCAGTTGGGGGCACTGCATAATCCACCCCCCTGCAGGTTGCATAACCTTCCACTCTTCCCCCAGTAGGCCATTTTTGTGGTTTGCTAGAGATACCACAATCCAATGGTGCAGTAACTTTATATCTGTAATATGTCAGAAGAGTTTTCCATCCAGCCACAAAACCCACTAACTATGTGCAATATTAGACAACAATTTAATTGCCCAAAACCTCATTGAAAATATAGTAATCTGCTATATTTAGCAATCACTAACTTATAAGCTATGAAAAAGAGGGTTTTCTTAAATTATAAAGAAAGGGCTTATACTAAATGAGAATGTTGTGTTTGAGCAGGCTACATGGAAAATAAAAAAGATTACCCCTTAACTAATGTCACAGGAACATATACTGACAAGAATACTGACAATACTTTAACATAAACCAATTGTCAGGTACCATGTAATTATAATACGGCTACAATAATGAGATGAAAAAGTCTTCAGTTCTATTCACTTTATCTATATAGCTCCGATTTACAACAGATTTTCCACACAAGACTCAGAGATTGTTACTCTGTGCTCTGACTCGGTACTGAGTCAGTACGTTTACATGCACATGTATATCGAGCTTTTTGGACAAATCGGACTAAGGGCTTGCCCCCTGTTGAGAGCAGAGCCCCAGTTTACATGTCACTCAGAAAGTCGAAATATTAAATGAAGTACATTCAACTCCCCGACGACAGATGGCGACATACGCCCCTATGTGTTCGCCTTATAGCGGTTAGCTTACAGCAGCATTCAGAAAGTAATCAAAGGCTGGTGGGAGTGAAGCAAACAGAATTAAACCATGATATTCACAGTTACAACGCATCACCTCTTCGTAAGTCCAAATATGGCCGCTTACGTTTGTCTTAGATGCCATATGCCTCTTATAACACTACTGTTGCTATTGCTGGGTCGTATTCCTGGCATTTTATCTTCCCAAGGGGGTACGTGAGTATTGGCGGAGTTATCAGGGTAGTTTAGCCGAGATTCTGAAACACTAGTTTGAGCTGGATTAAGGTTAATACATGCATTTTAAAAGTATGATTTCTGTCAGACTACGGTAATAATTCAACTTTCTCTTGCTGCGTGTAAATGTACAATGTAACGCACATGTAAAACTAGTGTGCTACTGTTAGAGTCAAGCTAACGTCATTGAATGTGTTAAGATAAGCCATTCTCCAAGACTAAAAAATGAAAAATA
Organism: Apricaphanius iberus; assembly: GCA_028564705.1. Classification (NCBI taxonomy): domain Eukaryota; kingdom Metazoa; phylum Chordata; class Actinopteri; order Cyprinodontiformes; family Aphaniidae; genus Apricaphanius; species Apricaphanius iberus. Next base: position 672,772 of record JAPXFQ010002722.1, on the reverse strand, counting down.
ATCCATTATTGTTTACATAGAGCTAACATAAGCAGAAGGTCTGATACTAATGAAATCAAAACAATGGCCAAGAGGCAATAAATGAGTGTCTAAAATAAAGTTTTTTGTCATTCTAGTGATATTTGAAGCGAATTGCTTGGCTGTGTTCATCATTTCCATTGTCAGAATTAACTGACACCTCAATAAGACAAAGTATTTCAGCAAATCCTTTTTGATGCTGGCAGAGGTTACTGAAGCTCACATCTCTCCCACAAAAAACAAAAAAACATGCTTTCTCCACATTTGGGTAAACTGCCGTGACCTTAACAAGGTAGAGGTTCTGATGCTGAGGGATGGTGTAAAAGATCATGTGGGTTGATAAAAAAAAGGGACATTCTAACTATTTGTACCCTCCATAACTAGGACTACAATCTTACAGCGAGAAATAAGGATGGTGGATTCACTCTTGGCTTAGGCGGTAAACCGTAATAGATGATAGAAAAAAACTGAATGGCTTAAACAGTCTAACCAAAACAGCATTCGGTAATATCTTCACAAGACTTGGAGTGAACTAACTTGTGCTTCTGTTCATTCCTACAGACTCTAAATGCACAACAGACTGCATTTAAGGGCAAAAAAAGTGGAATTTCCATTATATGTATCCTTTAAATGGTGTCTACTGACATATACAGAGTTTGGGATATTGTTTATATTTCTGTATTCATCCTTTCCATATATTTGTCTACGAACTGCCTGCTCTCTTTGGTCGTTTTGACACTGTTGATTCCCTAATATTCTCTTCCGCAAGCCTTTGAGACCTTAAAACTTTTTTATTGAGTTAAAATTAGAAAAATAATTTACAAATTGAGTGATTTCAGTTAAATAATTTGCAATTCAGTTTATTAATGCTGTCAAATTAAGTATAATAAATATGCATATCACATTTTTCTTTCATTTTGACCAAAAGGTTTACACTCCATAGTTGTCCAGTGGTCTGCATTGCAATCTAAGGAAACATATATGGAGGTTGGTTGAACATAGGAAAATGGCATCAGATTATGTGTTTAAAATGTTTCCAAGGTACTGTATTTGTCTTATGATTCACTTTGTGCAGTAGCAAATACAAGCATTACAATAATAAAACAAAAGTGTTAAAAAAGTCTGTAAAAAATTAAATACATGTATCTGAGTCTGGTCTTTACATATAAATATGGAAGGATAGCTGAAACAATCTGCAAACACGGACAAATACTGCCCTCTAGTGTAGCTTGAAGGTATTGCATTACAGACAAGAGGAGGATGAGGCATGTTCATTCTCTTTTGTTCAGAAATAAGGACAAATTGATAAAAAAGAAAACAAAGAACAGGAAGTTAAATATGTCCACACCCTTCCTAGCATATTGTTATGTCCAATCACAGCTTCCCAAAACATGACGTTGTCCCACACACAACTAACCTTTTCTTTCACAAGTTAAGGAGCGAGTAGAGTTCTCTCGCTAATAACCACACATTAAAGGTCTAATTAGAAAGATCAAACACCCTGTTATGAAGGCACATTGGAGTCATGCTGTGGGTACTGAACAACAGTCTCTACTCAACATGTGGCTACATGTCATACACAATAACAAAAATATGTAACAAAAATATTTAACAGCCCCAGCAGGAAGATTAAAAAGCGGCATATTTGCAGATGTGTTTCTCTGGAAAGAGAACTTGATCACAGCCTATTTTAATGTGTGCATGTCTACTATAATCTGGAGAAAAGAATGAATAATCACACAAGCTATGTTTAATATGAGTGGTTTAAATATGACAGAAAATAATATAAATAAATTAGTACGTTACAGTTTCGTTTAAAGTTTAAGCAATTTATATATACATCTTAAATAAGAAAATTGTTTTAATTTATCAGATACAATATATTTTTATTAATTATATTGAAAATAATCAGTTCTGTATAAAAAAGTCAATGCTCCTAGCAGACAGTAAGGGTAAGTAATTTGACCCATTCACAGTTTTGTAAATTACAAGTAAGAAATGAGTACTACAGCTAGACACAGTTATTTGAAGGCCCGGTTAGGACATGTAAAAAGTCCTAAAATGAAATTTTATCAAACTTAAACATAAATAATTACAAACATTATCTTGAGCACATGTATTCTGTCAATACTTTCTGTAGCTGCTGATCTAATGTAATCTCATCCAAAATCAGTTTAGCCGACTGTTATGGATGCAAGACACAAATTAGCTCACTTTGCTGGTGATGTTTCTTCAAAATCTCATAGTACTTTTAAATAATTAATGAAATTATACATTCAAGAGTTCTCAGTCCTTTCAAAGAGAAACTGATCAACAGGATTAGAGACCAACCAAAATACTAATTTAGTCATTTCAGAATTGGAGGACATTCCATGTCCTAGGCATGACATTTAATTTAATCCAAATACAACATTTATAAAGATGAAGTTATTAGGTAAACCACCTGTCCAGAGATCAAATCTAAAAAAATAGATTAAAAAAACATTAAGAAATATTTGTAAATGAGGTTTATATATATGGAGCACCCCCTAAATTGTCATTTTTAACTTGTCCCACCTTCTCAATGACCACATCTAATCTTAAATAAAATAGTTAAAATGAACTTTAATCTTTGTTTCTCCTGCATTTCTATGAAGATCAATGTGTTTCCTATATCTGTATTATTTTTTTCCAATTTTATTCAACATTTCAAACCTAAGTTATGACCCAAGGAATACTTGTCCCAAATAATACATGAAACCCTGTTACTTTAACATGTTAAGCATGATACAAGGTGAAGAAAGCATTCAGTCACATCATAAAGAGGAAGTGACATCATCCAACGGTTTCTCAACAGCATGGGCAGAGCATAGGTTTGGTCTCTGTTCTAATTTTTAAATATTTACACTAGTATCATACTTGTTTGACCATGTCGCATTGCCTTATGCAACCCAGTTACGTACATTGTCTGTGTATAATAAATTCACAATATGTTTGTATTTATTAGTTACTTAGATGTGTTTGTATTACTTGTCAGTAGTGACCGTTAACGGAACACCTAGCTTCCGTTCCTGAGAAAAGGCTAAGATTAGCATGAATTTGCAACCCTGTTACTTGCAACCCTGTTACTGAATTAGATTTCAAGAGTTAAGTAACTAATTTTAAATTAACTTGTTTCTAAAATCAACTAAAAATTAATTTAGAACATTACCATCTTTATCTAATAACAAAGAAATTAAGATTAAAAACCTTAAGAATTTTTTTAAATTATTTTATTCTGCTTATTGGTAACAGGGTAGCACCAAACATAGTACCTAACAAATAAAACCTAGAATAACAAGTACAATTTTGGTGTCTGAGGTGTGTTAAACATGAATTGTCATAGTTTAATACCTAGTGTTCATGAAAACCTTATGCATAAATGAAAAAGTGAAGATTTATTTTTTGAAACTAAAAAGGCTGAAATGGCCTCCAATTCTGAAATGACCCTTTAGCTGACAAATCCGCGGATGCCGCGGCAGATTCGTTTTATTATTGTTCTATTGGTAAGCCCCCAAATCGGCCCGGAAGACAATCAAGAAGCCAAGAAGCACTTCTGAGGTGTTTGTAAATCCAAGAAGAATATAAACATGGTAAAATTAAGGCGTTTGGACTGCCCCGAACACTCCCGTTCTACAGATACAGCTGATCAAGACTGGATGTATAAATACTACTGAACGGCTAGAAACTTCTCTGGGTGAGTGAAAAAACATAAAAAATGCTATAAAAAAAATAAGGTCCAGGTTGAAAAAAAATAAATAAATGTTCCTTTAAGGAGAAGTTTTCTAAAACATGGAGCTATTTTGAATTATAGCATGGTTTACATTCACCCACTCACCCAAACAAGTTTGGTGCACTTTGAGTCATTCTGGCAAGTTTGTGTGCAGTCACAATCGTTGTATATCCATATAATAAGAGTCAATCGGGGCATTTTTGTTATTCATAGCTACTAATATTCTACTATGAGTTCAGGTCGCCTCTAAAATGCTTCTTTGTGTTCTTTCGGTGTTATTTGCAGGCGTTTAACACAAGTCAAGACAAGCTGCCATTTCATTGATGTTACTGCAGAGCCCCATGGCAGCTGAAGTCTAAACATTTACTTTACTCTGTGCTATATGAATGTTTTAGTGCACTTTGTCCTTTTTTTAGGGCCGTGACTCAATAAATTTTTTTTTATCTAATTAATTACAGGCTTTGTAATTAATTAATCGACATTAATCGCATTTTAATCGCACATACATATTTGACCTGAGAAAAGTGAGAATTTTCTTCACATGGATTTTTAGTATGAATTATGACTGAATACATAAGTTTAAGTTATCAGAAAAAATAAAAACCATCATTCTGTCAGAACACCGATAAGAGAATCATGGAGAAAGCGGAAATGGCTCTGTAAATTGATAAATTAACACGGGTGATGACCAGCAAGCTGCAGCGCACCACCATCATCCCTCCTTGCAGAGCTGTGGAGGATGAAATCCCTGTCGTGGAATGAGTTCTGAGATTCTCTGGAGGATTGAGTCCAGAGGAAATAGCTGGAAGCAGCGCCAGTGCAGCCGTGTGTGCCACGTAACACGAGAGCGCACGCAGTGATAGAGTAGATGAGATTGCTCCGTTATCAAAACCTTCATGACAGGAAGAAATAGCTGCAGCATAAGTTTTAACTGTAGTGAAAGCTAAATTTCTGTCCATCAGCTGCTGGAAGAACAACAGCATGCGGCTTAGTGGACATCAAAGGGGATCTGCGCCTTTCTCTGCGCATCAGCGCTGGAATGCTGCGGTGCATAAATAGGTGAGATTAAAATGCGTTAAAAAAATTTAACGCATTATTTTTGTGTAGTAAATTAATCTTATTTAACGCGTTAAAGTCCCGGCCCTACTTTTTTGTGTGCAATTATTTTGTGTGTGCAAAGCCTTGCTCAGACTACAACTTTAATGGCAGACAGCAACAACATAATTGAGATCGCATGTTAGTGTAGTTGCCCTTACAACTTCCATTATATGAATATACGCTGATCGCAACTGGATATAAACATCTTCTTAAGGACACCTAGTGGCTCCAAACTTGTCTGGGTGAGTAGGGAAACGTAATGCATGCTATAAATAAGGTCCAGGTTGGAAAAAAAGAACTTCCCCTTTAAATCCACAAAAGATTTTAAGATCCTCCTGACTTATAAAGCACTTAATAATCAAGCTCCAACATACATCATATATCTGATTGTTCCATATGTTCCAAAAAGAGCATTTTGCTCTCAGACTGCAGGTTTACTGGTAGTTCCTAAGATTTCTAAAAGTAGAATGGGAGGCAGATCTTTTAGGGATCAGGCTCCTCTCCTGTGGAACCTGCTCCCAAATTTACTCTGTGAGGTAGACACCCTTTCTACTTTGAAGATCAGGCTTAAAACTTTGCTTTTTAATGAAGCTTATAGTCAGAATGGCTTAGGTCATACTGACCTATCTCTGTAGTAATGCTGCTATAGGCTTATACTGTTGAAGGACATTTTGACCACTTTTCTTCACTACTTTTCAGTTCTATTACTCTCCAGATATATATTTTTTCTTTTAATTTGGCTGTTAATTCACAGTGTTTCTGTCTCCATAGAAGCTACATCTGATCTGGTATTCTGCGCAACTACAATGCCCTTTTGGATGGAGAATATCTCCCCAGTGACTGAACATCTTCCATAACCTCTTGGCAACTTTTTACTTCCTTTAATATAGAAAGTACTTTTACATCCATTTCTTTTTTCTTTTCTTTTTGTGTCTCTGCCTTGCCTTCTCAAATGCCAGACCGTCATGGTAGATTGCCACTCGTACTGAGCCAGTTTCTGCTGGTGATTTCTTCCCATTAAAGGAAAGTTGTTCCTTACCATTAGCACTATGGTCTTGCTCAGTATGAGGGATTGCTGTGTTTGGGGTCTGCATCAAAGGGGCACAACCTCACGTCAATCACTAAATGCAATCTGCTGGGATTCCTTGAATAGAAACATGTTACTGATTGGAATATTATTATGATTGTATTGATTTTACTTTTCTTTTAAAGTGCCTTGAGATGACATCTCTTGTGAATTGGCTCTATTTATAAACTAAAAATCAATCGAATGGAATTCACGATTGGAGTTTTCCAAACATTTTAGAGTGATAAAATAATTAATAATAAAATAATTTAATAAATACATTATGATTTTATATTATGATTAAATATATACTATAATTACTATTGGACATGCCAATAAATGTGGCAGGCACTGAATGTGTGCAAAAAGGACTGACTGGTAGAAAGATCTGTGTGCTTTTAGATTGTTTTATCTTGACTCTATTTGCTGTCCTTTTTGTAATACACTAAATGACCTGTAGGCAGAGATATTTGACAGTGACCCTTGGTTAAGCACACATAAACTAAAGCTACATTGTTTTTACTAAGGTAATTATAAAGGTAGTTGTTTCTGTTCAAAGTTTCAGGTAGTTGAAAGCCTTTTTGTGAGGAATTTGGTCCAAAAGCTGGTAAAGTTGGAAAGATATGCAATGTGCATGTATTGTGGAAAATATTTAAGATATACTGACAATTTTCAACCGTTCTCTCTGATCTAGTATTACTTTTGAGAAGGACTGTTCAAAGCTCGGCAAAATATCAATGATTTCTTTTCACATCACAAGATCATCAACTGCTGTGGAAAATTTCTCTAAATTGAAACAAATAATTTACTGTAAAGTTTAGTCATACTTTGTATGTTTGTAACTGTCCTAAATGTAATAATACCAAAAACATGGTGAAAAGGTATAAGCAGTTCTTTTATACATACAATAATATTTTTTCAAAATATATAGAAATCAGGCTTTATTCTTGAACTGATTTTGGTTTTCTGGCCACCTTATCCTGTGGCAAGAAACAAAATAACTATTTTTCAACAGTGCAACAGTATTAGCTGTACTGTTTCATGCAGAATAAAACTTAAGCTGAAAAGAGGAATGCTAACCTGCTGTGCTGTAAAGCAAATCATATCAGCTTTGATGGGCTCTAATGATGAAAAAGGAACAGCAGCTCCATCTGATCACCTCAGGGGGTGAAGGTGGAGGCGAAGGGTGACATGGTACCCTACCAAAGATTTCTAAAAAAAGCAAAAATTAACTAAATGAAGATGTCAGTGTGTGTGGATCTAACCGATAAACAAGTTGTGGCCTGTTCATGGAGATGATGTCTTTGGAAATTTTTCAAAGTTCTAAATGTTACGTTTGACTTGAATTATAGCTGTCGATGTGGCAGTCAAACGATATGCTGCAGTAGAGGAATACAACATGACAATGTTTTTACTATTTATTTAACAGCTTGAATAAATCAACATTTACTTGGTAGTTGGATTCCGTAATGTCCACAGACTGTGGCAACGTTCTCATGATAAAATAACAAAACAGATTTAATAGCACGATATTAATCAGCTTTCATTCAGATCCAATCAAGAAGTAAAACTATAGTACTGTAAGTGTATAGTAAGTGTTTTAGGTAGGTGTGAAACATGCTGTAAACATAGAATGCTTTCAAAAATGTGATAGTGTTATGTATTTCATCAAGCAACAAAATGCAGTACATTAAGAAAAGAGAAATCTAAATAAAATCAATATTTAGTGTGACCATCCTTTGCCTTCAAAACAGCATAAATTATTCTTGCAAACAATTTTTGAATCAACTATTCTGGTAGGTTCCAAATATCTTGGAGAACTAACCATACATAACCATGATACACCAGACAACTAGAGTAATCCAAGTATTTCTGCAGGGACTCAGGACTCTGACTTGTATATGAAGTCTGAGGTGTACAAAATAAAAGAGAATGGTGAGAAGAACGCAGCACCCTGAGGTGCTCCTCTGCATCAGACCACATAGTCAGAAAAGCCATTCTTCAGTCTCAAAACAATTTCTGTTTTTCATGTGGTCATTAATTCAAGCAATTATGGAGGTCTGTGTCTTCTCAGGTTGCTAGCTTCATAGGCTAAATTCTATTAATAGCACTGGATAAATCAGTGAACAGTGATAGCCAACTTTGTCCAGATGAAAGCTTGAATCATTTTCCACTGTATTTTTCTCACTCATTTTCTTACTAAGTATGAGGTTAGTGTTACAATAATAATATCTCACTTCTCCGTCACAGAGACACACATGGAATCTATCATGCATCATGATTTAAAGTATTCAATTCAGGATAACCAGTTAGCCAAGCACAAATGTTTTTAAACTCTGGGAGGAAGTCAGAATAGAATGCCTCGCACCCCTAAAACCATAAACTTTAGTTTATCTTAGGATTTGTAGATGGTAGAGGGTGGTGCAAGAGTTAGCGCTGTTGATTTGCAGAAAGAAGAACCCAGATTTGAATCCTGGCTTGGGCAATTTGCACATGGAGTTTGTACTTTCTCCATGAACATCCATGGTTTCCCTTCAGGTACTCCAGCCTTCTTTTATGGTCCAGAAACTGTACAGTTAGGTTAACTATTTGTTGTGATTATTTTTTTTCTTAGGTGTGAGTGTGTTTGTGTGCACAACTATTTGTCAAGTGTCTTTCTGTGTTGCCCTCTGATTGCCTGGGAACCGGACCAGTAAGGACCCCGCTTCTCACCAATGATTGCTAGAGATAGGCACCAGCCTCCTGCAACCAATTGATGGATGGATTTGATAGACTAGAATAAACTATTTTATAATTTTGATGTAGAATGGAAGAAAAATTCTGTGCTGAAATATTGATTCAGGTTATTTGGATAGACTTATAGATTTTCTTCTATAATTTACATGTCTTAATTGTCTCACTCCAACCGTTTTTCCATCTACTCTGATTATTTTTTTTTACTGTCTCGGATGAAGAAAATCATTCCCAGAGCATGACACTGCCTCCACCAGGGTGGACATGCTCTATTCAACGTCATATGAGGTGTTAGTTTTCTACCTTTTAGATTGTTTAGCACCTAGGTCAGAAAGTTTGATTTTAGTCTCATCTGACCATAGCACGTTCTCCTGTATGTTTACTGGTCTGTGCATGGGTTGTGGGAAATTTCTAATGGCTTTCCTTCTTCATGCAACTCTTCTCCAGAGGTCAGATTTTTGGAGTGCATAATCAATTATTGTTTTGTTTGGAAGTTCTCCGAGCTGAGCAGTGGATCTCTGCAGCGTCTTTTGAGCTGGTATGCTGTAGGTCTTTGGGCTGCTTCTCTGAAGAAATTATCTCCTTTCGTATCAGTTTATCTATATCATCTTGTCTCAGGTTTGCAGCTGACCCATATAGTGAGACGATACCTTTTGTCTGGTCATATACTACTATTAGTTCACTATTCACTAACAAACTTCTAAGACATTCAATAAGCAGCTGTATTTATGCTATAATTAAATTACACACAAGATACCTGAATACTTGAGTTATACAAGCTTTTGATTGCAATTGATTTTTTGTTTGGTCATCTGAGTAAAGAGGGCTGAATACCAATGTAGGGTCCAGATAGTTGTTTGAAACATACTGGAAGAACGGGAAACCCTTTACTTCCACCACACAATTGTTCATTACTCTATGTTGGTCCATCAAATAAAACACAAACACTTTCACAATAAATAAATAAGCAAAGAAAAAGAAAATTACCCCCCAAAAAACAACAAATAAAATAAATAGAAGTATCCACATAGAAAATGATGAAAAATTGTAGGGCTGCAACAATAAGGAGTTTAACAAACTATTTAAAGTGTCACATTGCACAAAGACATTTTGAGAGAAGACACTTTAAAAAAAATAAAAATCAATGGCAAGAAGTTTAGTCATGCTCTATAGATAACTCATCACTTAAACTAAACATCCAAAATGCCATTTTTTTTATTATTTAAAGTTTATAAATCTGAGCTTAGATCACATACAAATATTGCTAGATTAAACTGTTTGTAATGTGGTTCAAATAGAGGGAGATGTTTGCCTCCAGAATTAGCTTCATGACTGATCAATTGATCTGCTTCAAAGCAGGAATTCTTTCAAGTTTTTACCCCCCAAATATGTTGGCCAAAATATATAAAATGTTTACTTCATCCAATCCCATTAACATTTGTAAAGATGACCAACCTTTGAGTCCAAAGAGTTATATACAGCCAGCAGAATAAAAAAAAGCTAATGCTACTAAATGCAAACATTTTAAAACATAACCGCTGCTAATTTACTGTAACTGTTATAAACTGCTTTAGTCAACAGTTCATATTCCATCTACTATCTTCACTAAAAACAGTGAGAACAGTTTTGTGAGCTATGTGGTCTGCTTTTTACACATGGCAATGCATCAGGAAAGACCAGAAGGAAAACAAACAGTTAGCGCTATTTCAAGGGGTGCAGTTCAGCAGTGCAATAACCACAAAGTTGGGACTGCCCTGTGCTCACAAAGCTGAGTTCAGAGCCTGGAACAGACTTGCCACTGTGTCACTTCCTCCATGCATTACACGTCATACTCTGGGCAACGACTCATTGCATCTGACGTGGTACAGCCAACTACTCCTGCTAGGGATTCGTGCAGTATTTTCCCTTACTTTGGGTTGTTTTTATCCATCTGTACACTTTCCAACCCAATTTCTCCACACTTAAGGGAAAAAAGTAATAAGTGGATAAAGTAATTATCCTTACAACTGCTCTATGTCCAAGTTCCAAACACATATTTGATTTGTGTTAAGATCTACAAATACAGTATGTCTAAAAAAATGTTCCTATGTTCAAGAAATAGACTATCATGACGCTTTAAAAATACAAGTTATTTCACAGTTGTTTAATATTTAAGGTTGATTTCATAAGTAACAAAGTGAATGTACTTCCTCTCTTGTCCAGTGTTCAGATTGACAGACTTTTTTTTATCTCTATGGTCTCAAACTTAGTTCCCCATATATGGGTGATTTTTTTATTTTCGTAAGATTCAGATTGTTCATGAAATTCTCCATGACTGGGTCGGAAAGCATTATGACATAACATTTGAATAAATATGTGTTGTGTGCTACAAAGTTCTGCACATATATACTACATGACACTCGTCTCCCTCTGTACTAGAGGGTGTTTAGTTGGAGTGGGAGGCTATCATGCATTTTAGGAATACACAAACAGCTGAAGCGACGGGACATAACATGCTTTATTTTTTTTGCAATTTAAATACCAGCTGAATCAATAAAGCTTTGTTATCCACAAAAACAGAATCAGCTCACTTGTCCACATCTTTATTAACAGCTTACAAAACAGACAACTAGCTATTTTTCTAATTTTTAACTCTGATCCATGTTTTGTTTTTAAGGGCAAAGAGTTGACAACCAGATACACATCAGTGTAACTGTATGCCACATGTCAGTGAGACAAATTGTGCTCAGCCCATCCTTGGGTTAACTGGGTGCCTTATTTAAAGGCCACGCCTTGTGAGTCTTTCACTTGGGGATAGAAAAAAATGTGTGGTTTCTCTGGTTTCAGCCCACATAAAAAGATTGTGCTTTCACAAAACAAAACTAAAAAAAAATAAACGTGTCCAGGAGCTATCGCCTCGTTTTCCATCTATTGCAGATAACTTATGTGCTGAACCCGCTTCTTCGATTCAAGTGAATGACAGCTATGACATGCAGAGGCAGAGACGTAAGGAGGGGAGACATTTGCTCGAGTGTGGTGAGCTGCCAATATTTTCTTGTGAAAAGCGATACTCTCCTGGCACAAAGAAAGCCCCATCTTTTGTGTGAAGATCTACTTGAGGCCCACCCCTGGTAAGCTTTTTTTTTTTTTTTCACCACTTTTATTGTATTCCTTTTGTCACTGATATGGGCTTGCATTTCAGTTTCAGACTAGCACTAAAAGAAAAATTAAATAAACATGCTTCTATCCAACTTTACCTAAACTACCTAGTCCAAAGTAGAGCTACTTGTTTTAGGAATTTTGTCAAGCCAGACTATTGCCATGGTAACCATTCACACCAGATGTTCACAAAGCTCCCAAGACAAGACTTGACTTGCTTCTGCTGTGATTTGAGCAAGTAAAGAAGCATTTTAAATGTAAAGGTACACTGTAAAGACAGCAACTTTTTTCCCATTCACGGTAAAAAAGAAACTATAAGAGCCATTAGACTTACCATCAGCACCATCTTGATGGTCAGGGCAGTCCTGTCCAGTGTCCCTGTAATCAACCCAGTTAATCCCTTCTAAACTATCATAGTTCGACTGAGCCTGATCATTCACTGGAACGACTGTGAAGTGAGGCATGTTTTCATCCCTCTTCTTTGCGTCTCTAGCTCACACTCAACTTGGTAGGCTAGCTGCTAGCCAGCCACAGTTCAACTCCCACTAATGGCAACTACATTCCACTACTCTGCGCTCACTTCCTCTGAAAAGAATTATCATACTCTCCGCCCCCAGGCCAGCCTCTGATGGTCTTTTTGTCTGTGCTAAACGGCTCTGGAGGTCTGGGGAGGGGTGCATGTTAAAAGAAACCCACACCCCTTTCAACCAGAAGAAGTCACACAACACTCAGGTTTGAACTTAGGAGTCATGCATATATTTTCTCTTCTGAATCATGCAGGACTATGCACTCATGAGACAAATAGTGTACGGTGACCCCTTCCTGGTGTCTCTGTGTCAAAATGACAGTAAACAGACTGGCCTCTGTCTGCTCTTTTCCCCCAAAACACAGGCTGATGCAATATGGCAGCAAGGAATGGTGAAAGTTAAAAAGAATATTCAGGAGGCTTTTTAGAATAGGACACAACAAACAATGACTGAGCCCCCATGTTTAATAGGTAAACAATTACACGTCATAGCAGCCTAGGAACCCAGGGATATTCAGCTTCCTCACACAAATTTGGCAAATTGTGCTCTAAATGAGAAAAGATGTATGTTAGCTGTATACTGTTTAATTTCATGGTCCACAGATGTTGAAACTATAATATGAAAGGTCATTAGGAAAGCGAAGTAACTTCAGAGAATGTAGGTAAAATACAACCTTTCCAGAAATAATAGCTAGTCTGTAAACATTAAGATAGCCAATCTGCTTGATAAAAAAAGTATGAATCAAAAGCTTAAAAAGCTAGAAAAGCTGTAATCAGCAAGGCAATAGTTACTAATTTGCTGCTGTGCTCTTCAGTTAAAAAGTCTGCATTTTAATTTTTTCTGTAATAACCATGTTTTAGTTTACCCAGCACAAAGCAACATATGAGTTACAGACTAACTTTTTATGGACACCATCTCATTTGCTCTGCCTTTTTAAAGTCAAGGCGAAAGCTTTCTTTAGACATTTGAAAGTATAAGGTTATACACCAAGACAGCAAGTAAGGGATCATTTTTTTTTCTTTTGTAACTGACATACATTATTTAGATTTATTATTATTATTATTATTTAGAATTTTTTTTTACCCCCACTGCCGAACAGTTTTTACAATTAAATTCAAACTGGTCATAAAAGAAAAAAAAACATCCATTTGCCCTGCATTATTGATTTAAGGATACTATCAATTAAATGTTCTAATATTATTCAAAACTTGAAATTTCCAGATAGTTGTAAATACACTGCTATGAAACAGTATGGGCTGCACGGTGGCGCAGTGGTTAGCACTGTTGCCTTGCAGCAAGAAGGTTGTGGGTTCATATCCCGGCCCAGGGCCTTTCTGCATGGAGTTTGCATGTTCTCCCTGTGCATGCGTGGGTTCCCTCTGGGTACTCTGGCTTCCTCCCACAGTCCAAAAACATGAATTTCAGGTTAATTGATGTCACCAAATTGTCCTTAGGTGTGAGTGTGTGCCCTGTGATGGACTGGCGACCTGTCCAGGGTGTACCCCGCCTCTCGCCCATTGACAGCTGGAGATAGGCACCAGCACCCCCGTGACCCATTAAGGATTAAGCAGTAAAGAAAATGGATGGATGAAACAGTATGCATAATTAGGTGATATTACTCATGTCTATAAATGGCCTGTACTTGCATAGCTCTTTCTCCAGTTTAGATGATTCACCCATTCGTGCACACATTCACATACTGTCTAAAACAAGGTTCACATAGAGCAGACAGTGAGTTGTTCACTCAGTGAGGCGAAAAATATAAAATCTGTTTGTTATTCACCTTAACGCTTCATGAGGCAGAAAACTCACTGAAAATGTGTTGCACATGGTGAGCATATCTGCTGAGCAAACGGCATTGAAGGACTTTTACCTCTTCGGATTGCTTTACCTCTGCTGATAGTAATCGGTTAAAGTTCAGATAATTGCTATTGTTTATAGGAATACACAACCTTGCATTTGGTCTTTTTTTATTATGAATCAATATGCTCATATAAAGATATTGATCGAATGGTTTAATAAAAAAGTCTGAAAATAGAATAAATTGCCAAAACAGTTAGTTACCTTACAGGCTGTACAAGGTCTCGGTGAATATATTAGGTGCTAGCTAGCGTTAGCTCCGTGACGTCAAATAGCCTATACGACTTCTGATTTGTAGGCATTTTAATTGCAAATTTTTACATTCAAATAAATCCTAAGTCAAATGGCAATATTTATCATTTAAACTTGAGGTATATCGTTTGTGTGATTCAGGGTGTAAGACAAAGCGGAGCAGAAAATTACTTCATCGCTCCATTTACTTTCATGAATATTTTTTTTGCGCGGGCAGGGGAACGATGGGCCGACAGGAAGGGGAGGACACTTAGCCTCCGCATAGACCATGGACCATGGCCCTGCTATGGACTATAAACCATGGATTTTAATGCCGACTCTGACAGAAGAAAAGGTTTACAACTAGATCCTGACCTATGTATCAAACAGCGGACATTATTGGCCGATATGGGGGTAAGGGATATTATTGGCTGTTGGTAAAAAAAAAAAAAAAATCAGATATTTTATTTATGTATTTATTTTTGAGTAGCTGCAAATGATGGAAGCGGAATAGGAGCGGCAAATTATGCATTATTTGGAATCCACAGTAAGTTATTGTGAAAGTTCCTTGGTGTTTAGAATAGAATACAACAATCCTTTATTGTCCCACAAGGGGAAATTCGGTTGTAACGCAGCAAAAGCAAGAATAGAACACAATTTAAGAGTCCAGAAACAAAAAAAAACAACAAAAAATCCAATATGGACATAGTTACAAAAACAGAGTAGTGTGCAGTTATTAAGAAAAAAATGTGGATAAAGGGGCATACCCAGATTCTAATGTGCAACAGAGCAGACTACTTAAAGATGTTTGAATAATTTAAATATTTTGAAATATATACAGAATGTGCGGATTGGACCAGGGAGAAATATGTGAGTATCAATATGTGCAGATAATGCAGGGTTTAATCTTAAGGTACAAAAACAATGTTTTAGATTTAACATTTCCCTTAGTTTTTTTAGTATTTAGTTGTTTTTTTTTTGTTAACTGAATATTTAAACTACAACTCTATTTTAGTTTTAATTACCATTTTTAAGTTAGTTTAGTTTTATTTTGTTGTTTTGTAAATGCTTAGTTTCAGTTTATTTTCCATTAGTTTCAGTTATAGTTTTAGTCTTTTTGTAATACAAGTTTCCAGTTAATCTCAGAAAAATAATTGTGCTTTTTTCAAAAATTTATTGACTTGGGAGAGATGAACAACCATACATTTCAGGACAGTAAAAAAAGATATATAGCCGACTCATTTTCAAAAGTTCTGTAAAATACAATAACAGCACCAGTAATAGAAAAACCAACAAAACATGTGTTCTAAAAAACTCTGAAAATGACTGGCAGCAATACGGAAAAAAAGCCAAGCAATGATGCTTTGATCATTTTTGCACATATTCTAGTACTAAGTAATCCAAAATTGAATTATTATGCTTTATCCCACTGACACAAGGTTAGATCTGGAAGGACCGATGACTTTACTGACGTAGTTGCACAGTAAAAAAAAGAAGAAAAGTTGACTGAACTTAAAAAAAATTTTATCAAGTTGAGCCAACATGTTTTTACAAATTAGCTCAACTTAACTGTGTGAATAAGTCTAAAAAATAACTCAGAACAAGCCTGCAGTTGAGTTTACTTAGAAATGCTTTGCAGCTGGCTTCCTTATAGTTTACTCAACAACTCATCCTTCTTACTGACAACTCAATGCATGTTATGCTTTTTAAAGAGGAACAAATTTATGCAGTGATATGGTTAAGTGCATGAAATTCAATAGAACTTTCCCCTTTTTTGTGGTTTTTATCAAAGCTAGATAGATAAATACTTTATCTATCTATCTATCTATCTATCTATCTATCTATCTATCTATCTATCTATCTATCTATCTATCTATCTATCTATCTATCTATCTATCTATCTATCTATCTATCTATCTATCTATCTATCTAGCTTTGATAAAAGCCACAAAACAGGAAGTTAAATTGAATTTCATGCACTTAACCCTATCACTATTTGTGTAACCAATAGCACAACAAGACATGATTGTATCACTTTCTGCAAACAACCCATGCAGAAGAGCAGGGAGTGACCTAGACTAATTATCCTGCTAGACTTTTTACTGAAGCATGAGACAGGAACTTGAACTAAGCAGGTTATCTCAGTAAATTCGATTCATTTTAATTAGTCACTCATTTCACTTTCAGTTAGTTTTCCTTTTGTTGCAAAGTCTTATTTTTATTCAATTAGGAAAGTTTTCTTTTACTTCTAGTGTTATTTTGTTAGTTTTTTTTAACGATAACAACCTTGATCCAAAAATAGTGACTCTTGATAACTCGAGTTAAGAGCAACCACTGACGCTGCTGGAAGTGGATTACCAGTTACCATGACAATGTGTTTTTTCTGTAACACCGGGAAGCTGACATGTTCCCAAAAGGGAAAGGGGTTCATGGTAGAAGCAGGCATTCCAGCAAATGTTTTCAATTAAATAATTTGCTGGCCATAAAATCAGAAGGCTGAAAGCTTGGTTGCACTATTTATAGAGAATTATGCTGGCTAAAGTGCAACGTAGTCATGCTTCTGTGTAGAAAAAAAGTACAAGCATGAGTACTAGACCAAAGGGGTGTGTACTGAGAAATTCGCGTACAAAGAGGTCCACCGCCATACCTCTGGTGTGTATTATTTTTTGCTCATTTTGGATTTTTACTTCATGTTCCAAGTTTATTTCTAAAAAATTCCATTTGAATAAGGGTGGAACATTTAATTGATGCCATCTGTGAACTAATCATGCAGGGCCAATAGAAAATACTTTTTTAAAATTATTTATAACATAAAACATGTTTAAAGTTTAAATTCTGTGGTAAAAATTGTTTTGTCAGTATGGTGGTAGATTGAAAACCCATTTTCTGAAGCGGTGACTCTAAATAATTTAGATTAGTTTGCAAAAAGAAAGAGAAGGATTTGTTACTTGCTGTCTAGATGTGAAATGTATAAAGATTTAAATGTATAAAGTAATCTCTTCCCTTGACTTTAAAAGGCTAGAACAAAAAAGACACTGTCCACCAATTCAGTCTGTAACTCATGTGGGGCTTTGTGCAGGTCAGTGAACAGCAGGAAGTCAGAGACTGCTACACTCATTTCTTCCATCATGATTACTTGGTCTTGCGTAAAGATGCGTAGGCAGGAGGGGCAGGTCCACGGAAACATGAAGCTCAGAATGGTCAGATTAGGGAACAAAAACTCATAGTGAAAGTTTTAAAACATAGATAGATCAAAACAAAGATAAAAGATAAATATAAATCAGATAACTTGGGTAAAAATGACAGCCTTCCTAATGTTTCCTTTTTCTTCTTCTGTCTCACTAAGATAGTATTACAAGTAATAGCTGGACAAGATAATGTGTGGACTTTTTATCAAAATGAGCAAATCTCCTCAGGCCGAGGTTTCAATGCAGCCTGTTCGATCACGGTCTTTGGATGTGCAATTACAAATATCAACCACTAGATGGAAGCATTAACTCTATCAAACATAATTGTGAAGGTGTTTTTTTACATTTTCAGTTAAAGTAAATTTAAAAGTAGATCTCCCTCTAGCTGTAGGATATCAGACAGTAGGCAAAAGTACTCCACCTCTCATTTAATAATTTTAAAAAGACAAAGAGAGTATAGAGTTGATAAACAAAAATGTGATTTGTGAGCAAGAACTGCACAAATATCTCCCTATTTTCGGGAATTACATTCAATACCTTACACTTCTTTTAATAATTTTCTCATGGGTAACTGTTGAGCAGGGCACTTTATACTTATGGGGAATGTTATATTATGGCCCTGGGTCTGCATTACATCTGAAATTGACTGACAGTTGTAGTACAGATGATATTCGCTTTCCTGATAAATGGTATCTGCTTTTCTGATGGACATAGGAAGATAATGATAATATATTGTATAGAGAGACAAGTTTTAAGTGCACGAAAAATATACGTAAAATTGTGCGTAGAGTGTTTCCTAAAAGGTGATTCAAAATAACCATCTTTATTAAATTTGTATAAAAAGTATTGTGAGAAATTAATAAGGTTTTAATTTCTATGTAAGGCATACAGAAACATTCAGGTAATTAAGTTGTACATTTATTTGAATTTGAATGTAGAATCTCACAAATACTAGCACAAAAATAATGCATTGGTTCCAATGAGTTTGACCAGCTGAATAGTTTAGAACAACTAAGTTTACATGCCAGTCTGTTTTTTCTTTAGCAAAATCTTAGGGCTTTCTGTAAAGTCTCAATGATCTTCCTTCATTTGCATGTGCACATTCCACTGTGCATTTTAAATATTGTATAATGATGTTTACAGGCTACTTACTGAACTTGATTGTATCTATGCTTTTTGAATGAATACTTCTTAGTGAGTTTGCAGCCTCTAATTGCATGTAAAAGAAAAGAGCCCCTTTGTCTTTTCTACCACTGACTCTGATTAGGATTTTCTAATACTCTGCCTGTGGGGATTTAAGTCAATCCAATTACCTTTGGCTACCATGATTAGCTTGACATAAACCCAGGGACCCTTTCAGTTTGTGTCCAGCCCTACAGATTTGAATTTGTAGACGATAAATGACTCAATGATGTAGGAACACATTGACAATGTTTTAACCAGAAAAAAATAAAAAA
This sequence comes from Apricaphanius iberus, assembly GCA_028564705.1. Classification (NCBI taxonomy): domain Eukaryota; kingdom Metazoa; phylum Chordata; class Actinopteri; order Cyprinodontiformes; family Aphaniidae; genus Apricaphanius; species Apricaphanius iberus. The sequence continues at coordinate 653,705 of JAPXFQ010002722.1, read as the reverse complement.
ACTTTCTACAGCTAAGCTTAAACACTTTACTGTTGTTATTGAAGTGCTTGTGGTGCCATTTGCTGCACTGAATTTATGTCCAAAGTCAGAAATTAGATTGAGATATAAAGGTAAACTCACCCGCAGTCTATCGGAAATTCCTAAAAATGTTACCAGTTATTATAATCAGTGACCAGGATAATAATTTGTCAGCAGTACAAACTGATTACAATAATATCTGCATTTTATGCATTCAAACAAGAGGGCAACCTATTCACACATAGATGCTAATGTCAATTAGGTGTAGAAAATATCCAATGGGATGCAATCTACTTGAAGTGCAAAGACACAGTTATTACTGCAGCCATCTCTGTTATTAAACAACACAGCTGTCAGTTTTGGCTTTAAGGATGTGACTGGGTAATCCTAAACTTGGATTGAATTCTCCAGTTTCTAAAATATCTCTTTCTAGCCTTTATTTATGGAATGCCAAAGTGTTCAAAATTAAATAAATAAATACAACATTATGAAATAAATATCAGCATGAATAAATATTGCATAAAAAATATAATGTGACAATGAAATTATCAAAAACTGAAATCATTTCAAATACAACACCCATTTTTTGAAATATATTTCATATTTTTTTAATTTTATATTATATATATATATATATATATATATATATATATATATATATATATATATATATATATATATTTCATTAAATATTTATTTCACTGCAATTTACGTCATGATAATATAAATTATTTCAAGACATTTTTATTTATTTCCATCAGTTTTTATTCTAATCTCTCTTTTTCCCAAAGTCAGGTTTTATTTCATAATGAGGTTTTTCATAATTGTATTTATTTATATAAAGCCATTTAAGAACTGAAGTCGTCCGTCAGCCAATCAGAATGAGTAGTTGAGACCTGGACGCTGATTGGCTGGAACTTGGATTAGTCTTCCTGGATGGCCGTTGTTGTGGCTCTGTGAGCAGCTAGCAGCATACTAAATAAAGGGTCGGAGCTGCAGGAACTTTGTTCAGCTCTGGTTGCCGTTTCAGAGACCCATCTTGAGTCGTCTGGATGATATAATCTGAAATGATCCCAGGTTGAGCTCTCAGCTGTCTGACAGTAGCACTGGAGTTCTGCTGTCATCTTTTTTGTCTTGTCCAGCACAACTAGGAGGAGACGGGAGAGGATGACCTGGTTGGTTGTTAGCTACAGTCAGTTAAAAGGAGATTATTTGAAAGTGCTCTGTATTATTTCTGAAATATTTTAATGATCATACCGACCTGAGTCTCTTTCCCCAGTCTAATCACGGGCATGGCGCCCTGAGCAGCTTTACATCTAGAACACTGGCACAGCACCGGCTGTTTGGATTAGACATCCCCATTACAAAAGTGATCAAATATTCTGCCAGTATTCTAAGAATTATAAAGCCATACATAAATTCCTAAAGGCATTAAATTCAACAACAGTATTAAACGACTTTAGCCGGTCCTTGCCATTTTCTTCCTGCAGGAACATCATGTTTAAGCACCAACCAATCAGCATCCAGGTCCCAACAGCTAATTCTGATTGTCTGGCTAAGACATTATGTTAAATGGCATTTTGAAATAAATACAGCATTATGAAACAAAACCTATTATGAAATAAAACCTAACTTTGTAAAAAAAAAAAAAAATATTTTTGAATAAAAACTGATTATATTAAGTAAAAAAAACTCAAAATAAATTATAGTATGAAAAAATGGCAGTAGAGTAGATATTTAATTAAATATATATAAAATAATACTAATATATATTCTAAAATTAAAATATATTACATAAATATTGGGCATTGCATTTTAACATAATTCATTTTTTGACTATTTCATTGTCACATTAAATATTTACTTAATATTAATTCATGCTGATATTTATTTCATAATGTTGTATTTATTTATTTAATTTTGAACACTTTGGCGTTCCATATTTATTTGCATTCAACTACACACATATATATATATATATATATATATATATATATATATATATATATATATATATTGCAAAATTACTTTCCAATCTGTCTCTGTTGGTATGACTCCAGAAATACCTATTTCAAATTAAACCTGAATGATTTATAGGATAATCTGGTAAATCACTTTGTAAGTAAATGCAGTTTCATTTAGGTTGAGGTTAATAAGGGTGTTTCTTCTCTGAATTTCAGATAGACCACAAACTAGCCTTATTGCATTACCAATCACACAGGCAAAGTCAGATGCTCTGTCATCTTGATAATGAAAGTGTTCAATGGGAGTGTTAAGAAAGCATGCTACCTTTTCAATGTATCAGTCTCTGGTTTCTCTTTGCAACATTGTCCCTCAGCCTGTGTGTTATAGGATTGTGTTGTGCAGATACAGGGAAGCCATGTGAAGCTAGTTTCCTTTAATTAGTTACTTCAGGGTGCTAATATGTTTTTCTATGAACAAGCTCCCCTGTAATTAATTCAGTTTAAGATGGCTGAATTTAATTTGAGTGAAATCCATTTAGAGTCCTTAATTTGAGTGCTTCACATGCATGCTTTAGCAGCTCTTTTTTAAGAGCTACAATTAATAAAACAAACAATGTTTATGAGGTATAAGAAATAAGCACAAGTTCATTCAGCATAAGTTCCTTCCCAAAAAATCCACAGCACCAAAGCTAAGGTGATTGCAGCTGAACAGAGTCTTTTTGAATCCAGTGTATTATAAATTAATAAATTAGATGGATGTCTTTTAGGCAAGAGTGGAGAACAAGCCTCCATTTTCTGTGTAGGTTAATCTACCACTGAGACACACAGCGGCCCTTTATGCTTACAGCTGAACTGAGAGAGCCACAGATAGGAAACATATCCGTTTTTGAAACCTATATGACTGAGAGCTACTGTTTTGGGATTGCATCCCTGAGAAAGTCAGATGAGGAAATTTGGCTTCCCACCAAGAACTACATTAACCTCCGAGTTTTTTATTATTTTTTTTTAAACATTTTGGGGGAGGGGGTGTTAAGGAATAAACAGCACCCCCTAAGCCTAGGGACACTTAGTAGATATATACAATATAAAGCCATTAGATAAAAATAAATTTTAATGCATTAGTTCAAATTAACACAGGAAATCCAACCTTTACTATGAGTAAATTTATGTTTTGAGGAAAAATCCCAATCTCTGGAATATTTAATTTAAATCAAATTCCTTAACAATTCCAAGAACAAACTTACTCTGTTATTTGTTTCTCTATGTCAATCAGTGTCTTAGGTACTTGTGATATAATATAAAGGATAGAAAATAAATATCATCTGTTGTCCCACAGTAATAATATTCAGCTAGCACAGCAGCAAGGTAAAGTAACCATGGTGACAAGCATTTTAATTACCCTTTCATTTTATGTATAGCTATCACTTGAATGATTCTTAAACATGTTCTCAGTTGGATATATGGTATCGAACCTGGTCCAGGTAATGAAATGGTGATCATATACAGCCTAGTTTATGCATCACTGGCTGCGGACATGCAGCATCATTATTAGTTGATGCAAGGCCTCTGTTACATGCACGCAACGACAGAAGGGCCAGAGCCCAATACATTTATTTATCAGTGGAATGCAACAGAGAGCCCATGTCTGTGATTGGTCAGCCCAACATTAGCCCAAGATCATTTGACCAGGACAGTGCTCTATAGTCGATGTACATGAATTAGTCAGTGCAGCTTTTGGACACTAGATGCTTTATATTCCAACAATAGTTTATCTTATATGGTCTTTTGGTGATTTTGAACACCATGCAGTGTAGATAACAATAAAACAGACCCATGTGTTTGTTCACATGTGTTTTTAGATGATTTAATGAGCTGCACTTTTAGAAAAAAAGCTTTCCAGCTTAATCTAAACTCCCTCTCTGTCAGACACTGCAGCTTAAGTCGATGTGTGTTTACAAGATGAAGAAGATAAATTGTCATTGGCCAGAGACGTCACTGCAATGTTAGGCAGAAGCAGACCATAGAGAAGCAGAAAAGGTTCTTTCCCGTATATCTTTTCCTTCAGAAAAACTCTACACCCCCTGCTGTTCTTGCGGAGAATTGCTTTGCAACATTGACACACCAATGGAGAAGTAAAATGAAAATGTCTCTGTTAATACAGTTGAACCCCTTCAATCTATAATTAATCTGCAATATTGCAATGATAATAAACTCTCGATGCATACAGTTTAAGCTGTTTTTAGTCTATTTGGCAATGTAAAAACAGATGTTTCAATTTTTACATATTCAATAGCAGGGAACAAGATCTTCGTGTAATCCAGACTGCAGTTTGTTATAATGGGTTTTTCCTTGCTGTTGCTTAAAATCTTTGTGCCAAAGTAGAATTGGATGTACAATGTACAAATCTCACCTGTTTGCGAGTTTTACTGTTAAAGGTAAGTATTTATATACTAAGTATTGTTTAATAAATATGTATTTAAGTACCTGGATGTTCACCTGAATAATAAAATAGACTGGAGCCACAAAACTAATGCTCTTTACAGGAAGCATCCCATCAGACTCTACCTGCTGAGGCGGTTGAGGTCATTTGGGGTCCAGGGAGAGCTGTTAAAGACCTTCTATGACTCTGTGGTGGCTTCCACCATTTCTTACGTGTTGTACGTTGGAACAGCAGTTTATCGACAGCTGAGAGGAAGAGGTTGGATAAACTCATCAAGAAGGCCAGCTCTGTTCTAGGATGCACCCTGGATCCAGTAAAGGTGGTGGGAGACAGAAGGACACTGGCCAAACTAACATCTATGATGGACAGAGTCTCCCACCCTATGCATGGAAATGTTGCTGAACTGCAGAGCTCCTTCAGTGATAGACTCAAGAGTGGAGAAAAGGAAAACCCTGGATGTTAGCCCCTGTTGTGGTGCTAATTCCAAAAAGCAGTTATGCATGTTTTTAGAGGAGACTCAAGTATTTTTGGATTTTAGCTACTTTGCAGGCATTGGTGGTGTCTAACCCCTGCAAATACCAAATGTTGGCTCAGAAGATTTATATATATATATATACATATATATATATATATATATATATATATATATATATATATATATATATACATATATATAATAGGGCCGGGACTCGATTAAAATTTTAAATCTAATTAATTACAAGCTCTGCAGCTTGCTGGTCATCACCGTGTTAATTTATCTATTTATATCTGAGACACATTTCCGCTTTCTCCATGATTCTCTTATCGGTGTTCTGACAGAATTATGTTTTTTTTTTTTTTTTCTGATAACTTAAACTTATGTATTCAGTCATTATTCATACTAAAAATCCATGTGAAGAAAATTCGCACTTTTCTCAGGTCAAATATTTATGTGCGATTAAAATGCGATTAATTTCGATTAATTAATTACAAAGCCCATCATCCCTCCTTGCAGAGCTGTGGAGGATGAAATCCCTGTCGTGGAATGAGATCTGAGATTCTCTGGAGGATGGAGTCCAGAGAAAATAGCTGGAAGCAGCGCAAGTGCAGCCGTGTGCGCCATGTAACACGAGAGCGCACGCAGTGACAGAGTAGTTGAGATCGCTCCGTCACCAAAACCTTCACGACAGGAAGAAATAGCTGCAGCATAAGTTTTAACTGTAGTGAAAACTAAATTTCTGTCCATCAGCTGCTGGAGGAACGACAGCACGCGGCTTAGCATAAATGAAACGGGATTTGGAAGGCTCCAGAGGAATGTCACTGGAAACCCAGGGAGGATCTACGAGGAGAACAGAAGGTAAGTCAAAGTTTCCTAAGCTTGAGCAAAGTTTCTTACGTGGAATCTCGGAAGTTTACTTGGCCATGTACTACGTGTAGTAGAAGAATTATTTCAAGATAAGTTCTTTTTTAGTGATTATTGATTATTAGTAAGAGCAACAGAGGAATATTCTCAGAATGCTGGGGAATGATGGACCTTTGACCTACACTGATGCAGCCGGAAGACACCCTTTATGATTGTTTTGTCTAAGCTGGAGCTGACATAACACTCACTCACTCAGGCAGAGGCACAAAATCAGGAAAAACACTTTGTTAGGGGAGAGAGCGTTGAGCCAACTGGGCTTACTGTATCATGGAAATAAATAATGTTTGAACTCCAATGGAGACTGAATCCTTATCCTTTTTACATCTCTATGGAATTCTGCCATATCACATGCTAGAAGCGAGTACTGACTGGCCTCAGCCTGCTGGAGCCGCTCCCCTTTTGAGGTGGATGGTGATGAGGAGCCATGAAGTACACCTAGTGGCTGCTCCCTGCCACACCTTGCAGAGAAGGTTGGACAAAGAACACCAACATCCCCACTCTCCAGCACATAGCCACAAAATTCTAATAGTCTCCCAATATCTACTGCACTTTGATTCTTTGATACAGTAGATGCATGACAGAAAATTTAAAATATAACCTTCATATTTCTTTCCTTTCGTAAAGAAGAGAAAATTAAGCTAAAATGAACAGAACTCACCAAAAAAAATATTTTGTAAGTAGTCATTTTTAAAAGCGCAAACAGAGCATCTCAGGTTTACAACTCCTACAAAATTCAGCAGCACATTTCCTGACAAAGCCCAGGAGGCGGGAGCTATTTACACCTATCTTAAATTCATTGCATTGGCTCCCTGTATGTTTTAGCATTGATTTTAAGATTCTTTTAAATGGTTTTCAAGTGTCATAAAGGTCTTATGCCTTCTTTTCTTTCAGAACTGCTTTTAACATATGAACATTTGCAGTCTCTGCACTTCACTGGCAGCCCTCTCCTTGTTATCCCTACAGTCAGGGTGGATATAAATGTGACCATACTGGTTTGGTTAGCAGGCTAACCAAAATCAAGGCTCATATCGTAGCAGACACAGGATGGTTCATCAAGAGAGTGGAAGACAACAGTCTTTAAGAAGATATGTTATTTTTCTGAGTACAGGGACAGATAAACTGTATGGTCTTTTGTCTCTTTAACTAAATGCACTGTTTAAGGAGCATGACTCTCCAAAATTAATCACTAAAAGTTTGTTGTTTTAAAGGGATAAATGTGTAGTTGTCTTTAGTGACAATCTCAGTCAGTTCACTGTTCATACTGAGACCTTACACACCTATTCATCATTGTTGTAAAAAGCTGCTTAAAGCCGCAGATTATTTCGGGGAGAGCCTTTTAAGATTCGATTGTAGCCTATCTCCATTTTAGAAACACATCTCTGATATAAATCAAGGGGGGGAAAGACATATCGACTTAACACCCTACTCTGGTTTCTAAGACATTTTTCGAGTTTGCTGTACTTCCCTTTGTTTTTTTCTTTCTGAAGTTGATGTAGCCCTGGGTAGCCGGGGAATGGCTAACTATTCAACAGAAGTTTGCTGTGACTTTGGTGACTATAAACAGGAAGACATGGAGCGGCCTGCCCGCGCGGCCTCATCTCCACAGGTTTGTGTGATGCATATGCACATTAATTGACAGTCGACACGGCAGAAACTTGAATTCTACTGGATAGAAAAGTGTTGGTCAGTGTGAACTACATAGGGGTCTATGGGAGGAAGGAGGAACTTAAGAAAAATAACAAATGTTGTGGAGAACTAGCCTTTTATCATAGTACTGAACCCAACATAATTTTAAGGATATATAAAACTTTAATTAATAAATAAATCCTCCATAATGCAGCCTTAAGGCATCATGTTCATTCACAAGTCCAGCAGTCCAGAAATATTGCTGTAATATTACTATCAAGCTGGCAATATTACCCAAATATGGTGCCACTTTTGAAAAAGCCTTACGTTGCATAAAGGTGGTTTAGGCATGGTGCAAGTAAATTGATACTGAAAGAATAATTTACTATCTGTTAATGAAATTTTAAAATATGACTTTACTGTGACACTCCAATGAAAATACTACAAATAAGGAAAAAATTAATTTTACAAGCTTTCAGTTTTTCCTAAGGAGGTGATCTATTTGCATCTTCTCTTACTTAAAACTACATGTATTATACTTCATCTTTAAAGGGCTGCCATCTATGCAAGCTTCGTGTTGGCTGGTGTTATTTGCTAAGAATCAGAGTTCAGAGTTTGGTCAAACTCCAGGCCATCAGGAAATAACCCCAACTGATGCCAATGGTGCTGATGAGAATTCCACATGGCCTTTAATTTGATTTATTTAACCTTTATGGCACTTATGGTATTTGAGCCACTCCTTTCAAATGATTTCCAGCAGTTTCTAATTGAGTTCCAACCTTTGATACAGCAATCTTCCATGAATGCTATTGAATTTTCAATTCAATCCAGTTCATACATCTCAACACTTTTTAAAAGAATAGTCTTTTAATTAAACCATACCTACATTCCAAATATCCTTCAGCTCATTATTCCACTTGGCTTAAATGTTTTCTATCACAGGATATCCAACAGATTGAATTCAGTCATTGACTTGCAGCATTGACTCCTCCTGCACGATCATATAGCAACAGTTCAAAGCCGTCTGCATTGTGTCGTTGACTTCACAGCAATCCCTGATACTGTGCAAACATGTAGAAACAGTGGAGAGGAAAACTCCCGTTTAAAAAGAAGAAACCTCCAGCAGAATCAGGCTCAATATGAGCGCGGCAATTTGCTATGACTGACTGGAGGCTCGAGGAAGAAAGAGCAGATAATTAAAAAAACACAACAACAAAAGAACTGATGTAAGAGTACTTTCTATGTTAAAGAAAGTACACAGTTGAAATGAGCACATGGAGTGTATTCAGTTACTGAAAGCATTATCCCAGCCAATGCCGGCCTCCAACAAGGCATCACTGCCGAACAGTGTGTCAGAACAGGTGTAGCTTCTCTGAAGCAAAGTTATCAGTGGAAATAACAGCAAATAATGCAACTGGAGAGAAATCAAATAGAAAAATAGCAGAGAGAAGAAAAGTGACAGTCTATTCTCTGACGGTCTGAGCCTTTAGCAGTATAACTACAGATGGCTCGGGATTATCTAAATTACTTTAACTATAAACGTTCTTAAAAAAGGAAAGTTTTAAGCCTGGTCTTAAAAGTAGACAAGAGTATTTGCCTCATGGACTAAAACTGTGATCTGGTTCCAATGGAGAGGAGCCTGATAACTAAAAGTTCTACCTCCCATTCTGCTTTTAGAAATCCTAAAAACTACAAGTACATCTGCAGTGTGAGAGCAATGTGCTATGCTATGAACATATAGAATCCAGGGATTTATTCTCAGATTTCCCAAAAAGGGACATTCAACTATGCTGCTCTGATCAAAGAGGGCAGCTTCTATTTTCTTTTGACTCATTTAATACTGGAGCAAGAGACTGTGGAGAGATGTATTGGTGGTATATCTGTATTAGTGGCAGTGGAGCAATAGGGAATCAACCCTATGAGGGGAAAAATGAAACCATAAATAGCTCAAAGATCTAAATATAATCTACTAAACATAAAATAAGAAAGAAAAGCTATAAACCAAACACGGAAACAACAATAATCTAACAAGGTAATCAAGCTAAAATCTGAACATCTAAAGTAATGATTAAACTAAAAGGCTAAATGATCACATGTTGCAAAGTAATCTGAATGCGTTTTGCTATGTCATAAAGAAATTACCTTATTCATCTGTGGTGATCTGAATAATTTCTCGAAACTACTGTAAAAGTAACAGTGGAGCCTGATTCGCAAAAGTTTTGTGACTGACACAATAGATCAAACACAACTGATGGCTGCTATAATCAAAAATAAGTGGAAAAAACCACAGAGTACCTATGTCGTTTCCTTTTTCTTGACAATCATCTTGCCAAATGTGCTTATCTACCAACGAAGCTATCTGCATGTCCCTCTGGGTGCCACTCAGTCCCTCTAACACATCTGCGGATTACATCTCCAAGACCAGATGCCCTGGCAGAGACAATCTCCCTGATAAGAAAACAGCTCAGATAACATTGCACCATGTGTCCTCTCACACACCTAAATGCACATTTTGCGTCTTATCTCAGAGATACAGTCTCAGACCCGAATATGTTACACTGATTCAGTATAGGCAGCATACTTTATCACATTTGTGAAGGAGGATCCATGAAAAATATAATAATTTCTAATTATAGAAATAATTTTTTCTACAAAAAAGTTTCTGCTCATAGGACCATTCCATATTTGCGTAGCAGACAGGTTAAATTGTGGGAAGTTTTGATAATAAATCTGAAGTTTGTGAACGTTTTGATGCTGGCGTATGACACAAAGAACCTATAACAATCATCAGTTTTCTTTAGGTGAACAGATACAACCAGAAGCAGCCCTAGCATTTCAGCCACACATGCAAAACCATCTACTGCTGATAGGTCTGATAATATCAGGATCATCCTCCTTCTTTTAGAGATGGCAGATCCAGGAACCAGCGCAAACAGGATTTCTAATGGAATTAAAAGGCACGTAGTGAGGAAGAAGTAAAAAAACAAGGGCAACTGGAGTGTGGAGCAGAGAAGGTGAACTGCACAAAAATTATGGGCCACATATCCGGAGTGGTAGAGACATTAACCCAGGGTTAGGAGACAATAAACAAACATTCTGTTCTGTCTCATGCCAGGGAATTAATGTTTGCCCTGTCCTGCTCTGCTTTGTGTCTGGAGGCATCCATTGCACGCTATCCAGCTTTTGAGCATCTCAGAGTTTTCTAGGAGCAAAAGAAAAAACAACAAGTTATTAACCAATCTATAGCATTTATTTGAAATTGAAGGCAATTTTAGCCGTTGGACTCTTCTATTCTTTCATCTGTTTTTGGGATTAATTGTAAAGTTGAATGAATATCATGCATTAATTTGCTTTATTTAGTTTGTTTTAGCTTTAGGATGTCTATAAAAGATGTCTTCACAACAGGGCAGTTCAGAATAAATGTCAATTGTATTTGGATTTTTTTGTTTTGTTTAAATTTGCCGTCCTAAATATTCAGACATTTTTTCAGAATTTTTTTTCAATTTGAGCAGATATATAGAAACGAGGAATTTTAGTTTGGGTTATAATTTTTTTTTCAACCAACTTATATACAGTTATCTCATATAAACCATGTTGAAGCACGTATACAATGTTAAAATGAAAATGTTAATTGTGAGGAGATTATTTAACAGCATCTTTAGGATCAGTAATTAAAATAACAGGTGTAAAGTATAAAAGATCAATTCAAAGTTGAAGGATATTTCTATTCTAATCAAGTGTCTATTTACTGGACATACAAGTTCATGTTCCCTAAACTGAGATGACACTTATCCTCACAGTGTATAAAGTGCCTGGATTTGTCATGATGTGTTTTTGTCTGATGTTTAATTGCCCACAGAGTCTGTTTTATTTAAGAGCATGCTGGTTTAGACTGTAACTGATGTTTGTCTTTTTTACACAAACCACTCATTTACTCTGCTTCCTGTCATTTAATGTTGTAAGGCTGCAAAGTCACGCACTGGCGCAGGCAGACATGACAAGATAATGATTCTGCTAAAGGTGGAAATGTGTGTTTTGTATATGGGACAGTCAAATTGTTTGCTTAACAATATTTAAAATCTGTCACCAGTGAGCATCATGTAACACAGAAATAAAATATGTAGCATGCAATTATGAATGGAAACAAATGTTTAAATTTCCCTCTGGTAATATTGTTGGCTAGATCCTTTTTTTTCCGCAATTGTGTGGTCAACATTGGTTTCAGTTTAAAATCTGTCTATTTAAGCATAAATGTAATTGCATTCCTAACTGAAGGAGGGTTAGCTGGTTTATGTGGTCTGCATCAGTGGTATGCAAATGAGGGTCCATGAGTTAGGTATATGTATAAATGTGCTTTTAGTCATGTAAATCATTGTGCTCAAAACTGTAAAGATGCAACAACCAGGTGCAGATTGTGATGCCAGATGACGTCTTTTTTCCAACGTCTTCCAGGAGTCTAATATTGACGTTCTCAGGACCCGTGGATGTAAGATAATTCTAGTCCAAATGAGGTAACTATCTATGTCTTTCCTATGTAAAATTTTAATGAATTTTAGACCTTTTTATAGGCCCACTGTTTCTAGTCTCTAGGGGTGACCCAAATAGTCAAAGATTTGATGCATCAATAGGCAGAGGCTGATTTAGCCACTATTCTCAAGGTCGGACCCTTCGCATATGAAACAAGCATCATTTGGCTAAGGCATTTACAGGATGCCGGTCATGTACTTTTAGATGAAGTTTGAACAGTCTAAATATTATTCTGTAATTAAAAAAGAAAGGAAGAATAAATAATTTAATTAACATCATGCCAACACAAAGCTGAGAAGGGAATATTTGAATTTTACTTATCTCATCCTTCACACTGCACAACCATTAGGTGGCAGGGTTTTATGCAACTTCATCATACCGGGCAGAGATTGCTCCTGTAAACTACCATCTCTAGGTGCACGGACAAAGGAACCAAACACTGACAACAACATAACTCATGATAACTAACGAACATGGCTACTTTTGGAACATAAACTATAATGTAAAATTGAGAAACTCTACACTTAACTAGAACACATTACCCATAAGTCTTTGCGGCGTACAACAACTAATGACTGCCTAATTAAACAAATAAAAATATGATGTACTCAAACAAATAATTAGTCACAAAAACGAAATTAATATTTTTGAATGATATTAACAATGATAATATCTTGATATATGAATTCATACATCTTGATATAGGAAGGAAAAAAACAAGTGTTATATTCATAATGCCATTGTCCTGCACTTGTGTGAAGACGTCCCCATGACGTTTAAAAAAGTCAGAATCCGTGGATCAAATGTTAAACTGCATATTGACGTCCAAATAGGGTCATGATTAGACATCCAAATAGTGGACCTAATTTGCATGTCATTGAGTTGTCCAGAATTGGTCTGGACCAACTGACGCAATACAGACATGATCTGCATGTTCATAGGATGTCTAATGTTTAGTGGGCAAGAGATCCCATACTAAAATCAAAGGTTATGTGGTGTTCGAGGCTTAATAATAGCCCCTTTACACTTGGGTCAGCTCGGTCTGGTACGGGTTGGTTCTGCCCCGTTACAGAGCGTTTTATACTACAACGGGCGGGTCCAAGTCAACACTTTTTTTCAGACTATCTCCTGAGTGAGTCAGAAGCGTGCCGAAGCGACCCAACATGCCCACCTATGGACTGATAGGTCCTTTACAGTGATGTCCTGTCACTCCTACCGGCATAGCGCTGACAACTGATTGACTGGGTGTAATGATGTCACAGAATCATGACTGATCATTCCGTCATAAGCAGTCGACCGGTAATGGCAACTCATTTTGCCATTTTAAAAGAACCACACGCCGACAAAAAGGGAACTCTATACCATCACCTCCTCCATTGTTGTTGATCTCTGCCGTCGCTTTCTTTCTACTTCCTGGTGGTTACAGAAGACATCACCGACATTTCAGGCCACTTTCTCTGCTGAACCCGCCCATGTCTACACCCACGGCCTCGGTCTGACGACAGCTATATGAACACAACCCGACCCATGCGGAGTTGAGCGGAGCTGACCCAGGCCGGCCAGGGTGATCCAAATGTGAAAGCCCTATAAGACTCCTCTGAGCATAAGGTATGTAACTGGATTTATTCTTCTACCTCCATGCCACCATGCTTGATTTTGCCCTTGTAAAAAGATAATTATTCTGCTAAAAGGAGTCAACTGTTTTGCACTGTTTGCAAAAACCAAAATTAGCTGTATATAAATGGGGTCCATGTACATTCAGGCAGTTTGTTTTTTGTTTGAATCAAAAAATGGAAAAACGAATACACTCTAGTTCTGGTTGACCCGGAAGTTGTCTCTGCCCCGCACACGCTGTGTTTGTTTACACACACACACACTGCCCAAAAAGACTGGCAGCCAGTGTTGGGCATCTTACATTAAAAAGAATAATTATTTGTAGTTACCAATTTATTTTTTTCCAAAAAGTAACGGCACTGTAAAAGTAATTAATTACCCAGCAAGGTAAATGTGATGTTATTTCTGTTCTATACCACAGTTACATTCTATAACATCTATTACGTCAAATATTTTTATAACTAAATGACGAATAAAAAACACAATGTACAGTATTTTAGAACATTTGGAATTTGAACTTGACTCAGTAGGATTGAAAAAAAGAAATATAACAATACACAAAAAGTAAATGTTGAAAATACATAATCACAAACTTTTCATAAAGGTGCAAAAATAAGAATAAATGTGGGAGAAAAGAAACAAAGGAAAATCTGTCCACTTTGTGCAAATATTATCTGTAGTATTGCACTGTAAACTGATCACTGTCCAATTGGTTGAAGACATTTTAAGATTGAGTAAGTGTCACCTGGTCAGATGAACTAGAAGGAATTGAAGGAAAACCTGAAATATTAACAGTAAAATTTAAATATAAAATATTTTATCAATTTAAATGTCAAATAAATTGTTGTGTCTAGTTCTTTAGATGTAGTAAGACATATCAAGAGTGATTTGGTGTCACCTGGTCTAATGAACTGAAAGTTTTTGAAGAAAATTCACATGTTTTACACTATTAATAAGAAATATTTCATATGTAATTAAAAAAATATATATATTATTAATCCATGTGCTACCTTCCTAGGTCTGTCGAGCAGTAATTTATTAATATTTTGGGGTTACTTTGATGGTAGATCTCTGTAATGGGATAGTTATTTTAAGATTAGTTCTGTTTAGTGATTAGTAATTATTAGTAAAGGCATCCAGGGAATATGGCATAATGCTTGGGACTTAGAGACTGAAGTTGGAGGAGACTTATTGATATTTTACCTATATTTTAATTTCTCCTTGGACTTACAAACGCCTCGGAAGTGCTTCTTGATTGTAATAAAAAGCTGACAAATCTGACGGCACGGATGCTGCCACGGCATATTCATCAGCTTTTCTCCAAGGAGAATATAAACATGGTAAAATTAAGGCATTTGGGGCAGATTAAACCTTATTACAAGCAGCATTTGTACTGCCCCGAGCACTTCCGTTCTACAGATACAGCTGCTCAAGAGGGGATGTATAAATACTGCTGTATGGCTCAATCTGGTTCCAAATTTCTCATGGTGAAAACATAAAACATAAAAAACATAAAAATAGCAAAAAAATTAGGTCCAGATAAAAAAAAAAGTAATTTTCCTTTAATGATGGATACCAGACGCTAGAAAAAAAAATGTAGAAGGAACACAAAACATTGAATAAATAACCCACAACGATGGGTGAAGGGGCCCAAAGAGGTAGGCAAACATACCGTGGCCACAATATGTCCTTTGGAGATATTGCAATGATATGTTTTTGGCATCTTAAACTACTCATTTACCTCCCCCCACCTTCAGTTTCCTTATCAAGTACTTTGCATTACAATTATTCACAGATGCACTGTGGAGTTCTGAGAAGTTGTTATACATATCTTTTTTTTTTTTACTGAGTTTGGCATTGATGAGATTCATGTCTGTTTTTAATTGGGATACAGGAAACAGACAGTACCACAGACATGGAAAAAGGGGACATATAATCTTTAAAGTTATCTCCTTTTTGTAAAGACTGTTTGGATCATGTCCAGTATCTTAATGGTATTCACAGTTGTAGTGGTGACCCTAAAAGCAACAGGAAATATATAATCTAAGTGTACCCATGGGAGGAGTTTCCTGCCTCTGAGGAATCCTAGAAACCATGCAATACCACAGCTGCTATGCATGAAGTGCATAAGTAAAATGCTAGTAGTGATACACATAAAACAGCTATAATAAGCTGCAAACCAGAAAGTCTTTCTTAATGTATTCATGTTGACAGTGACAACAAAGAAATGGACAGTTCTATGTTATATTAATGTAATATAGCTACAGCTGGTAATATATTTGTTTATGTTCGCTTACATTAACGGAAAATGCATAATGGAGCCTCCAATGCATAAAAAAAAAAAAACAAAAAAAAAACCTATAGCCAAACTTACAAGCCAAACTTATAACTATGACTTATAGCCAACATCTGTAAACTTGTTTTTTCACAGGACACACTGCTGGGAAAAAGTCAATGGTACCTGAGTTTCTGTCAAGTTTCAAGAGTATATCAACGTAATATTTGTACATCTATTTATTCATGAATTTCTAAATTAATGTTTTTCTTTGTTATGACTAAGTTAAAAACAGTTTATTCCTGTTTTCATGTGGTCCAGTCCTTTGTTATATATTGCACAAAATTTGGTTTGGATGTTTTTCTTCTTCTTACACTAAGCCTAAGAATTTTAATTAATACTGTAAACTATTTTCTACATAAAGCTTTAAAAAATGTGTTCCTAATTCTAAACATTAACAATAAAGTGTAATAATTGAGAACATCAAATTTATAAGTTGACAGAACAGAGTGTTTTTATTTTTTAGCCAGTGTGTTATAATGGCAGCTAGTTTAGTGGTGAAATAGTGTCAGGGTTATGTTTGTTGTTATGAAATTATCCACAGTCATTTACTTTAGCATTTATTTGGTGACTGTTGTTATGAACCACTACTCCCCATAATCAGTCATCATCACTGGCCAATAAACAACGAGTGCACCAGCTCATTATAAGTCAGCACTGCAATCTGTAGCTCACAGGCTAGCTGTCTTTCAGGTTGTTTTCACAGCTGATAGTTCAGTAGACTCTGTTTGATTGGGAAACAAAATTTCAGCATTGTTGCTTTTTTCTTATGCTCATTTGCACTGAACTTTTTCAAACAAACCTTTTGACCAACATATTTACCCCCTTGCCTGTGTAGGCACTGAATCAAAAAGCACTGTATGAGGTGATGTGAACAGAGTAGGGGTGCATACCACTTACCATTCACATATGCAATCAAACTACACCAGAATTTACTGTAACTGAGATGGGACCTAGGTTTTTAAGCAGACCAGAGGTTGCATTGTTGGTCCGAATCAGAGTTTGATTGTGCATTCACAACTCCCCGAACA
The DNA here is from genome assembly GCA_028564705.1 of Apricaphanius iberus. Classification (NCBI taxonomy): domain Eukaryota; kingdom Metazoa; phylum Chordata; class Actinopteri; order Cyprinodontiformes; family Aphaniidae; genus Apricaphanius; species Apricaphanius iberus. The sequence goes on along the minus strand of JAPXFQ010002722.1, from coordinate 636,748 downwards.
AACCAGAGTTTTTGAGCGAAATAATTACAGTTCAATTAAAGCGGACTAAATAGGGCTGGTATTAATGCACTCTAACCCCTAATTACATTAGATAAATATAGTTAATAAGACCAGTGTCACGGACTAATTGTCAAAGTCAAATTTAAAGTCTTTAAAGCATATGGTTAAATCAAGTTGGAAGTTTTTATTTTTATTTTTGCAACAAGGTTTTTTTTTTATTCATATTTTCTCAGCTCGTAAAAAAAAAAAAGTAAAAATCTCCATCCACATGTAACCGGATAAGTGCATTTTTAAGCACATTCATAGACATGGTAAGCCTGTAGGGGACAGTAGTCCTCCCAAATCGTATCCGTTCTGAGTAACTTTCTACTCTCTAACTTCAGCATAAAGCAGTATTGGAGCTGGTGACAAAAAAGCGAGCAAAAAGCGCTTGCACAGTCGATACCATCACAGCTCTGAAGGCATAAATGCTGTTTCTAAATGTAAACACAGGTCGCACACAGTGGCGGCTCCAGACAATTTGGGACAATAGGGGGGTCTTGGTCATTTCAAACGGGGTCTGTGATTGATCATACTCTCACATACAATTGCACCTTTTCTCAATGAAAAAAGAACAATTTAAATCACTGATGCACAATAAGGGGCTTAGTTATCAGCAATATTAATAATGGTTCATATACAGTTATTAATAGTGACGAACTCCCCCTGGCACCCCTGGCCCCAGCAGTGACAAATAACTAAGATCAAATGTCAGTCTCAATTGACTTTTAAGATAAATCTGGAAATCTTTAACTACAGATTAAAAAAAGACGCTTCAAGTTTACACACTGGCTTCAGCAAATCACAATAATAATTTTAAAAAAATAGTTACAGATCAACTCTTCAGAATAAAGGTTTTGAACAGGCTTCCAAACTGATTTACAGCTGAAACTTGAAAATTTTTAATATTGTGCAAAAGTTCCTTTGTTTCATTAATTCAACTTAAAAGGTTAAACTAAAAGATGATCACATGCTAAGCAAGATATTTCAAGCCTGTATTTGTTATAATTATTATTATGGCTTAAATCTTATGAAAACCTCAAATAAAAAATCTGAGTAAATTTGAATATTGTGAATATTGTGTAAAAAGGTTTAAAGTGTCATGCTCTAATCAGCTAATACCAGTCATCATCAACATCATCAACACCATCATCCTGGTCTTCCATAACACCCCAGCAGAGCTACAGGCTGATTTCATCCATGACACGCTGCATTGAGGCAGGAAGTGATGCAAAAGAGGCCCAAACCAACGACATACTGTGTTTGTATGCTTGATTATACTTTTCAAAGTTACAAAATGTATTTATTTAAATTCCTTGTTCTATTGATTTCATGTTATACTTAATTTTATGAGATTTTGAATTTGGGATTTCCATACTCTGTAAACCATAATCATCAAAATTATAACCAATACTGGCTTGATATATCTCACTTTGCTTCTTATTAGACTACATCATATAAGTTTCATCTTTTACATTGAATTACTAAAATGAATTAACTTTTGCACAATATTCGCATTTTTGAAGTTTCACCTGTGCATTAATCCTGATTTATCTAACAAAATACCAACAAAAAAATATTTTGGAGTTATAACCTGATACCTGCCTGGTTTCTATCAGCAACTGACGTCTTTCTCTCCTTACCTGAAGACCCTGCATAAATCCTCCCAGCTGCAGCTGCTGGCCTCATATCTTCTCTCTGAATATGATAATTCTATTAACAAGGGCAATAACGATAACGCTCATATATTAGGACAGCAATAGTGAGAACAAAATCTACACCGAAATGAAAGAGGACTGAGTTTAATCCAAGCATTAACTACCAAGTTATGTGAAGTAACCAACACTAGCTTTGTTAACTAGCTTAAAACAAGAAAGTTGCATGTATTAACTTGCTATCCTTTAACTAAGATTACCGGTATGCATCAGCAAAACTCAAACTGCAGCTTGTTTGGAAAAATCACTGCAAAGTTTGTAGCCTTTTGCTGCGACTGGCTGGTTAACTTAATAAGCTGCTCTGCAGCACCTGTCCATGACTGACTGCTGCCTGCGTTTTGCACATGTGCACTTTGCTCATAAAAATATGTTACTGCACATTAAACAGCAGTAACAGCGGAAAAATGTGCGGAGAACAGAGGGCACTGACACAGCGAGTGTTGGGGACATGTCCCACACATACCTCGCAGCCTTTATGCCCATAGGTGGGGAGTCAAATGGGGGACAAGGCTTTTTCTGGGAGGGTTTTGAGACCCTCCAAGACTCTCCCCGGCACTGCCACAGGTTGCACAAGTGATGTTGGTACATTTTTTGTCACGGAAAGTGACGTTGCGACACTTAACACTCTGGTGTCATCCATTAACACGAAGATGCTGAAAACATAGGATACGCAGATCTTCACTTTGGCCGGAGTTTTTAGAAAAATGTGTTTTTGGTGCTGAAAATCATATACATTTACGTCCATATATGTGTAGATATCTCAGTTTTGATACCAGGCTATGTGTGGAAAAGGCATTAGGTGCAACCAGTCCCGGCGCCATGCACGGCCATTTGAGGGCAGTGGCCACCAACAGATACAGCTGTGCCCTGCCTAGAAAGCAAATGTTACTAGGCCAAGCGCCATGGGCAGCTGGGCAATGTATTGACTGTTGTACACACACGCCATACCAGTTGGTGGTGGAAGTGCACCAATTTTTTGTTAGCAGGCCAATTATAAACACAAAGAATAAGAAGGAGAAGAAGCACGCTGTGTGGCTAACTTGCATGCTAACAGTACTTTTGATGAAAGTTAGTGAGAAATCCAGACGAGAAAGGGAATTATGAAGGTGTTGAGCAGCAGAGGATGTTTGATTTAGGACATAATACTTGTTTTGGACTAACTATTTAAATGGAGGACATTAACTGGACTGTTGTAGATGTAAAAAAAAATGCAGTTTTGTTTGAAATGGCTGTTTTGGGTTTTGAAATTTTTATTTTGGTATTTTTTTTAATGATTTGACAAAAGGGTATACTGTGTCTAAAGCATTGATTCGTATCATTGACTGGCATACATAATTTTAATCATTAGATAGGATGTTGTTGAATCTGAACCCGAGAGCTCGGTTTGGCCCTTGATTAATAATGTTAGGGCAATCATATTTTGACAGAAAAATAATTGCTTATCATATTCATTCAGTTAAAACACTACAGAATAGTAACATGTTTAAAAAGTACAAAAGTTTTACTTGAAGCACTTGCGAGTGGTCAGGTTCATTGCTGTCTGTGAAGAGGGCACACTGGGAACAGCCCCCAATAAAAATAAAAAAAACACTGAACTTTAAAAAAGGTATTTCTGGGCACATTACACTCCTTCGTATACCTTGTCACAGAGATAAAAGAGCCAAATAAGGTCTTAATCATAAATATGTACAAACCCCCCAAAGCTAGCTCAAACTTCATTAATGACCTCAATGACCTTCTATCTGTAATATAATATGCATTGAGTATGACCAACTAATTTTTATGGGAGATTTAAACATTCATACTGACATACTGACTGACATCATTGATACCATTGCTTCAACTAGAGTAAAAGTAGTCTCAGGTAGAAAGAAGTCTCCATGGATCAGTGATCCTCTGGTACGTAGTCAAAAAGTGGAGTGCCGCCAGTTCAAGAGAAAATGGAGGAAAGCTTGACTTTAGGTTCACTATGAGATCTACAAAAACAGGCTGAACAAATATAACTTAAATGTGAAAACTGCAAGGGAAACATTCTTCTCTGAAATCATTAACAGAAACATTAATCATGATCGGACTTTATTCGCAACAGTTGAAAGACTAACCGATCCTCCAGTGACAGTAGCCCCTGAGCTACACTCCACTAAGGCCTGTAGCGAATTTGCCAACATCTTCACTGAAAAGATTCTAGAAAATAGAAGATCAATCTGTAAAGCAGCCCCCAAACCCCCACTATTTTCACCCCATGTCAAAATAATGTAGAGAAAATGTGTGATTTAAAAAAACTAAATCAATCACATCTTGATGAAATTATTAAACAGCTAAGCTCCTCCTCTTGCTGCCTCAATATCTTACCCACACCTTTTTATAGAAAGTTCTCCCTGTCATTAAGTCCGATCTGATGCAAATAGTTAACTCATTCCTCCGGTCAGGTGTCTTCCCCCAGGCCCTTAAAACAGCAGTGTTTAAACGCCTATTAAAGGAGAACAATCTAGACAATACATTGATGCAGAATTGCAGGCCAATCTCTTATCTCCCATTCATCAGTAAACAGTATTGAAAAAGCTGTATCTTAAAAATTGAATACATTCCTGACAATAAATGACACATTAGATAATTTTCTGGTTTCTGTGCCCATCACAGCACTGAGACTGCCCTCGTTAAAGTTTTCAATGACTTTCGTATAAATACAGACTGCAGCAAAACCACAGTTCTAGTTCTGTTGGACCTCAGTGCAGCGACACTGCTGATCGCAATTGTTAGTGGAACGACTGGAGAACTGGGTCAGACTCTCTGGTAAAGCACTTCAATGCTTTCACTCTTATCTCAAGAACAGGAAGTTCTTTGTGACCATCAGAAATTTCTCATCAGAACAAACAGAAATCACATGTGGGATCCCCCAGGGCTCCATCCTAGGACTCCTACTGTTCAATATTATATGGTCCCCCTAATCCAGATTATAGCAGCCGATAAGATTAGTTACCATAACTATGAGACAACACCAGACTATACATTACATTGTCACCACGTGACCTTGATTCTGTCAAGACCTTAAATGAATGCATTCAACAAATCAATGACTGAATGTCCTATAACTTTCTCCAGCTTTACAAAAAAAAAGTAATTTCAATACAGCTGTACAAACATACCAGTTAATTAAAAGTTTTCTATGTAAGGAATCCCATTAAATTGTGTCGAGTTGTTGATGTGAGGTTGTGCCCTGAACGTGCAGATTCAGCAATTCCTCAGTAACTCCTCATATTGAGCAAGCATGTAGCAACAGTGGAGTGGAAAAACTCCCTTTTGACAGGACAAAACCTCCAGCAGAATTTGATACAGTAAAAGCAGTCATCTGCCATGACCGTCTGGGGGTTTGAGAAGACAAGAGCAGAGACAATAAATGAACAAAAGGAACTTATGTAAGAGTACTTTCTATATTAAAGAAAGTAGTCTGTCTTTCTGTCTGTGGTTAGTAAAAGTGTATAATATACATTTGTGAGGGGCATGCTGTGGTGGAGCCATTGCCAGGCCTGGGTTGTGTTGCAGTAGTTCACATTTTTGAACTTCAGCTCCAGATGCAAAAGTGTTTGTGGCACAAAAATGCTTGTGGTGCACAAAACGCACCACATAAAATGACGCGCGTATGTTCTGCCGCAAGTCATTCGTGCAAATCTGACATGCGAATGAGACAGAAAAGCATTTTTGCTACGAAAATCTGCTTCTGATGTAATGTTGGACCCCCCTGACGCAAGTCAGCGCACTTGTCAATTTACTTTACATGTAAACCTGGCACCCACAATGCTTCAAACGCGTTCTGGGCGAACACACCGTAAGCCTATAGCAGCATAACTACAAAGATAGCTCAGGGTGACCTAAGCCATTCTAACATAATACATTATCAAAAAGGAAAGTTTTAAACCTGGCCTTAAAAGTCAAGGAGCCTGATAACGAATAATCTGCCTCCCATTCTACTTTTAGAAATCCGAAAAAATAATAAATGAAAGTCAATAGAGCGATAATTTTTCTGTATCCTTTTTTTACCCCCAGAATCACAAATATAATGTACCTCAATTTAAATGATAACCAGAGATGTGAATTTTAGCTGTGTTAATTGATTTGTGATTTATTTGCTTGTAAAGATTTTCAATTAAAATGGCATCATGTATAGCTAGAACTTAAAACACCAAGACCTTGTAGAGCTTGTCCCGTATGCTGGCATACTCATGCAACTATTTCTCCCCTAGCATTGCTGGCACGTTCCACATGGCCAGATTTATAGGGGTTTTCTCCATGTTTAAAGCTCATTCCTTCATCCTGGAGGAAGGAAGTGAAGCTAGCTAATCTCATGGCTATTATTATTATTATTATTATTATTATTATTATTATTATTATTATTATTATTATTATTATTATATCAAAATCTAAACAGTTTTGGGGTCCTGGACTCCTTGCATATTTCTGATCAACTCTGAGAACCCTCCCCCATGAACAGAAGAAAAAACATAAATCCACAGTAGCTCAAGAACAGAACAGCATATACAGTATGTGCAGCAGCCTCTGAACATCATGAAACAAACTAGAAGCAGTAACTTTCAAATATAGTAACAAAAGACTTTATACAGTATTTTTCAGAATTGTGTATGTAACATAAATTTGTTACATATTTCTGAAAAATGCTATGTTTAAAAAAATATGAAAATTACTGTATAAATATACAGTAACATTCATAACTATATGGTGCACGAAACAGTGATCAAAGAATGGAAAACATACAAACTTCATCCAAAAACCCTGTTTTTTTTAGTAGGTCTTTTAAACAATGTAAAGGTTTGATCTAATTAATCACAGGGTAACTGTGAATTAATAATTATTCCTAAATGTGATCAAAAAACCCTACAATTTTCAGTGTAAATAAAGGACAAATCTGGTTGCTGTTGTTCTTTTTTAAATTAAACATTGGAGATAAAACTGAATTTTTGTTGTGAGCTCCACAATTACAGTATATTCAAAATGTAATTGTGTTCTCATATGAAAAATAATAAGAAATAGAGGTAGAACTAACCAAAATACATGAATAACTTAACATTTGGATATCACCAGTCTTTGTTAAATATCACATAAATCAAATGTAATACAGACTTAGTGATCAAATGCCCCAATTTACCATTTTCCCATAATTAACCACTCAGTAGATTCTCGGGTTACCTACAACAGAAAATTAATGCTCTTATTGTGAAGATGTACACAGCCACTTCCGCTAATAAGTTAGCATTAACTTAAGTCCGAAAACATCACTTTAACAGAATAATCTTGCATTTTAACGCAGCGGTATCTCCCTAGGAAATATACTGCAGCTACAAAGTGAACCAAAATGCTTAAATCAACATACATACGGAGCATTTAAACTCTGCACTGCGCACAGTGAGCTGACATCCTTGTAAAGAAAACCCCTACAGAGAACTTATGAACATATAATCATATAAACCCAATATGCCAATAATAATACACTCATATGTCATTTAGGCACACAGACATGCTGTTGCACAACAACATGTAGTTTGGCTGGTTAGGAAGGAGAGCTGATGTGTAATTCTAGGAATTACAGCCCTTAATTTTAGCAGTGTTGTGCAAAAACATAGAAATGTTACCTTTTGTGGTGATATAGGGAATCGCTCTTAGTTGATGGCATGCCCAGAATCCATAGTGTTTGACATCTCCAGGGGGGAAAAACGAACCAAAATAAGGCACTGAAATGTGCGCTGCTTTTTGGTCTGCCTACTACTCTTTATCTCAGAACCTACCCATCCCTGTGTATGTTAGTGAGACACTTGCACTTCTCTCCCACTCATGAATTTCTGTAACCTGGATTGAATAGTGGCCACAGCTGTAATGACACCTATTTCCAGTTGAAGTCTGGAAAATTCTCTATTTGGTCTTTATGTGTGTCAGAGCTGATTAATTATGAGCCGATTAAAGTGGGACACCAGGTGTCTTCAATATTGAACATTTCCACAAAATTCGAATTTTTTGAGATACTGAGCTTGGAACTCTCATTAGTTGTCATAAATTTATAAATTATACATTATTTATACATTATAATCATGAAAATAAAAAAGAAATAAACATTTGAACTATATCAGTCTCTGTGTAATAGTAACGCAATCTTATATACACGTTTCAATGTTGAATGATATACTTAATGTTTTTCATGATATTGTAATTTCATGACCAATACCTGTGCATGGAATTACACTCGTGGAGGAGAAAAAGAAGGTAATGTTTCCTTCTGTAGTTTAGGTAGATAAAGGTCACATCTGAGTAAAATAATAAATTTCTATTAATGTCAGAGGATCTTTTTAAAATATATATATATATGTTATTATCATGGACCCCTTGCAATTCCACCACGGACCACTAAGGGTTGTGGACCACCGTTTGAGATACAATGCAATAGGTGTTATCACACAAATCCTAAAGTAACTTTTGTTGCCGGTCAAAAATCAACGCTTTTTCTGTCTTTAAAATTCATGAACATATGTTCAATCCATGGCACGTTTCAAAACGGGATCGGAAAATAATTTTATTGCTTCATTGACTCTCAAGGTTTTTTTGACTGTAGGGGACCCATGCAGATACGCATGACTTTGGCTCCCCATACTACCACCTGTTTGGAATGTGGATGTACTTCCTGGTTTGTGTAGATACTAGGTAACCAAAGCTCAGGACCGCACCTTGCATCCTTGAGGACTTCCATTGTGACGTTCGCATGTGTTTTGGGATTTGCATGTGTTTTGGATTTTGCATGTGTTTTGTGGTTTGCATGTGTTTTGGATTCTGAATTTGTTTTGGGACTTGTATGTTGTTGTTTTTTTATTTCCATGTGTTTTTGATTTTGCATGTGTTTTGAGATTTGCATATTTTGTATGTGTTTTGTCTCAGCATACCTATTACTCGACAAGTTCAACATACCTGGTTCAAATGAATGATTCTCATCAGATATCAAAGTTCAACAGAAACCTGTTAATGACTCACAAATGTAAATCAGGCATGGAGCATGCTGGTGTACAGCTTTCAAGTAGGGAATGCTTGGAATCAAGACTGCCAAATGTCTAATAGCTGGAGAGAAAAAAAGGGAGGGGGTTAAATAGGAAGGTTTTCTTATATTTTACTCAATAGATTTTTTTTCAACAAGTATCACTGTTACACCCAATTCCCCTCTCACTTATGTTTTGTAACTTTTCTTTTCAGAATCAGAATCAGAATCAGCTTTAATGGCCAAGTATGACACATACAAGGAATTTGACTCCGGCAACTTTTCTCTCCAGTACAGAACTTAAATAAGAAAAGTTGCCGGAGTCAAATTTTCAGGTTGAAAAAGAAAAAGAAAACAAACGAAACAATGTAGTCATCCCATATGTGTCTGGGATTTCTGAAAAACTCAGGAGGATTTTTAACAAACACAGTATCCCTGTGTATTTCAAACCCAGCACCACACTCAGACAGAGACTAGTACATCCCAAGGACAGAACACCACACACACACAAAAGCAACCTGGTGTATTCAATCCAATGCAATGAAGAATGCAAGGACCTCTACATTGGTGAAACCAAACAACCACTGTACAAACGCATGGCCCAACACAGGAGAGCTAACTCCTCAGGCATGGACTCTGCTGTTCATTTACATCTCAAGGAGAAAGCCCACTCCTTTGAGGACAGCAATGTCCAGATATTAGACAGAGAGGACAGATGGTTTGAAAGAGGAGTAAAAGAAGCCATCTATGTAAAAGTAGAGAAACCATCGCTAAACAGAGGAGGAGGCCTGAGACATCACCTATCTCCAATTTACAATGCTGCACTTTCATCCCTCCCTAGAAGACTCAAACAAATTAGCCTCTAATAACAGAAACAACTGTGACTCCAACGACTGTCGTTATAACACAATAGGGCACTAATGAAGCCGAAACCTAACCTCCACCAATAGGCGGCACGCCAACGACCGTCGTTAAGACATGGAGCACAAAGGATCCAATGACATAATGATTCTTGTTCAAGAGGTTAAATAGCTGAGTCTCTACACCAGTTAGTTGGACCAGTCCCAGCCTGGTCAGCGGCGAGCATGAACTGATGAAGCCTCTTGGATAAGAGGTGAAACGTCTTCCAAGACAAATTACCAAGTCCAGTTGCGTTTGATTGAAATTTCCTTGAGGTAACTTTTGAGCAGTGAATAATACACATACAATTATACCTTGCCTGGAGTTGTAACATTTCTCTTTATTTCATTGCCCATTACCCATTCTACTTTTTAGGTTACGGAGTAATCAAATTAAATACTTTTCCTATCGTTATAACACCGTTAATGTTGCTGGGGATGTAAAGTGGCGCGTTACTAAAATGTGGTTGAATGAAGTGCAGTGGTGTCAGGCTTTCTGACAGAAACACTTCAGCTGCAGGAAGAGAGAGCAGGTGTCGATGATGATGACACCTTTGCAAATATGATAATGATATGGTGAGTGGGGAGATACTCTTGCAGTCTGCATGCTGTCAGGAACTTAGTTGTGATATCTTTGATATTAGGCAGATATTCGTTTCATTAAAGCGGACACTCTCTCCAACGTCTCACCCAGAACTGCGCTAATAAAGCCCCTGCATCGGCACTCGCTCCAGGAGGCGGTGGGTTTGGTTTTCAGTAAATCTCCATATATCCCAGAAAATACCTGTGAGATCTACCAACAAAGTAACCCCAAAATATTAATAAATTGTTGCTCGACACCTGAGGAACAAGACACACTGATATTTCTTATTAATATGTTACTGTAAAATATGTGATATTTTTCTTCATTATAGCTTCCAGTTCATGACTGCAAGCAACACCAAATCAATCTTGAAATGTCTTACTACATCTGAAGAACCAGACACACATTTGACATTTGAATGCAAATAATACATTATATTAATATTTTTACTGTACTATTTCAGGTTTTCTTTCAATAGCTTCCAGCTCATGTGACCAACTGATACAAAGTCAGTCTTAAAATGTCTTACTACAACCAGTTGGATAGTGCTCTGTTTATTGTCATATTACAGCTATATAGATTTGCACAACTTGATGGAAAGATTTTCCTTCATTTCTTTTTACCAACAGCTATCTGTCTTAGTTTTGCACTTTAATGGAAATTGTGTGATTATTCATTTCCAATATTTACTTTATGTATATTCTTTATTTTTCTGCATACAGCTTCAATCTTATTGTGTCAAGCTAAAATACCAAATGTTCTAAAACACTGTATGTTTTATTATTTGTCATTCAGTTCTAAAAGATATTTGACCTTATGGATGTTATAGAACGCAACTGTGTTATATAAATAACACCACAGTTACTTTACCGAGTAACTAATTACTTTCACAGTGTAGTAGTAACTGAGTTACTAACTCAATAACTTTTTGGAAAAAAGTAATTTGTACCTTTAACTAATTACTGTTTTTAATGTAAGATGCCTAACACTGGTATCTGCACATCACAAAAATCTAAATGCCCAAAATGAAAACTTGGCAGATGAACAGACTTGGGAACTGATATTGAAGAAAATGTATAATGTCATACAGAAATTAAAATAAACAAAAATACAATTGCTATCTGCTGAAGTTGAGATTTGTAGTTGTTTGACCATAAATGTATAATTAAAATTTTCAACATAGATGATTATCTTGTTATTTAAGTTATTTGGTTTACATCAAAGCATACTGTTTTTATGTTTTAGAATGGCCCAGACCTAAATCCAATGGAGAATATGTGGCAACAGTTGTCCATCCATCCATCCATCCATCCATGCTCAGGTTTTTCTCAGAATATTAAATGAAAACACAAAGCCCTTAATTCAACTGTGCGTAGAATAATTGTTTTATTTCTATAATGTGAATACTTTAGACTTCTTCGTAGACAGTTGTCACTCACGTTTAACTGGACACTGGTATTGTACACAACAGTTCTGTAAACATGGTCCAGGAGATCCAGGATGTTTTTGATCACATTCATTAGACAAAGTAGCCCAGGGTACACTGAAGAATATCTTTCCTTTTTTTTCCTAAATAGTTCCTCTCAGTTCTACATTGAACAATATGTTGGGACTATGGACAGTTACATTTAAAATACTTTACTTCACAATTTGCTATAAACAATTTGATGAATACAAGATTATATATAAAAAAGAATATATATATATATATATATATATATATGAATTCTTATATACTCCACATATTTTTGCTTTTTTGTGTGGCTTAATTCCTTTTCAGTTAGAGTATTTTCTTTCTTCTCAACATAAATTTAAACTTGATCAAGGTAGTAAAAAAAAGAAGCAAAAGAAACAAATCAGTACAAGAATATCACTCTATATACAGTACACTAAAGGAGGGATTTTTTAAAGTTTTTAGTCCTCTGATGTATGTACTTCTAACCAAAGCAAAGTGTAAAAAAATATGAACAGACATAATACATATACACTCTGTATATTCTCTGACACTCTCCATCTCTATTTTCTTTCGTTGTTCATTTGGAAAGTAAGCCATACATGTTCCTTACATATGCACAGAGAAGAAGAATAAAAAGATCAAGTGATATGATACAAAACCTTCAGTAAAAGCAATGGCATTCATTTTGCTGAATTTTCCTCCTGCACCCTAAGTTATCAGGTAGGCATAGACCAAGTTCCAATTTATTCTTTGAGACAAAGGCTGGGTATAAAGATTGTTTTATGTTCCTGATAATCGAGAAAGCCTCCAACGAGTCATTACAGTCTTTGGTCTGGTGCATCAGTTCCCTTTTTCAATCTAAAAAGTAACAAAGACATTTTATCTGCCCATTTTTTTTCTTCTTTTCTGATTAGGTTAAACTTGATGTAGCTCTTTGAGGTTGATGTCAAACAGCTAAGTCAAAACAAAGAGTTTACTATTAAACTATTATGATCTCTGTGGGTTCCTGAGTTAACACAGTTCACTCTTTTTGTTTGTGGACAGACTGTAAAAAACATGGAGTGTCTCACTAAATAAGGCACTGACAGAGTTAAAACCCTGTGCTAACATAATGGGATGAACAAAAGATTTATCACTATAGTGAATTAGTAGTAAATAACTTTACAGACAGAATATTTTGTCCTACTATGTAGTAATAAAAAAGGGATGATTAGATTGTTTAATGTCAAACTGTGACTTGTGCCCTTTCCAAGAAGTAATAGTAGGATTTAAATTTGTGCGTAACCATAGCGAAGACCATAATTAACTAGGACTAAGCATTAAATCTATATTGTTTTCTTTAAAGAAATACCTTTTTTATTATCCCAGTGGCTACCACTACTTTGAAACTTGTAGAGGCAAAATTCTTTCAGAATACAGACAGGAATAACCCTGAAATCAAAGTGCTTGAATCCATTGAAGGCATTGTGTTGTAAATGCATGAGGAGAAGAAAGAAACTTGGGAGAGATACTGGAGCCGACTGCTCTCCTTTTTTTAGTCCAACCACTGGTGGCACACAGGAAATCCAAATGATGGATGATGGAGTTCTGGGCATTCGTGATCAAATGGCCAGCCAGTGTCTGAGCTAGAAAACAGAACAAAGATTTTATTAGATTTGTGACATAATGTCATGTTGTTTTCTGTTTTATCATTGCTTTTTTGTGGTTAAAACCCTTCCTAACTTTGACTGTAACTTTGTCTCTTTCTGTGTTATTGAGAGCCGATCTTTGGAAAACCCATGCCTAAATGTATTATGGCAATTTTGTATGATCCCCGGGATTTCCAAGACCGTTTGGATGTAACTGGGTCACTAACAAATACCATTTTAGAGTGAAGACAAATATGACCGTACAGTGCCCTTTGTACTCAGCCCATATGTTTTTCTCGTGATTTTTTTAAGCATCATAGTATGATATCACATCCATAATTAAAAATGTACAGGATGTGCACAATTTTCCTATGATTACTGAAGCTTTATTGAAATATATAATTGGTATTTGAAATGCAGATCGAAAACATTCAACTGCCTTTAAGTGTCTCAGTAACAAGTCTACATTTTATTTTGAGAGATGTGCACTAAAGATGGGGTGCCTATCAGCAAGGAATGCAGTTAAGGCGGACATCAATTTACAAGTAGTCTGAGCAAAGGATGTTTTTAGTTTTTTTTAAGTTTTTTTGTTTTAAACATTTCTTGGGAGTTGTTGATTTTTCTGTGAGACTTGTTGCAATAAATCAATATATGTGCGGCAGTTCCAGTCAATGATAGGTACTATGAGCCACACAGGTGGGTGCTTTTCACCTTTCAAAGTTAGGTAATGCTGCTGTGATCATTTTTTTCTCCAAATTGCACCTGGGACCCAGATATGCTCTAAGAATTATGATTAATAACCATATTCCAACAAGGAATGTTTTGTGCATCCTCAAAACAGTTGGGGAATGTCTCATTTTCCATCATGTGTATCAGTTAACCCAGTGCTTTCTTAATGCAGCACAGGACTCTCTAGGACTCTTTCTGGTTATCATGACTGTTTCGGCAGTGAGTGTCATCACTGATCAGAGCTAAAAGATGCCCTGAATAGCAGATGTAAATACTTATTGAGATTTATAATGAAAGAAGCAGGGATGGTTGCTGTGTTTGTGTTTGCTATGTTGCTGCGTTTCTGTTAGCTGTTTCTGTTCCGCATGCGTTTGCTATGTTGTTAAAAAAGGATTTTGCGAAGAACTCCTCCAGTTTTATATCTATGGGTTTTTTTTGTGTTTTTTTTTTTTTTGCGATGTCTCCTGATATTATGTCCTTCTGATTTGCTACCAATAGGCATGAGTTAACTAAAGCTCCCGACTATACTGGGCCATTTCCAAGTACACACCCCGAGGCTGATATGTGTCTGGTTCCTGAAATGACCCTGAAAATAACCCTACCTGGTAAAGTAAAGACATGTGCAAAACATGAAGGTAAAATTACCCTGAAGTTCCAATATTGGAAACCGGTCTGAAGCACTTTCTGAATCTGTCATGTAGTGTGAGGTGGCCCTTTCCTGCCTTATGTTAAATGTTAGAACTCATGAAAAGTCAACTTAAAACAAAGTGATTACAAATCCAAACAAATCCAAAGCTCCAAAACCATTTGTGCTCATCACATCTAGAAAGAACAGAAAAAATGAAAGACGTTGCCCTTACTTTGAATTGCCGCACATCTCCATTGGCCACCAAATGATACTCATGCTCTGGAGTGATGCAGTAGGCTATCTTCTGCAAAACAGGAAAAAAAACATAATTTCCACATCTCAAATATGGGATCTAAAATACACCAGTTCATAGAAAATACATTTTACCTGTTTAGACCTAATTAAACTTTTAATTCCAAAACTACATTACAAGGTCTGGTATTCTTGTTTTTATGGAATTGAGAAGTAAAATGTTTTGATGACAGAACAAAGAGGGAATCAATTTTTATGGCACAGGTTAAGACCAACTCGTATAACAAAATCTTTAACCAAATTCTGATTAGCAGTTGTGAATGTTTTTGCTAAGAAAATATTTATTCTAAAAACGAGAGATGAGAAATGTCTGACTCTTAACTGAAAATACCAAAGATATGTGGTAACTGCAGCAAAAGATTGAGGATGATACTGGTAGATTGCCAGGGTTAAAAATAGCTCTTCTCTGGTTTGATTGTGACCACAACCTCTCAGTGGATTGAGAAAACACCCGTTTATTTCCATAAGCTATTTTCATGTGCTTGAGTCAGGCGAAGAAAAAAAAAAAGGGTCTGAGATCTCTTCCCCTCCTGGATGATTTATCAAAAACTTTGATTCATATGTTTCTTATGTATGTTTAGTTATTGTACATTCTCACTCTTTATCACTTAATAAATATGCTAGCATACAGACCTCTTTGAATGTTCCAGGTACACTGATGAATTTATAGATGGCGTAAAAGGGAACAAACAGCATGGAGGACATAGCTACTCCCCAGCCCAAAATGTTGGCCCAATAAGGGAAGGTGTAGTCATCATACTTCAGGCTTCCTGATGTCAACGTACTGGCTATTACGACAAACTGAAAAAGTAAATGAAAAAACAACAACTTTTTTTATTCATCAACAAAAAGTGGTGAAAAATACAATCATATCAATGATTCCTGCTGTGAAAACCCTTTCAGACTTGTACTTGTGAACCATGCAAACTGTTGGCGATATAAAGACGGTGATTCTGCAAAACATAAAAAAACTGGTTCTGTTGCAACACATGTAGTCATTTTTGATCAGGGGACTTTTTTATGAATAATCTGTTGGTGCATAAAGCAATGTGCAAATTAATTTGGCACTTTCATCCATCATTCAGTAGGGTTGCATGATACATCTAATCAATATCCTATCCCTTTATGCACACTGCACATATTAGGCATTCAAATTCAAAAGAAATTGGGGAGTTTCATGAGCAGCAAAATGTGTTTTGCTCAAATTAATATAACTATAGGGGAACCCTAAGGTTGTACTCATGACATTAGCTTTTATTTTCATAAAGCAACTTAAGTGTTTTGACAAAAGAAACGTTACCCTAGATGTTGTAAAACTTGTTTTTTTGTTATACGTTGTAAGTGTGCAAATACAATACCTGCATAGTATCAATTTAAACAGAATGTCTGGTGTGAAACTCTTGTTTAAATTATTGTTTGTGTCAAATTTACACTTTGCATAGTGTTTTTGTTTTAATGAAAGTGTTATGACACATTTATTTTTTCACTGGAGCTTTAGTTCAACTTGCAGTAAAACTATTAAATACCTTGCCATGTATGCTGGCATTTTGAAAGAAAAATAGATTTAACGTGGATCTGAACATGTGGAAATACTGGACATTTTGAGGGGCATCAAGTCTTATCATGCATTTGAAGTAGGCGTATGTGTGTCACCTGTGATGCACTCAGATTCTGAAAAGTTTATGTCTACTGAGAGCAATAGATGGGATTTACAGTGTACTGCTTCGTAAATAGTTAGTATTTTACTTTACTGTACCATTATTTATTTACTTTTAAAGGGACTATATCATGCTACTTCACAGCTTTCCACTTCCGGGATAGACATACATATGATAAAATGTTACCGTTGGTGTTATACAGTATTAATTTGTCCTAAAATGTAACTTGTATCCTGCAGTTAATGTTGGACCACAAAGTAAAACGGCTCGTTTCTATATAAAAGGGCCCCATGTCTGGGGGAATACTCAGACATGCGTGAATTAAGCCAAAAAACAGTCTGGCTGAAAAAATTGCATTACCAGATGATTGAAAGCTCAAAAAGCTAGTTTAAGCTTGTTTATACTTCTCCATCTGCGTCGGTGCAGAGACATGAAACACCATCATCCATTGACACAAGGGCTCTCTGTGACCTACGCAATCACGGACGGGTTGGAGCCCAATTTTGTAACTATCCATGGAATACAACAAAGATTTCTACAATGTGAAGACCAAACACTTCTATATTGTTCTGTGTAAATATTTTCCACCCCTAATTAAATGGGATGACTCATAGGTATACAGACGTGGACAAAATTGTTGGTACCCTTCATTAAATCAAAGAAAAACTCATAATGGTCACAGAAATAACTTTAATCTGACAAAAGTAATAATACATAAAAATTATATAAATGTTGACCAATGAAAGTCAGACATTGCTTTTCATCCATGCTTCATTGGAATTATTTAAAAAATAAATGCATGAAACAGGCCTGGACAAAAATGATGGTACCCACAACTTAATATTTGGTTGCACAACCTTTTGAGGCAATCACTGCAATCAAATGATTCCTGTAACTGTCAATGAGACTTCTGCACCTCTCAGCAGGTATTTTGGCCCACTCCTCATGAGCAAACTGTTCTAGTTGTTTCCGGTTTGAAGGGCGCCTTTTCCAGACAGCACGTTTCAGCTCCTTCCAAAGATGCTCAATAGGATTGAGATCAGGGCTCATAGAAGGCCAGTGTTTTCCTCTTAGCCCTTCTTGGGTGTTTTTAGCTGTGTGTTTTGGGTCATTTTCCTGTTGTAAGACCCGTGACCTGCGACTGAGACCATGCTTTCTGACACTGGCCAGCACATTTCTCTCTAGAATCCCCTGATAGTCTTGAGATTTCATTGTACCCTGCACAGATTCAAGACACCCTGTGTTAGATGCAGCAAATCAGCCCCAGAACATAACCGAGCCTCCCCCATGTTTCACAGTAGGGACCGTGTTCTTTTCTAGATATGCTTCATTTTTCCGTCTGTGAACATAGAGCTGATGTGCCTTGGCAAAAAGTTAAATTTTTGTCTCATCTGTCCACAGGACATTCTCCCAGAAGCTTTGTGGCTCGTCAGCATGTAGTTTGGCATACTCCAGTCTGTTTTTTTTTAATGATTTGTCCTCTGGCTCAAACAGCGAAGGATGTTCCGATCTGACACTGATGTTCCTTGAGCATAAAGTTCAGCTTGGATCTATTTTGAAGTCTTTCTAGGCTCTTTTGTTACCATTTGGATTATCCGTCTCTTTGATCTGTCATCAATTTTCCTCCTGCAGCCACGTCCAGGGAGGTTGGCTACAGTCCCATGGATCGTACATTACTGAATGACATGTGCAGCTGTAGTCACAGAAACATCTAGCTGCTTGGAGATGGTCTTATAGCCTTTACAGTTAACATGCTTGTCTATGATTTTCTTTCTCATCTCCTGAGACAACTCTTTCCTTTGCTTCCTCTGGTTTATATTGAGTGTGGTACACACCACGTCACCAAACAACACAGTGACTACCTGGAGTCCTATATATAGGCCCACTGAGTGATTACAGGATTGTAGTCACCTAGGATGCTGATTAGTGGACATACCTTGGATTAACATGTCCCTTTGGTCAGATTATTTTCATTCTTTTCTAGGGGTACCATCATTTTTGTCCAGGCCTGTTTCATGCATTTATTTTTTAAATAATTCCGTTGAAGAATGGATGAAAAGCAATGTCTGAATTTCATTGATCAACATTTATATAATTTTTATTTATTATTACTTTTGTCAGATTAAAGTTATTTCTGTGACCATTATGAGTTTTTCTTTTATTTAATGAAGGGTACCAACAATTTTGTCCACGTCTGTATCCTAGGGATAGACAGGGATAGACATCTGATTTTTATGTGGGTGATTTAGTGATGTTTTTAACATTTTCAATAGTTTTTGATAACATAAACTGTGTATTGCCACATTTCTCATGCTCTACATACATAACTTGGTGTCTTGATACAAATGTTTGAACAAGTTAGTTTATGATGTCTCAGTATTAGAAGCTCCATATACACAATTGTGTACAGTGTAAGATCTAGAGAGTATACTGTGTTAATTATCTGCAGCAACAGCAGAATTTCAGCTTTTGTTCCATTCAAGTTAAACTGCATTGCAAAGAAAAAAATATGTTGATCACAAGTAAAAGAGCATGAATTTAATTTTGGCAAACAACTATAACTCTAAAAAGCATAATAGATTATACTAAGCATGGGTTTGTGATTTCTTTGAAGTTCACAGAGCAGCTGTGTCAGATTATCCAGTTACTGGGCTGAGTAAGATTTATTAACTTGTTTTAACTGAAAGATTACAAACATGCTCTTGATTTGTTTTAAATAATGTATGTACGCATAAGCACACGTGGGCAGCTGTGGCTCTGTACAAAAAAAATGGGAAGAGTAGAGTCAAAAGTTGTTTCCTCCCTGCCAAATTACACTTTGCAAAGTATTAACCACAAGTTACCTTCTGTTCTGCAATTGGTCTCTAAGTAAATGAGTTATATATTGTAGCACTTTAAGTGGTTGGCATGAATAGAAAATTTATATACATATATTTGTTTACCAATATACTGTTGGCCAAATACCAAGTGGTATAAAAAACTTTTTGGGGGGAATAAAGCTGTCATCATTATCTGTAACTTGACAACTTTCAAGCAAAATGTGAGATAAGTGCATGAGTAGAGTTTTATTCAAGGCAAGAAATTACTTTTTTATTTTAATCTTTTGTAATATGTTGTTTAAAATATATATATGTTTCACTAAGGAAGGAGGATTTTAGTTTGTCCCTTTTCTCACAATATACAAAAGGTAGCAAATGACAACATCTGCCATTTCAGATATGTAGTGTATTTTTCAATGCTGTATTTTATTTTTATTTTTTGCCAAAGTTTTTTTTTTTTTTAGTAAAAGAACTTGTGTTGACATATTCAGGGGAGGGTGCATAAACCAGTTGTATTAAAGGAAGCACATGGCTGTCTACGCCCGCAGCTGGATTATTGCAGATAGAGAAATGTGCTTCCTCGACAGCTCAGTGGGTCTCAATAAATCTAATTTACTTGTCAGTAAAGAGCTAAGCTGAATGTGCACTAAGGGTCAACCACCTCTTCCTTTTCCCAACATGTCTCAAGCTTTTATGCTGATGATTGATTGTGAGTGAGAGTTTTTGACCTGTGTGTCCTTCATCTTACTACGATAATTTCCTCTACTTTATATAGTGATTGGGATATGGATATAGTTTGTTGAATTTTCCCTTACATTTTCAAAATCAGACAGTAAAAGGAACCAGTGTAGGTTGCAATTTCTAAGTTGAGTTGAGTGAGTTTTGATGTTAATTTTAATCTGGGAAAGAAGGTTGTACCTTTCTTTTTTCTCTTACCAACAGAAAAGCTGGACTGACAAATTTCCAGCACAACCTCCAGTAAAGCCCCGGTTTGAAGCCCATCATTCGCTCAATATCTTCACTAAAGCGGTCCACACCTGCAGACAGCATAAAAAGTTAAACGGTTACAGCATAGGGTGAAGTCGGACACTAGCAATTTCTTATCACAATAAAGATACATGTTTTGGTCCAAGGGAATGCATTTAATTTTTAACTTGGCATAGAAATTCATGAAGCTCTTATTTGTTTACTCAACAATTTCTTCAAGATTACAATAATATAACCCATATGTTATTTTTATTTTTTTTCTCTGTTTTCTGTGGGACCCATATTTCCTTGGAGACCATCATTACTTCCATCTGACAAGGCCAAATCATTTTTAAATCAAGACTTTTTATTATACTGAACACTTACCATAAAACCATGCTACTCCAATGGCCTCAATCAGCACGCCAAAAAGTATAGCGGTCCCTGCGGCATACTTATCTAACAGTGTCAGAATGTAGATCCCACCCTACAGAGAAACACACAAAAGAAAATGTGAGTCGGAGCATACAACTGCATCTTAATGAATTTGGTTATCATCAAAGAGTATCTTTATTTCTGTTATTCATCTTAAAGAGTAAAACTCATATATAGATTAATTGCACACAGGGTGATAAATTAACATAAGAAAATGAAAAAAAATAAAGAAATCATCACAGCAATATCAACTCACTGAAATATCCCTGTTATATGGAGTATATCCACTCAGTAGTCAGGGACAGTTCGTTTTGCATGAATTAGGTTTCATAATCCTCTCAAGGTTTTGTTTATTGTCGCTGGTTATGTAGCTTTTTCTAACACACTTTTTCCCACTGTATTTCCCATCGAAATGCTCGCATAAAGCACACTGTGAACAGCCAGTGGCTTTACACTGTCACCCTATCCATTGGATAACTGCTAAGTCATCAGTCTTTTTTAATATAATGTTGGGTACAACACAACAATGGGATGAGATTTCTTTAAAAACAATTTTTTGTTTGTAGCAGTCTAACTAAAGCTGGTGTTTCAGTTCAGTTGAGACCTTTATTATCTACAAAAGGATTTAGGTTTACAGCGGTGGCTAAGAAAACATGATGACACAGAGTGCAGGACATGGCAATATAAAAATCTGACCAGATAAACCAAAAAAGTGACATTTAAATTAGACAAAATTGCTGAGTGCTTCTTGCCTGATTGTTTGCTGCCAGTTTTTTTTTTAATGATTTTATAATTGACTAAAATGTTCCTAATACTCTAACCCCTAACCCTAACCATATAATGGATACAGTCATATAGCAAACATTTTAACAATTAAGAGTGAGTGTTTGAAAATCATTTTCTTTTTTTCACCTCATGGTACCTTTTAGTTCATGTCAAATTTGGGTCATATAAAATATATATATTAAACTGAGTTTGTTCATCCTATATTTGTATAATCTCTACCTTAAGATCTTTAGACAATGAAATTCCAAGGATAAGACTTTCCATATTCTAATAATTGAAAAGAAATAATAAGCAATATCACATAAATCACTTATAAAATAATTTCAAAACATTTCTGTATTTGAGCGTTGCATGCCAAAAGAATGTACTGTACTGTTTTTCATGGCTGCTGATGAATGAATTAGGGTGATAGAGAAAGTTAATTGTTGACTTCCTGTAGAGAGTTTAACCAAGTCCAATATGTCATTAGGGTGTCATGCAACAGTTCATCTGACTGGTTTCTTAAGAAGATTCAAAATCATGAGAACTGAGTGGAGTGAAGTTCAAACATACTTTCAGAACGTGTTAGCAGAGCTGGAATTATAATATTAACCATTTTATACCATATTTGCAATTGTATTTTAACGTGGTTCCCTACTGAAGTTTTAGAAAGCATAATATATATTGATACTTACATTAGTAATGCATAACAGGGCAAAGAGGAAAGTTCCAAAAACAGTGGCGAAGGTAAATAGTTTTCTGTTTCTCTTGAGAATCTTGAAGTCATCTGTCAGACCTGTAATAACTGCCTCCATGCCGCCCATCTGGAAGAAACAAACAGACAGACATGACAGTCAGAAATTTCTCCAAACCAGAAGAGCTTCAAACTAGATTAAAACTTTCACTTTTAGTAAAACTAAACATCATTACGTAATTAATTTAACAAAAAAAATTTCTATCAAACTGACTGCTAGATTGAACTTCTTACATATGCTAACAAGTTTGGTTTCTGTCATTAATCATTTAATGAATTGATACTAAAAAGTAAAAAAGATAAGATAATTTGATATTTATGACAATGACTTTAAAATTTTAAACTAAAGTTTTATAGTATGAATTGAACACGGTGAATGAAAGGCATTTGTGTCATGGTTCCCCTAAAACATGTTTGTTTTACCTAGGGATTTTGTTTCTGTACAGTTTGCAATATATTGAATCTGAAAGAAAATCTGTCATTTAATATAAATATAAATTCAAAAAAATTATTCTATCTATGATGTCATTTTCTGATTGTAAACTCTATCTGTAATTAACAGTTTGCTCTATTTTTTTATATGCAGGCTGTCTGTATGCTTGTTATGGCTTTGTTTACATTTATTGATATTGCTTGCACTAATACTAAAACGTAAAAATCGAATGGAGTGAATTTATATTGCACTTTTCTAGTCATACTGATCACTCAAGTCATAGTGACCACTTAAGTGCTTTACAATTAAACCACATACACCCAAACTCGCTCACAAATGCACATAGATGTATTCACCGATACAGAACTGAGTAGGCAACTTGATGCTAAGAGCCTTGCCCAAGGGACATTGACATGTGACCGGAGGAAGCTGGAATTGAACCTATGATTGCAAGACAACTACTCTACCAACTTAGCAATAGTAACTTACCAGTTCGTTTTTCACCATTTGGTTTTTCATCTATCATAGATTTCATGCAGCTATGTTCTGAATGCAAAAATTGAAAAAAAAGATGGGACTCCGATGGCCAAAATTCTTACAGTGTCGTAATAATATTTCAAATTATGCAATGATTTCACTATGTTGAGCTGAATGGCTAAAATCCAGTATCTTAAGAAAGCTTTGAACAACACTTGATTTACTTGACTATTGACCTGGAAATAATTGGCACTGGTATGAATTGTTTTAACAAATACAACATGCCTGGAAAGCTTTTTGCTAACACAAAACAAAAAAAAAACTTAAAGAAAAAAGAGATAATTTGATTGTGCAAATATATTCCCCCTTCAAGTGAATATTTTCAGAAATTCCAGCTGCAAATGTCATTTGATATGTCTTTGTAGTTATAGCCAATGGGATTGTTCTCCATTTCTCAAAGCTTCTTTTCTTCAAAGGTTATACTTAATTACCATACTGAAAGCTGATATTTTGCCTCACCGCATGGCTTGCCTCAAGAAAGCTGTCAACACCATATTCCTCTCAAATAGTATTTCGATATTATATTATACCAAGTAATATCTACGGTTTTTGTTTTCCTATGAATAAAACAGAGATACATTTCTTGAGAACTATAGTGTAGTATAGTTACAGCCAAGTGTGGGCTGGTGTTGAAATTTAGTCTGGTAGCTTGGTTCGGAGAGGTCTTTTATTGGATCCCACAAAGGATGGAAGTGGAACAATAACTCTAACAAAAATAGTTATATTCGTAAAATAATAGCATAATAGCATGTTTTACATAATAATAATAATAATATGTTCTAATGACCAGAGGTGGGTAACTTCTTATATTAACTTGATTATCCTACATTTACTTGAGTAGTTTCACTGCACTAAACAATTAACTTTTACTTAAGTAAAATTAATTATTAAAGTAATTACTATGAAGTATCGCTACTCTTACTTCAGTAAAAGTTCTTGATTCCTACACCCACTGTAAGTAATTTCATTGAATCAAAACAAGCATGTCCAAACCAAAACTGCATCAGACAAGGACATAAACCTAGAGTTTTTGTTAAAGTATACCTCTTGTCTGTACACAAGCTTTGTTGTTCTGATATTATTATTTTATAGCTGCTGAGCTTAGGAGTTTAACTGAATATACCTTAACAACTATATGTTGTCAATGGAAGCAATCTGCCTTTTTCTGACATAGATACATTATATATATAATATAATGTTAATACATTATAAAATGATAATTTCAATTTGAAAAAAGTTTTTCTGCTTTTTTATTTGGTAATTATGACCTTTGTATGTATTAATTATTCCGCTGTACTTTAAAAAAAACCCCAGAATTTTCACATAACTTAGTATTTTTATCTGTATGATGAAATCATCTTCAAAACATTAGAGCCAATAGAACTAATATGATGTTCTGATCAGTTACTTAATAGCCAATTGAGCAGCCGTTTTACGTATTACTATTATAATCTTTCTTGATTCATTTTTTTGGACGGCTACTTTTTACTTGAATGAAAATATGTTTAAGTAGTGCTACTCTTACGTGCGTACACACCAAACGGTATAGAAGTGACCAAACGCACCCCTAGCTGGTCGCTTGCACCGCGTGAAGCAGAAATACGTAACTTATGGGAAGACCCTGCCAACACTGTAGTAGTCGCCTGGCTCCCTCCTCCTCCCTCCCTCCATCTCCTGACCCTCATGGAGGTCCCAGTCCACTCTGGTCTCTGAGCTGACTGCGTTAAATTTTCAGGAGCTAGGACCACTCCTGTGGGGGAAGACCCAATTGAGCTGTGGTGGAGGGATCAATAAGCACCCTGGCTCCTTGCCCAGTTTGTGCTGCAAAGGTCCAAGCTTTGCCTGCATACACACCTACTACTAAGCAGAGCAGCTTTCCATCTGTCTGCTGTTAGTAAAAGTGTATAATATGTGAGCGGCGTGGGACGTGCTGTGGTGGAGCCATTACCAGGCCTGGATGTCCGGATGAGGAAGCTGTTCATGGCTCACTTCTCGGGGGAAAGAGTGGGGCCTTTTGCGGCTACAACAGTTCTTTTAATAGCCACTCTCAAATCTTTTAAGAGCATTCCTGTCTAAATAGTTTAATCTCTTTATAATGTTTATTTTCATTCCTGTCTCTGTATAGAAAACAGCTGGTGTTGTGTAGCTCAGGGTGATTAGCCACAGTGTTTATCAGTGTCAATGTCCTGCTGATAATGTGACTCCATTCACTCAGTCTCAGAAATCACTGACACCCGTCAGCTGATTGGTTGTTGCAGTGCGACTTGAAGCTGGAGTTCAGATTTTCCCAACTTCAGCTGCAAACACAATAAGCACGAATGCACAAAATGCACCAAATAAAATGCATTTTACTACGCGTTTCAAACGCATCAGTCCTCTACTTGGTTGCGCATATCAGGCTTTTTCGCAATGCAAATCTGCTTATGATTTGTCGTGGGACCCGCAGTTGCGCTTCATTGTGCTCCTCCATTGACTTTATATGTAAACGTAACTATCTGGTCACCTTGGTCGCGTTCGGTGTGTAAGCACCGTTCTTTCAGAACAATTTTTGCGTACTCTGCCCACCTCTGGTCACAACATGCTGATATATTTCAATACATGACATAATTGAGCACAGCTGAATGCATGATGAGAATGGAGGAAACTTCTTAAACCTGGGACTGTGGACCATTTATTGTTTTTGTAAGGCAATCTTTGGATCAAATAAATGGCAGTGGTGAGTACAAATACTAGAGGGAAATTAAATATAAATGATTATATTCAGCATGTTAGATAAAGTTCAGCTGAAAATGAATCACTGTTAAAACGTAATTGTCTCGCACGATAAAATAAAATGTTTTCCCACATTCAGAATCCTACGTTGTCAAAATAATAGGCCTGCTGAAATGTAACACAGACTGGAGACTGGAGGTAGTTCTCAGCGAAGGTGTGCCGCAATGGTATTTTACTACTCAAAAACATAATCTAATAAGGAAGATGCCCCATTTACACATACAAACTGATTTGCCTTGGTGGAGATCTGTGCTCTCCACATGCTTTTCTAGTTTTTATATCTGCTGGTTAGCAAGATAACTCAAAAAGTTAAAAGATTTTGATGAAACTTTCAGGAAATGCCTCCAATGAGACCAGTAATAAGATATTATACTTTGGGGTGATCCGGATCATCGTTTGGATGCAGGAATTTTTTTAAAGGATGCTTTATCTTGGGAGATATATATATATATATATATATATATATATATATTTTAGCAAATGTGCATTTAGCTCCACAATAAATAGACAGGGTGCTAAGTGGAAAAATACAGGGTAATTTCCCAACAGGTTTTACAAGATTTCAAAGATTGATCCAGATCCTGCCAAAATAGGATAGGATACTGTGATCCAGAACAATGAAAAAAAGGGACCTTTGGAGTTTTAATAACGGCAAGGGAACAAATTAAGGTTTGCACAGGCAGCAAACAATAAAATACAGCAAAGACGTTGTTGAATCTGAAGTATGCTAACTGATTTCATTAATATTCAAAAGCTATGGCCCTTGATCCAGAAGGAATCCACCATGACCCAAAAAGGATATCAGTGTAAATCAAGCAAGTGATTTTCTAGTTCATATCATGCATCCATTTGACGATTTTAACATATTTAGTGGTTAAGGATACTCACCGAGCTATCAATTCCCAAAGTTAGCAACATAATGAAAAAAACAATGGCCCAAAATGTGGATCCAGGTAATGTTGCAATTGCCTCTGGATAGATAATAAAAACCAAACCTGCCCCTGTAAACGGAAAAAGCAATATAATCCATACATTTAATTATATTCATGCATCATCATTCAGTAACAGGATAAACATCTATCTAAGTTCAAATAGGTATTTATAAGTAATTCCAAACATAGTATTGCAAATGTTTTACTTACCTTCTGTTGCTACATCTTCTACTTTTACATTATGCTTTTTGGCCATATATCCAAGCACAGAGAATATTGCAAACCCTGAGAAGAAACTTGTGACGCAGTTCACTGTGCTGGTCAAGAGAGCATCCCTAGGTTAAAAACATGCAATGGTGAGAAGATAGAAATGCATTTTGTCAGGATGAATATTTTAAAGTTCACACATATCTGAAGTTCTAAAGTCTGGCAAAGGGATCATTAGAACACTTATTTGTATGTTCATTAGTGTAGTTCAACCCAGTTCTGTGTATGTTATTGAATTGCATTTAAAATACAATCTTGTTTTTTAGCAAATAAATGTAAAACTGGACCATATGTCTACGTCACATCTTTCAAATGTATCATGAATTTTTCGTCTTTCAAATACAGATTATCTGAAAGTTTCAAACCCCTTGCCTTGGTGACTTAAGCATAATTAGAGAGTAGTTATGTGACTACTGACAGAATGAATACGGTTGCAGTGACCCCAGCCACCTCCTTGGTATAAGGAGCAGAACCCTCTGAATGAGCAATTTCCTTCCATTTGACTTCCTTCCACTTTCCTTTTGTTCCTATTTTTATGGGCTGTGAACAATTTGAAGATGTTTTCAAAGAACACCGCTTGTCCTGTCTACTTTTTCAGGTCATTAGACAAGTACACAAAATGAATCAGGCAAATATGTAGTGGACGAGAAAAAAAAGGCATATGACACTGGCCTTTTAAATATGTTAGTTTAAGGTTTAACTTTATTTTAGATAAATGGAGTAAATCTTTGTGAAAAGGTAAATATAAGTTAAGGTTCCTACATATGCAACAATGGAATTGGCCATTTGTATTCTAAACCTTTCACACAGATGTGTTTGTTTTTTAAATAAACTGTGCTGGGCATGTCACACCAAAGAAAAAATGTTTTAACAGATTTGTCATTAAGACTAACGATATAATTATTACAATGAGGGGGATTTGAACATGCATATGATCAGCCAAAGCAACAAAAAAAAATCCCTTCATATATGGGTCACATTGATCACAACAGTTCTCATACCAATCATTTATTTATTTTCATTTTCTTTCAGCTTGCTAAACCATTGTTTATATAGTAGTGAAGACACTGGGACTGGTTTTAGTTATTATGCTAATAAATTTGAGAAATATTGTTTGGTTAGTTTCACAGTTTCAACTGTATTATACAGTATTTTGTTGCTACATTAAAAAGTATTTGACTAAATAATTTTTTTGGACTTCTTAATTGTGAAACAAAGGCATTTTGAAGATGTTTTATTTTTATTTATTTAATGCAGAATGACAGAACATATGTATTTTCTTAACCTTTATCCTAATCTTTGTTCTCTCTAGAATATACAGGTTTAACTGTCTCAATCAGTTTGTAGATGTCTCAGACTACATGGTTTGAAGCAGACACTCTGGCTCTGACAGTCAAAATAGTAGATGCATAAAACAGTTTAACCAGTTTAACTAGTATTTTTACAGTATCCACACAGTTGATTAAGTGAAACACATATTGCTTAATTTCTTACAATAAGAGCCTTGTTTTGAATTTCAAGCAGCATATACAAAATCTTTACAGTATTGTCTTAGCTCATAAAAAAATGCATGAATTCTGGGTGTAATGACTTGTGCAATTCGGTACAAAAGAACACAAGTAGTCTCTGTCCAACAGAGTTCTTTCCACACAAGTGGTTTTCTATAAGTAGCTCATTGTTAGCTTTGATGTTAACTCCATTGTTATATATCCATGTACAAGTTGCTTAGAATAAAAGTTTCTGTCAAATGCATAAACATAATCTAATGCAAAGTAACAGATACAAAAACTTTGCTGTTATGACTTGAAGTAGAAATAATAATAAGAATTACAAAAATATGTAGTATGCAGTTCACTAGTATGAACTAGTTTTATGTACCTGTTTTTTTCCATAGTTTTTTCTGCTCTGCTCCTTTTAAGCTAGATCAATTTAGTAGATTTGTTTTTGTTTAAATCTTCTCAACGTCCAGTAACACTTGCTTGGGCAACCATATCTCTCCTAAACGGCACACCTATAGATTATTAAGGTAGGAAAAGATAAGCTCAAAACCTTCTGTCTGGTCTGGTCTGAAGAACAGCAGCTTTGTGGAGGAAAAACAAAACAAATAATAAAAAAACCTGCAGCCTTCAGCTATTATCTTACAACCCTTCCCGTTCAGTACTTTATCTGTCCTCAAAGGCTAGGACATTGAAGTAAACTGGACAGATTAGCATCACCTATGTCTTGTTATCCCGTTACAATATGGAAATGACAGGCTGCTTAGAAACAGCGGGATGTTGCTGTGGGCTTGTTTGGGATTATCAGCAATTCACTGTGAGTCACCTTACCTGTAACAGTTGTTGTTAAACTTGTTATAACTGGAAAAGGCAATGAGGACACCAAATCCTGCTCCAAGTGAGTAGAATATTTGCGTAGCAGCATCGATCCACACCTATAGATTAAATGAGGCAGTTTTTGTTCATTTTCCATTCTAAAATGTAACACATACCAAGACAGTTAAAATAAATATTTATTTTCCAATCAAGTTCCATCCATCCATCCATCCATTTTCTTAACCGCTTGATCCTTAATGGGTCGCGGGGGGGGGCTTGTGCCTATCTCCAGCTGTCAAGGCGGGGTACACCTTGGACAGGTCGCCAGTCCATCACAGCCAATCAAGTTCATTCTACATAATTAATTTCCTGTTAGTTTTACTTCCTTAATTTCAGCCGGCTGCATTTTTTATTTTCTTTCTCAAAATAAAAAAAATCAGGTTTGCATATCAATTATGTTGAAAGATAATGTCCACTATGTTTTCTTTGCAATTACTTTTTTTGTTCTAACCCTTTAAGGATATATATTTTTGACCCTTTATGAAATTTATTCCAAGTTGTTGGACTGTTGTATTCTGAGAGGGTGTTTAAAGTATATTCTTTGTATACCTTTATTATGTGCAGGACAAGTGGAATTTAGCTTTAAACCTTAGGGACAATAGTCTAACTAATCCATTGTCACGCAGAGACAATTTCACATGAACAGACAAAAAGGTTCAACACAATGCTTGCATTCAGTACAGCCAAGAATAGTTAATACTAACTTTTAAAAATCTGCCCAATAATTCTATACTGAAATAATACTTTTATTCTCTCGTTTTCATTTTCTACAAGTGTGGCAAGCTTCATAAGTCTGTGTGCACTCTCTCTGACCTCAAGGTTGTTTAGTCGGTTGAAATCAATGTTGAGGTACGCTTTGATCCCCTCCATGGACCCTGGTAGTGTTATGCCTCTGATGAGCAACACAAACAGGACAATATAGGGCATAGTCGCTGTGATGTACACGACCTGAAAATATGCAAAGAAGAAATATGTCACCCAACCCACTATATACTAACAAAAGTTATTTTTAAATAAATAGCCAGAGGCTCTTTGTTTTCCTGAAATTTCAAAAAAAATAAAAAAAAGAATACACATTAGCAGATTCATATGCAACAAAAATCATTATGATAACACTGTTACTCTTTCTAAATTCTGTGGGTTAAAAAAAAATATATATATTTTGTTTTTTACCCACATTGACAATAGGCTTTCATGCTCAAGGAAAACCGTTGTTTTAGCTTCATTTGCCTAAAGGCAGTTTTATTAGCAATTTCTCTGATTCCACTTGGATATAATAGCCTAGTGGGCCAGCACCTAAAAGGCCTTTGTCCAGATAATCAAGTAGTGAGTGTAAAACCCCCCAAATATATATATATATATATATATATATATATATATATATATATATATATATATATATATATATATATACATACATACATACAGACCGAATGGTTAAAATTGTTCTAAATGGGAGTGAATATTGATCAAGTTAAAAGTACATGCAGATGCTTCTAACTGTTAAAACATAGCCAAGGAACAAAAGGGGCTCGTACCTTTCCTGAAGACTTGACGCCCTTCCACAAGCTGAAGTAGAGGATGAAGACAACCACAACTAAGCACAGAGTTAACTCCCATCGAGGCAAGCCCAGGTCTTGGATTCCTTTACTTTCATGGAGATGTAACACACCCCGTCTGTATAGGAGAAGTAAATTCCAAATATGCAATTTACCAATATACAAAGGGCATTGTTAGTTTTGATATACTCTTGTTTTAAACTGATGTAGATTTTTTCTTAAGTCATCTGGAAATGACTAAAAATGTATGTTTAATGGAGATTAATTCTTATGTACACAGTGAGCTAGCTGATGGTCAGACTTGGACCAGTTCCACAGTGAATTTTAGTCATCTGCTGCTTTCCCAGTCCATGGAAAATAAAACTGAGGTTATTGAGTAAATAAAACAAAACTTTTTTCTTTAAGATCTTCTATCAAAGTTTGACCCCAAGGGAATTTCTTTGTGATGCAAAATATTGATTTTAGTGCAAATAATGGCCATGGCCTTTAAAGTACATAATGATCCTATAAATATTATTAAACTGAATGATAAATGTGCGTAAAGAGGAATTGACATAAACCAAACCTAATATATATACTAACTCTGCAGCAGATAAATGGGTTAGATTTACAAAGTGATTGCAGCAGATGTGTTATCCAAATGCTTGAATAGAACTTAAGGTTTCTTGAAAATTATTTGCAAGTACTCTCAGTTGAACATATTTTCTTTTGACCCCAGATGTAATAAAACATAAGTTGTTCAGGATTTAGCTGTTTTGGCTGTATATGTGTCTTTGTTGAGCAGATCCACTTGTTTTATAGGAAAGCCATTGGGTTTTAAAACAACAACCCTTAGGTTTCAGATGTGAAGATGGGAGTACAGGGACATGGATGACAGCACTCCACCCACACACCACCCTTCTTCTTAATGTACCATTGTTAATCTGCTTAATAAAATACATTTATATAACTCTATTCCAATAGTTATTCAGTCTGCAGGTATAGAATATTAGATATATGTGGAATAAAATTAATATCAAGCTTGGTGTAACAGTGAAAGGAGACAAATAAATATGGACTTTTAAAGAAAGCCTGCTCTTGTTTATACACTATGCAAATTCACACAAGTAGACTAAAACTGTAAGACTTCTGCTAATATTCAACATTTTCTTCAGCCAATGCTGTCATGTCAAGATGATCATCCAAATCCTCAGTAAGACAAAAAAGATAACTGAGGTTATTGTTCTCCCTATCTAAGTATGTTTTTTTCCCTTCTGCAAGCTCTTATTAGTATACCTGTATGCCTAAACTATGTTGGATAAGAGTACATTTATCTGATATTATATTAAGTTAATGTTAATTTAGACAAGCTAGAGTACTCTTTGAAGCATCATGAGCTTTAATTTTACCTCTATAACCTGTTCTTATTTGTTAATTTTAAGGAGACCACAGAAGAAAATTATAACAAGTTCTAAATCGTTGTTTATGTATCCTACAGTTTGTTCTAAAGAAATTTTAACTTGGCTTTGGAAAAAAAAAATACTGCTTGAAATCTGGTACTCCTCTAGCAAGAATGTATGTAACATTTGTCATTTTTATCTGCTTCTTAAATTGGATGGATTAGTACCCGGGATTTAAAAAAAAAGTTGAAATAAGACTAGTGATTATAGATACATTGGTTTTTACGCTGTTATTCTCTCTATAATTTATAGGCCTGTGAATATTCTCATTCATCCAGGTCATGGTTATCTCAGGGAAATTTCAATCAAACGCAACTGTATAATTTATAGTTTTTAATTAGATAAATGTGAAATTATTGCTGTTGATTTCTGCAATTTTCATAAGAGGGGTTCCTTTATTTCAGATGTGTTTTCTTCAATCCACAGACCCCACGCTTTTTTCAATTTAACCCTACAATTTTGCAGCTGTTAGTGACTAAAGTTAAAGATTATCAAGATATTTTTGAGACGAGCCTAGGACACAGACTAACACATTGAATCTCATTACATACAACCAAAAGACTTAAAGCTCAACAACATTCTAGTTTAGTGAACCAGTTTTACATGAAATCAGTGGTCATATTCAAGAGTTCAAGATGCCGTGTACTTCAACTGGACCTTTGAAAGAGAAAAAGGCTCACTACATCACAGATCTTCCATCATATTTAAAAGGGCACATAGATAATCATTGTGGCCTATGATTTAAAGAAATAGGCCTTTGTGCTCTTGCAATAACAGATAATGGCACACATAAGAACAATTCAACCAAATGTAAATCATGGAATGAAGAAATATCCTAAGCAGTTTTGTACTTGTCTTAAATTGTGATCAATATGTGACCAATTTTGACAAACATGTCAAAACACAAACATCGTATGTTCCCATACAAATTCATATAGTTTTTTTTTTTTTTTTCTGAAAGAGTCTGAAAGAAAATGAGGAATAGTTGTAGCAATAACTGTGGCATATCCCCTCCAAAAAATGGGGGGGTAGGCTTACTTGCTGTGGCGGAGGCTTTTCTAGTTTTACTCTGTAATGCTGAAAATATGATTTGAATAATTTTCTTTTTTAATAGAAGTGGCCAGCATATGTCCAACTGTTCCATAATTTGGTGTTATCAATGGCTGTTAAATTTTCACATTATATTTTAAGAAATCAGTCTTAGATAAAATCAACCAAAATAATACGTAATCAATGACAAACAGAAAAGCTCTGTTTAAAGTTGTTTTATGAAGTCAAAAGCAATCATTAGATGGGTTTCTATTATTTCTATATGGGCTGATAAACAGTGGAAATGCACTTTCATAAGATCATTAACAGCACTCACAAAAAAGCATCCAATTCTTTGGACTTTGAAAGATCTTTAAAAATCCTCAGCAATTTTTTTACTCAGGGCAGTAATAAATGTAAAGCTTTATACTTGTTGGGGAGACAGAGAACAGCGTTAAGACATCCCGTTATTTGGTAGGAACAAATGTAGACTGTGCTCTGATCTGAGAGTTTCATGTTGAGGTTGTGTTGTAATGCCCCAAAGGCCTTCTCGCCCACCTGATTGTATTGATAATGCACTTCTAGTAAACATAGATTATAACATCAGCACCATTCCCTCAAGTCCTGTTACTCTAAACAAATTTAGCCTTATCGTCACTCAGGAAGCTGGTTGTCCTGCCATCCTAACACCCACTGTCACCATTAGTTGTTCATGGTGTATTTGAGGCAGGCACTCTGTTGCAAATCATCATGAGACTTAGTTTCGGTAGGTAATGCAGTGGGGCAAAAAGGTATTTGGCAGTCACGGATTGTGCCAGTTGTTCAACGTAACAATAAGAAAGGTCTGTAATCTTACTAATAGGTAGGCTACACTAAAACTTTGAGAGAAAATAATGGAGTGCGAAATAAGTATTTGGTCAATAACAAAAGTTCACCTCAAAACTTTGTAATGCAACCTTGGTTGGCAATGACAGAGGTCAAAGCTTTCCTGTAGTCTTCACCAGGTTTGCACACTCTGTAGCTGGTATTTTGGCCCATTCTTCCATGCAGATCTTCTCTAGTGCACTGATGTTTTGGCATTGTTGCTGGGAAATACAGAGTTTCAACTCCCTCCACAGAGTCTTTATTGAATTGAGGTCTGGAGACAGACTAGGCCACTCTTGAAATACTCTTGAAACTTTGAAATACTTTTCATTAAGCACACCTTAATTGCACAGGCAGTATGTGTGGGATTATTTTCATGCCAGCAGATCCAGTGATGTTTTATTTTCAATGCTCTCACAGATGAAATGAGTTTTATGTCCAAAATCTCACAATACATGACTGCATTCCTTACCTTACTAGTCATCCTGTCCTTACAAAAAAACAGGCCCAAAGCATAATGTTTCCACTCCCATGCTAAGTGTATTTTTTCATGGGGTGCAACTCAGCATTCTCCCCCATTGTGATGGAATTATTTCAAGCTAATGTGAATTAATTGCATTTTAGTAAATTCATCTAGGGAATGTGGGACATAGGACACACTCAAAAGTATTTAAACAGATGTCAGTGAGGAGGCCTATCACCTAGTTACCAGTTAGGAGCAGTGAGAAGTGTTAGGCTAACCTTAAAGGACTAAGCATGAAGACATAACATGGTTTTCACTGGGGGACAGATGAGTGTCCTTCATGGGACAATACTGTGTGGCTTTGTGTGGCTGTGCGGCTGTACAGGACTGGCCAATCAACTTAACAAAATACAAGAAAATGCCAATCAGGACTTCGGCCTCATCCTTGTTTGGAGAAGGAAGATTTTTTTTTTTTCACAACACCATCCAAACACTGTAAGGGGCATTAAAACCAAAGAGTTCTACTTTGGTGCCCTATGACCACATGCCAATTTCAAATTCCTCCTCTGGATCATCCAGATGGTCTCTGGCAAACTTTAAACAGGTCTGGAAATGTGTTGCCTTAAACAGCGGGACCTTTGCAGGCGGCATGAATTTAATCTATGATGACATAATGTGTTACCAATAGTAACCTTTATTCCTGTGTTCCCAGCTCTCAGGTAATTGACCATTTCCCTCCGTGCAGTTTTTGGACTGTTTCCTCACTCTTAAGTTCATGTGTACCCCACGAGTTGAGATCTTTCATGGAGCCCCAGGTCGATGGAGCTTGTCAGGCGCTCTTGTATTTCTTCTATTTTCTTACAATGTCTCCATCAGTTGATTTCTTCTCACCAAGCTACTCGCCTGTGTTAGATTCCGCCCAGTCTTCTGCAGGTGTGCAATCTTGTCCCTGGTGTTCTTAGACAGCGTTTTAGTTTTGGCCATGGTGGAGGCTAGATTTAGACTGATTGTGTGGACATGTGTATTTTATACATATAACAAGTTCAAACAGGTTTTATTAATACAGGTAACAAGTGGAAGAGGGATTGCTGAGGAATTGCTGTGGTTGGAGTCTGCATGATCCGGGCAAAATCTCAAAGTCGATGACTCATCGCAATCTAATGGGATTCCTTACATAGAAAACTTTTAACTGATTGGAATGTTTGTGAAATTATATTGAAACTACTTTTGTTTTAAAGTGCCTTGAGATGACCTTTGTTTTGAATTTGCGCTATATAAATAAAAGTGAATTGAATTTAATTGAAGATAGAAGAGCTTCTTAAAGAAGAAGTAACAGGTTTGTGAGGGCCAAAATTATTGCTTCTTTGTAGGTCTGCACCAATATAAAAATAAATCATTTTTTAAAAATCATACAATATGATTTCCTGGATTTTTTTTTTTTTTACATTATGTCTTTCCAGTTGAAGTGTACCTATTATAAACATTAAATACCTTACTTATCTTTTTAAGTGGGACAACTTGCACAATCGGTGGCTTCCAAATACTTTTTTTTCCCCACTGCAAAAGGGGTAGTTTTATGAATGGAAAAAGATAATAGAACTAACAATTATCTAAGCTGGTTAAAATATTACTTTTTTCAAAACTTACAGGGAGTAGATTTACGGACAAATTTGTGGTTTTAGTACAGGAAGTTAAACAGAGAATGGATAGGGAATAGGAGAGGAGAATTTCAAAATTGCAGAACCACCATTTTTCCATCAGTTTTTCACACTTGAATTGCCATGATAAAACAGCAGAAGAGAGCATTCATTGTGGCCTGTAAATCAGAATGTTGGCTCACACACAGAACTGAATTGGACTTTGGTTCAAACACTTCTAACGTAGAAGCCTTGCGCAGCAGCTGTGGTTCCGATTTTCAAACATACATTCATTTTATTGGCTTAATATCTATTAAAGTTTATAACTACTAGGAAGAAAAAAAAGACCTTTGGTTTTTAAACATAGCCCTTTGAGGTCATAAAATCATACATATTTTGAGAATTCAGTGATACCAATGGGATCGGATAAGTATCTGTTTTGGCAAAATCTAAATGGCCTGCAAAGATTTTTATAGGTACTTCTTGCAAAGCAGTTAAATATATGTAAAATCAATCATATGTAAAATATGATGCATCATGTTCACTGCTGTATGAATGATGTGTTGGATATAAAGCGGATTATTATGTAGAAATACGTTTGCGTCTCAGATGTGCAAGTTTTGGTTAAAGAGCACTCTTGTAGTTCTCATAAAAGATAGTACTCAAGTTAATATTCATTTAAGGTTTCAAATAGTAATTGTAATCTGGACATTTACAGCCTTCTTCTGCCCTTTTTGTCTTAGGCAATAAGTCAACTAAGCCAAGAACTTTGTAGATGTCTTTATAGATTAAGCAACCCAGCTAGAAGGCTTAAATTCCCCCTTAGAATAAAAAGCGTGCAGATCAGGCGTGACGTCAGTATGAAGGAATGTGTCAATTCAAAGTTTGTCTTACTGTTCAGGTTTGCTGAAAACGATGGCTGTCCTACAAACTAAGCTCATGCATGTTATTGGACGCAGAGAAGTGTGAGATGTGAAGCAACCGAATTGTTGACTCAGTTGTCCTCCCTCCCTCATGCTGTGCCTTGGCTTTGCTCGTGTTCTCAAAACTTTAAGTAGGAGAATTTATTATCCCCTACAATGGCAAACCCCATGGTAGATCTATCTCAAAGTGCTTTTTTGTTTTCAGTCTGCACATGTTCTTGTCCTTTTACTGTAAATAAAGTGTGAAAACAGAATGAAAAGATATATTTTCAGTTCTGGTATTATGGACCATGTCTGCTGTCATACTGTAATCGCATAACTTTTTTGTTGAGGTCTGTAGTGTTTCAGAACACTGGAGCTTTCATGTGAGTGGTGATTCTACGTGGTTAATAAAATGTTTACATACCTTTCACATATCAGGTTTGGAGTTTTGTGGAAAATGGAATATAACCCAGGGATACAGTTTAAATAAACAGTGGAGCTGGGATGTGTTGCTCAGTGGAATGGGATCAGGCCTTTATTAATCCCAGTTATTGGCTGGGATGTTGTTCTATGTATTCTGCACTTCAAACCTTGCATGTGTCCATTGTATTGTCCAAGCCCAAGTCATCTCACAGACTTCCTTTGGGCTACACGGTCCTCACAGAAGCTGAGGAAGAGCTGGCTGTCTTTGAAGTATAAACAGATGGAACTCTTTTCAAACACTTCAAACAGTGCATTTGAACTTTTTATGTATACACATTTTTGTAGTGCAAACACTTACAGTGAGACAGTTTAGGTTGTAAACTCATATTTTAGTTGCTGATTACCTAATTCATACTGACAGGGTCAGGTTTGCATTGGAAGTTGGTATAATGCAGAGAACACCCCGCAGACGATGAAAAAAAAAAATAATAATTCCACTGAATGTTATAGTACCTGATAAAATATTAACACAGCTACATGTTCATAAAAACCCTATAATTAACTATGTTTTGTTTTTGAAATTTCAAGGATGATCGCTTAATTTATATGACTTGAACTTACAAATGTTTAAACACAAACCCGCTCACATTATATATATATGAATAATGTGTATAAATATAAAATGAGGTGATAGGTAACACACCGGATTTTGACCCTATTGTCGTGGCAAATCCCTCCTTGTTTCTTCTTTACAATAATGATGCATTTTGAGTGAACTATACATTTAATGGTTCTATTTTATTGTAATTATGTGCTTGAGCTCAAACAAGCATCAAGTTTGCCTTTGGCGCCTGGCAAATATCTAGCCTTACCTTATTTCCCAGCGGGCTTAGCAGCAGGTTTTAGTACGGTGGGTGACCTGAAAGCCCATTGGATTCACCTGCCAGTTGATGCGTATATTTTCGGAAGCTTCACGCTTTTAAATTTAATTTTTTTCTAAGCATATGTATTGTTTCTTTAGCTAGCCAAAGATGGAATGAAAGACTAAATATTGTAGTTTTATTTATGGGAAAATGGGACAGCTATTTAAACACTACATGGAAGTTACATAAGAACAGCAACATTCCATTAGGGGCACGAGTACTTTACACAGAGTCCAGTATATTTGTTTAACAAAGCTTCATCACTACAAAAATGTATTTTGCTTTAAGTGTACCATTTTGAAGAGTTGCCAAAAATGAGCTTCGGTGCCTGCTCATTATGGTGAAGAGTCACTGATAAAATGTTAATCAACACTCTGCGTAACTTAAAAGTGTTATTATTATGTTATTGGGATTGTTACGATGGGTTTGGGTAGTGGCATAGTTCTTAGCTATTTTGGCACTGTTGTTTCCTTAAAGGGAAGGTTTTTATTGTTGTGTTTTTTCAACCTGGACCGTATTTTGAGCTAATATTACATTAATTTATTTATCAAAACAAGTTTGGAACCACTTGGAGTCCTTTAGGAGAAATGTATGTCTAGTACCGATCAGTGTAAACCCACATAATGAGAGTCAACTGGGGCAGGAGATTGCTGCGTTTAATAAGGCATTATCTTAACCAAAACTCCTTGGTTTAACCAATGTTTTGTTATGAATAGTCAGCGATATTACCCTGTGAGTTTGCAATATCTCGAAGGTGCTGCACTGTAAGCTTCTGGAGTTATTACAGGCTTTTAATAAAACCGATTCTAATTTACACTAACCAGCAATTTTAATGATGCTGCACCCGCCTGCCATTGCAGCTGTAGTTTGCATAGGTTGCAGACAGGGAGCCTGTGGAAGCTGAACTTAGTCCAATTGGTCATTCAGTGCAATTTGGAAACAAGCAAACACAAACCACGTTGTTTGCAAGGTCTGTCTAGCTGACGACTGTAGAGAACAAAGTGAAAGTCCTGCTTAGACTACAACTGGGATGGAACACAGCAGTTACATAATTGAAACAGCGCAACAGCATAGTTGTATTATAGCCTCTAAATCACCCTGGGACAGAACAAATAAGTACTTCAGAGATGTGAGTAAATAAACATAATATTGGCTAAAAATAAGGTCCACGTTAAAAAAAACCCAACAAACTTCCCCTTAAAGGAATTTGCATATTCTCCCTGGACATATGTGGGGTCTCTCCAGGGACTCTGGGTGGATTTTAGCTTATAATTCAAAAATAGGCATGTTAGTTTAACTAATGTACTGTAAGGCGTGTGTGGGTGTGTATGTGCAGGGTTGTTTGTGCTGCGTGACCTGTTAGAGGTGTGTTTCATCTCTAGTTCAAGCTGCAAGGTTTACCTCTAGCATTGCCACAAAGCATTAATGACACCCCCCATTAACAATATGCACATTTTTTTTTTCCTCTGCTGTTGCAATGAAAGATCAAATTATATGAACTTTTTACACATCTTAACAAAACTCTTCAACAAATTAGGATGGCACAGCACTCACAGATGAAGCCATCATAGTAAACAGATTTCACTTACTCATAGTACTCTGCTGCTGGGGTGATCTTGTACTTGGCATAAGTGCCATTGCCAAGAACAGAACCATTGATGTGTTCAGGGTCAGTGCAGTTGATGCTGTTCCAGGGGTTGCCACATTTGAGCCATGGAAGCTCACTTGTCATGGAGGAGAACAGGTAGTGGAGTGACCAGGCAATGATGACGTTGTAGTAAAAGCCAACATACAAGGCTATGACAATCACAGTGTAGCCCACACCTGACAAAAACATAAATAATAAAAAGAAGAAAAATACAGTGTTATATATTAACACTCATCAAAATATAAACTATTTATACCTCTTAAGAAGCTACAGTGTAAAGTACAGAAGCATTTAAAACTCCCTTTGCATATCTTTGTGAACATATTCAAATTTATCTCAATATACACTGTTTAGTGACAATAATTTATAGCATGGTTTAAATAAGGGGTATTCTGTACTTATTTCTGGATTCAAGTTTTTCATTAGAGTTTTGGCAGCAGGTGCATTTAAAACCATCATTATCTAGTTTGTATCTCAAACACAATTTTTTTTATTTAAATTTGAATTTAACTGAAAACCTGAAATAGTGCTATCTACAAGGCATTAATTGCAGCTGTTCATCTTTTTGACCTCTTTTTAAGGTAGAGCATAAAAGCTGAGTTGTGTTATTTTATCTTAGCTGGAATGTGATGTCTTTACATAAAACAGAGAAGCCTCATAAACCCTTCACCTCCTCATTCTGTTCGGGAACATAACAAACCCAGCCGCCTTGGTGCTGAAGCCAACAAAAGCACCGACTGGTGCTGTTTTAAAAGCTACTCATCTGACACCACCTGGAAATCATAGTTTAGATCTTAAGGAACACCTACATTTAAGCTGCTTTTTGCATGCCTACAGTGCAGGTGAATTGGCTGAAAATTAATCATAACATTAATGCTCAGTTGGATTTCATGTGTAACTTAGACAGTTTATTTGTCATAAAAAAATGGATAAGAGCTGATTTTCTATATTTTTCATCATGTTTCTAATATTAGTACGCAAGACAACTTCCATTCTCCCACTTAAGCCAAATAAAATGTTGCAAGGAGAACAGGACGATGTCCCACTGTGACTGGTTTTAGTTACAAGAGAGTCTTTTCTGCCTCTGAGAGGGGTAAAGGAGAAGAACAAAGAGATAAAATTAAAGGGCAAAAACACACGAGAGGCCAATGAAAAAAGTACATGGTGATCTGTAAGTTCAAAAGGTTACAAAGAGACTGAGGTCAATAGCTAGGGTTTGGTGTGTGTGCATCTGAATGTGAGTCCTGTATGTCTTTGTGTGTTAAAAAGTACCTTTAAAGACAGGGCAGATTTTCCAAACTGTAGCTGCCCCCTCTCTGTTGTACTGGCCCAAGGCAAGTTCCATGTAGAACAGTGGCATCCCAGCAATGACCAGGAAAAGAGTATATGGGATTAAAAAGGCACCTGAAAGGACCAAAAAAATAATCTCTGTGAAGTGCATTTTTTAAAATGTTTGCTTTTTTGTTAAAATAAAATCATGCATATCTGCTTGGTATTCAAAAAAGTGGCAGAGCTATATATTAAAGGGTGATGACAAGGGTGCTTGACATTCTTAGAAAAATAGTAGCAAGGATCAAAGCTATTTTCATGCTGTGCTTCAGAGCCACATCCACCCCAATGTAGGAAACAAGCTCTGATAATTGAATTGCTATTGACACTGTCCATCACATGTGTCACTTTATCTCCAGTAATGAGTAAATATTCAACAAAAGCCAGTCTGATTGACAGTTCTTTGCTGGGGTGGACAACTGAGGGTGCAAAGTAAAAGCATGACTTTTTTGTTTTTTACATAAGGATCAACAGAGGCGAGGGCAAAGCTTCAAGTGAGCCCTCTGTTGTCATTGTTGTGGGAGGTTAAAAAATCAGCACTATTTTTGACAATCCTTTGTTAGTTTAGCAACCCTAATGTATTATTTTCTCTCTCACCACAATGGAGCTTCAGAATTCATTTTTTTTTATCAGTTGTCATGAGCTCAAACAGCACTTACAAACAAATTGTGAAAGGTTCAATTGTCAGAATATGACTATTTAAAACATCACTGATTTGGGACATTTCTTCAATTTCAAAGCACAAAAAAATATCTGCTTGATGAAAAACACTGCACTGATTAATTTCAGATCAATTCAGAACGATGTTGAATAGTTACAAATAAATTAAGGAATTTAATAATACATATCCAACAACCATCAACAGGACACCTGACATTTTGCTTGCTGATCCTGGTAGCCTTTAAACATTTTATCAGAAAGAATCAAATTATACACTTTAGTTACGCATGATGCAAAAGTAATTTAAAATGGAGCGTTTCCTTGATTATCAAAGCAAAAACGCGCTTCCAAGTCTATACTCTTGAGAGTATTATCGGATATTAAAGGCAATAAAAATAGCACTTAAACAAAATTATTCAGTTTGAACATCTTAATCCTAAACACTTAGTCATCCTTCTAATTAAACTTTAAAAATGACACTTTTCAAAGTAAACAATAATAATAATAATATGAATAATTAGTAGGTACAAACCTCAATTCAGAAACAATATATACATTATTTTTTGCAACAAAAGTATTGATTTTTTCTAAGTATTATATTACTGTATGGAAACTGCATTCTACTATAGCTGAACAGCTTCGCTGCCTACATTGTTTTTGTGTTTCTTTGTTTGTTTGTTTGTTCCCTCTCTCCCTCTCTCAATTTTACGCACATTAGTGACGAAACAAAATGCCCACTCACCTCCTCCGTTTTTGTAGCACAAGTATGGAAATCTCCAAACATTGGCCAAGTCCACAGCGAAGCCAATAACGGACAAGAGAAAGTCTATTTTCTTTCCCCAAGTTTCTCGCTCGCTCTCAGAAGCCGCCACGGGCAAACCTAAGCGGTTCCCAGGGGTAGGAATAATGGAGGAGCTGGTGTATTGGACACCATTCTGGTCCTTGACCAGTATCAATTCTACCTCTTTTTTCTCGGCATCGCACTGTTTTAGCGGTGCGACCGATGACAGTTTGTGCTCTGGCATGATCTGGATGTTCATCTTTTCTGCGATGAATATACGAAGCGCGATGCTCTCACAGCCCCCCGCGGGTCAATGCGGGAGTTAATGCTTTTGGCAATAACACCAATAAGGGAGTGCTCCCCACCGCAATTACAGGTGAAACTTCCGTGAACATCGGCTAGAGAAGAGAATGAGAAGAAGAAGAAGAAATAGAGTTCTGAGGAAATCACTAGAATTTAACAGGTTGATAAGTAACATAAACATGTATATAGCAGACAGACCTGATGCCCATGTGCTTCTGCTACAACAGCATAAAGATGAAATATTATCTCTAATTTACAGCAATAGAAAGTGTTAAGGGTATTTTACTCCAGTACGTCAAACGTGCTGAGCACATTATGCGAGGAACCAAGATTAAGACAGAATTCGTCGAAATGCTGTCCAAGATAAAAGGATAGTTGAATAAAAGTCAAGTTACAAAAGCAGAGTAAAGAAAGCTAAAAAGCCTCTCCGCTGAAAGCCGCTTTCCCGTACTTGATAAAACTAAAGACACCTCTCCATGACCCGTTGCTGCTGCGCTCCGGATGCGTCTGAGAGAAGACTGCCCATTCTGAAGGAACTTGAGACTCGCCTTCTCAAGCTGAGACGATAAAAAAAAAAAAAAAAAAAAAAAAATGCGAGCTTTGAAATCTGTTTCCTCTCTCTCTTCCTCGTGATATTTTATAATTGAAGTCTTTCGTGTCTTCTGTTGGATGTCAGTTTGGCATAACATCCAAGTTATGAACTTTTTATAACTGTGCAGCACTCGAAAACAGCATTTGAGAAATACTTTACTTTGTTTTCAAATCGTAAGAAAAGAAAAAAAATTTGCTGAACTCTAATAAGACTTATTGGCGTTTTACATTATCTCAAAAAGTATGATTACGTAATTCTGTGTTCATAAGAGTTTAGATTTTTGTTTCTTCTGTGCAATATAGCTTCGCCATATCCTAAGGTCCTAATAACCA
This sequence comes from Apricaphanius iberus, assembly GCA_028564705.1. NCBI lineage: Eukaryota > Metazoa > Chordata > Actinopteri > Cyprinodontiformes > Aphaniidae > Apricaphanius > Apricaphanius iberus. The sequence goes on along the minus strand of JAPXFQ010002722.1, from coordinate 592,132 downwards.
ATTGAATTTAACATACAGCGAAACTTTTTTAAATGTTTAACTTGGACTTATCTGTTTCTTCTCTTCTCTAAACAGATTGAATTACTGTTTTCTAAGAAGCCGTAAAAGCTATGTGTTCCACATGTAATTCAATCCCACAGCAGCTTTGGCCAGGGGCAATGATTTCTATTAGATATGGTTGATCAGTTCATCTCATTAAAGTCAATGAATGTCCTCTTTGCTTTTCAGTGGTTGTTTTATAAAGCCCTAATAGGGCTGGGGTTTTTCGGCGTTTTGTTTGTGGAGACTGAACAACCACAGCATTGGCCAAGCACAAGACCAGGTAACAAGACAGGAAAACGTGTTATTGCTAACACTTTCTCTTGAATGTTTGTTGTTGTTTTTTTTACCTCATAAGGAACATTACAGCTTCCCCATGCAAGTTGAAACTTGTGTAGTGTTAATGTTTTTTTTTAATGTTTAACAAGCTCTTCATATTTAAACATTAGTAACATCTTGGCAAATATTTTACAGTCCACATCCATATTACTAATGACAAACAGAGAACTGACCCCTCCAAATAGGAACTGGACCCATGACTCTTTACCTTTCTCATTCTCTATCCAAGAGGGGTGCTGCCCAAAAGAATCATGGCATTATTCACCTTGATGTTTTATCCCTTGATCTGCTTATAAGTAATTCTGGGGAAGATGTTTTTTTCCCTCTCTGTTAAGGTCTGAGCTTTGACATGTTGACCTTAAAATGAGAATTTAATGAGAGATGACACAGCCACATGACGACCCTGAGGATTTAACCTGAGCATTTGCTTGGGGTCAGTTTCAAAGATTCTGTTTGACTTCATTGTGCCTCATTACTAACACCTTTTAGTCTAGTCTTTTACAGAGTTCTCCATTAACTTACACAGAGACAATAATGCATTTTGGTACAAAATATTAAAATTAAAGGATAATAAAAATAATTATTTGTAGGGCTGTCCCCGACTATGAATATTCATAGTCGAATTGGAATTTTCGAATCTTCTTATAGTCGACCGATAGTCGAATCATCTAGGACTATGTGTGTGAGTGTGAATCGACCTCCGTGTGAATGGACCTCCGCGCGTATGGACGCGTATTTCGCATCCACCGAATGCATAACCGTCTCTCTTTTGGGAACTGTGTATCCTGGCTCAAGTGTGCGTTTTAATTCTTTAAAACCGTCACCATCCACAACATTCACTCGCTCATGTCGAGCGCAATAAACTCTGCAATTTTGTCCGTGATTTCTCTTTTCCTTTTCTCGGACAATGGCGGCCTCAAATCTAGCTTTCTTTGAGTTAGTTTTGGCGCAGCTCCGGTACTGCTGCTAGATGAACTGCCATCATCAGTCTGATACTGTGGGTGGATCTAAAAAAATGACAAACACATTTTAAGTCCCAACGTATGGTATTACTATTCGTAAATTAAAAGCGGCATTATATATGAAAGAGTGAACCATCTTTATTAGTAAGAAACGTACCCATTTTAAGTGGAAAGCCACGTTGGTTGTTGATGAGTGGTATGACATGAGCTGTTGTCACAACTTGCATTTTACTTTTTTTGGATCATCTTTTACCATTTCAAAGTGCATCCACACTTTAGATTTTCTTAATCCAGACATTGTTATGTAGCCTAATCCCTGCCGTCAAGATGGTCCTCATCTCGTCATGGATCAGGGAAAGTGAAAATTAAATCTGTCACAGTGGTGGTTGGATTTATTCACAAACACGTTAAAAATATTTATTGAACACTTCTTTCTTTTCACTTTTGTTTTTACTGCATTATCATAATTAAAGGCTGTATATAACTTAATATAACCGTACAAAACCAGTAGTTCTCTGTGCAATTAGACATTGAGCACCCCCATATTGCAAAAATGGTATGATGCTCGTTTCACCCGCGAAGATTCGACTGTGAGATCGGTGGTCGAATCAGGCTCCGCATATCGATGCATCGAATCTTCGACTATTCGGGGACAGCCCTAGTTATGTGCCATGTCTGAACGTTTTAGGAAAGATGTTCTGGGAGGAAGGGAATGCCTGACACAAAGGCCCATCTCCCAGGGTTCTTATCTTTGTATCAGATGTGGGAGATTAAAATACACTAGAGACAGTGGTATAGTGATGGATAAGTTCTAGAAGATAGGATTAGCCTGGTTGTGGTGGTGGATAAATGGAATGTGTTGAGCTTGTTATAATAAAGGATTTTAGACTCTGATGCAGGCAACAACCACAGACAGTGAGAAAAAGCTTCACAAAGTTTATTGAAATGATTCAGTAACGGGTTGGTGATGTCATCTGGAGAGGAATCCAAGAGTAGACTGCAGAGGACAGGTGAGTACTCAATTCAAGGAAGCACCTTGAATTGCCTTGTGTTGAATGTGTGATGAGATGAAATTAGGCCTTTTCATGTACATCTAGGCGGTAGATTGTCTGTAGATTGTCTGGAGCATATTGCAGGTAAATTTTCCTGGAGAGTCTAGAGAGGAATGCTGTGGAGGCTGAACAGAGAATCTGATGAATGATCTGATCATGTAGGACTTGACGTGAAATGAAGGAGCAAAGACTTGAAAAAATATTCCAGGGCAGGGACCAGAGATTCCAGTAGCAAATGGAAATACCAAAGATTTTCAGACTTGAGCATGGGACGAGGAAGGGATTTCCAGAGTGTTCTCAGGATCATTCTAAAAAGGCGATGCCCCTCCCAATCAAAGTACTGATGACCAAAGTACTGGGACGGGAGATTTAACTTAAAACCAGATGTGCTGGTGACAGAGCCGGTGATGAATAGACCTACAAACCTAGGAAACAATTTCTTGGAAAAAGATTTGAGTGAAAATCCCTTTGAGGATTACCAAACCTTTTGGCGAGGTGTGTAAGATTGTGCTAGTATGCATTTGCAGTCTGCTATTTTCTTGTGCAGTTGAGGGATGCTTTGATTATGTTCCAAATTCATAAACAGGAATGGAGGTGAGCACGGACCTAGGGAATGACTGAATCTGGGAAGGTAGCGAAAACTAATAAAGGTTGTGCGGAAGAGAAAAAATAAGTGGGAGTGAGTATTTGCTTTTGACAGGGATCTGGTTGAGCCCCCTGTAACTGATGCAAGGACCGAGCTTTCTTAAAAAAAAAAAACGAAAAAAAAACATCCAAAACAGGTGAAGCAAATTGACAAATGATGCCCGCTTTAAGAGATTTTTTTATGTAATTTTTCCATGGCTTCATGTTCTTTTACAGAGATAGTGAATAATTTGTCCAATGGTAATGGAGCTCCTGTGAGTTGAACAAAACAACATTAGGAGGGACAATGAGGTGGAAATGACCGGCCGGGATCTTTACTGAATACTTGTTGGAGGTTGTGATATTCTTGGCGAATGTTAGATAGGATTGGAGGTTGAGGGTCATGTTGAGGCTTAGTCTGACTATGGGGAATGGCTGATGTGGGTAATGTTGTAAACATAATTGACTCCATGATTCAATTTGTCTGTTAGAACAGTCGATTTCAGCTTTGTGGGTTGAAAACCAGGACCTAGGAGGACAGGGCTGTCTTTAGTATGGAAAACGAAAAAAAATGAATCAATTCATGATATTTACTGGAGACAATAAGTGAGATCGGCAGGGTTTGATGGAATATCGTGGAGCTAACAACCAGAGTAGTAACACAGATGGGAGGATTTAAGTTTTTGAATGGGGATTTTACACTGCTGAACCATTTCTGGATGGATGAGATTTTGTTAATTAGTCGTAAACTGCTGCCATTATATATTTTTTTCTCTGGACCCATCAGCACCCCCAGGTTCACCGACGGGCAGGGCCTTTTAGGCAACCTGGACAGGATGCATTGAAATTTTGTGGTGAACCAAGATATAAAAAGTCTGAGGACCTGCATCTTCATTTCTCCTGAGATTTGTGAGATCTGTCATATCCAGCTGGATAGGTTCAGGGGAGACATGGTGAGTGTTAGCATTAGATTTTCCTTGAGGGGTTTTACATTTTAGAAGATGTGGAAGAGTAGGAGGATTTTTTTTCCCCTCTGATGGACTTTATGATGAGGTTTTTTAGCTGGGTCTATCAGACCATTCAGGATTTTTGGGTAATTTCAGCTTGCCAATTCATAATTTAATTGATCTTTTAGGGAATGATAAAAGTCCCCTTTAACAGCTTTTAGGTTCCAGTTAGACTAGGCCGCTAGGGTGCAGAATTCAACGACACAATTCTCCCACCTATCTTTTTCCTTGTTTTAACCAACACATTTTTTGCAGCCTCCTTCTCACTAATAGTAGGTGCAAATCTGAGTTTGAAAGCTTGAAGAAAATCTTTGTAAATAGTTTCCTCATCTATAAGAGCCTCTCCCCACTTCAGGGGTCGGTCCTGGAGTAACCCCAAGATATAAGAGATCTAACTAGAATCAGTGGGGAATGAGTTGAGTACTAGAGTGCACTAAATAAGGAACCATTTGCTCTTATCCACTTCTCCTAAGAAGTATTCAGGTGTTGGGTATGCTACTTCCCAGAAAACTGGTGGACCGGAGGAGGGGGGTGACAGGGGTTAGTCGACGGTTTCTGAAAAATGGAACTTAATTCCAGAGAATTTTGGGTATGTTGGTTCATATTGTTTGGTAGGGTAGCTTGTTGTTGAGCTATGTCTTGGAGTACTGATTTGTGATGAATGAAAAAAAACTGTATTGGTGTGTGAGAGTGTCTGTAGTTGTCCCGCAAAGTGAGGTTGGCCAGATGGTTCTGTCATAATAAATGATTTAAGACTTTGATGCAGACGACTACCACAGACAGCAAGTAACCATTTTAAAAGGTATATTGAAATGGTTCCGGAACGGGATGGTATTGTCGTCTGGATGGGAATCCAAGAGCACAGGACAGCACAGAGCAGGTGAATAGTTAATCATTTAAAAACAATTTAATTTCTTTAACAGTCACTGCAGTATGAAGAGGGGCTAACTGTGAGATAATGTGGTGTATGTTGAAGGGTGGAAGGGCAGGAGATTGGCTGGAGAGGGTTGCAGGATGAGTTTCACCAGACAATCCAGACAGCAGCAGCTTGGAGGCTGACTAAAAAAATCTGAAAAACCTGCTGAGCACAGTGGACTTGACTTGCATCAAAGGAGTGATGACTTGAAAGGATCATTCAGGGCATGGACCAGGTAGCAAATAGAAAACAGCAAAGATTTTCAGACTTGAGCATGGGATCAGGAACAAGGAAAAAAAGAGTTGCAACCACTCTAGCTGAGATAAGCATCTGCCTCAGGGAGCCGCTCTTCTTTTATGCACCCGTGCTAAGTCACTTCAGGGCTCAGCCACTGAACCCTAGCAGAGCTGTGGAATGAAAGTGAAGGTTTTCAGAAGGAAGAAGAGGTTTAGTGAGATTGCTGATGTGGTTCATGAATATCATGGAGCTGCTGAAGATGACTCCACAAAGGACTGGTGTACGTATAAGACTCATTGAGAAATTTAGGTTCAAATATTAACATTTCCGATTCTGTGTAACTGACATAGAGAAAATTTGATGCATCCATGACTTTATTTTTGTGAGGTATTTGGTAAATATGGGGTGTTGATTTGGTGGGGATGTACAGTAAACTCAATATGATTGACAACCCTTGCATATTTAGGTTTAAGGAAATATTTTAATATTACCAACATACTGCTATTGACTAAAAGTAATATTGACATTTTGGATGTCTCCAGCCAGCATATAATCTTGAATCTGATAGGGAATCTTTATAGATACCTTAAGGTTATGGTGGTGGCACTGGCAAAGAGTTCAAAGAGGCTAGCAGTTACAATAAATATTGCTGTAGTGCTTCTTTATTGCTTATTGAGAAGGGTATAGATATTTTTTATTGTTTTTTTTTAAATATAACATATTTGTCTTGCAAAGTTGTTTTATCTTTTTAAAATATCCCAGTATCATTGCCTATGAGAAACATATTTCTTAGGCGAATTAACTTAATTTAATATTAGGCTTAAATGGAGAACTGAAAATTGTAGGCATATCAGTTGATGTGGTGTTTGTGATGATAAATAATATATTTACAGGAGGAGTTGGAGTCATTCAGATGATAATTATTTTCTGTAAGAGATATGATCTGAACCAGGAAGGACCATAAGTGGTGATAAAATTTCAATATGCTCCATAAACAACTTTATATTTGTCATGTATACACAGTTATATTTAAAATAATATTTTGACAATGTCCTATAATAGTGTAATCAATATTAAAATACAATTTTGACAATGATTTGTCTACTGACAGATATATTTTATTGGGTAGTAGGCAGCCCATCTGGGTAATATGGCAATATTTAAGGGTAAAGTATCATAAGTGTCCCTTTACCTCCAGCACATAATAAGAGGGAATAAAAGAGATATTAAACCAGTTACTGTAAAAAAATGTTTGGAGTTATAGCATGGAACTTCTAAACCTATAATTTTTTTTTGTTAAATCAGTGTACAAAACAGTGTGTTGTACATAAATGTAAGGTAAGCACAAACGTAAAGAGTAATCAAGAGACGCAAAGAGCACAGCCTGTCAGTTTCAAATAAAGTATTTTTTAAACATCAAGAACCTTCAGTTTTCAACATCATTTGTTTAAGTGTTACATAAATTATTGTAACTAAACTCAGTAAATATACAATTTTTTTTACCTTATTCTCAGAAGCACTGGGACAAACAATGGGCACATTCACTTTGCATGTTTTTTTCTTTGTCCCACAAAGTGCAAAGAGGTGAACTTGAGTTTGTTTAAAACCTTTAAACTCACACTTGATTTGGCAAGGACAAGGCAAATAGTTATTTAACAACCTCAGGCTGACCCATCATTGGATATTACACAGGAAAAGTCTTTGCCCATGGTCCAAAGGGATCCTCTGGAAGAGAATCAAATGCAGAGATGTGAAACACCCAAAACATTGAGAGAAAACAAACCCACGCTGCAGATATTGGTGGTGATATTACTGTTGGACAACACATATTTTATGTAGTATCTCAAACTTTGCCCTCCCTGGGACCTTTACTATTCCTATAAACCATCACATGGGAAATTAGGAACAATCACTTTCCTGAGACAATAATGGGAGAGAGAAAATCAACAAGGTGTCATCTGGTGCGGTGAGGAAACCTAACAATGAGGTTTGGAGGAACTCCCTGAGGAGCCAAAGCAGACCGGCTGCCAGGCTTAGGCCTCCAGGAGTCAAATGTGGTGTGGAGACAAATGCTTGTTAACTCAGCACAAAAGTCTACAAAATAAACATCAATCAAAAGTACACATGTTCCTCTAAAAGAGTGGCAGGGCAATCAATTTTAAGTGCAGACATCATGAGATGCTGTCAGAGATGCTGTTAAACATCCAGCAATTTGTATGGTTAAATGCTTAAGTTCTTTGTCAAGTGCTTTACTTTTTCATGGTGTACAAAATATTGCGTTGCAGTGTATCCTGGCAGTGCTGACATAACATTTAAGAACAATTTAGGTTAAAATCAAAATTTGCAACCTGAAGGTCGTAAAGTTATTACGATTTTCTGCTTTGTTTTAAAACTTTATTTAGGATCTGTGAAGGAGAGCAGATTTACTGTTTTAAATATTCAGCATGTCATTTCCTGTATTTACACTACCATGTCTTGTTCTGAAGTTTCAGCCGGGAACATTTTTGGAGTTTTTCTAGCCTGTAGGCTTGTGTTTGTGCACAGTGTACTGACCTTTTAAATCCCTGCATCCATGTCCGTCAAGCAGGATGAAGACAAGGTCAAAGGAGTGTGTATACACACCCAGCTATCCTGTTGTTATAGGCGGGAAAGTCCATTCTATAGGAGCTCAAGGCACAAGTTACTTCATTTTTTTGCTCTTATGCAACATTCCTAAAAACATTAATGCACTAATGATGCCTTAGCCACTAAAATGAGTATTTTCATGCTGCTTAGTACTACAGCTTAGTGCTACAGGGTAAGCATGCACTGGAAATACCTTTTCTTGTAAAGGTATTAATTTATCATGTTTTTTTGTCATGTTAAAGCCCCAACTTTGGATATATTTTATTAGAATTTTTAACACATTATCACTAAGTAGGACATGACAGACACACAAAAAAACAACGGTTTTCAACCTTTGTAAAAACAAGTGATCTATTATCTGATCTGATAGTCTCAGAAGTTTACTAGGCAATATTAGAGAGCAAAAATCACGATGAAGACCAAGAAACAGAAACACACAAGTTGGGCAAGTTATATGTCTGAGGAGAACGGTTAGTTCATAAAATTATCGCAAGTGTTGAACATCTCACTAAGAACTGATGAATTAATCATCCAAAATTGGAAAGAGTGTGACACAGCTGCAAATGTACCAATAAGTGGCTGTCCACCTATATCTAAAAGGCCAGAAAAGGTGAGCATTATTTAGAGAAGAGGTCATTAAGCCCACTGAAACTGGAGAATGCACCGATACCGGTATTGGGTATTGGCACCGATACTGTCTAATTTACATGTCTTATTGGTTAAAGTTAACCGATACCATGAACCAATACTGAAAATGTGGTAAATGTGCAATAAATTCACAAAAAATGGTTCATATTTCACTTAAAATTTTCGTTTAATTGTGATTTTATATTTTACTTTTTTAATTAGTCTTAATTATGTTTAGTTAGTAAAGTCTGGTGCCTTTTCTCATTCTACGTATTTAACTTGTACACACTTGTCAGTTTTACATGACATAGAAAACCTATAGTTCTTTATTTTATGTTGCCTGAAAAAGTCAAAGAGCTTTTACTTAAATTGAGGCACGAGGTTATACAACAATAGTTTAATAATGAAACCTGTTGATTTTGACCTTTTCTTCCAGCCTAACACAGTCATTCCCCAAACCATATAGGGGCTTGTGTCCCCATATGCTTGTGTGTTTTTTGTTTTGCAAAGACAAGCGGCTCATTCACTCAGGTCCTAAGGATACCAAATCAAATTACCAACACATATCTCCCACAATCTACTGCGACAGGATCACCCTCCAGGCAGGGCTGAAATGGATACAGCGGTGTGGCTGATAGAGAGGGGAGCAGGCGATCTGGGTGGGGAAGAATCCAGAATGTTGTAAATGTGGCGACAAAAGGCGGCTTAATTGATTCCATGGCATCTCATCAATTTTGATCAAAACAAAATGAGCCTTTGTGAGTCTGTAAAGGTTAAAACAAATTGAACGAGGAAATCACAGCTGGTAATCACAGTTAGTCTAACAGAGCTTTTAAAAATGTTAGCGTCTCTTCACACTTCATTTCAGCCTCCTTTGTGCCCTACATACGTTTTTATCTTTCTATTAATACCGGCATCCATAATAATATGAAGCTTACAACCATCTACAGAAATGAGAGTTGGTTAAAAGTGCCTCCTGACTAAAAAAAAACACACAAAAAAAACCATACATTTGAGTACTTTGTTACAAGAAACTGTAACATAAAACGTGTTATTTTAAACAATAAACACATCAATCATTTTAAAATGTCTGCTTTCCTCAAATCGCGATAGCCAATGAGCATATACATGGTTACTACTAGGGTTGTGCAAACCAGCCAGAATTTGTATCTGTAGTTGTGTTTGATGAAGGGGGATGAAGTATTTGTATTTGAGTTAAATTCAAAATAGGCGTAACTTTTTTTTTTTTTTTGCATTACACTTTATTATCAATTTTAATAATTATGTATTTGGTTGATCTTTTTTTCCATAAATCCAGAAATGAACATGTAAATGTGTGTACACACGGGTCAGCGCGTCCAGGCAGCAAGGCAGCTAGATTACCTACGCAGCACGTGTGCGACTGGCTGCCTGGCACGCAGCCAGTCGCACACGTCGGCGCGTCCACACAGCTGCTGCTCCGATGGTCAGTCAAGGCGTCCACGGAGCTGCTGTGTGAAGTTGGAAAATTCGAACTTTGGGACAACAAACATGGGGCAGCAACCAATCAGCAATGAGATGTCGGCTGGAGCTGCTCACGGCGGGCGAGGATGAGGACGAGATGCTTGCCAGACAAGAGGAGATAACGACAATATCTTTAAGAGATATCTGAGGATATTGGAGTGCTAGGTAAGCAGTTAAATATTTTCTTTTTACGTTCTTGTTATGTTAGTTAACGCTAGCCAAACCCGGTTGGGGCAACTACAGTACTAAATACGCAATACTAGTCAAGGAAGAGCAGAGCAGAGTGAGGGAAAGTGAAGAAATTACAGCGAAACAACAGAGAAATCCAAGTTTGCCCATGTACAAACTGACGTGACACGCCGCCACGGACTGCAAAGTGTGTAAGCAGCTGAATTTTAATTTTAGAGCATCAATTTTCGTCCGTTTGAACATTTTGCTGCCTGGCAGATATGAACGTGGCTTAAGAGCGACATCATTGAAAAGAGACCAAAATAAAGGCCACTGTGGCCACAAAACCTTAAAAAACAAACTGTGGGGAGACGGTTTTACGCTGCAAAGATTTATGAGTAATGTGTTCGTGTTAATTGCAAAAGTTCTCTATTGTATGTTATAGTTTGTGCTCCAAATGTAGCCGTGCTCCTTAGTTATCCTTTGGCTATTGCTGTTGACAGTGTTTACTGGTTATTTTCCGCCCACCATCATAGAGATGGCAGTCCACGGGAGGTTTTTTTGCCTTGTCTGCCAGAAGTGTATGTGAACCTGTCATGCTTAGTGGGTTAGGTCCCGCATAGCCGCACACTAGAAACATACCTTGCTCCTAAATTCAAATGTGTTTTAAAGTATTTTTTTAGAAAGAAATATTTGCGGAAGCAACATTATTTGTGCCTTTTCGAATACTTATTTGTGTTCAGTATCACCCCTAATTACCACATTACTTTTTACAGAAATGTGCAAATGTCACACTCTCTTTCTAAACAATGGGTAAAAATGCTAGGTCATACAAATAGTAAAAGAGGAAATTTCACCGTACACTGGCTGGCTCCAGCTGGCTGACATTGTCTGGACTCAAATATACATTTTTTTAAATATTGTAATTTCATAGCAACAACAAAAACAATGATAATAAATCCTAGAACTAATGAGACACATAAGACCTAATGCACTCATAGCCACACCAACAAATATTAAATGTAATATCTTAATATCTACTAGCTTTTGTTTACTCCTGGTCCATGTGTGTAGTTGTGATTTTGCCTGCTTCCATGTTTAATGAAATTAAAAACTCATCTTTTTAGACTATTTCTGAAAAATGTTTTAATTTTAGTCCATTTTATTTATGAAATAAAATGGATTGGTTTTCTCTATTCTATTTTGGCTGTATTTTAAGGAATTTTTAACAGTTCAACATAACTAAAACATAACTGCTATGATGTTTATATCTGTGTCATGTCTAAGATTTCTGAAAGTTTAGAAATATAAAATGTTTATTAAAATCCACATTTGTTATGTTACGCTATATATTTTTTAAGCAGTACAATGATAAATATATATTTTTTTAACTTAGTTTGTTGATGGTTGTTTCCATTGGTTTTTTGTTCTAACATTTGTAAAGTCCTTTTTATAACATTTTATTGTATAAAATGTCCTATAGAATCAAAATCTGACCGATTCATACTGTACATGTCTTTATGAGTTTTCATGTAAATGTGCAAACAATTGAAGGCAGAGGCTATCTGTTGTAAAAAACCCTTAACTTTAAACATAATTAAGCCACTATAGACAGTGGTTGAGGAGATTTTTTAACTTAACTTTCTAATTTCAGGAAAATACCAAAATTAACAAATTCACGTGTCACATTGAAATTAATTGTATTAATTAAGCCAAAGCCCAAGTTACACATTTTGTTGAAACTGAAAGCTGCAAGGACACACATAAACCGGAGAACAGCTAACTGCTGGCACCTTGTGGTTGATTTAGAGAAACATCATTGCAGCTGCAGCCTGCTGGAAAAAGTAATTACAAGCATCCCAGTGAATAAAAAAAGAACAAATCAGAGAATACCAAAAAAATAAATAAGAAAAACAATGAACTAGTATTCTGTTGTTTTATTTTAAAAAGCAAACGTTGCAATTTTCGAAAAACAAAACAAAACATACAGCTCACATAATTGCAATACAGTTGGCTAAATAAATAACAATGCGGCTTGTTAGAGTCAAAGCATAGCCCGCTGGAATATGCTGCTGTGCAGAAGCACTGTCGGCTTTTTGCTCACAAATTGCCCTATTTTCAATGCTTGATTTGCTTTAGTCAACTTAAAGCAGCACAGGCACACATTGCTGTCTCAGCAACAACTGTCTTCAGTCGAAATGCAAATAGGTACACATGCAAAGCAAACTTCTGGCTAATTACACAACACACTTACAAGGTTTTTGTCCCTGAGCGCTGGAAAAAAGTGTACGGCGCAGCATCTATGTTCATGATAAACATAGCTTCAGTACAGAATGAAACTCTGGCTCACCAGACTGGAAAGCTCTTGCTGCAGCTAACTGCACACTAATTATACAGCAACACAGAAGCACGGAGACCCTTTACTTATGATTAAATATATGTTGGTTTGGCATTTTCTCCTTTTATGTGAATATAAACCTCAAAAAACAAAGAATAAGGTACACAGGGCTGTGTTCATCTCAGTGCAACAAAAAGTGATACTAAAAACAATTTCTAAAAATAAGATAAAAAAAAAATATATATATATATATATAACTCTGTAAGACTGATTAACTCTTGCTTTGCTTATGTGATTTTTACCAGGAATAGTTTTTTAACATAATTTCATCCTATGACAAATACTTGTTCAGAGATGATTCGTTTAAATCTATAAGGCACTACTTCTTAAAAAAAAAAAAAACAAATGCTTGAATTTTCAGATTAGATGACAAGATGTTAGTATGTTGAAGTTTTAATTTTTTTTTTTTTCCTGCCAGTGCAGTCAAGCAAAAATTAACGTTATCTGGATTCTCAGTCATCCTTTTTGTCAGAGGTGCTGTCCTCGGTTGTTTCACCAGAACTGCTCTGCCCAGCTAACTCCAGATCACCCGGCATTGCCTCTTGGATTGCTTGATATCGTTGAAGCTCCAGGTATGTTGTGAAGAGTTTGGCATACTCAGGGTGGCTTGAGGCAAAAGCCTGAAATTCACCTAAAAACGAGCAAAAAGAAAATAGAATCACTATCAATATCTAGTGGAAGTACAGGCATGCCTGGAAGTAAAAGTGATGATAAATACATTCAATTACTCGCTGCATACGTTCCACAATCTAAGTGTAATAACACTTTTAGAGCATCTAACTGCTGAAATGTAGTTTGACTTTTCAGATCAAGCAGAGACCACTTACTGAACGTGATAAAACCAGAGGAATCTGCATCAATCTCCTTGAAGAGCTTGGCCATGTTTAGATCTGACACTCCCAGAGCAGAACGCAGCAGAGCGTTAAACTCGTCAAGGGTGATTTTCCCATCTTCATCCATGTCAAACAGCTGCCACAGGGAAAGCAGAAAGGGGCTAAATTTATTTTTTTATTTTTTTAATGTTGGCAGGCATGGGAGACAATGATTAAAAAACAGAGAGGGTGTTTGAAGACAAAAAACGACAGTGGTTTAAATCCTCATGAATTAATTGTAAGAGGAAAAAACTGTTTCAGTTACAGTAAATACAAGCAAAAACAGTTTGTTCAAAATTATATCTGGTTTCATGTCCGGCAAAATGACTCCAGGAGACACTCTTTGTTAACTTGATGTTGTCCATGCCTATCTGTCTCTGTTTGCCTGCTGCTTCTGACTGTCATGCACAGATTGCAGGAAGGAAGGAATAGCTGGGAGCACAATCTTTGTACATACATCTTATTTTCACCATTATTTACTTATGACATCTAATGATAAATGCAGCAGGAAACACTTACAGAATAAGTCAGATGAATACAGAATTAAAAATAAATAAATAAATAAAATATTACAAACAGTGATGGGTTAGCATGTGTGAATAGTTTCCCCACATCCTACCTGGAAAGCCATTTTTAAAACATCTTCAGTGTTCGCTGGTCGGCACAAGATATTGACGCCGATAACATACTCCCTGAAGTCAATAGTGCCATCCCCGTTCTGCAGAGTGCGAGAGACAAACAATGTTTACTATGTCGGGAATTCACACATTTGTTTTTTTATCTGGAGGTCATTCAATATGATCATTATGCTGATTTGTCCACCACCCAGTATCACCAGCTCTGGCAATGGCACAAGAACAGCTGGTGAGAAATAAAAGTTATTTTTAATATGCAAAAAATGCACAGTGTACAAATGAAAGATACTACGGTACTTGAAGCTGTGTCTTTAACATTTAAATTAGTTTAACTCAAAACCACACCCTCGCTGGCTCACCTGTGCAAGACTTAAAGAAAAAAAAAACTCTTTAAAAGCAGCCTTTTAAATTTGCACTCCACTTTATTTAGGTTTATTAAGCATCTGTTAGGGCTGAACATTTAAGTGCATATGCAATAATATCCCAATATGACAAAAATCAGATTTTCTCATCGCAAAGGCTGCAATTTGACTGGTCATGAGCGCTGTGCTTCAACCAGTTATAAAATTGTCTAAAGCTAGACAGAAGCCAACACTGAATGAAATTTGGTACCAAACTGGAATAGCACATGGGAAATGATATTTGTATAAAAACGATGATGCTGCACAACGCCAGGTATTATACAGATTATTATGTTGCTACCTCACGATGTCCACTACGAACCTTCATCAACATCTTAAAAACATCACACCACCATATTTGAGAGTTGGACGGTTAAAATGCCAGCCACTAGACGACCACATGAGGCAAAACATTGCAGCCGGCCTAGAGACGAGCTTTCCAGCTTGGATCTGCTGGAAAAAAAAAAAACTTGTGTGCGTAACGACAGAGATCACCTCCAATGTGATGATTTAAGTAGATAAATATTTCTTGTTTATATTCAACCATGTTTCATTTGCCTTTATCTTAAAATAAGTCTAGCCTATGGAATAGAATAAATTATATATAAAAAAATCTGACATTGTTTATAATAATACGCATTGATTTTTCTTGTTTGTATTAGTTAAAAAATAATTGAGAAAAGCCCCATGAAAAAATAATGGCAAATGAAATCGCAATTGCTATACTAAAGAAAAAAAATCGCAATTAGATTATGTTCCAGAATCGTTAAACCCTAGCGTCTATGAATGTTGAATTAGTAATATATGACTACCTGAGGAGAATGGAAAGTAATTGTGGAGGTTGACATAAAAGTCTTTATTTAAAGGTATGGTGGAGGATCTTTTTCTTCCAGGTGGATCATCTACACCACTGGTCCCCCTAGTTTATCTGTAGCTCTACACCATTATCCATTCATTCTTCCTCACAGTTCTCACTGGATTGTTTTAATATGGTTGTGAGTCGCCAGAGAAAAAGTGTATTTAAAGTGTATGAGAAAAAGAGAGAGGGCTCAGAAGTGAGAAACAAGACCAGCGTGTTTTTAGGTGGTTCTTTCCAACGATGAACAGGTCGGGCTCTCCACTTATTCCACCGTGGCGAGTTTCTACTCGGCAGGTAGGCTAAGGTTTAGGTTTACTTTGTGGGAGATTGCACAGGTATTGATTTATTTTCTGTGATGTGAGGAATTTTAGCGACGGTCCCTAAGCGAAACCACTGCCTTCAGGAGCGAGCCTTTGACACCGATGTGTCCACTCCATGAGTGCAGTTCTGGATGAGACGTTGGAGGGAGTCTCTGCTTCAACGAAACGGATGTGTGTCGAATATCCACTAACTTTGTTTGGCATGTTATTTGGAGAAATGCATTTCAGATTACTGCTAGAATAAGTTATCTACGTCTGTATGGTGACTTTCAATTTGTTCCAGAAATTAAAAAAAAATCCTCCTCTACACCGCTAAGATCTTATAATTGTCAAACTGCCCCAATCTCGGCCCTCTAAATTTTACTAAAATTACAAATGACATGAATTTATGGAATTTGTATATTATCACCAAGGTTACATACTTTTACTTTTTGTGTTAAACTCTGTACTTTATTAATGCATGCAAATGTGATAAACCAGAAGAGTTTATCAAAACAGCTGGGTAATGGAAAAGTGCTTCTTTCTTATCTGAAAAAAGATGTTTAAACATAGATTCAACAGAGTGTGAAAGCAGCTTTTAAACCGTTGATCACAAGGGCTACGCAGGAAATACTTCAGCTTTATGAGATACACAAGTAGCATAATTATTGTAAGGAAGAAAAAAAACATAAGTCATCCTCACCCTGTCAAATAATGCAAACAGCTCTTCAAGAGCGGGGTTTATAGGTAGCTTTAGGATCCTGGCAAACTCCTCAATGGTTATGCGTCCTCCCTTGCAGGAGGAGGCCATGGCTGCAAAACCCTCAAGTTCCTTCTTCACACTGTCCCACTTCAAACTTCACAAACAAAGCAAAACAGATAAGTGTTTTTTTCACTGTTGAATATAATAAACTAGTGTTGAAAAAAGCAGTCTGAAGGAGTGCAGTAGATGTTCTTACTTGAGTTTGCGACTGATCTTAGTGAATTCTACCAAGCCAGTTTCCATGGGAAGTGTTAGCTCTCCAGCTGAGATCATGAGGCGGCAATCTTCGTAAGTGTGGTCTGTCACTGGAACTCCCAAAACCCTGAAGGTAAAAGGCTTAGCCATCAGCCAAAATTATTTTATATCTTGGTGGATGGAAAAGTTAGATATGCAGGCATTATCAGTGCAGTGACTAAACTTAGCATGCGCTTAAGTTTTCTCATCAACTAACTTTATATTCCTTCACTTACTGTATTATTACATACTTCCAGTTTTCTATTGAGCCTTGTTCCTCTAAGTACTCAAGGGGAAAAAAGTGAAATGGGTGATTCAAAGCTAGGAAAATGTTTTGTATAGCATCTTTCAACACCAGAAAAGTGACTTACATTAGACATACAAACAATGAGCACTCACTTGGCCATCGTGTCTCTCACTCTGCTGGCAAACAGAGCGGGGCTTTTCTTCTCCTCCTCTGTGGGGACATGTGGTGGAAGGAACTGGAAAGCAGAACAAACAGGAGAAAGGGGTCGCAAGGAAGGTCAAGCAGAAAGCGAACTTCTAAACCAGACGGGTCATTACCTCAACCTCCACTGTGGTGTAGAGCTGGCACAATGTTAGCAGCAGCAGTGTCTTCCTATGCGTTACACAAGACGATAAAGTCTATTGCATGTATTCATTTAAACATAGGCAGTTTGATAAAAAGCTGATAGCGCTTCATCTTGTGGTGGAAAGATTTAGTGTTATCATTTATCTGTACTTTGTAATCAGCTGTGACTATGTTTACTTAATGTTGTAGTATCAGATTGAATGTTTAGTCTTATTGAATGACGCCTTTACCCAAGTTATGGTCAGAGAGTTTTGATAATGATAGTCCATATCCTGTGTTACCATGGAGATGGCTCTTCGACTGGGCATCCTTAAAGGTCTACAAAGTTCACAGCTTTCTGATCAAAGAAAAAGGTGCTTTCAAGTCTCTGATTTTCACCCTGAGAGTCCTACTTTATCAAGTAAAATAGGAAGACCAAGGTTACTAGAAATAATATAAGCTTGTTGTTGTAAAATTGAGACAAGTCAGTATTCTGCATTTTACTGTAATGTGTTACTGTCCTCCTGTATGATCAATTCAAATCATATTAAAACCTCCAAATGTTTAAAGGAATCTCTCTCATTTTTATTAAGATTCTAAATCCGACTACAGTCTTTAAAACATTTCCACACATATAAAACATGAGCATTGATTTCATGAACGCAGAGTTGCAAACAAAAGCTAATCTGAAACTGTATGAAAAGCATGGTATAAATTGCATCAATTAAACAACATGTTGAATCATACTCACGAACTGTAACCTTGCCAAGTCCAGGTCACGGTATCCTAAAGAGCAAACATTAAATACACATTGAATGAAAAACTTAAACAATAAAGTCTGAAATGCTTACAAAAACATCATAACCTAATTAGCAGTTAAGCATCTAACACTATGAATCCATTTGCTTTGTTAAAGTGAAGTAAGTTTGTGATTGCTCACATGTATCACTGTAGGACCTTGGTCCAAAAATTGTAATGGTATGATTTGTGAGAGAGTTCTTCATTACTTCTCGGTTACAATACAGTGCTATATTTTAATTGGACGTATGTGCATTATCATAAAATTGGGCGGTGTGCCAATACATCCAGTTATAGTTGTATGTTTCGGTACGGACTTGTCAGTCCGGTACACACGTTCGTCCTGAGTTTCTACTCAGACGCCTAACTGCGTTGCACATTAGCCAACAATATGCTAACCAAACACAGTGGAGCACCTCTTCTGGTTATGGCCAGCGACTCGGGAGAGCTAGAGCTCGAATATCCTCCTTTGTAATTAAAGTTTCCTGTTTGGGAACACTTCGCCTTCCCGGTGAAGTATGAGAATGGGGAACAAATGCGATAAGACACACTAAACCAGTGTGCCAGTGTTTTGTCGATATGAGATCCCCCATACAGAGCTGTTTCGGCTCCAGCCGCAAGTGCCTAAAGGGAACTGTGAACGCTGTTAATCAGAGGGGAAACACTGTCAGACGTCCTCTTAGGATCTGTTCCCCCTAGGCTAAATTGGTCAAATAAAATGCAGATTTGTCGAAACTGCACAGTGACTTGTTTATGGCTAACAAGATATAAAAACAATTTCCAAAGGAAAATCTTAAACGTTTACTTTTTACATTTGATTTTTTCTAAGAATATGTTGTAGGAGAATTTATTGCAAGTAAAAATTATTTTTAAATCTGATTAAAGGTTTCCCTGTTTACACAACAGACAATCTTTTCTTCACTCTTTTATTGTACTGAAAATGAGCTGAACTGTGACATTAAATCAAGGTACGTACAGAACTGGGATGTTCGGCATACCGTCACACCCCTAATGGCAAGGTTTTTTCTTGTCAACTGTTTTGGTCCAACCTTTTAATCAAGGTGTGTTTTTTGAGCAGTAGGTGATCCTGGTGCCTTAGATTAGAACAATCAGCCATTACTAGGAAAGGATCAGGACCTTGTGGTAGCTCCCACATTTTCTTCTTAATATTTGGCCCTTTACCAATTTCTTCTGTTTTTACATAATTTCTTTTATAAGTTTCTGAACTTTTTAAGAATTTTAAAATCAGACAAGGATAACCTGAGTGAATACAACTTGCAGTCTTTTAAAGAAACAAAACCTAACAATGCAGACTTCCATAGCACCTCGGCTGGTCCAAAGGATGATTGTCTGCATGGCATGGCGCACTGTAGGACCAATGAATGCAAACGGAGCCTAGACCAAGAGGAGTAGTAGAGTGTAGAGTACACTTAGTGCGTCTACATGCACATCTAAACTGAGCTATGACAATAATAAGGCTAATAACTTAATCAGAATGATAGCCTTTATCAGAGTTTACATGTCAGTTAGTAAATTGAATTACTGAACAAAATGCGTTCAATTTCGCAACGGTAGGTGGTGATGCACCCATTCGCCATGGCATTTGTTCGGTTGGCCATTAGCGTCACAGAAATAGTAGATAAATGATGGAGGCAGTGAAGCGGATAAAGTAAAAGCAGGATTTGCGCAATGAGCAAAGAAACGGACAGGGACAACACTGCAGCACAGTGTCCACCTCAACAAATTGCAAAACACATCAGTATCACTACCAAATCTTCTGTGATATGATAATAACCCACTTAACTTAAAGTAAGAGATTAGTGTAAAGCAGTAATAATACTCACCAGTTTGTTTGGATATCTAATAATGACAGGCTGCACAGGAACCCCTGGGATAAAGGCACCTACAAATCAGATAAAATTGTCATTATGGAAGAAAGACAAATAAGTTGCTATAAATAGTTTTCAGCTTT
The DNA here is from genome assembly GCA_028564705.1 of Apricaphanius iberus. Lineage (NCBI taxonomy): Eukaryota > Metazoa > Chordata > Actinopteri > Cyprinodontiformes > Aphaniidae > Apricaphanius > Apricaphanius iberus. The sequence continues at coordinate 572,231 of JAPXFQ010002722.1, read as the reverse complement.
ATTAAAAATACATCCACATTTTCTAACCTAAATCAAAACAAATGGACCACATATCAGAGCATAATCTAGATTTAATATTTATCAGAGGCCACATCATAAAGAGATTTTCTATTTCCACAGTAGATTTGAGTTTAACACAGAAACAGAAGAAGAAACCATAGAACAGGAATTCAAGTGCCTGCTTAGTGGTTTTCTTTTCTCTGTTTTCTGTCTGTGTGTTAACTTAATACAAGGAAACCTCCTAATCATTCCAAAGAAAAATTACAATGTTATATTTAATTAATTTCTTTGAATGAAGAGGGAAATATAACAATTAAAGATTGATGAGTCATTAAATAAGATCAGTGGAAACAAGAGCTGAAGAACCAAAAAAAATATCAAGTGTTTTTTTCTTAGGCCGGTGATTTCCAACCAGGGGTATTGGTACCCCTAGTGGTATGTGAGCACATTACAGGGGGTACTTGGAGAGATTTCATATGTTATTTCCAAGATAATGGGTGTCAGGCATTAGAGAATATTGCTGTGCTTTCCAAAACTCCCTCAATAAATTAATTCATCATTCGGAAAGTGTAATTTTTATTTACTTTTGTCATCTTTGTCTGATAAAAAATGTTTTTGTTGATCTAAAATATTTTTTCGCAGCACTGTACAGTCTAAAAGCTGGGCAGTAACAGTTTTGAGAGCATAATCTTTAAGTAACAAGAACAGTTAAAAACTAAAAATATAAAAAATACAGTAAAGTAAAATTCATAGTAAAATAGGCAATAAGTATGACAGTACAAAAAAAGCCTTTGTTTAGTGAAGTTTGTTTCTTTTTTTAAAGGTTTCTTGTACTAAAAAGTATCAAACTAACCAAAGTATAGCACAAACCAAACCGGTGTGTTACGAAGCTTTCACAATTCAGGTTTTCACAAAAACAAAATTTAAATATTACTGGAGCATCTGCTGCTAAAAATAAATAGCCAAAAAAACAACAACAACAACAAATGGTCGAATGAATCAAGAAATTAGCAGGTACTCTAAACTTACCCTGTTTAAAGGTGATAAGACAAGAACGATTCGTACATGTTCCCTCTGGAAATATCAGCACCTAAAGGGAAAACAAACCAAACAAACAAATATGTTTTTATGTTAAACTACCGATTTTTTTCCAGATGACGCAGGTCATTAGGAAGTAATATAAATCCACTATGAGTATGTGACTGCTATAAACCTATATTCAGCAAATTAAAATTTATAAAAAACGTTTATTTTTTTCAGTAACTCTATGTACTGGGTAAAACACATTATATGGATTAATTACAAACTGACTGATGTTTTCAAGATTGTATTTCTGATATTTATGCTGACTTTCTGCTTAAAAAAAAATGTATATATATATATATATATATATATATATATATATATATATATATATATATATATATACCTTGGTATGACATAAATGTGGGCAGAAAAACAGAAAAGTATGTTTACTACCTGGTAAAAATATATTTTTTACTTTTATTCTGACAAAAGATCCCCAGAATGACCTGTGGCTTTCTCTCACTTCCTGCCTTTGTTGGGTTTACAAACCTGCGGCCAACAGCCCTCAGATTTAGCTCTGCTTTCAATTGCCAGGATTGTGTTCTTCCTTGAGTCTGGGTCCTTTCTAGAGACCAGCACTGGTTGGAGACAGCGAACAAACCCTGCACAGACATTAACATTTAAACATACAGGAAGAGAAAAAAAGAAAATCTTTTTTTCCCACTTCACGTTTTCATTGTATTGTAAGGAAGCAACGCCTTTGTGACTAGTTACAGTTTACTCTGAAACGGGTTCCTTTATGAAGGACAATGTATCAGAGGTGTCTTTATTGATACTGTGCTAAATATTGACAGCAGAATTCTCCTACAATTACTGTAGAATACTGTAAAAGAGAGTGTGAAATTGTGGTGTCAAATGAAGACAGGAAAAAAAAACCCAACATCCTAAAATAGTTTCACACTTGTGTCGTTTCAGCAGTTCAAAAATACACACTTCATTCCCTCAACCACACATGCCTCGATAAGGTTTCCTTCGACAAGCAGCATGATTGAGAAATGTCTTACTGCCAAAGATGGGCGTAGCCAGGTTCTCGACCCGAGAGACGGTGGAGGGCAGGCCGGATACAACGCATGCAATCCCATCGAAAAAGGTGGAGTGGGGGGCCACGGCCAGAATTGGGGCCTCGATGCTGCTGACCTGTTTACCCTTCACCACAACTCTGAAACCCATGGAGAAGTAGTAAGCCCACCCCAAGGCAGCCATCACTCTTTTACACATAAACCTGTAAAAATTGGAGAAGGACGCAAACAGAACATGCATTTTATTAGCAATTTTCAGGATTTTTCTTTGGCAATTATTTCAGTGAAAGGAACAGCACGATCAAAGTCATTAAGAAACAGGCCAAGTTACAAAATTGAGCCTGTTTATTTGCAATGATTGTTACTTCCTCAATCAAGAGAAAAGGTAGGAAGTGACATTGCAAAAGAACAAATGGCTGTGTGGAACTATTTAAAACCATGAATGTTTAAAGCTCTACTAATTGGGCTCCACTGGGGAAAGAAACTGTGGTTGTTAATAAAAAAAAACTAAACCCTAACATGGGATATTGCATTATTCACAACAGAGGGCTTTCTGTAGAGACACAGCATTAATGTGGACTAGGTGTAGACATAACGTCACAACTGACAGGTGAAGTGAATAACACTAATGTTCTCTTCACCATTGGGAAATGTATCTGATAGAACAAATTGGGTAGTAAATGAAGATTAAAATAAAGAGTTTGAGCAAATTTGACGATGGACAAATTGTGATGCTTACACAAATGGGTTAGATAATCTCCAAAACGTTAGGCTTTAAAGTTAATGTAATTGTTGATCAGTGTAAAGAAAAAACTTTTACATGCCGTTAGGTGTATTTACCCGTTACATGCCTGCGCTGTTTCTTTACATCTCGAGAAAACAGCGGTCGTACGAGACATGTAAAGATGCAACTTTTGCGAAGTCTTTGCAAAAGTGTAACATCTTTAAATTTTAATTACATTTTTAGATGTTTGAAAGGTAACACTTTTATATAAAACCATGGATTGCCTTTTGAGTTCCCCTTACACACCCTGAAAATACTATTCTCTATTTCCTTTCTGAGAGCTGTAGCTTATACCCGCAAGCTGAGGTAATGCTTGTGGGTTAGATATGATCTTGCTAGAAATGATTCGGCAGAAGAACATGCACGATTATTGAAGCTACTTCAGCTACTATTGTTTTGAGAAAGTACAGACTTTTCTTGTTTCAATTTCGTGAATCTGCAAAAGCCACTCCACTTCTCTTTGTTTCAGCAAAACTGGCTACTGGTTAAACAAAAGCTTTTCTTTGGTTTTAAGGTATTTCTTCAGTGGTATGGTTTGGTGAATTGCCAGTTTCCTGTGGCCACTGAAGGGTCACTATCAATACACTGATGGTCTGAGTATTCATAAGTATGATGGGGAATCTTGTGTAAATGACTTGGATTTTTTTTTTCATGTCTATTAATAGTAAAACGTTTTTTTCAAAAACTAGCAGTAATCCTTTATATAAAAACACATTTGCAGAGGTCTTTACTTATGATGAGCAGAAAAGAAAATTCGAACATTATTAATAATAGTTAGTAATTCAGCTGTTTACATGTAACGCAGCAGGTGGATTCATTTGCAAACACAAATGTTATTCACGCAAACCTGATGTGAAACAAAAAGAACTAGATCATATCGTGGTTAATGTGTACTTATTTTACATATGTTATAACATTTCTATTTATTCAGGAACTGTATTGGGTTTACACGTTTTAAGCAAGTTGTGCAGTCAACATAGTATAATTTATGACGGTATATTGTGGTCTGGTTTCTAGTATCAAAGTACACCAGGGTTTAAAAAAAGCTATGGTTTCAAAACCGCTAAGCACTTCCGTCATTCTGCTCATACACCTTAATCTCAATTTAATGCATCAGAAACAGGTAGGTAGACCAGACTTTTCTTCTGACTAAATAGAGCATAAAGTAGTGCAGTGCTAACCATCCTACAACTATTGCTGTGCACCGCTAGGCAGGTCGTTGAAAGAAGTCTGCTCTACTTTTTTGCCATGAGAAAAATTCTGATGTCTGGAAACATTTTATGTTGTTGAAGACAAAAGCAGAGTTTGAAAACTAGAGGAGTGCCATCAATGCTTTCTTAAGCAACAAGCAGCTTGTCTGTCATGCATGTGACTTACTAGAGTTAACCAGGTTAATAAACCTGGTATCAGTCGGTTATATTTCTGTTACTCTAAGAGTCCCTGGTTACCTACATTTCTCTTGAAAGATGAAGACGCTAATGGAAATGCTTTTGCAATTATATGTGACTTTCTTTACCAAGAAAAGTAACCCTGGATCGGAGTTTCTGTCTTTTTGTGTCTTCTCCATTACGTCAAGTTAAAACAGAATTCTTCCTTTCCACAGTCAACACATGCTTACTCAGTTAAACTAGAATTGTAAACTACATTTAACTTACATTGCATACAATGCAACTTGAAATGTATATCATTAAAACAAGACTCTGTTTATATGATTGTAGTGTGATGGATCGATTTCGTTGCATATGACTTTGACCCAATTGTCTTATAAGAACACAAACATTACAGTTGTTGGTAGTAGGTGCTTTATAAATGAGACTGATTCAAAGAGCCAAATGACTAAATGTATTACTTCCTGTATAATAAAAACTTCTGAACAAATGATGTTGAAACTATGAGCATCAGTTGATGCTAAAAATCAATTTACCCTAATAATAAATAAATGTTAGACTTAACAAAACTGTAATCAATGGTATATTATAAAATGTGTTATGTTATTTTACAATGTTCAGATTAGGAAAGCGTGTAACGGTTTATTTATATCATCCAACATCCTCTTCGTAATTTTTTGTTGTTTTGTCGTTACAGTTTCTCATTTAATTTCAAATGGCAGGGGCAGCTAAACTGAAGCAGGATGGGGTTTTGCATCGGTCGTTACCGTCTCCAGCCTGTCATTGGATCCACTGCTCCTTTCAAAGGTTGATTGAAGGTGATTATGAAAGCCACCGGCCAGGTCACCATCAGAACCAGAGACATGAAGATGACCCGAAGAGGGATCAGAAAAATTCCAAACAGGAGACACTGCGCCGGAGAGGAGAGAGCTGAATCATAAACACATATAACAATACACCTGCAGCTTAAATAGCACCTGACTTTCACCGAGAAAATATTTCCCCTGTTTAATTCCACCATCGCTTCTCTTGAAAGTACACAATCATCGTCATTGTTGGCGCTGCAAGCCGATCGTCAAAGGCGATTAAAGGCCCTGGTTACACAGTAGCCTGTGCATGTGTGAGTGTGTGTGTGTTTGATTTCACATATCTGAGCAACGACGTGAGCCCTGTGTTGCAAAAGCAGCTACAACTTCAAAGCTTGCTTTGATAAGACCACTAGAACAACCACTGCATACTCACTTTTATTATTGCAGTTTTGGATATTTTGGTTTCTTGGACGAACGGGTTGATGACCGCAGGAAGGAGCAGAGACTGCTGTCTCGGCAGGGCGAAAACTCGCTGCGGCGGCATCGTGTTTAGTCCTTGATGAGCCTTATGTTATCATCGCACTTCCTTTATCTGGGGTTTGTTCTCTTTTCTTCCCGCATCATGCGACCCGGCGGAGCTCACACAGACCTACAGGGATCTGACTACTGTGAGGCTCCACCTCCAGCGACAATGAAACAGCGGACGCTGCAAATATTTTTTTGCATCCATGTTTGTTTGTTTATCTGTTTTTCTCTTAATTTTGTGGTTTACCTGGGGAAATTATCTCGTCTCCCTCTCCCGTCCAGTTTTCAAATGATGTGACTGAGAGTAAAAACAACAGTAATCTAACATACAGTGAATGTGAGATTAACTCATGGAAACGTGTTCCTAGAAACTTACACAAGATGGCGCAATTTGTCACTAAACTTTAGTTCCACCACGACTTAAAGTCTTCTTTAATCTATTTTAAGGTAAGCCGTTTGTTTAACACCGGAGTTTTAACCATATGACTTTGAACACCTGTAAATAAATACAAATACATATAATATACGGAGTTTAGAAATAACCTCTACTGATCAGGATGGGAGTAGTGAACTTTTTGGTCTATTAAACAGTATTTTATGGACAAAAGCACCTCGTATGGTAAAATAGGTAGCATGCCATGTTTTATCTTAGCCATGAACTTCCCCTTTATGATTGCTATTTCAGTTACCTTTTAGATAGATGTAGTTTGAAGGAGATGTACTGTCAAATTAATTGGTAGAAGCCAGTCCTGGAGTCAACAACATTTCCCACTGCTGCCCAGCAAGTGGTTTTATGTGCATAGGAGGACCAAGAGATTTGAAACATACAGTATCTGCTTTCATTTATAAAGCTTTTCCCCAGAGGAATGCTCACCAGACTATTTCCTCCATGTCCTCTGGTTCTTCTGAGTTGATGCTTTGTTCACACCCTGTTCATAATCGGGTTCTGTATCCTAACTGAAGGACTTGCAAAAATCCACAGCCTAAACAATACCGAACATAGCTTCTGTCATATGGGCTGACACAATTTGGACTGAAAAGGAAAATGTTTGTTGGGATAGCATGATTGACAGCTTACTGTAGTGTTCAATTTTTAATCAGAAGCTTAAATATGCTATTTAAAAGTGAAAACCCCAACAGAAACAGCCTAAACGTTTAAATGCAGAGTAGGAACGTAGGAAGTTCCCTGCCAAAAAAAAAAATCAATATGGCTACCTTGCATATTTTGTTGCTTACCATTTACAAGTTAAGCCTAGATTATACTTCTCCATCAGAAAGTTTGCACCCAGGCGCAGACGTATCGATGGAGACGTTTTTGATTTATAGTTCTCTGTTTGTGTGTCAGTGTTGTAAAGCAATTCCCTACCAGGACAGCAGGGGGTGCTGACTTTTTATGGTAGGCCTGTCTACCATTGCAGTGTAATTTCGGGTTAACTTGAATTTATTTTCTTCAGCTTGTGAACGCATTCCCTCTCAAGGAGAAATTGACAACAGAAAGTAAGTTTTGATTGAGCTGGAAAGCTTTTTACTAGAAGTGCAGCTGATAGAATATTCTAAAAATGCATGTAAACAAACACAACAGCCTGTTTTGTTGTTGTCTACACCTGCTTGTGTTCAAAATCGCCAAAAGACCATTTTAGATAAACTGGCCTTGCAATAAAAAGGATCTAGTACCCAAACACCTCATTAACTACTGATTACAGCAACTATATAGCACCATTCTGGTGAAATGGTCTCAGGCTGATCTGACCGATCACAGGAATTCACTCTGTTGATAGAGACAGATAGAAAATTGGGCTCTAGTTCGTCCGTGGTTTCGTAGTTGACGGTTTGATGTCACACTTGAGTCAACAATGTTCGTGGTAACATAGTCAGAAAAATCGGAACAATATGGACCAGGTAGCCATTGCTGGTAATACCTCTTAACAAAAATCGTTATAAGCTGCAGCTTTCATAGTGGAAAAAACAAAACACTTGCTTAGTTAGGGGTGAGTGTGGCTCAGTGGTAGAGTAGAGCTGGCTTGCAATCAGAGGGTCATAGGTTCAATTCCAGCTTTCTCATGTCAATGTGCCCCTGGGTAAAGCACTTACCCCCCTTAAAAAAACATTGTATTACCAAGCCATGGTTGTCAGTGAATGTGGCTTCAATTTAAAGCACTTTGAGTGGTCAACATGACTAGAAAAGGGGGTGTTCCAGTTGGTGTTTTTGACTCAGAAGTTGAAATTTTTTTGAGTTTTGACTTCAAACAAACTGCACAGCAACAATTTAATTTTCATATCAGTTTTTATCGCTATAAGTTGGCAAAGATATATCCATCCATCCATTTTCTTAATCCCTTAATCCTTAATGGGTTGCGGGGATGGTGGTGCCTATCTCCAGCTGTCAATGGGCGAGAGGCGGGGTACACCCTGGACAGGTCGCCAGTCCATCACTGGGCCACATAGAGACAGACAGGACAAACAACCATGTACACACACACACACCTAAGGACAATTTACAGTGATCAATTAACCTGACAGTCATGTTTTTGGACTGTGGGAGGAAGCCGGAGTACCTGGAGGGAACCCACGCAAGCACGGGGAGAACATGCAAACTCCATGCAGAAAGACCCTGGGCCGGGATATATATATCAGCAATAAAAAAAAAAAAAAATATATATATATATATATATATCAGCAATAAATATATATATATATATATATATATATATATATATATATATATATTTATTTATTTATTGCTGATATGACTTAGCCTGGTCACCAAAAATAAATAACCAAATTCCTCTCGCTTTTGTTTTGCTTTTTTAGGTAAATTGGAAACAGCGTAAATAGCCAATACATAAGTAACTACCAAATTTAACAAAGCCGCTGTTAAAGGTATGTTATGTTAAATTTCAAATGTGGTGGTCTGATTGGAGTACTGCAGTCCATAAAGAAAAACAACATAGTCCGTCACTCACCCCCTCACCTCCATGAATTTCATGGGGAGTTGCCAGTTACTGATCAGCCAGAGCAAACAAGATGAGAGAAGATGAGTTATACAGTAAGTTGATGAGTAGATAACTCCATTTAACCACAATATTGAGTAGATGGTATTTTAAAAAGAAACGTGAGTTATATTTAGAGGTGACTATTTTACTGCTAGCATTGTTAGCTCAATTACAAACGGCAGCACACTGTTTAGTGTTGAAGACTTGGCAACCTTGAGGACTCATATGTTATTTGCCCTGGAACTGGGAATCATGGACCCAGGACAGATATTGTAAACAATAATCAGCATTTTCAAAATGACAAAAACATATAACCATCTAGCCTGCTGAGATTGAAAACTATCAATATAAACTTCATTCCAACAGAATTGGGACATTAGACTGGTGTGATTAATTCACTGTAAAACTCTTACATATTTCACTTTTAAAATTGCATTTGTTTGTTTTTCTTGGTTACTGTCTTTTGTTGCACTGTGCCATGTCGAAATCATTGGGCTAAATGTATTTTAAATAATAACAGCTAAATAGGGAGTATGCTAAGTTGTGCACTTTATATCCAAATAATGCCAATAATATGAGTGTTGTCATTGTTTTTAGAGGAAATCCTTAAAGAATTGAACACTATTAACAAAATAATTTCAAGATCCTTAGCAGCGTGCTAATATTTTTGACAATCAGTTTGCTTCTAGAGTTGCTTCTTACCTGCTGAATTTAGAAGCTTAAAGGTGATAACTCATAAGGGCTGAATTCGTCCTGTAATTGGTGGGTTGCCAGTTTGAATCGTAGGTACGTCTGTCTTGGTTGTTGTGTCCGTAGGCAAGACACTTCACCCACCTTGCCTGCTAGTGGCGGTAAAGAGGGCCCGGTGGCACCTGTGTCCAACAGCCTCACTTATGTCAGTAAGGAAGCTGTGGTTACAGTATAGTAGTGTAAGACAGATCACGTTAACTATGTTCGACCCTCCTTATTCACTACGTGTTAACAAGCATAGCGTCCCAATTGGACAGTGAGAGTAACAGGCACACGGAAGAGGCGTGTAGCAAGGTTTCCTGAGTAAAAACAGTTCAGTTATAAGTTGGATGTTAAACGGTACTCACGGCTCACTGCATGGACGGACTGTTTGCTGTTCTGTGCCCGAGCCAGAGACCACAACAGCACTTGTTAACACCAATATGAATAGATGTGTCTTTGTACTTACCATCCAAGGTCAAGTAAAGTTCCTGAACGGATATAACTTGTTGTGTGAAGTATTTTCCACCCACGTACATCCAGACGGAGGAGCATAACTCACTTCAGAAGCAAAAGCATAACAACTGGTGTCAGAAGTGGGATTATTGCAACTGTTTCCAACCGTGAGTACAGCCGGCGGACCGAAGATAAATCTAACAGCTGCTAATTAAGCTACCGGGAGCTAGCAGAAGCTAACGGGAGCTAGCAGAAGCTAACGGGTGCTAGCAGAAGCTAACGGGAGCTAGCAGAAGCTAACGGGTGCCACCACGAGCCGACAAGCAATAACATAAGCCACTGTTGCAATACTTCTGCTTACCATCTGTGGGTTTTCATCGCGGAGGACTGTTGACGTCTGCAGATGTCCAGACGGGGCTGCACGTTGCTGCGAGAGCGGGGCTGCATGCTGTCATCGGTTCACCAGCTGTAGAGCAGCCTACCATAAAGCACCTACAGGACGTGCTGTACAATAATCCCAGTAGCACTGTAAACACAGAACTCATAGGCCCTGCAGCAAAGACCGACAAATAAGAGACAAATACAAATAAATAATAATAAATAAAGAAAAATTTAAAAAAAAAAAAGTTAAAAAATAAATAAAAAAAAAATAAAATAAAAAGGAAAAATAAATAAAAGAAGGAAAAGAAATGACTGAAGAAGGAGCTACAGCAGGCCCCTCTGAGCCTGCTCCAGCCCCAGCATGGTTGCAGGCATTGTTGGATAACCAAAATCAACAGACAAGAAGTTTACAAACTATGCTCGCTCCAGTTCTTACACACATAACAGGAGGAGTTCCAGCTGCACAGCAAGATATGCCATCATTTGCTGTATCCAGTGGGGCTGGAGGAGAGATGTTTTGGCGGCCCACACTGGACCGGCACGATGCTGCACCTTTGGCCTCCTTGGAGATTCCAGTAAGATCTAGAGACCAAGCTGGTGGCCCCTTTGCAGCTGAACTGGATGTAATAGACAGACGGAACCGCAGCCCCGGTCCCACCAGGAGGAATGTCAATCCTGAACCTGATGTTAGACGGAGGGATGCTAGAGAGACTGAAGGTGGAACCCAGCGCTTATTCCCCTACTATGATGAACAGAGGCTGAATAATTCCAGCAACCGCAGTCAGCCTATTCTGCAGGAGGCATATAGACCTAAAATTGCCATATTTGACGGAAATGATGACTGGGACTCTTTCATAGTGCCATTTGAGCGCCAAGCTAGGAAATATGGATGGACAGCAGGCGAAAGAGTAGACAAGCTGCATGAGTGTTTGAGAGGAGCTGCAATACGATATGTCTGCTCACTGCCAGAACGTACAAGAGAGGATTATGTTCTTTTAGTGGAGCAGCTAACACAGCGTTTTGGAAAAAAAGACCCACCTACCACAGTGAGGAGAAAGCTGGGGGAACTTCGACAAGGAAAGGAAACTTCAGCTGAGTTTGCGGAGGAGGTCCGGCGCCTCATCACACATGCATACCCAGGCGTGGATCTTCAGCTGCAAGACCAACTGGCAACTGATGCTTTCCTAAAGGGTCTGAAAAACCAAAAAGTGGCTTACGAAGTCATGAACAGAGATCCACACTCCCTTGCAGAGGCTCAACAGCGTGTGGAGGCTCATGAACATAACTTCAGAGCCACCATAGGGCGTGAAACTGAAATAAAGAACAGAGCTAGGCGTGTTTCTTGGGCTAGTGATGCGGATGCCTGGGAGGATGACACTGCTACTGCTCGCCGGGTGCAAACCCCCCAATATGTGACTACAGATCAGTTCACTGCCCTGACAGACCAAGTCAAAACCCTTGTTCATACAGTGGGAAAGTTACAGCTGCAGTTTGAATACCTCCAATCCACAAACACAAAGCACCAACAAACTAGAGTAACCACAGAACATCCTTCACCGCTGGAGATGAAGCAGAACCACCATCAATTGCATTCCGACCGGATGCGTTCCCGGTCCCCAAGTCCAACTCGGGGGACTACTGGGCCGTGTTTTAAGTGTGGGGAATCAGGACACTTCAGCAGAGAATGCACAAGGTCGCCAAGTCCAATAAATGCATGCAACTATGGTGATAAAGGCCTAGGTCAAAGGTTGCAGTCTGAGTTGACATTGAATCCAGGTCACCCATCACGGGGACCACAGATTGGCTGCACCAAAAACGAGGGTGAGAGTCTTCAAATTGTAGTGACTGTGAATGGAATCTCCACACAGGCTGTGGTGGATACGGGAGCCCAGACAACCGTCATATCTGAGGAACTGTATCAGAATTTTGCAGGGGACAAGTCAGACAATCTACAGACCACCTACCTTCGTAATGCAGGAGTAGGAGATGGCATGAAGGCAAAACGTGGACTGAAAGTCACCTTTAAAATTGCATCTAAAACGGTCGACTGGGATGTACATGTGGCCCCCATACGTGACTCTGTGCTTCTAGGATATGACCTGATGAAGGCCCATGATGTTGTCATTCATGCCCGCGGTAAGGTCTTCATTGGTAATGAACTTGTGCCCTCCAAAGTGGTAACAGATGGAGTGGACTACTGGGTAGCCAGAGTGACCCTGGGACAAACCACAACCATACCACCTACATCTGAGTGCTTGGTGTGGGGTGAGGTTGAGAATCCAAGGCCAGGTGTTCCAGCCGTACTGGAACCCTTGAACATCACGGAAGCAGTAGCCTCTGGAAGTGTCGCCACCACCATGGAGAAGCGAGTACCAATCAGACTATGCAATTTTTCTACCAGTGGGGCAGCACTGCCAAAAGGAGCATGTCTTGGTCTCCTAGTTGAAGCTTATCCTGAGGATCCGCCATGTCCAGCTGATGAGAGTGCAGGGCCCAACATGGAGAATGAGTCAGAGAGTGCAACATCACTAATGGTTGGAAGAGTAGTAACCACCTCTGATCTTCCTAAACACCTTCGGGAGCTGGTTGGTGCTACTAGTGAGTCACTCAGTGAGGAGCAGCAGCAGCGTTTTCTTCAGCTGATGTTAACCTACCAGTCTCTTTTTGCTGAGAGTGACTCCGACCTGGGTTACATGTCTGCAGTCACGCATAAGATTGACACAGGATCAGCCAAACCTGTGCGCCAGCCAGTAAGAAGGACACCTCTTGGTTTTCAGAGCGAGGAGGAAAAGCATCTTCAAGCTATGCTCAAATCAGGTGTTGTTACTCCATCCTCATCAGAGTGGGCTGCTCCAGTCGTCTTAGTACGTAAGAAGGATGGAGGAGTGCGGTGGTGTGTGGATTACCGCTCCCTAAATAGCCTCACAGTCAAGGATGCTTACCCCTTGCCTAAGATTGAGGAGTGTCTTGATGTCCTCGGGGGAGCCACGATGTTCTCAACACTTGATCTTCAGTCTGGCTATTGGCAGATAGCAGTAGATGACAAGGATCGCGAAAAGACAGCCTTCATCACTAAATGGGGCCTCTACGAGTACACCCGCATGCCATTTGGACTCTGCAACGCCCCAAGCACATTCCAGAGGACGATGGAACTCGTACTCAGGGGACTTCAGTGGGAAGCGCTGCTAATCTACTTGGATGATGTTATTGTCCTCGGCCGGGGGGTGGATGAGAGCCTAGATCGGCTCACACAAGTCTTCTGCCGTCTCCACAGCTATGGACTGAAGTTAAAGCCATCAAAGTGCCACTTGCTTCAAGAAGAAGTCCTCTTCCTCGGGCATGTTGTGAGCGGCAACGGGATTCGGCCAAACCCAACTCTGGTTAAGGACGTACAGCTCTGGAAGCCCCCCAACAATGTACAGGAATTGCAAGCTTTCCTCGGGCTGTGCAACTACTACCGCAAGTTTGTCCCAGCATTTGCGGAACTGGCAAGCCCACTCCACCGCCTCCTAAGAAAGGATGCCACATTCCTGTGGAAAGAGGAACACCAAGATGCTTTCACACAGCTTAAAGAAAAGCTAACGACTACTCCAGTACTGGGATACCCCATGGTTGGATGCAAGTACATTCTCGACACCGATGCCTCCAGCTACAGTATTGGAGCTGTTCTGTCACAACTGCAGTGGGGTGAAGAGCAAGTTCTCACGTATGCCAGCAGCCACCTTACACCAGCTCAGCAGAGGTATTGTGTCACCAGACGTGAACTACTGGCTGTCGTCCGTTTCACCCGGCAATTCCGCCACTACTTACTGGGCAGAAAGTTCTTGTTGAGGACAGATCATGGCAGCCTCACCTGGCTCTTTCGGTTCAAGTGTCCTGAAGGCCAGTTGGCTCGCTGGCTGGAAGAGTTGAGCCAATACGACTTCGACATTGAGCATCGAGCAGGACGGCAGCACTCAAATGCTGATGCAATGTCAAGGCAAACCAGAAAAAAGTCAGATGAATGTGACTGTTACCAAGCGGGGAAGAACTTGTTTGATCTGCCATGTCAAGGATGCAAGTTTTGTCAAAGACTTCATGAACAGTGGGCCAGGTTTGGAGATGACGTGGACGATGTGGTGCCTCTAGCAGTGAGATGTATGCAGACCAGCAGTGAGACCCGAGGTGATGTAACTGGGATGCTGGAAACAGGCCAGCAACTTGCACCTGTGCTGGAGACTCCAGTAGCTAACTGGCTGCAATCGGTTAGCTTGGAAGAGCTAATCAAACTCCAGAAGGCTGACCCCGTCCTCTCCATTCTCCACATGTGGAAGAAATCTGGAACACTACCTACTTAAGAGCAGGTGTCGCTCGAGGGGCCAGCTGTGAGGAAGTTCTGGCTATGCTGGTCCCAAGTCGTGTTGCTACAGGGAGTTCTTTACTATTCTTGGGAGAGAGTCGGAGCTCAAGGCCCAGTCTTGCTACTACTTGTCCCTACATCTATGCAACAAGAGATCCTTCAAGCTTGCCATGACCCTCCACACTCGGGCCACCTAGGGGAAACAAAAACCCTTGGGCGCCTACGTCAGAACTACCACTGGCATGGAATGGGTGAGGATGTCCGTGTATTCATAAAGAGGTGTTGGCAATGCAATGCATGTAAATCTAAGGGACCAGTAAAGAAAGCAGAGCTGCAAAGTTACCAAGCTGGGGCACCTCTGGACCGCCTTCATCTTGACATTCTCGGTCCCTTCCCAGTATCTCGCTGTGGGAACAAGTACATCCTAGTCATCATTGACCAGTTCACCAGATGGGTTGAAGCTTTCCCTGTCCCTGACCAAGGAGCGGAAACAACAGCAAGGAGCCTTGTGTACGACTTCATTGCCCGGTTTGGAGCCCCCCTTGAGTTGCATACTGACCAAGGTCGCAATTTTGGGAGTTCCCTGTTTCAAAATGTATGCAAGCTCCTGCAGACTACAAAGACTAGGACCACCCCTTACCATCCTGCTTCCAATGGGCAGGTCGAGCGGTTCAACAGAACCTTGCTGCAAATGATTCGGTGCTATGTGGACCAGAAGCAGAAGGACTGGGATGAACATCTGCCACTACTCACCTCAGCCTATCGCAGCTCACAGCACGCAATCACGGGGTTCACTCCTAACAGACTGATGCTTGGAAGAGAGGTTCACCAACCACAGGACATCCAGTGCGGCGCGGCAGTACTAAAGTCCAACCCGATGGGAGTAACAGATTTCCTTTACAACCTGGAGAAAGGACTCCAGGAGACACAAAATACAGCAAGAGAACATCTCCGCACAGCACAGGAACGCCAAAAAAAGACATATGATGTTCGGGCACGAGAACATTCCTACAATGTTGGAGATCTAGTCTATGTGAAGGACGATACCAAGAAGAAGGGATGGAGCCCTAAGCTTCAAGCACCTTGGCAAGGTCCTCTAATTGTCTCAGCATGCCGTGGTCCTGTCCTCTACCAGATTCAGGGAAGGAAATGCAGCAAAATAATGCATCACGACCGGCTTAAGCCATATGACGTCGACATGGTTCCTGCCTGGGCCAAGCGTTTGAGGAGCCAAGTGCTGCAGCAGAGCCAAAACCCGGCTACACAGTCACCAGAAGAGGATACCTTTTTGACGCCAGAGCTTCCGCTAGGAAATGACATTGCCAAGAATACAGCAGAAGGCGGAACATCCCAGATGCCATGTGATCGAGAGGAGAATCCTCAGCCCAAAACCCCAGGAGGTCGACAGGAGGAAAGACAAGAAATAAGAAACCTTCCAGAAAACACTGTGAAAACCTAAGGTGGACGAGTGATTCGGAAGCCAGAGAGATACGATAATTAACCATTAAAGATAGACTTAAGTTAATATGTGGATTTGCTAAGGCATAATTTTGAGTTGCTAATACTGTGATGTGAGCTAACCGTAATTTTAGTTTTTCCTGTTTTGTAGATGTGTTTGAGTCACCCGTACTGAAGGGACTCAGTACTCCAGGAGGGGGGTAGTGTAAGACAGATCACGTTAACTATGTTCGACCCTCCTTATTCACTACGTGTTAACAAGCATAGCGTCCCAATTGGACAGTGAAAGTAACAGGCACACGGAAGAGGCGTGTAGCAAGGTTTCCTGAGTAAAAACAGTTCAGTTATAAGTTGGATGTTAAACGGTACTCACGGCTCACTGCATGGACGGACTGTTTGCTGTTCTGTGCCCGAGCCAGAGACCACAACAGCACTTGTTAACACCAATATGAATAGATGTGTCTTTGTACTTACCATCCAAGGTCAAGTAAAGTTCCTGAACGGATATAACTTGTTGTGTGAAGTATTTTCCACCCACGTACATCCAGACGGAGGAGCATAACTCACTTCAGAAGCAAAAGCATAACAGTAGTTTGCCACCACCAGCATATGAATGTACGTGTGAATGAGTGAATGACTGCCAGTAAAGCGCTTTATGGTCCTCTGACTGCAAAAAGTGCTATACAAATGCACGCCATTTACCATAATTATGTCAGTTTCATGGTTTTGCATAACATGCAGAGATAAAATAACCATGTTTATTGATGACAGTGACAAAGTGCACAAGCTTTAGAAAAAAATACAAGCTATAATGACTATATTGTTACAACCTAAAAAGAATTTTAATACAAGTAATACAAAGTAACCAAAACCACTGTGATGTTCTTGTTCTATCCTGGCACAAACTTATATAGCATCTAGAGGCAACCTGTGCCATATCTAAAAAGTAAATCTGTCTGCACCATTAGAGAAGGGCAATGCAACAGAGAGATTCCAACTAGATCTGATCTCCTTTTTGTGCACGTCCCTTATATATTGTATAAAAAGTGCTAACCAAACAAAGAACAAGATTTTGAATTCTACTTTCCAGCATCAAGATGGTACTATGTACTCCAATCACACAAAGTAACAAAATATAAAATATACACTATATACTGTATGTACGACTATATGTAAAAAGCAAATTCTGAAAGCACCATTCTCGGTCACATTGTACTTGTACATTTTTGCACAAAGAGAAAATTATTACAACTAATACGTTTACATAAAGCTGTGCTTTTTACACTGGATGTAGTAATCCCTGGCCATTATGTATTCATATGGTTTAAAAAAGAATTTTTAGAATCAGAATGAGCTAAATTAGCCAATATCTCTTGGCACAATATAACACTCCAATCAAGTGTTGACATACCTGATGTCTGCCTTCCTTAAAAATAATAATTAAACAAAAAACATAAAAAAGGGGGTTCATATTACTTTTTAAATGTGCATAAAAAGGTCTACAAATACAAACTCACACAGAAATAAAACAATTTGCCAGTTGTATACATTTAGCCTGTGTAGAAGGTTTTGACATCACAGTATACAAGCTGAGATTGGTTATACAGGCTGGAGGTACATGGGTCCTACAGAAGCGTGCAGAATTGCCAAGACAAAAACGTATAACAGTGTGCACTGCAGCAACCTCAGGTTGTGTGTGATTAACACTGATGATCTCAAAAGACTATAATCACCTGCTGTAAAACATACTGGTAAATATTCAGCAACCAAGCCAGTCCTTTGTGATTTCTCCCAACTTGACAATCTTCAAACTGCTGTCTTCTAGTTTGAAATAGTGGCTTCCTTTGAAGAAGTAGCTGTAATCTGCAAAGAGACAAACATGATACATTCCTGTTTTAGAGTTTACACACTAAAATGCTTTATTTTAATACTGCTTGTCTTAAACAAGGGAAGCTGGATTAATAATGTAAAACCTAATGGTCATTTTAAAATGATTAAAATAGTATAATGATCATAATTTAAGGCAAGGAAACACTCAATCAATCTCAGCTGAAGTTCAAAATTGAAAAAAGTCCCTACAAAATATTTTTGATCAAGTGTTGCACAGAGGCACATCTGTAGATGCTCACAGAGCTGCTTTACATAAATGTGTGTTTGTGATGCTTGTGTGTAGAGCAGAAATGGAAAACTCCAAGGCAAAAATTTGCATAGCCTCTAAAACCTTGTGGACAAGTAACTGAGTGTAGGGAAAAATGTACTTGTAGTTCTGAAAATTCCCCTTCATGTAAAGTTGATCACATACACTATAAACAGACACACATTTTTTTTTTCTCACAGTCTGACTTCCATTCCAACTTTTCCTTGCTGCTGGGGGAACTGATTGGCTTCACAAATGTATCTAATCATTTTTGGAATGGCAAAATGCCAAACCAGTTCAGTCAGTGGGAACCGAACACTCTTTGGCTTGTGCTAACATCGACCTTCCTGGATAGCTGTTCTCACTCACCGTCAACAGCTCGCTGTACAGCTTAGTATGAAATGCAAAGCTTTGTTTCGGAGTCTGTGGAACTTCGTCCAGCTCGGGCACAAAAAAAAAACAACAACTGCTAAAACCGGAATTTGTTATAAAAAAAAAAATATTTGGTTTGATATTATTTTTAGCCAAAGTTCCGGAGAGCCATTGTGGAAAGTAGAAAATCACACTTGCAGCTAACAGATTGCAGACCCCTGCTCTAGCAGATCAAATTGAAAGGAACATTTTTGGGACGACACTACCTTGTGTCGTCTGGATGATATTTTTAAAAAATATCTCAGGCCGGAAAATCAAGACTTTGGTGTTGTATGACATAACCATCAAAATTACTGCTCAGTACATAAACTAAATGTGCCTCAAAAAGATATGCAAATAGCACAACCAACAGTGTATAAAGGTGTGCAGATGTTGAAGCAACTATGAGAATATTTTTTAGGTTTTGGCTGTTTAAATGAACTGATAAATTATTTATTAGTTAACTTCCTAGTAGTTGTACTTTGGTATAATTAACACATCACAGCTGGCTATAAAAAACAAAACAAAACATGAATAGTCAAAACTGCATGTGTTTAGAATGGACAATCTGATACAACGTTGCAAAAAACGATGTTCTAACTGCAGCATGTTTTTTATTACTAGATAGCTTTTTCCTTATTTATATGAACAGATGAAGTGTGTGACAAATGGAGAATATTTTTTTCGGTATTACTCAAGGAGTTTGAGGGTTGGCAAAAATATGGTAAATATGCACACATTCTGGCATATTAGAAGCTCGATCAGGTTTATTAGCAGCCACAATTTCAAACTCACTGATCATATTTTTTGTAAACTTACAATAACTCAAAGCGTAAATGCTTAGCTAGCGCACCACGGTTAGAATGTTGGTTTTATAGTAAATAAATTCCTATATAATTCTATTAAAAATGGATAGTTCTTTCCAAGCTGGAGTAGACTTTCATAGAAATATTACCACAAGAAAGTAGTTGTAGTTAGGAAAGCATGGAATGAACTTTGACATAGCTGTACAGATGTGCCTCACATGCTACACCAGGACATTGTGTTTAGAAATAATTGTCCTGTCTCTCGGTCACACTCAGCGCCCTCAAAATGCAAATGAACCAATGGCATTTAACTACAAGTTTCCAGAAATAAACTCAGTCGGACATTCTCACTGTCTGTCTCCATAGAGAAACATTGACTACAAGACTTTTGTGTTTTTCCGGGCATTATTTTGTTTTAAGGCACCAAAAAGGTTAAATTATGTAATCGAGACACGTGATACACAGTTATTCGAGAGGATAATCAACTGTTTATTTTTTTTTTCTTCCCCGTTTGCCAAACCGAAATAACATATACAACTATCTCAGTTCGATAAAGCTGTGTGGTAGACTACATCGTCAAGTCAACATGACAACTGTACATATAAAACAATGTCTACGTTTATAGACATTCTTAGACAATGGAAAAAATTGTTATGTTAAATGATGGTAAATCAATTTAAAACATTATCCTGTTATACATGAACCATGCTGGTCTTCAATTAGGTTTGTTTTTTCAAAGAAAACTGATACCAGATGAGGCTTGGTTTGATATCTGAAGATCTGTTCCTCTACTTTCAGATTATTTCACATATTTCCAGCTGGAAATTTTGTACATGGTCCTACATGGTGTAATGCCCACCTTTCTAAAGGTTTTTCCAAGTTATTAATTGTTGTTCTCTCCAAAAATCGTCAAGAACCTCGTTAGGAAATGTGTCAGCACTGACTGCTCTCATGTAAACATGCAGTAAGCTGTGATTGATTGCCTGAGTTAGCACCAGTAACTAAGGAGAGCGGGGCTTAGTGGGACTGAGCCATTGTCATTTAGAATAATGTCAGCGTGTTAACACACTGTACAATCTCAACAGAAAAGCAACTATGACAAACAGGCCGACATACTAAATTCAGAGAGTTTCTAGCTTGGCTATTAAGGCATGTAACTTTAAAAACTGTTTTTCAAGAATGTTGGGTGTTTAATCTCCAACCAAAAATACTGAACAATACGATAAAACTACCAACAAGAGATTTGTTTGTATTGATTTGTTTGTATTGTATTGTAATATGACTTAAATTAATTTTACCAATTCCATTCAGGCTGAAAGCAGAGTCAATGGCATCAGGAATGCCATTCCAGGAGTCAGCAATAAGCTTGGGAAAGCCAGGGTCCATTGCCTTGCTATTATCATCATATCTGTAAAAAAATGTGACAAGGAGAAATTAAATGCAACTTTTTTGGGAGGGCACATCAAGCATTCACTAACGTTTTCCTTGGAAACTGCTGATCAAACAGTGAGTCAACACTCCAAATGCCCATGCTGTGTAAGCACTAACAGATGTGGAGTGGTTTACAGTGTAGCTACGGTATTACCAAACACTAACCTAATCCAGATGCAGCACCAGGGTTGCTTTGAAAGGCTATTATATTAACTGTATAAGCTCAGGTGATTGGGATGTGTGTTGCATCTTATTAAATAGCTGCATAAGATATTTCCATCCTCACCTCCAGAATTTGTCTTCAGAAAATAAGTAAGTCTTCCTGTTCTTCCTGAAGTTGAAGGCAGCATCGATATGCTGAACATCCGCAGGGAGGCCAAGACTGGAAAGCCTCTTCGGATAACCTCGTTCCAGTTCATCGGCTTTGTAAATCCACATCTCATCACCTGGGATCAAAGGAGGCAGCCAAAAACAAAAATGTGATACACAGCCCTTCTTCAAGTTTTATAATAATAGCAACAATGTCTGAAAAGCAGATGGTTTTATCAGCAGGAATCAGACATTTATTAATTTTTGTTAACTAAGTTTAGTGAAATTATCAGACAGCTGTTCCCAAACAAAGTTACAGTCTTCAAGTCTAGGTAATATATTGTGTAACCCGCGTTGTATTCAAGTCACCATTTCTTGAGTCCAAGTCACACTTAAGTCTTTAGTGTTCAAGTACAACAAAGCTGAGTCACATAGGATTAGTCCAAGTCGACTTCAAATTAAGTCGCTAGGTCCTACAGGCCAAGTCTGAGACCAAGTCCCAAAAATAATCTTCCAGCTCAAGTGAAGTCATTATTTGAGAGCAAGTCAAAAATAAGAAAGCAGGGCATAGGTTTTAAGACTAGAATAACGGCAGCCATATCTGGTTTACTTTGTTTTTTTTTAAATGTACTCAATGCCCCAATGCTATCAACAAGCTAACAAAGTAGCGAGTGCAAAATAACAACACGTTTAAAATCAAATTGAAAGCAGCAAATAATTGACATGTCACAGGTTAACTCAGATAATTTCAGAAGCTTGTATTAAATATGTTCAGCAATCTACCCCTATATAAAAAGTTAACATTAGCATCAGCTACATGCTAATTCAAACAATCGCAGTTTCACATCTAGGAGTCTGAGTCCAAGTTCAAGTCCTAACATTGCAAGTCCAAGTACAAGTGTAAGTCATCGGAGTGACTCGAGTCAGGGATGGATTACTCAAGTCCTGGACTTGAGTACTCCATCCCTGTTGTAACTCTTCAATTTTCTGATATTTTCATATTGATTTAATGCTGAGAATGTTTCAAAAACCACTAATGACTATGGTGGAATATTTTAAGTGCACACCACAAACAAGTGCTCAGCCAACATTCCTGCAACTCCTTGGCTTCAGAATTGGCTGATCAAGTGGTAAAATAGTGGTAAAGTAGTTAACACACCATGAAGTATATCATAGAGAAAAAGATGTGCTGTATGGGATCAAAGACTGATACACAGTAGGATCCAGATATTTTTTCTAAAGTTTTATTTTATTCTCCAGCAAACCTGAGAAGAAGACTGTTTTCTCCTCCATTGGGATTTCATAGGCAGCATCTATCTTCGCAGGCAGGTCAGACCAATAGGTGGCCACTAGCATAGGGCCAGTGGGTTTGCTCCTGAAGTTGACTGACCTGAAGAGAAACCTGGCATAAAGAAAACGAGGTGGTGAGTTATAGTGCAACAGACAAGCTGGGGAAAGAAACTAGCCTGATAGGAAAACCGACACAGAGAGGGGCTGGTCAGAAGGTGGGGGAAGAGCATGTGCACATTTGAGTTCTGCAGCTTAGTGCAAGTGCTTCACAGGGCCAGCCAGCCACAATGGCCTGATTCATGAGCATCTGGTTCACATTAGAACTGAGGCTGCAGACGCCAGCAGAACAAGACCCATCTTGCCTGGATTTCCAATATGAAGCTGCAAAACAACAGCAGCAGCTCCCCGAACTCTTTTCCACTGACCTATTTTTTAGGTAGAAAAAAAAGTTACCACTAGCAAAAATTTGGTTGATGATTTTGAAATGAAGATGTAAATAGCAGATTAAATGCTAACAAAGAGGTATATCTACACTATTTTGAATTAGTTTTAGTTTGGCACAATACACGCCGAAATATGAGATGTTTTTTTAAATAGAATTTTATATAACATTACAATTTTATAAAACATTACTTTTTATATTTGTTATATAAATATTTTATATATGTTTTATATATATATATATATATATATATATATATATATATATATATATATATATATATATTTGTATTTAAAGCATTATAGAACTCTGGAGTGAAAACAATTACCTGCTGTTCAAGGACACAACTTTTAATTCTGTGATCATCTATATTCTGCCAGCAGGTTTACATCGAACATATATGCTTTACTCAACTTTTTTTTTCTTTCTTTTTTGCTGTGATGAAGTGCACAGATCCTGCAATGGACTCAGATCATTCTCAAATCACAAAATTTTTATTTGAAACACATTATTTAAGCATTTTTATGGCAACTAGATTTTCTTGTGATTGAGCAGCCTACCATTTTTTTTTCTAAAAGTAACAGTATGGGGATGATAATGTAATTCTCTTTGCACATTGCCCCAAAGTGGGTAAGCTAACATTTATTTGAGTTAATCGGAAAGTAGTTTAGACTTTTAGCAGGGGCCTCTCCTAGTATTTAGCATGTCGAGGTGAGTGAATCTTCATCCGTGCCGCGAAAATGTCTGTGCGTGACAGAGTAAAGTTATTATCAGATCACTGTTGCCACATTTAAGTAGTGCATTAATTCCTTAACAACAGTGCATATGTATGGTATACTGTATATGCCATGGAATTATGCTATGCAATGAAATTGATAGAGCTTTGCTAACCACATGATCAGATTACATATATGATAGTATGGTTTAGGGATGGGTATCGTTAAGGATGTATCAATACTACCACTCTTAACGATACTCCTTATCGATCCGGTACTTTATCGGTATCCTTATCGAAAACTGTGCATCTCTCTATTTGTATTTGGTGTATTTTAGCAAAGTGTTTGGTCAAAGTACTCGTGTTCTGGCCTTTGCAAGCAAAGCTTTTATTGCATTTGTGACAGCATGCATTGTCGGCTTCTATTTATGTAAAACGAAGCCAAAGCTTGGATTGTTTCGTTCACTCTGCCATCGTGTCTTTGTAACTACTGGTGCGTGGAGCTTCTCGTGAGAGCACAGCAGTCGCTCCTCCCATCTTCAGTTCCTGCGGTGTCTGTTTGTTACGGGGGAGCGGCTTGCCAATACAGTGTTTGTCTTGTGTTTATATCTCCCGCAAAAGATGAATACAACCTTGATTATACAGTTAAGAGGACCGATAAGGCTGAAGCTTATCGGTCCGGGTGGACCGTCAGAATCAGCCCCGGGAATAATTTAATACCAGGTTTAGGTACCCATCCCTAGTATGGTATGTGTATAAAGAATCTGCCCTAGGGTTATCTAAAGCAGCGTTATTTCTTGCATCCCTTATGATGCATTCACACCGCCTCAAACGTCAGTGTCAAGTGCGGCAAGATTACATGTAAAGTCTATGATTGAGTCCGTCAGAGGTCTGTTAAAGTCTCTGCGGAGCTTTGTGTATGTTTACTGCTTCAAATGTTTCACATTTTTATTTTTCCTGCATTTCCAGCGGCAAAGCTGTAAAAGCAATCAACGCAGAAATTCAGCTAGCCGAATTTTTGACACACTTGATCCAGTGTGGCAACCAATCAGAGCGACTGACTGTAGTGACGGGGCCCGACATCAACGTTGTCTATCCAACCATGATCCACTAGCTTTTAAAACATAGACCATAGTAAGGACCAACCCACGCATTTTGCAAGCTGCAGCTTAAAATGTATATATGCATCAAACTAGATGCATTGTGAGCATTGTTTGACGCTGACAAATTGTACCGTATGAACGCATCATAAGGAACAAGGCAGGAATACGTTAGTGTGATTGGGGTATAAGGACTATAACAAAAGGAAACTCTTTGGTGCAATTTTTTTTTTTTTTACTTCAATAGGTAAATATGTTAAACAATGACCAATGGATGCAACAGTAATTTTAGAAGCAATAACTTTGTATTTTACAGGCTGAGAATAATCCTATGAGAGCTTTGGGTAAAACTTACAGTTCTCAAATACAATAGAGCACTGTATCATCATCACTGTAGTAAGTGTAGAGCACAGTCTTTTAATAGTCAGTAATGTTCTTTTGTTTTGTTTCTCTTTTGGAAAAGCAACATTTTCTTCTGTTTTTTTGGCATTGTTTTCCAGTTCTTGTAAAGTGCTTTTTTAAATCTGTCTATCAGAAAACAACTATTAGTGGTATTAATATATCAAACAGCATGGACATTTCAAATTTTTCATCCTGAGAGTATTCATAGATGTGCTTCCACCCAAAAGCATGAGCAAATGTTATTGTCAGAGTGTCTAATCAGTAGGTTATTCAAACAGTTTCTATGCAACAGACTCTAGAATGGTGTTTTCCTTAAGCCTCTAGACAGACAGACAGACACAGTTTTATGCTGAGCTCAGGGAGTGCTAGGAGTATTACTCACTGCAACATGTTAAGATTAGTGGGACATCATACACATGCTGATTCAGCAAAACAACAGGCTCCAGTTTTACAATGGAAAAGTTAACACAACTGTATTACTACAAGCATTGCATTATCTTTTTTTAAAAGCTATAGAATTTTGCTTGAACCCAGGCTCTGCAATATAAAACACTAATATAACTTCCAGGCAACTCTTTAGATGAGACTAGCTTGAGACAATTTACCAGTGAATGCTAAACGTTTTCACCCGCTCACTCTTTAAGTACATGGTCACATTTCAACACAATAACAACATTTATATAAAACATATGGCTTAAAGACCCACTCTGCAACTTTTACATGTTAAAAACATGTGTTTTTGAACATTTTAGCATACACCACCATTAATCACGTTCGTTTTGTGAGCTTTATCTGCCTGAGAAGGTTCTGCTCCGGCTAACTTCCCAGAAGTACTGACTGAAATCTGCTTTACGGCAGTACATCACATGCTCCGAAACAGATATAAGCAAACCCGCGATTTTGAGACTTGATGCCTTGGCAGTTTAATCAAAGAAGACACTATCAGAAAAAAAGGAAAAAGGAGAGAAAGTCATAAAGCAAGACACAAAACAAGAGTCAACACTGGTCCGGCTTTTCCTCTCTGGAGAGCTCTAACACCTCATTCACACTGGGTTTCTGTAAAGCTGTTGCACAGACGAAAAAAACATTTTGTCCAATCAGATCATTCATACCGGCAGTGGTGTGGGCACAGTAGCCAGTGTGAATGAGGCATTAGCGACACAATGGGATGTAATACAGATGCTGAGTCACCTTTGTTGCTACTGCATTGGTAAGAACTAAATGCTTGTTCCTGGTTTATTGTGTTTGGTCAGGCATAATGATGTAATACAATGCCAAAAATACTGTTTGACAGTTTACCAACTCACATGCCACTAGTTTGATACGTTTTGTTGTTTTGGCAAGTGAGCCTGAAAAACCGCAGACTGGCCTATTCAGATATGCTCCATAGAGATTTGGTTTTACGACAAAACCATTAGGGTTCAAGCCTTGAGAGGATGACAGAGGGCAAATATCCACAAATTTACAGAGTGCATCTTTAAATAGAAAAAAACAACAACAAAAAAAACACCTTGGAATGCCATTTGGGGGATTCAACAAAACAAAACGTGTCCTGGTGTGACCAAATGTGAAGGAAGAAAGTATGCTCTCAAATACTGTAAAACCTGTCTTCTTCCTTCAGCTCTCTAAAGCTTTGAAGGGATTTAGGTTTAAGGTCAGCTTGATTTGAAACAACTGAGCCAAAGTTTCATGGTCTGAAGAACACTCTTTGAGCTTTTGTGCTGCTCTGGTGCTCGCTTTAAATGTCCGGGTAATACCCACAGTGAACTGAAAAGTTTTTTTGCAATAAAGCAGTATGTGTGAGCAAGACTGTGCTTTGTTTCTTTCGCTTTCTAACCCAAGGGTTTCAAGGGGAAATTAAGCTAACCGAATCAACTGGGTTTTTAATTAGTTACACAAACGTTGGCAGATCTATTTATAGAAATGAAAATACAGAGGTTGACATCATTATAACGTCAACAGTCTCTGCATTTCCTAGAAATTCTTATTAAATTCAGATGGATGCAAAAAACTTCAGAGTTTACCTTTGAATAGAGTTTACCTTTTAGCAGAAAAATGGAAAGATATATAGAAATTGGGCCAAACCATGGCACTTCATGAACTTGTATACAGATGCTCTGCTTGATGAGCTTGATAAAGCATTGGATTCACTGGCACAGGTGGAGGACAGGATTGTAGACTGTGCTGATAGCTAAGTATAATTGTGTGCATGCATGGCTGTATGTCTCTGTGTTGCCCTTCGATGATCGCCTGATCACCTGACCATTGCCGGAGAAAGGCACCAGCCCCCCCTTTATTATCTGTAGAAAAGCAAGTTGGTAATATGATTTCTATTTTATTCATCTTACTCCAGAAGATGCTTAAAGTTGGAGTACTTACAGGAAAGAAACACAGAGACCATTAAAGCCAACAATAAGTGTTTTTCGACAACCAAAGTGAAAACCACTAAATTTGTGCTGTAATATTTGTAGAGCACTGCATGCTTTGTTGTTTAAAGTTCCTGAAAAAATATTTTGTTTTACTCTATTCCTCTGAAATCTTTAGCACCACTGGATTCCTTTAAAGCCTGAATCACAATGTGGTCTGGATACAGCCCAGTTCGCCGCTGTATGGCGCTGTAATAATCTAGCTCCATCATACATAAGAGACCTGATTGTTCCATATGTTCCTAACAGAGCTCTTCGCTCTCAGTCTGCATGTTTACTGGTAGTCCCTAGGATTTCTAAAAGTAGAATGGGTGGCAGATCTTTCAGCTATCCCCTCCTATGGAACAGGCTCCCAGGGTTGGTTCGTGAAGCAGACAATTTGTAAATCTTTAAAACTAGGCTTAAAACTTTCCTCTTTGACAAAGCTTACAGTTAGAGATATGTTAATAGGCAGTTAGAGACAGGTTAGACATGTAGCTAGGAAGAGATAGGTTAATGTTAGTAGCCAGGTAGAGTGTCAAAAGCTAGGAAGGGATATGAAGAGGTAGAGTAGCTAGGTAGAGATAGATTGATGTAAGCCAGGTAGAAAGTGCTAGTAGCTAGGTCTCCTAGTAGCTAGGAGACAGGATAATGTTGTAGTAGCTATGCTGCTTTAGGTTAGGCTGTTGGAGGACATTATTAGGGTCTTTTCCTACTTTCTCTCCTACTTCTCCCCAACTGCATGATGTGCTGTCAGTTCAAGCGCTAACCTGCTTTCTCTAAGTCTCTTCCTATAGTAGGTGCTCCAGACCCGCCCTGCTTGACAACCCTGACTAAGATGGCATTGCAGTGACGGAGAGTTCTCCACGTCCTGCAACAAACTTCTGCATCAGTTCTGTTGCTCTTTCTGTGTCTCTGTTCTGTGTCTCTGTTCTGTATTCTCCAAAACCACAGCCGGTCTCGGCAGATGACCGCTTGTGCTGAGCCTGGTTGTCCGGAGGTTTCTTCCTGTTAAAAGGGAGTTTTTCTTTTCTACTGTCGGTTCGTGCTTGCTCAGTGTGAGGGATTGCTGGGAATTACACAACGCAATATTCTGTGGTTCTCTAATTTCTACATTAAACATTGTATTGTAATAACTCGTCTTGTAAAGTGCCTTGAGATGACATCTGTTGTGAAACGGCGCTATATAAATAAACTGAATTGAATTATGGACTGACATTTACATTCAATGTCTACTACTAAAATGGTTTTTGATTAAGTAAGGCTTCTTCTTCATTTTTTGTTGGTTTTCTTTTTTTCTCAATATGTACATTACAAATTCGAGAGCCCTCTAAATACATATTATATTTTAAACTATTACCTGTCTTTGAAGAAAAATGTCTCTCCTCTGATTTGTGCAACAGCATCAAAGATAACTGGATCTTTACAAAGGTCCATTGGAGTGACAGGGCCCTGGGTTGGAGGCAAAGGCTTGTCGGTTGGCACACCTGTTGTTGGAAACATCAGGAAGTTTTACTCTTATTCTATTCTGCTTGTTCCTTAGGTAAGAAAAGCATGCTTTTTGTGAACTGATAAGACAGTTCTTCTCACCATAGAGCTCTTGAATGCCTTGGATGTCATCATGAGAAAGTCTGAAGTCTTTAGTAAAAGTATAGACAGGAGCCATCAAGGCTCCTGGATCCTGAGAATGCTCCAAACCAAGGGCATGACCGAACTCATGGGCCGCCACCAGGAACAAGCTGTAGCCTGAAAACAAGTCAGATTAATAACAACCTGATTCATTTTTTTTTATTTGATTTCAAAGTAAATGAAGCAAATTTATGACTGGAATTCCATTACAGAGGTCTACATTTATCAGGGTTTTTCCTGCGTTCAAATTTGCGTGCCGGCCGCCTCCAGCTAATTTTGTGCCGCCTCAGCCTGATATCGCTCTGCCCCCAACTATATAGAACTTATTTTTACTGCAGTTGCAGAGTTGTGCCACCACGGGGGTGCTGTATCAGCCGCGGTGTGCCGGGGGAAGCACAAAAAAAGATGATAAAAGGTAATTTTTCTAAATAAAGTACTGAAGATTACAAATGCGATCATATTTATGGATCTAAACAGATTATAGAGATAATATAGAGAGCTTTCCTCCCATCTAATTCACTGGAAAACAGAAAGAGAAAATGCATTTATTAAATGTGAAGAGTAGTTAAACAAATGTGTATTTCAACAATAAATACTCCTCTCTGCCACCGTCATGTTTTCTTTCTGCGCAGATACTACTTTTAAGATGTATACAGACTCTTTTCTGCTCCAAAAACATTCTGCAATGTTACAGGTACCGTTTCAAGATGGAAAAAATACATAATCTAAATGTTATGGGTCTGGTGGAAGTTTTTTTTTTTTTTTTTAAATGGATGGATGAAAAATATTAATATAATATTTTTGGTTGACTCCCGCCTTCCATTGTGGAGAGAGCATGTCTGAAAATCTCTCCATCTTTGCGCTGAATGCAGATTATTCTCACTATCTCAGCATCCAGCGCTCCCAGACAGAGATTTGATATGTCCACATGAAACAGCAGATTAGCTGCAGGAACCCGTTATTGCAGGACTCTGATCTGTAAATTAAGTAGAAGTTTCTCTGCACAGAACGGGCAACAACAGCAGAGGTTACCAAGGTAACACATTTTATTGTTACGCATATTCTTCTGGGGCGGATTTGTATAAATTTGCCATTCTTCTGCTATATGTGGATTTTTAATGTCTGCCATTTGAGAAACAAAACACGTAATCCTTTGACTTTCAACTGTTGATGGTCAGGATGAATGGTCAGGATGGTACCACCTCTGCCTCAATTTGAGCCAGGAAAAACCCTGTTTATGCAGTGTGTTCTTTTGGTGTACCTTTTGGAAGTAAACTTGAGCGCAGATGTGAAAATAAAACAATTCTTGCTATGTGGTCTTTACCCTTGTTCATTTTTCAAAAATACATCAACAATAGTCTGTACATTTTACAGCTAGCGCACCTTGGTCAGGACAGAAACCCCATTTCCGGTCATCATCATAATTCTTAGTGGTAGCGCACCACATCTTCCCATCACTGCGTCCAGAGGAAGTGCAAGAATCATAGCTGTCTCCAAGAAAGGTGAAAGGAAAGACGCAAGGGCTTCCCTCTGCATTTCCTCCCACTGTTGACATTGCTGAAAACCACAGAAAATAATTTTAGAGGTTTGTGTGTAGTGAAATGTAGACTCTAATAAACTGATTCAAATGCCATGTATTTCAAGCAAAGTTGGGTTTTTGGAGCGGAAAGTGAAACAAGTGTACATGAAGTAAAAGTCATTTGTTCCTCACTAGGAACAGGATCAAAAAACATGACCAATATATATATATATATATATATATATATATAATATATATATATATATATATATATATATACACACAGACGTGGACAAAATTGTTGGTTCCCCCTTATTAAATAAAAGAAAAACTCATAATGGTCACAGAAATAACTTTAATCTGACAAAAGTAATAATAAATAAAAATTATATAAATGTTGACCAATGAAAGTCAGACATTGCTTTTCATCCATGCTTCAACAGAATTATTTAAAAAATAAATGCATGAAACAGGCCTGGACAAAAATGATGGTACCCCTAGAAAAGAATGAAAATAATGTGACCAAAGGGACATGTTAATCCAAGGTATGTCCACTAATCAGCATCCTAGGTGTCTACAATCCTGTAATCACTCAGTGGGCCTATATATAGGACTCCAGGTAGTCACTGTGTTGTTTGGTGACGTGGTGTGTACCACACTCAATATAAACCAGAGGAAGCAAAGGAAAGAGTTGTCTCAGGAGATGAGAAAGAAAATCATAGACAAGCATGTTAACTGTAAAGGCTATAAGACCATCTCCAAGCAGCTAGATGTTTCTGTGACTACAGCTGCACATGTCATTCAGTAATGTACGATCCATGGGACTGTAGCCAACCTCCCTGGACGTGGCTGCAGGAGGAAAATTGATGACAGATCAAAGAGACGGATAATCCAAATGGTAACAAAAGAGCCTAGAAAGACTTCAAAATAGATCCAAGCTGAACTTTATGCTCAAGGAACATCAGTGTCAGATCGGAACATCCTTCGCTGTTTGAGCCAGAGGACAAATCATTAAAAAAAACAGACTGGAGTATGCCAAACTACATGCTGACGAGCCACAAAGCTTCTGGGAGAATGTCCTGTGGACAGATGAGACAAAATTTTAACTTTTTGCCAAGGCACATCAGCTCTATGTTCACAGACGGAAAAATGAAGCATATCTAGAAAAGAACACGGTCCCTACTGTGAAACATGGGGGAGGCTCGGTTATGTTCTGGGGCTGATTTGCTGCATCTGACACAGGGTGTCTTGAATCTGTGCAGGGTACAATGAAATCTCAAGACTATCAGGGGATTCTAGAGAGAAATGTGCTGGCCAGTGTCAGAAAGCATGGTCTCAGTCGCAGGTCACGGGTCTTACAACAGGAAAATGACCCAAAACACACAGCTAAAAACACCCAAGAAGGGCTAAGAGGAAAACACTGGCCTTCTATGAGCCCTGATCTCAATCCTATTGAGCATCTTTGGAAGGAGCTGAAACGTGCTGTCTGGAAAAGGCGCCCTTCAAACCGGAAACAACTAGAACAGTTTGCTCATGAGGAGTGGGCCAAAATACCTGCTGAGAGGTGCAGAAGTCTCATTGACAGTTACAGGAATCATTTGATTGCAGTGATTGCCTCAAAAGGTTGTGCAACCAAATATTAAGTTGTGGGTACCATCATTTTTGTCCAGGCCTGTTTCATGCATTTATTTTTTAAATAATTCCGTTGAAGCATGGATGAAAAGCAATGTCTGACTTTCATTGGTCAACATTTATATAATTTTTATTTATTATTACTTTTGTCAGATTAAAGTTATTTCTGTGACCATTATGAGTTTTTCATTGATTTAATGATGGGTACCAACAATTTTGTCCACGTCTGTATATATATACATATATATATATATATATATATATATATATATATATATATATATATATACATATTTTTTAAATGATTTTTTTTTTTTTTTTTTGAGGGATCATTTTCAGTTTGACGTCACTGTTTGATATTATTTTTAGCCGTCTCTAACCTCTTACCTACATCTCTATCTAAAACCACGTTTTACTGACTGAATGGAAAGCATTGCAATGCACAATAACATTGTTTAACTGTAATTAAACTAACACAAACAAGGCTGTGAAGGCCCTGCTGAAGAATTCCTGTGGTGCAATAATGAAAATAGGTTACACAATGCCCATAAAGACAAACACACATATGTGGAGTATGTCTACTGAAAAAAACACAAACTGGGGACATGAAAAGAGTATGCAAATATATGTAATTGTCACTACACCATAAAAAGCCTTATAACAATTTAGATTACCCAAATTGTTGGGGTGAAGTATAATGTGCATATCAGGAAGCAGATGAAAATGCATACCAGTTTCTGGGCAGAAGCCATAGGACTTGTCACGGTCATAGTCCTCAGTGGTAGCACACCAGCGGTATCCATCATCTCTGCCCTGAGTAGTGCAGCTATCGTAGCTTTCCCCCTGAAAGTTGAAGGGGAATTTACAAGGTGCGCCATCTCCATTACCACCAAGGGTGAAAAGTACTGAAAAAAAGAAAAAAAAACAAGTACATTTAGGCTTTGTGAATGTCATAAAGACATATACACACAGTAAACTTTTATGACTACGGGATTGAAATGTCAGGATAAATATGCAATGGGAAATGATGTAAGACATATTACCCAGAGAAAAGACAAAATACACATAAACATTTTCAACATCAATATTAGGAAGAACTGAACAGCTCTGGTATAAACATGTTTACATCATCTAAAACAGCTTAGTACACATGTACTTTGGTAGTTGGTTGGACCAGATATGAATCAATGTTTATACCATGAACACCAGCGATAAGCAAAGTGGTAAAGCATAGTGTTTTAAAGTGGGGCAGAAACTTGGAAAAGAAATCGTCCATGTTTCACTCCAGAGGAAGGAAATAACATTCTTTCCTGGAATACACTTCAACCTACTTTCTTCCTGTCCAAAACCACAGAAGACTTTTAAGAGTATAAATAATTATATTAATATTGTTTTAAAGTTTGAGATGCAATTAGAATACACCATCAGTTTTGCTAAGATAAAGAGGTCACAGAAAAATGATTCTTCAGATAATTTAAGGTTAGATGACATGGATATCATTATTCAAGGTAAAACTAACTTGGCTACCTATGGCTCACTAGGTAGAGTGGTTGGCTTGTAAACCAAGGGTCATAGGTTTGATTCCAGCTTCCACATGTCAATGTGCTGCTGGGCAAGCCACTTAACCCCAAGTTGCCTGCTGATATGCATATTGATGAATATGTGTGTGTGCATAAGGGAATGGGTGAACGTAGTTCTATTTTTTAATTTTATTAAACCTTTATTTAACAAGGAAAGACCCATTGAGATTAAAAACCCTCTTTTTCAAGGGAGTCCTGACCAAGAGGCAGCAAGGGTGTTACAAATTTCATACAATTACAGACACATTATGAAAAACAGTTACAATGTAAAAGGGTCTATTCAAGTGCTCTCAATCTGGACTTAAAAGCAATTCAATGAAATAAGTTAAGTTATTTTCCAGTCTTTTTGCAGCATGTTCCATGTAATAGGAGCAGAGTGAATAAAAGCCCTTTTTCCTATTTCTGTGTGGGCAAATTGAATTTTTATTATTATTATTTATTTAATAATTCATGTACTGAGTGACATGTAAACTGGGATTCGGCTCTCGACAGGGGGCAAGCCATTAGTTGGATTTCTCCAAAAATTTCAATTTAGATGTGCATGTAAACGTACTGTGATCCCAGTGTAAAGTGCTTTGAGTATTCAGTTTGACTGGAAATGAAAATAGAAACTAGAAAAGTGCTAAATAAGTTTAGTCCAATGCTTGGAGACCTTATAAGATTTCAAAATTTGAGCAGTATCTGAAAAGCTTACACTCGTGGGGGCAGAAGCCATATTTGCCATCTTCATCAAAGTTGTAGGTAGTGGAGCACCACAGGAATCCATCATCTCGACCCTGAGATGTACAGCTGTCGTATTCGGTGCCCATGAACAGGAACGGGAATTTACAGAACTCTCCATCAGCATTGCCAAACTTCACCTTCACCACTGTAGAAAAAGAAAGATATCTTGTTGAAGATGCATTAACTCAAGAAGCCTCTTCACATAACATCAGCTATCTGCAAAGCAATAAAAATAAAAGACTGGTAATATTTTACAAATCTTAAACTAGGCTACTATTTACACGTAGCAAATGCAAAACTCTGCAAAAAGCGGTCCTAAAATGGTTTAATGCTTTAAAAGTTTTAATAAAAGGAGCTGACAAAAATATTAAACAGCTTCGTAAAAGGTGACTACAATAAACTGCTAAAAAAGAAACATTTAAAATATTACTTTTTTTTTTTAATCAAGAGATCCAAACTAAATTAATTTATGAATTAATACAACCTGAAGGAAATCTATCTGGGTCACTGAGTGTAATTCCAAAAGTTGATTTCTTCTAATCCTCTTCCAGACAGATTCACTTGCATATTTCAAGTGCCAGTAGACTCAAAGATTAAATAAAAAAAAGTAGCTGAAAGCTACCTTACTGACTAAAAAGATCACCCAATAACATAAATGAAATGTACAGTAGTACCTTTGCAATATAATTATTTCTTTTTCATTTTTAATTGCTGATGGAGAAATTCACTAACTGTGAGTAACTGAGCAAATCTACAGCAATATTTCTTTTCCACTCTAGAAGCCAGCCTAGTTTTCTGTTAACATGTTTTTACATCTGGTCTTTTTACTGCAAGTGCCACAGCTACGTCATTATACAAAGACAAACATCAACCCCCAGGGTGGCTGAAAATTCCCACCGTTTTGTTTCAGTCACAACAGTTTACATTCCTCTACAGCTCATATTTTACATTAGGTCTAAACGTTATAACAATACTATTTAGTCTGTTGTTTAAACAACATTAAATTCAGTCAGTTCTTTAAATACATGACTAAAATCAGCTCGGAGAAAAAGAAATACAAACCTTTGCTTTCAGCTGTTAGTGAAGAGTTTGTGTGATCTGACTTGTTTTTCAGATTTCAGTCTAACTTCTGTGAAATAAATCAGAAGTTATGACTGAAGAACACATTGTATTCCATACTGGAAGACTGTCTCCTCTCAATCTACATTGTATGTGTTTTTGTTTTGTGTACAAAATGAGGCATAAAAAATAAAATTACAAATTATTGTAGGGGTTTGACAGGAAATTTCTTGAAATTCTTGAAAGGCCCTTTGAGTGTTGAAAATCACACAATTTCCTTTCAAAAATTGATCTTTCATCTCTCTCTCCACTACAGACTTGGGAGACATGGTGCTAGTTCTAACAGGCACTTCTAGTTTCAAATTTTCACAACATTAGGAGTTACTTCACCTAGCTTTTAAATCATAAATGCTATAAAAAACATACAAGCAAAAAACAAAACAAACAACATCTGTTATTTGTATATTGGTCTAAATTTGTGTATTTCATCACTTTATTTAACCTATTTTTGCAATGGGGAGTTCTCTTGTCCTTAAATCAGTCTATAGGAAGCAGAATTGCTTCTACTGCAAGAAGATAATCTCATAATTTACGGAAACAGCCCAATTTGGGACCCTGCAGTGGAAATACACACAAAACTGAGTCACAGTTTAATAAAAGATCCCAGAGCATAAATTTTTGTATTACAAAATCATAACACCCCCTTAATGTTATATATAACAACTGAGGATCCTTTAAAATACATTCAGAATTTTATTAAAGTAGATATGCTTAGACCACTTGGTACCTTTAACAGTAAAAATAATAATAATAATAATAATAATAATAATAATAATAATAATAATAATAATACAAATCTTTTTATTGTGTATTCCATTGAATGACTGCTTTACTACCTTGTCCCTCTCCTAAGGTCCACTGTTCATCATCATCAAAGTGGGAATCTCCCCCAATTCCTGGTCCCGGAGCAAAGGCATGAGCCAAGAGGCCATCTTTGCCATCAAAAGGATAACCATCTCCATGCTCTGTTGACAAAACATCCAAACAAAGTTTATACAATTAAAAAATAACTAATTATTCTTACAAACATATTATCATCATAGTCCTCAAAACAATAATTTGATGTCCTCTGAGGCAGCTTTTGTTTGTGTTTCATAGTAATTACTAGTTTCTTTCTCAAAGTGGTTGGCTGTGACCAGACAGACTGATATTACAACACTGTAAGTAAAAATCAAGTGCTTATTTTAGCTGGCATGATTGGAATGACCTGTGCAAACACCACATTTCCCACTGTTTTATAATGTGCTCCTTAAATATGGGATAGCTGGGTGCCGAGTCACCATAAAAACGTTAAGAGTTGTTGGTCCTTTGCAAACAACCTGAACTTGGGCTCAATTGTTTTTTATTTTTATTTTTTGGACAGGGAACTGTTTAAACAGCTATCATGAAGGAATACAAAAATAAATACTGTATATTAGGCATATCAAACACTATTGACTTTCATGCAAAATTTACCATTGCGGCCAAAATTGACCATGATATCAGCTTCTCCATCCATAATGCGAGTGAAAGAAAGTGGCGTGACATCACTCCATACTTTAAAGGCTCTGTAGAAGGCGTCATTTATGACTTCCTCATCTAGGTCAGGAGAGTATCCCAGGATTCTACAAAGAAATGAAATCATACTAATCTAAAATGAGTTTACAACTACAGACATACTCCTTAAAAGATAAAAAAAAATATCCTGTCAAGTGTCATGTAGCTCTCCTCTCTTCTCAAAATAATGGAACAAAGTGCTGGACAGTATGAGTCATCTTTGAAAGCATTTCCAGAAACTCCCCAAATTCTGCAACAAACCCAAAATCTACTGGAAATGTCTACTCTGTGCTTTTGCTTAGAACATTGCAAGACCTAAAACAAGATCATGAAGGTGGAAGATCATAAAGAGCTTGACACATAATGTGTAGGAATGCTGGTTATATGAAAAGCACAAAATGCAAGCAAATAAGACTGGGAAGGGGGCGGGGAAGAATGGAGGGTTAGGGATTTTTTTTTTTTTTTGGGTGTGTGTCAGTTGGGAGCAAGTACCATGTTAAATCTGATGCTTTGATTTATCTGGAACGTTTTGGTGAGATTGAGACAAGTAAATCATATACATTATCAATGACAACATATTAGCCAAATGGACAAATAACAAGGACATTGATATTCAAATATTAGACAAATTCACAGTTGTAAAGTAACCCTCTTTCAGGAACATAACTTGAATAAAGCACGACCACTAAACAAGTAAGTGCCTTTATGTCTGACCTGTAGGTAATTTCTTTCTTCTGCCATTTGGGTCTCCTGTGGAAAAAGTTGTAATTGGCAACATCCGGGACACCACAGCGGGGTTTTTTCATGATCTCCACCGTTTTGGCATCTATTTCTCCAGTTTCTTGCAAGGCGAAGAACTTCTGCATTTTCTTCAACGTGTCTTTGAGCACCATAAGGTTGCATCTGTCTTGTGGGCATCCATAAAACTTATTCAGATAGTGCTACAGGAGATGTGCAAGATTAGAAAAAAATAAAAATCAAACCCTCCTCCGATGTAATTATATAATTTAAATAACAATAGCTGCTTATTCTAAGTACCACATGTCTTTGCCAATGGAATCAAAGCATATTTCACTAGCTTTTGAATGCATAATTAGTCAAATTAAATAAAATAACAAACTCACCAGAGCAACTTCTTTGTCTGTTCTCGGGGAATCGTCTCCAGGAAACCTGATTATAGGAGATGGGCGAGAGTTTGTAGCTTGAAAAGCGATAAAGTGAAGCAAAAACACTTTTATGATAACCCGGCGACACGTTAATGTCGTCGGAAAACCCATTGTTGCAGGACAGGGCTCTCTTGGGTTGCTTTAAATGTTGCTTCGAAGTGGTTGCTGCTTTCAGTCCGTCAGCTTCTGGTGCCTTTGCTCATTTGCTCTTCAGCAGATTTTTTCCCCCCTTTAGCTCTGCGGCTGTATAAATTTTCAAAGTTGTGCTTGTTCATGCACTTTTTTTTTTCTCCGACGCTTTCTGCGCAGTCTCCAGGCTGAGTTGGAGCGGGGGAGTGAAACTGTGTATCGCTCAATAGTTTTCTAAGAAGAAGAAGACAAAAAGTAATGCATGGATGGAAAGGTTTAATTTCAGACAATGGAAAAGGGGTTAATGCAATCTGCCTTCAAAAATGTGAACCACTGACTAAACAGTTTTACAGTGATTAAACACAGCCCGGATGGAAACGATTTATTTCCCCATGGCAGAGTTACAGCTATATGTGGTGATAACCTGGCTTAGCAACTATTTCAACAGTTTTTTTTTTCAGTCTGACCCCATAAATCAAAGCTTTTACACTTGTGTGTCTCCTTCTAAAGTTACTGTCGCAAAACAGTTTGTGTTTTGAACTGCCAAAATTGGCTTGTGCCAAGATCCTGCACATCTGTTAATTCCAGCATCTCATCCCCTCCCTCTCGAAGATTTTTCAATATTTTCACACCATCTGGGAAAGTATATATATATATATATATATATATATTCAGAGGCTTTTGATTTTACCAACAGATGCTTTGGATCATGAGATAGGTTGGGTTAATTTCTTCAGAATGAATTATTAGATGGCACAAACACTATCTGGAGAGTTTTAAAGTGAAACAGTAAGGTCCTTGTTCCATTCCTAAAAAGAAAAATGTGCTGCTGTCCAGTTAAAAAGAGGTTACGGTGAGGCTTTTAACATAGGGCTCTGCAAAAATAATTTGTTTATGAGAAGATTTAGATGCAAAACCTGTGTGAATGGTAGAATGCAAACTTTCCCAGAATAACTGTTTTTTAACAAAGACCAGAGGGAGTGATTTGATTTCCAGATTTGGACATAATTGGTATATTGTCAATGCAAGTACAGAAAAACAGCAACATTCTGCTGCAGACTAATCTTAGAAATAGTGGTATGTTGACATCTGCTGGCTCAATGTAAAAAAATGCTTTAAACTTGAGAATGTTCATGCAACAGTGTAACTATTAAAAACTGAAATACATACAATCAATTACCCAAACTTAACTGTTTTATTAAAAAAATACCTGTTGTCTGTGGACAAAAAAGGGGGGAAAATTGCAGCGCTATCACTGAAATAAGTTTAATCTGACAAATATTTAATTGGCTCTATAGTTGTTTATTTAATTTTTAACACATATCAGACTTTCTTTTTAAATATTGGTTCATCAGTTGTATGTATACAAAATGGCATTATCAATTAATATGTTTTTTTTTTTTTTTTTCTGTGAGTCTTGAGTGCAATTAGCTGTATTTTTTAAGTGGAAGCCCTGTTTGAAGACAAGTAATATATTTCTGATGCAGGACAGTAGGTATGTATTGCCTCAGGATGCTTTGTTTGTTTTCAGACTAATGCCCTATACAGATTTAAAATTTCCTGTTGTGTCAGATGTGGAAAAGTACCCCCATATGTAGAAGTATGTTTGGTGTTCGTTTTTTCCCCCCTTTTGATTGTACAATTTGTATTCTCTCCTTTTATGCTCCACTTTTCTTCTGATAAATCTGAAAGACATCTTCAGAAATTCTGGGGCAAATACAGTTGTTTGCATTTTTCTGACAATAGTGGAACTCTCTTGGGTCTTCTTCCATAAAGCCATACACGGTTGAAAAACTACTGGATGGTTCAATGGTGCAATAAGAAAGTAACTTAACTTGACCTTAGATCTCAGCTTCACTGGTGTCAGTTTCTCCTGTTTTTCCATCATTCTTACTGTCTGTGTCATCAGGCTGGGGCTTATTTTCCTGTTCTATCCACATCCTAGGAGCTTTGCGATTGTCCCATCAGCCTTAACCTATTAATACCATCGTCAGCAATGGTCAGAACAACACAAATCTGTTTAGTTTGTGAATTTATCTTGTAACCTTTATCTTTACAACCTTTAATGTTTGCCTTCTGTAGTGCAGCTTCAGGGTAGTCCATGCAATATTACCAAACATCCTAGTATTGTTTTGTTTATTTTCATAGGCTGATTAAAAAGTCACCTGTGATACTAATCAAGCTTCAACACTTACTTAACATGCCTATTATGCAAGAATCAACATACTGGTTGGCCTTGTAAAACAAGCAACACATTTTTGTTCTTACAATTTAATTTACTAATTCTGTTGCATATTCAATGCATGAAGGTATATATTTCACAATTGCTTTGAGCTGATTCATTTTTCATAAAAATAAAAGAAGTTAAATTTGTCAAAAGGATACCAACAGATTTAACTTGCCTGGTAATGAAGGTTTCAAATCAACAGGTTTAGTGCTCTCTGGTGTTTGTTACTGGCATAGCACCATTTTTATATTGTGGTCTGTTCATGCTATTCTCTTTGCTGAGGTTCATACTACAGCAAAGGATGATTTTTTTTTCACTAACTCTTTTTAACATCTTTCTGTGTGTGTTCTCATATTGTATTAGCCTGAACAACCAAATTAAGTCAACCTTAACAGAAATAGCCAAATGACATAATTTGTTCTTCCTTTCTTCTTAGTTTTTTTTTTCTCTCCACAAAACAAGATCTGTCAGATGGATTGCTCACAAACAGGATTTTGTGGTATATCGAGCAGAGCAATTTCCCTTCTCTTTAGCCCGAGTACGGTTAATTTTTCATAGCAGGGACTGCAGTTGGTAGTTCCTGGATGAATTTAACATCCATTTGGCAACAATATCCAGGGCCTGTCACTTTGGTGCAGAAGCTTGATTTTATGTAATGATACATGCTGCCATCTCCTCCAACTGACACACTCACAGTGATCTTTTACAGAGCTGGGGTAACAGAATGGTTGCCTATTAAATGTACATGAGGACTGCCTCTCCAAATAGAAAATGCTGTGAGATGTGAAAAGCTGAGGCACAGCAACGGTAATTGAATTCCTTTGTGCATATGAATGCAATTTTGCAGGAGAAAGTGGTAAAAAAAGATGTAAAAGATAAAACGAATACGCATGTAATTTTTTTTCTTTTTTCAATGCTGCTGTTTTTTTAAAATGTGTGTCTTTGTGTTGTTGACTGCTGGCACCTCTCCCCATTTGCATTTGTTTGTGGCTGAATAGTGGATTTAAATACAGTTATGCTGCGTTTGAATGCGTCATATTTATACATGTTACCTAAACCAATAAGCCTAATTTATACTTCTCTGTCAACAAGTTTACACTCAGACGCACACGTATTGACAGATACATTTTAATTTATTCTTCTGTGCAGTGTGCTAATGCAAGAAGAGAAAGTTGATTTACTGCCTTACTCCAGTTGAAATCGGACCTTTGAAATGCATGTATACACATTAGCTCAGCTTAAGTCAAACTGAACTGGAGTTTGAGAAAACAGATAAAGGGGATATATCATGAAAATCCCACTTTTTTAGCCCTTAAGTGAAGTGTGTTGTGCATTTAGAGTCTGTACTAATGCAAAAAGGCTTAAAGTAGTCACTCCAGGTGTTGTGGAGCTATTTTTGTATGCTGTTTGGTCATACTTTTTTAGGGCTTTCAGTTTTCTCTATTATCTATTATGTTTTTTGAACTATTATTTCACAGCACTTTTCACTGGAACTGCTAAACAAGGTAATGGACTTCTGGCTAAACATTTAGTGAATCCACCATCTTTAGTTCTCACTGCAAGTTTGTAGGCCTAGTTCAGGAATGCTGAAGGTAGAAGTGGAACAGTTAAAATGCTCGGCTAATGGATTATCAAACCCCAGGATTTTTTAGGCTGTTATCCAGTCCCAGAACCTCTGCGAATGGCCTGGTTAAGTTTTATTTTTCATGGTAGCTTACCCGCATTTTTGGGGAAAGTATTTTTCTTATGTGGGATGGATGAGAGCTTTAGTAACCTCCACCAGCATCACAAAGGATTTGCTGAAATACTTTATACGTTTTATTGAAGGTTCTGTTCCTTCTGATGGTAGAAATGATGGACACAGCAAAGCGGTAAGCTTCAGATAACACTAGAATGACTGCAAACTTTATTTTACAAAGTCATTAGCATTGGACCTTCTTCTTGCTCAATATTTTTACTCTGGCTAAGCCATTAGTCAGATTACTGCCAAGCTCGATTGTGATGTGCATGTAAACATACTGATCGTTACAAGACAATTCCCCCTCAGGACAGCAGGGGGTATAACCCTTTGCCTACCGTTGCAGTAAGGTCTATGATTGATAAAAGTTTATGTACTTCAGCTTGTAAACCCATTTCCACTCAAGGAGTAATGGCCGACAGAGAGTTTTGATTGAGCTAGAAAGATTTGACTAGAATTGCAACTGACATAATGCTGGTGTCCAAATCACCGAAAGACTATATTAGATAAAATGGTCTTGCAATATAAAGCATCTAGTGCCCCAAAACTGCATTAACTGCTAATTACATCAACTTTAGAGCACCGTTCTGGTAAACTGATCTGGGGCTGATGTTTGGGTGACCATTCAAAGACGGGCACTCTCTGATGGCTTCCAGGGACGGTTAAAAGAATTTAACTCTACTCTGTCCGTGCTTGCATAAGTGACGGAAAAACCTTGCGTCAATGGAAAATGGTGCTGCGTGTGTCCAAAC
Source organism: Apricaphanius iberus (assembly GCA_028564705.1). Lineage (NCBI taxonomy): Eukaryota > Metazoa > Chordata > Actinopteri > Cyprinodontiformes > Aphaniidae > Apricaphanius > Apricaphanius iberus. Next base: position 529,066 of record JAPXFQ010002722.1, on the reverse strand, counting down.
CTATAACCTTGCTTTGCGAGATAGATTCTCTCGAGATTTGGAATTTTCCAAACTCAGGAGAAACTATCTTGGACCACTCCAGTCTAAACCGTTACAATCGTTTGTCGGCATTGTTTTTTGGGCCGGGAGTTCAGTTGTGACAGTGATCAATGATAGTATCAAGTGCCCAGCTAAGTGAAACAAACATGGCCACGCTGCTTGATGCTCGCATAGAATTATGGTTATTGAATCGGTTGTATAGGAACTGGATACTATTTTTTTGTTAAAAAATGAGCAAAGTGAAGCAGTTTGTGTAAAGTGAAACCATTTAAACAAACATGACTGCACCAGTTGAGGCTCATGTAGAGGCCAGTGCCAGCCAGGCGCTACTTCGCATGTCCTCCAATCAGCTCAGAATATTCTACCAGATGGACGTCCCTCTTTTAGACGGTTTCTGCTGCAAAGATTCCAGATCGAAATGTCTAGGCTCAACAATGGGGCGGGGCTACACATAGGTCTGGCTGATGCGCGGTTACCACACCTAAGCGGATGGAGAAAAATAAACTACGCTTTACATTTCTAATTGTTTTTGGTATTGATTAGTTTATACACACTCAACAGCAATTTCATGAGATGGACCTTGCAAGTACACCACTGGACCTCATTTAGCCTTCAGAGCCACCTTAAAACTTTGTGGCATAAATTCAAATATTTGTTGAAAACATTACCAATAGATGATTTAAAAAAATAATGACATCAGACCATCATCTGATTAACGGCCATCTGAACTTTATAACATGGTCTCCTGTCCTGCTGGAAGTAGCCATCAGTAGATGCATATGGCTGTGGTACTTAAACAAAGTTAAAATTAAACTAAGTGGTCACGAAAATATCTCCCACACAATTACACTACCACCACCAGCCTGACCTGTAATACAAAGTAGGATGGATTAATTATTTTATGTTGACCCTTCCAACTGAATCTTACAGCTAAAGTGGAGACTAATCGGAACAGGAAGTGTTTCTCCAAACAGATTTCCTATTTTAACAGACAGACTGACATGGTTTCCAACCGATCCAGCCTGTTATCTTCAATGTTTGATATTGTCTCCGTTCCTTGGTTGTAATGAAAAGTTATTTGAGCTATCATGGAATTTATGTTGTCTTGAAACAGCCAAACTATTGTCTTCTGATCAAGACATTTTTTTCTACTCAGCTGCTGCTCACTGGGTATTTTCTCAATGACAATGAAAAGAGGAAATGGTACTAAGAATCATGGCCCAATAAAATAAGTCACCTACTGTACATCTCCCCTTTTCTCCATCTTGTGCTTGGTTTGAACTTCAAGTTGTCTTTGCTACCACTTCAGGCATAAAATCATTCAGTCACTGCCCTGTGATTTGCTGAGTTGCTGTTTTTTTTATAACAATCAATTCAACAGGTGTACCGCAAACATTTATTTCCTAATTAACTAGTTTCTAATTTTATCTCAACACCAACTCAATGCACAGCTGCGATATGTTTGCTGCTGTCCTACACAGGACAAACTCATCTAATAATTAGGAGGCAAGCTGCTTCCTTCGAGTTGCCAGTGAGACCTTCTCTTGCAACAGGGAATGGGACATTCTGGACACGAAGGACAGTCTTATAATGATTTTCCAGCTGGCTCTGGAACACCAAGCCAAGCGATTGACCCCCATCCAGCTGAACAGACTGCAGACCTACATGTCACCCTCTACCCCCCTCAACATTAGGTCCTCTGGCTCTTGCAAGACCCCTACAGATTCTCTGATGGGTCATCAAACCAAAGTCCCTCTGTGAAGCAGAGGTCATAAATGACAGATATCACCCCCCCCACACAAAAAAAATAAACTGAAAGGGAAGTGTGTTACTTGGTATGCTATTTCGACATATAGTTAGCTGAATGTGTAGTTAACACTTGACACTGAGTAGTTTAGAATCAGCCCGCTGGCATTGTTTGCTTTATTGCTGTGCAGAAGTAATTAACCAATGGTTGCTGAATAAATGATTGCAGTAACAGCCCTGTCAATAAATCTGATTCAAGATAACTTAATTTGGCTAAGCACTGTGTTACAGAAATTGTGACACATATTATATCACTCAGATTGAAACATTCTCATGATGAATTATTGAACATAAATCCATTATCTCGAACATATTTTATTTATGTATGCACCAAGACACTGGAGGACTTTAACACTGCGGGGTAATTATTGTTCCACATTGTGTCACAACTCCTTTCACAGATGCAACAGCCAGAGAAAACTGCAATGAATCAAAGAAATGCAAGTTTTGATTGACATTTTTTTTTGTATGCAGAATGCCCAAAGCGACTTTAGCCGAATTGCCTTATTTAATGCTTTCTTACACATTCTGTTTCTTTTTTAGCACGCCTTGTAAACACTGATTCAATAATGTATTCCATTATACCAAGGAGAGGAGATGAGTGTCTCGGGTGGCTCTTCTTCATCTCAATAATAGGTCAACAGCTGTATTTAAAAAATTAATCACATTCTTGGCAGTTGCAAAGGTTAGTCGCACTAGTCTGAGATGCAATATTGGAAGCTCAGATCGTCAGCATGTCTCGGTGGAGAAGGGGAAGACTTGCCTTTGATGAGTACAGCATGTAAATGATTTGTGTGTGTTTATAGGACACAGGGCTGGCCCTGCCTCACTCCAATACCAGCAGCATCGGCACCACTCTGTGGCAGAAGCTGGCAACAGCAGATGGAAATAAGCAACAGGGAAGGGTTGACCTCACTGCAGCGCTGCACAGTTTGTGCGTTCTATCATAAGACTATTCATGTTTTTCTGTTGCCTCACTAAAGCTATACATGTTTCATCTAGCATGCATTGTTGAAGCTATTTATGACTCTTTATAGCACAAGACTGCTAGCCAGAAAAGCCTGCATAACATTTTTATCTAACTATGAGTTGTCACACTGAGGCCAACAAAACAATATATATTTTTTTTAATTCAACGTTACTTATCAAGCTGTTTGTCAGATATTTTAGGAAATTAAAATATTGATACCTCCCTTACATCAAAGACAAATTACTCTCATGGATATCTGGAGGTGCAAGGATATTATAATAAAATATGAATGTCTACATTGGTTTGCTCTTAGTTATCCTGAAACATTTAAAGTGGTGTTCTGGTATGCTGTGGTTCTTCGCTTGTTGCCCATAAGATGACACTTGGGATTGCACTTTTTATTGAGGCTCTGATTTGTCCATCACACCAGACATATAGTGTGTATAGGTGCTACCTGAATTAATAAATGAAAAAGGAATACTGCATGATGCAAATGAGGGGAAATGTAACGCTGTCACGTGCAGAGGACTCCTAACTATTCTGGAAGCAGTGCATTATCCATCGTACTACAAAAGCCTCTGTTTTTGTATAATTTTCTGTAAGTATGTGTATAAATTATCAAATCTATACCATATTATTTTACTTTTTCATATATTTATTACATTCCGCAACACAAAATGAATTTCTTAACATTTTGGCTCATAATCTGAGGTTGCCACCTCTGCAACAATAAACATATTATCAACAATTTTTTTAAATGCAAATTTGGATTTCCATTTTGTTTTTTTATTTTATCCTTGGTATATAAAAAAAAAACAGCAAACACCAGTTAGGTAATTATCTGTTAAATGAGAATGAGAATAGTATTTCCAAAACAAAAGAAAGCCGTTGGGAAATCATATTCATCAGCTCTGATTTCTTTTCACTGATTAAAGGAAGGAAATGACTAGTCCTGGCAGAAACGTTCCTGGCTCTGTTAAAACTGCTTAACCTCCTTTTAACATGCTGCATTCCTGTTTGCCAACAAACAAACAAATAAAATGTAGAGATGCATATTTTTACACCAGAACTCGTAATTTCAAAGTTGCATAAAATAAATCATCATCACCTTTTTTTAGGGTGTGAAAAGTGTTAAAACACATGTTTTTGAAACTTAAAAAGAAAGCTTTTTAAGTCTCTCTTTCTAAATCAGGAATGCACTACCATAAACAGATGTGATGTAGCCTTTTCCTGTGTAAAACAAAAGGCTGTTTTTATGTCAAAATAGACCTTAAACCAAAAAAAGGTGGAAAGGATGTGAGGTTGTTTAGTGATAAAACAGACAAAAGATGGAGTCCGGAGTATTATAACTTGATCATCTATGGAGAAACATGGTTTAGCTCTTTGGCAGTCAGACACTGGCATCCTCCTAATCCTCTGTTTGATCTCTAGTGCTATGACTACTTTTGTCTTAGTTGGATACTGTGTTATGGATTGATGTCTACACATTCCAAATATAATGTCATCATTTTTTTGCCAACCTGCTCGTTTTGTTCTTTTTCAGTTTTTCACATTTCTCTATTTCAGTCATAAAAAAATGTTACTGTCGTGAGATAAATGCCTGACTACGATAACAAATAGGACATATAAATATGAAAAATATATGTTAGCTTTAATTAAAGAAGTATGTTTCAGTATCTTCAATGTGATCAGAGCTGACACTCATGGCAAACAGTCTGAATTTGATTTGGCATGTATCTCACAATGGGTCTCAACAACTGGATCTAATTTAACATTTTCCTTTTGGCCTTTACCCCCTAAACCAGTCATCATTCACCTATGAAGCAGATCAAACAAATAACCACAGTCGCCTTACCAAACTTGCCTCCTGAAAGACAACAGTAATAGTCTTAATCCTCCAGAGGTCATTCGTTATTATGGTTTGGACAAACCCTTCACAAATTCCAGACACAAATGAATTTCCTATTCCCCACCAATAACAAGCTAAATGTCACCTTTAAATGCAAGCAAGCATGATTAAATTAAATTTATTTTCCTCCCTTTTTTCCAGTTTGACCCTATGTCACCTTGTTAGCAACAGAAACTTGGATTATCGTTTTTTTTTCTTTCTTTCAGGTAATACCCTGTGGGCCTCCTGGAAACACGAAACAGACTCCACGGCATGAAACCTTTTGATGATTTCACCACTGTCCACACAGCTCTTTAAGGTACCTAGGGTAAAAAGGAAATATTTTTGTCTTCTTTTTTTGCCACAGAAATAGGGGTATCCAAAAAGTTTGTAGAGAGCCTGGAAAATGAGCTTGTTGTGTTATTTGACAGTAGAGTTGTGTTAGTGCATGAGCTCTATTGAAACAGTACCTCCTCCTGTTGCCACTAACTGTGATCTGAGTGGTGTTGTCGAGCCGTGTCGGCACCTAACAACTGTGCTGTGTCTTAAATTCCGGATAGTATGCGTGCCACTTCTGTCCGTGTTTGCAGGATATTGAAAAAGACCCTTGGCAGGAAGCTGAGGCCCACCAACCATTTGGGAGTTGCGCTCGAGCTGTTCCTTTTGACCATATCAAATTTCTGTCTACATCCTAATAAACAAACAAGTCAGTGTTACAATATTTGGCATTCCATAGAATATTTTATCATTACAAATTCATATTAGGTCAAAGTTAAACAATGTCCTGGCTTCATTTTTTTTGTAATGATAATAATTATTTTCACATATATTTATATGAGAAAAGTATGGCCCAGTTACAATTACTATGCAAAACAGATAGATGGCTTACATTTAATTTATATAATACTCCCAAAAGAACGATTTTTATTACAGAGGGATCTTGGTGGTTATATATGGCCCATAAAGAAATTAACTTTGTCTCTTTCCTAAGTACACCAATGCATCAGGCCATTATCTCTGTGATAGATGAATTATATTTGATATTACACCAGACAAATGTATTCATATTGCATAGTTTTCTAATTTTTTACTGTCTGACCATCTGTGTGCATTACGTCTTACCAAGATTAATCCGCTGATCCTACAGGGATAGAGGGCAGGTGATTTTTTTTTTCTCCTCTCACACACAATAATAAGTAAGAACTGATATCAAACCATAATCCATTATATTATATTTTAAATCTTTGTAAGGTATCAGGGACAGTGATTTCCATAACTGGGCCATATTGTGAGCTGTTTTTTATCCTGTATTTAATTTGTGAGTAAGAGTGTGTAAATGTGTCGAAACTGGGCATGGTAGGACAGACTGTGGCCAGGAAAGTCAAAACATAAAAAAAAAAAATGACTGGCTTATGAAATAGGACTTTGTGGCCTTAAATCAGTTAAGGAAAATGACTCTTGATAGGACTGGGGGACGTGTGGATAACTTGGGCAATATGGATAATCTGAGACCTGAATGATCAGTGAACAAAGGACAAAGGTCAGACTTATACTTATCCTCTTAGAGAAACTGTTTCAAAAACGCAGCTTCAGAATGCAAATTAAAATAACTTATTTTCTGTGCTTAAGTGTCTCAGTGTCACAGTGGTGCCTTAAATAATATGTACATAACTAGCCCAACACACCATTTGGCCCCTAATAGTTACTGTCCTACATGTACCATCCTAAATTCACTCATGTAGAACACTTGTCTTTCTCAAGGCGTTAAACAGGACGGATTGATGCACAGACAGATTGCAAACTAGAGTTAATGATCGGGCTGTCAAGCAGAATCTTTATTACTTAATCTCAGGGTCGTGTGGTACACAATCAAAGCACACCAAATGCAAAGTTGTATTGATTTTTGCATCCTAGCTCTTATACTTACACTACTCCTTTTTAGAATAAATCCCTTTTTTAATCAGACATTCATTGTCTTTGAAATAACCTGAGTGAAGAAATATGACCTTTCTTTCTTTTTGGATACACATAATTAACGTAGAAATTTCATTTATTCTCTTGGCTTACTAATATTAAACAAGATATTTGATATTTATTTATAAATCTACATATCTCATGTATGGTATGAAATGTGTCAACGGAAGATTATCAGATTAAAAAGGACACTAAGCTAAAACAGACGGTTACTGTCTATGATGAGACCCATATGCTTATCCTTTCAAAGACCATCCACACATCAAATATTCTATATTATAATGGCCAAACTACTACTGGTACACTCTATGCTGTCTTTAATTTACATTTTGTGATCTTTTTTCCACACAAAGAGGCTATCTGTAAAAAAATGGGACAATACGTAGCTTTAATTTAAAGACTGCAGTAGTTTGAATAAAATGCCTTTTTTTATTCATAAAACAAACTGCTGTACAGCAATGAAATCAGTTTACAATACAATTATTGATTTATTAGAGCAGACTATTTTTCTCGCAGAGACACGATGATTTAGACAGCCAGTGGGAAATGGAAATAAATAGAGACATTTCTCCAGCTTAAGAGAAGTAATTTATAGAATTGTCTCACACAACACACACACACACACACACACACACACACATGCACACATACAGACAGGCACACACACAGTGGAACTAGTGTTTAATTTGTTTTCTTTTTACAGGTTTTTTTGAAAAATATTTTAGAACAGTTCTTTATGATTGTAATGAGTCTATTTTTGGCCACTCAGGGGCAGCAGACACAAGGCTACATACAACATCCAACCTTATGAATTGTATGAAGTAAAAAAAAAAAAAAACAAGTGCAGAAGAAAACTCTGCATGCAGACAGGCAAATGTAAATAAATGAATTAAAGTTTGATGCATTTTAAAGTAGATTCAGATATTTGTTATCAACATAGCTTTGGCAATTGGGCAAGTTAAAGTCTGAAAAAGGAGCAAACTAGAGGGGCAGGGCAACAGCAAAGAGGCCACTCAAGAGACCATCTAGGCAGAGCTAGCTAGAAATTTTAGGAGGATGTTTTGGTTACTGCATGCAGCAATATCTTGAGAAACTACCAATAAATTGCTGGCCCAACCAATCAACTCTTTTCAAACAGCATTTAGGAACCATGGATCTCAGGAGAAATAAAACTTTCCTGTTCTCAGGACTTGGACTGATAGTAAATTGATGGTACTGATTGTCAGAGAGTTGGAAGCAAAGTTAGAGAAACTCTGCAGAAGCCCTGTTAGACTTGATAAAGATCTCCTGACCCCACTTAAACACTGGATTAAGTCATCCCTTGACCTTGACATTGGTGAACATCCATCTAGAGGACATTTATATACAGGACTCCTATTAACAAGGCTGGGCGGGTTTTGAAATTCAGCCAGGGAGCTTGGAAGTTTATTTAATTTGGGTAAGATGAGAAAAATCTTATTTTTATGAATATCTCAAACTTACAGATGCAGAGGCAAAATCTCTTAACATCTATCAAACAATATCCAAATAGTTGACATGAAAAACATGCAGGAAATTTGAAATTCCCGACAATAAACTGAGCTGGGTGCTCTCTGCTGGAAGGGTCAGAGCAGACTCTTCTTTGTAAGGACATCCTTTGGATAATCAGAACAGACAGAAACAAAATGTGGGGTCCCCCCGGGCTCCATCCTGGGGCATCTTCTATTCAATATCTACATGCTCCCACTAACCCAAATTATAAAAACCAATAAATTATTTTTCGTAACTATGCAGATGACACTCAGCTTTACATTACTATGTCACCCGGTGACTTTGAAGCCACACCAACCCTAAATCAATGCAATGAGCAAATCAATAGCTGGATTTCACATATTTTTTTTTCCAGCTGGACAGAAACAATACTAAACTAATTATTTTTAGACCTAAAGGGAAATGATCAAGAGTGAGCACTAAGCTTCAGTTAATACAACACAGACCTTAACTTTCAAGGCCACATTAAAGCAATGGCAAGGTTTGTCTTCTATTATCTAAATAACATTTCTAAGATTAAAGGACTAATGTTGCAACAGGACCTTGTACAACTATCCATTAACCTATCTTTAGTCACCTTGATGACTGCAACAGTATCCTAACGGGTCTGCATAAAACGTCAATCGGACAGCTGCAGCGGGTCCAGAATTTTGTTGCTCATGTCATCACTAGAATTAGGAAAGTAGAACATATCACCCCAGTTCTTAAGTCCTTACATTGGCCCCCTGTAGCTCAGAGAATAGAGTTCAAAATACTTTTACTAGTTTATAAATTGTTAAAAGACATAGCTCCAGAATATGTTGAAGACCTGTTGTCACCATACCAATCACCCAGTCCACTCAGGACCTCCAACTCCAGTCTAGTGATCATCCCAAGAATCAGAACCAATCATGGAGACGCAGGTTTCTATTCTCCACAAATCTGGAATAAACTTATTGACGATTACAAAGCTGCTGAAACACTGGGCTGCTTTTAATCAGAACTTAAAACTAATCTGTCTAGAGCTGCATTTAACAAAATGATTATGATGCTTAAATGCTGTTTTTCTGTTCTTTACTTTTGATAATGTATTTTTATGCTTTTCATGTTTTATTCTTAATTGCTTATTAAATTCCAAGTTTATGTCATATGTTTTGTTACTTTACCACTGAATCATGTAAAACGCCTTGAATTACCTTGTGGTTGAAAGTCTGCTATAGAAATAAAATTTGCTCTGTGGGGACATCAGTCATCTTTTTATAGTGTTGTCTGTTGGAGAAGCAGTTTATCTACAGCTGAGAGTAAGAAAGTGAACAAGCTCATCAAGAAGGCCAGCTTTTTCCTAGGGTGCCCCCTCGACCCAGTGCAAGTCATAGGACACAAGGTCTCTGGCTAAAATAACATCACAGGGTCCTCTACCCCATGCATGAATCTGTTGCTGAATTTGAGAGCTAATTCAGTGACTGCTGAATCCTAGGTGCACAAAGGAAATGTATCGTAGATCTTTCGTCCCAGCTTCGGTAAGACTGTACAGTATATCCATCACTGTGCCATGCAAACCCAGTGAATGTTTACATCACTTTTGTTATTTGCACGGTTTTCATTTTTTTTTTTCATTTGCTTTTGTACGTATATGTTGTTTAGAGTGTTATTTTCACAACAGGTAAATGTTGCTTTTCAAATGCACAAATACACAAGCATATAATGTACATATTTTAAAACTATCCCTCTCAGTTACACATTTCTTGGATCAGTTTGCTTCATTTTTTGCACAGTGTCGTAATTTTATCCAACCATCCATCCATTTTCTGAACCGCTTATTCCTCAAGGGGTCGCGGGGGGGCTGGTGCCTATCTCCAGCTGTCAATGGGCGAGAGGCGGGTTACACCCTGGACAGGTCGCCAGTCCATCACAGGTAATTTTATCCTTACTGTATATTATATTATTGTTATTTCTTGTTGTTTATTTTTTATCAATTTAATATATTTTTTTATATGAATCTGTACGCTTCGATTATCTGTCACTTTTTTGCTTTCATACCTAAATTTCCCCTCTGTTGGTCATTAACGTATGTTCTTTTCTTTTCCTTTACAAAATACTGAGTTGAGGAGTTCATTTCACTTTATTGGAATTTAGCTGATTTGTATTTTTTAAACCTCCATTAGCTAAGAGTTGTCAAGGATTTCAAACGGTATCAACTTCATAAAACGTCATTTTTTTTTCACAGACTAAGTGAACTTTTACAGGAGGGAAAATCATATGGGAAATATTGCCACTGATTAGTTGTCTATTACACTAAAAAGCATTGAAGAACACAAAACATTTTTAACACAATACATTTGAACTGATGAGATCTAATTATTAAAAAACAAAGTAAACATACTTTTGTTTTGTAAAACTTGTCCTTGTTGGCATTATATGACAGTAAATCTAGTCTTATAGTATATGCTCTACTTACATCCTTAAAACTAAAAAGACTATTGAATATGTGTGGATGGGATCCTTATGTTTTCTCCAATTGATGACAATTGGGTGCAGTCTGAAGGAAGCAGAGCTGGCAAACACATGGGAGGAAACTGCTGCCAAGACAGATTTTCTATCAGATTCCTCTTTGAACTTAAATCTTATGAGCTGCTGACTAACTCAGACCTTGCATGGCAGCTTACTGCAGTGCCCCTCACCTTCCTTCCTTGACTCAATCCCTTAGAGCTTGTGAAATATACAAAGTAAACACAGAAGTCTAAAATAAGGAAATGTCCTGCTGTTTTCCATCTCAAATGTGTTCAATCACAAGTACTCTGTGATTCTGCCCTTAACTCTAAATGGAAACAATGTTGCCTTTTTTTCTTTCGTGCCAACGCCTAGCAGCAAACATGCATGTCAGAAAACTTATCCCTGCGGTAATTCTGTACATGAGAGGCTCACTTTCATTTTTGCCTGCACGCAATTGGACTTCATTAGACAGACGTATTGGTTGCACATGGCCAAACCAGACTATGTGTTTTCCTATTGGAAAAGGTGCTGAAGAAATTGCTGTATCTCCTGTCATAAGACAAGAACTGAAGGTGGGGATAATGCAGGTTAGTGGGAGCAGAGTCGGAGCCTGGTAGGTCCTCATCCTTTACTGAAAACTGATATCTACAATGAGCCGGACACTGAACCCTGAGGGGTCTGAAGACATCCTTTGGGATATTAGCAAAGGCTACTACCTTCCTTCTAACAACTTTGTCTTCATGTTGTAAAATAAGTATATCACAAATCAGGAAGCAAAAAATTGGATTAAAGATTTGCAGAACATGGCTGCTGTGAAGGTTATATATAGTGTCACATTTGCACTCTCAATTCCATACTTTTTAGTACAATAAAATAATTTGGCTTTTGCCTGTAGTTGCAATGAATGGATACAGCCTGTTTACTGATCACTCTTTTATTGCTTGAATGACCTGATTTCGAACAGATGTCATCACATTTGATTTTAGAATGTATTTTTTTTTTGGTCGGTTTAGTGAGCAGAAGCTGTCTAGGTCCTGTGGTTAACCCCAGTCCTTACCCGTCTGTCACCATGCTTAATAGATGGTTTTAGATACTTATGTTGCAAAGTTTTAATGCTCATTCAGCTGCAGTTTTGCAAACTTAAGTTTACAATTTTTATTTTGGCAAGAAGAGTCTTTTTCTCGATAACTTTCCGAAGCACCCAATTCTTGGTCAGATTTTGTCAAGTTGATTTTGAATAGATTCTACAATTTAACATTTTGACTGAGGCCCTTAGAGGCTGACAGGGCACTTTTGATTTCTAAAAGACTATTTTATTTTTTTGCAATTTATCTGGTGTAACTTCCTGGGCTTTTTTCCATCAGTCATGAAATATGTTGTCCTGTCAATATATTCTATTTTTGTAGAAAGATGGACGTCAAATAGGAAATTACCTTTTAACCTTTTTTCATCTTAATAGGTCACAGCAGTTCCATCTGCAAAGTCATTGCTGATGTCTCTATTTATTGGCATTATGGTAACATACTTGTATACTGCAAACCAAATTATTGCAAAAACTGTTTTTTCTTTTAAATAGGGTAATATTTGATGAAGATTGGTTAAGGAAGTGCTTTTAATTTGTTCCATTTTGGCTTCGTGTTTAGCTTCATAAACAATTTGTTGAACTTGAGGTTGGATGTCAACAGTGTTAGAATCCTCTAAACAACTTTTTTTTTTTCATTGTGTTCTATTACATCAATTCCCCCAAGAAGAAAGGAGGCCTTTCTTTTGATCATTGCTTTGCTACAGAATTAATCACTTATGATTTGCAACATACTAGCTTCATTTTGTGTGATAATATAAAAAGAAAAAAGTTAGAAAACCAATTAAACCAAGTGAGAATTATTTGAGGAAATAAATCATTTCGGAAAAGGGAAATAGAAATTATAATTTTTTTTCAGAATTAATTTTGGAATGAGCAGATTCTTTCAAGATTTTTTATTCAAGATGTAAAATATTCTATATCACCTCAGCCACAATTTTGTAAAGTTAATAAAGCTACACCAGTGCACTCCCTATATATTTACAGCTTGCTCAAAAGTCATTTTGCTGTTCTTCAAAAACAGGAGAATGACACAGAGTATCATTCAGGGAGATTTATGTGTGCTTTCATCTTTCCTTGATAATAAGTGTATCCAATATACCAAAACTAATTCTAGAATATATCATAGAGGCTATTTAAAACATTCTGATGATTAAGATGATTCCCTCCAACAACAACACAGAACTGGTACTGCTGGAGGTTTTTTCCTGTTTTTCCTTTCCACTGTCACAACATATTTGCTCAATATGAGGGATTGCTGTGGTTGGAATCTGCATGTATGGGGCATGAGTTGATGCAATCTGCTAGGATTCCTTAAATAAAAAACCTTTTAACTAATTAAAATGTTTGTATAATTGTATTGAAATGACTTCTTGTAAAGTGCCATGATATAACATCTGTGTTGAATTTATTCTATATAATTAAATACAATTGAAATGAGGTAAATATAATAGCACTTATCTGAACTTAAACCCAGTCTTGACTAACATACTAGGTAGCTTTAAACGATTTAATTTTATAATGATTAGGAATCTGTGTTTGAACTTGCAAGTGTACTGACATTTTTAATATAACCAATTCTTAGATTTATTTTTATTTTGTTTTACTGCAATTTTCATTTAAATATTTCCTTCTGAACTGAAACAGATCATTCCTATAATATATCTTGTTCTAGCACTGATATGATAATAAATAAAATAATATGATGAACATACCTTGACATAATATTTAAATTATATGTAGACACATTCTGCTATTAAACATCCGTGAGACATTTAATGTCTGTACCCTTGTGCCCCAGGTGAAGATGAAAAGTTATTTTGGCCTTGTAACCCCACTTCCCCTGCCGGTAATCACCCCAGAGCCCTGTAATCCCCAGAGCATGCAGATGCCGCTGGGGGAATATTACTGTTCATAATATTAATCTTCTCTCAAATTCCTTTCTGTTACCAAGATGAGGGGCCTTGTGCACCATGTTCCTAAGGTTATTAAGTGCTACACGAGATTCATTGAGAGGTAGATTCTGACTCGTCAGGGATCAGTACCAGCCTGAGGTTGTATCGCCTCTTTAAGGAACACCCACGAGCATGCAAAACCCATCTCCATATTGCCATAAACACAGTGAACATGAAAGATGTTGTTCTAAAGCAGGGAGTCAAATCCAAATCCAGCCCACATGAATCATCTCAGCCTCATCCAGAGGCAGGTTAAAAGCTCTTTAAGGGGCTCTGTCCCTGGCTGTGATGCCTGTCTTAGCAGCGGGTTAACCACCTTGCAACAGGGGTGAGAGAGCATCATGGTCTCTATTACCTGATCAAAGGCTCACCACCACTACATACTTCTAAATCCACAGGAAGACAAACAAATTTGAATCCACCAGATGGATTTGAACCTATTTTAACTTCAGCTGCTACCCTTACCACAGCACCTGGAATTAGTGTGTTGTATTATTTGTTGTACTTAACTTTACACCAGTGTGGATTCATGGCTTTTTAAATTGCCAGCAAACAACAATGTAATCATACCAAGCCTCTGGGAATGTATTATTAAAAATGCATGGCTAATGACAACAATTACATTAATCATACAGTAGTTGTCTTTGAGGTGTAGAGACAAAATATTTAGCTAACATGAGCTATTAAGCAGCTCAGATGACCGTTTCCCCAAATGGTTAATTTCCCTACTTTTCTCATTTTCACACTGATGAGGTTCATCATCACTGGAGCGTATGTCTTACCAAAACATGGGGAGTAAGTTTAGCATGTAGAAAACCTCACCGTGTGCTTTCCTAGTGCTTTGTGCTTGCTGTTTGGGTTGTCTGAGTATGGGATTGAATACAGCCCACTGTGTGACAAGAAACCTTCATACAATCGGGGAGTGGGTTAGCGGCATGTGAAATTTGGTCGTAGGATTGACACCTACACTTACCTGCATGTGACGTTCAGACTGGTGAACCATTTTCTATCTTAAAACACACCACTGAGTAACTCCAGCTTCCTTCCCCATAGCTAAATTTAGGATGACATGAAATTAAGGTCTCCAGAACACACAGATCCTTTTGATATCTCTGAAATGCACTTTCAATTATATAGGCAGTGTTGCATGTAAAGCTGTTTGTTCAGTTATCTGAACTGAATCACCAAGCTAAGAACATGCAGCAGAAAGTCATTCTCCTAAAGCACTGAGGCTTTACATACCAGGTGTTTACGCACTGCCTCCACGGGAGATTGGAAAAAAATCTACATTATTTTCAGATTAGGTGTCTCTGTGTTTGAGCTTGTGCAAATGAAAAAAAGAAAGATGGAGGAATATGTAATGTAGCGTATTGATCAGTGTTAGCTGGTGTTCGTTGTCATTCCCCACAAAGTGTGGCTTGGACTGACCCTTAGCTACCCTCTACAGGGGTATTAGTCACCATTAGCCAGACTAAGTTCACCTTGCAATGAGCCAGATGTCTCCGTGGAGGTGACACTGTTATGGTTTTAGTTGGTAAATGCAGACTTGTATCTCAACCTTGACTAAATAAACTGCATTTTGCCGTAGCTAAAGATTTCCAATGGGACCATACAGTATAAGACCGTAGTGATCTTGCTGTCCAGTCCCCTCCACTTGTCCTGTAGGCTGCCTTGCAAGGTATCAGTATGAATGCAGACCACCAGCCATGCATTAACTGCATAATTATTTCTTTTCCAAGATAAATCTGGTGTATAGTGTCATATCCATCATGACTGTCAACCCCTACATGGAGAGTAGGGCAGTAAATGAAAGCCTTTTTGCTCAAATGCACTTCTATATAGTCATTAATTTTGAGCAGTCTATTCATTGTTTGGGTTGACAGACGTTAGCTAATAATGAATGATCAAGCAATGTCCCTCAAACAAGAACACCTACCATAAGCATCCACAGGGAATGAGGAGGAGGAGAAAGGAAGTGTTTGAGGTGTCATTCCAAAGCACAAAAACTTGAACTACAGTAAGACAGGCAATCCTCTTTTGCATTAGCCCTTATTTCTTACAGGGTTGCTGTCCTGCCAATGTGGACAATGTCAGAAATTTGTTGCAATCAATATCTGAGAGTATGTCTGATCAAGAGAGCGACCAGTGTACAAGTGTTAACAAAGGGTCTAGGCCATACCGAGGAGGGTTTAAAGCTTGTATACACTAGAATGTGATGTGAAAACATTGGTTCTGTCCTCAGATGGTGTTTAAAGTGGAACTGTGATCCTTGTCCCCGCCTTGTTTCACAATAAATAACCTTGCTTGTCCACTCAGGCAGACATGAAAAAGAGATTTAGGCCTTTGCCAGAGGATGATGTTTTTGCTTCCATTTATTATATGTTATTCCATTTAACATGGGATTAAGCATGTTACTCCTGATTTAAAACTGAAGTAGGCCTTCTGGGCTGATTGGAAGCAAAGAGGGTTATGTGACGTACATAATAAGAATATTACAGCAATATTGGGGTTATTTTGAAAGGGTTAATGGAGGATATACTAGACCATAAGCCTTACTCTACTTCAAACTTGGTGGACTTTAATTTGAGCATTTCAAATATTTCTTTGAAGTCTGCATTTTTATGAATTGCAATATTTTACTTGTGGAACTCATTTTTGGTGGCGCTTTTAAGATGATTAATAGTTCTAAAACCAGTTGTTTAAAATGGACTGGTGAACTATCCAGGGTATACCCCGCCTTTCGCCCGTTGACCCCTGGAGATAGCCCGCCCCCCTTGATGTTATGCAGTATAGAAAACAGATTGATGGTTTTAAATGACCCACACCAAATCTCCTGTATATGTATCTAATGTAAAAAAATCTCATTGTGTTTCATATCTGATATTATACATTAATAAATACAAATTAAAATGTATATAACACTGTAAACCAAATATATCTGCCACATACACAGATGTGTGGTAAACAAACACAGGCTCCACTAAAGAAATGCACAAAAGGCTGTTCAAACACTACTTCAGGTTTCTGAGAGATATGCCATGGACTTCATGCTTGACTGCCACTGTTGCATTAACCGTAATTGATTCTTTTCAATGATTTTATATTCTGGGGTGCCTGCTGGCATTGCATGTTTAACGGGAGTGTGGGCATGTCACGCATGGCTTAACTTAACAGATATGGTGTTTTCTTGAAATTCAATCCAGCCTCTCTGCACCTACCCGAGGTGATTGACTTCCATGGACACAAGTCCTGCTGGGTTTTGCTCCCAAGGATTATAGGTGATGATTTATCTTTTCTTCTTTTATTTCCATGTAATCTCAGGCATAATGATACATACACTGTTCTCACTTATACTCTCGTCAGGTATAGGACTTGGCTTTGATAATGTAGACAGGGATTTAATCCCGCATTTTACTAATTTGTGAATCTCTGGTGAGAAATTATGCTTCTTAGCATATTTCTTCTTCACAATACCTATTTGAGTTATTGAATTATGATATAAGGAGGTATTTTATAGTTATGGTAAAACTAAAGTAAACCCATTTAAAATTCTAGGATTTAAAACATTCTGTATTTACAGTAATTACCTAGGGATTTTGGAGTGTGGTTAGGTTTTCTGAAATGCTTATGTTATCATATTAGCTATATAAACTGGTGTACTTACACAAATTACCTAAAATTCACAAAAAGTAATATAACCTGACTTATGTAAAGTAAAAAAGGTAAAATAAAGGGAAAGTTCATTTTTTCTACCTGGACCTTATTTTTTTTAGTAAATATGACATTAATTTACTCATCTAGGCAAGTTTAATTAACCACACAAGGCTGTTACAAGATTACAAAAGCAGCTTGATAAATGGCTAACACACATTAGCCCATAGCCCATCAGGCATCTTTGTTCTTTGACACAGCTGCTGTTCTTTAGGAATGTAGAATATTATCCTGTAATCCATCCAGCCAAGCAGGCGTTTTCACAGATAAATTAAAAAAATCCAACAAAAAAAGTGTTTCAAGCTGCCAAAACCCGAAGCAGACTGGTTAGCATGCATGACTCTCACGCGGGAGTTGTGGTATCAAATCCCGCACGGGCCCTCGTTGTGTACCTTGTCACATATACAAGGAATGTGTTTCTCTTCGCTACGCAGAGCCCACTTACACTAAACAAAACTGTACGGTTTTTGTGTAGAAAGAAATAAAAACCAAGCATGAGCCGCTGTATTGAGTTATTTGATAAGTATAATTGTGTCACAAATCTCTCTGCATCAGTGTGACGGCTCGGTAAAACCCTGCCCTAACAGTGAGAGTCCAGCTAGGAGTGGAAACACTCTCCTGAATATGCCAGTCCATAAAATAGCAGACTGGACTGACCAAGCCGCACCGTTCCACTCAGTGGAAACAAGGCTTTAGAGAGCATGTTGAACTAGCAGCATGAAGATCTAGGAACATGCCGCATGGTGCAGAGCTAGCCTAAGTTAAGATATAAAAAAAAATATATATTTTTTGCTGAATGCAGTACAACCCTGGAGAAACGCCTGTTAAATGATGCAAATGATTTGAGGGTGGCAAAAACTTTTGGGGAAAAAATGTATCTAAAAATGTCAAATCTATAAATGAATGGTTTAGATCAAAGCATATTTCTCATTTAGAATGACTCAAAATCTATATGTAATTTGAGTGAGCCTTAAAAATCTGTGTTTAAAACAATTATCCATCCAATCTGACTATGCTTGAACTGCTATGCAAACAATGCTGGGCACCAAATTTTATTCTCTAGCTTTTGCTGTTGAAGGCATACCTTTAATTCTTGAACTTCAAACAGCTGTAAGCCAATTTCATTTGTGACATAAATAATTCCTTTTCTCTTTATTCTATCTTCAAAAAGAAAGGTTTGATTTGTTGATACAGACGTAATTGACCAAAGCATGAAAGAATACACTCCTCTCCAGAAAATGAGGGATGCTGAAACTGTGTTCAGGCTCTCTTACACACAGCCCATATCTATATTGTGCTAATAAACAACTGAGAAGTTATTTTGGAATTGAAGCAATTAAGCAGATCCAAAATGAACACAACCCCCTTGTAAACCAGCACATGGCGATGTCATTTGCATGCCTTTGAATAAGTAATCTCTGAGGGGAGTTCCTTCAGCTGCAATTCTCAATGCTATGCTCTCTTTGTTTAAAACACAGCAAACAAACAAAACAAAAGCATGTTGGCTCCACGGTTGCTTTAGAATCCCCCTTACTCTCCATCACACCTCTCTCTGCAGTCACACAGCTGTCAGATGACCTACAGCTGACAGGCAGCCACTACAAAGGGCCATCAGTCACCATCAACAAAGAAAATAAATAAATTTGAGGGGTGCTCCCTTTTTAGATAAATAAAAAATGGCAAAAAAATGTAAGTAGCATCCTGAACTGAGCCAATATCTATTTTTTTCCTCCTTTTTTGTTGGGAAGAGGGTCTTAATTACAATCACTATCCGTCATGGTCATATCTTTTCTATTCACCCAGCTGATTAGGGACATGACAAATGAATGTGGGAATAAACGGAGTGTCAGGCTACGAAGGGAGATGGATGTTCTCTCAGCAGGGAGGAGTGGGGACAAGTACAGTTAGCATTGGCAAGTGGCCAGAGTTTCTGAGCTGAATGTGCTTCCACTTGTCACCCCGGGGGTAATCGGCAGCAAGATTCCCACTGGCTCTGGTCCGTCTGTCACACTCTCTTTTCACTTTTCATTGGTTAATGAACAACATGTCATTCTGGTCCACCTTCATCCCCTCCAGCACATGTTTTGCAAACCCAGTTCACTTCCCTGACCTGAAGTACCTGGACGTCAGTCAACGCCTATTTTATATTCATGAAAGGCCTCTGTGCCGAGATTTATCTTTACAGCTACCAGAATGAGAACGATTGGAAAAAAATAAGAATAGGAAGAGTTGTATTGGCTGTTGATTGTGCGTGATCATAAAACAGACAAGCCAAAAATTAGCTCGGCCTTTACAGTAAATATATTAAACACCATTTAGCATGTTTTCTCCTGGTCTGCTGTGCTCTCGGCAGGAGAATGAGGGTTGCTGTGCCCATTGATGTGTGAGGCAGAATTAGCAAAGGGAAGCCTTGTTGAGATATACAACATTAGACAGTGTTTGACTGACACATTGTAAGCCCTTTCCTTCTTAGACATTATTAGCAAACTCACTTTGATCCTATTATACAGCACACAATTGATATCATAGAACTGAAGGAAAAATAATAATGCCATCAAGATTAACAACCCACCCCCAAACTAACACACCCAACCCACACACACTTTATTTCTTCCCCCGCACTCCTACTTTTGCAGGGAAGTGGCTTTCATATAAATCTGAATTGCTTTTTAAATGATTGGAGCTGCTCAGCTCACTCTGGCTAAAAAATGAATTTCCATTGGATCTATTGAGATAGGGTTAGCTTATGAATTACTCCAATATCCAATTTAACCTTTATTGTTTTCTCTGTTTGCATTGTACTCTTATAAGTGATTTAACTGGGCTGAATACCTGGCTGACACATACAGGAGTTCTGCAACCTTTCACAAGATAAAAAAAAAAAAAAAACTTTTCTTGGTGACTAAAACTCATTGCGGAACAGAATAAGAACATGATAAGCAGTTTTACAGAGTAAATTACTATTTGTTCCAGCACAAGAGATTATATTGTCTTAAAACAGTTTGACAGGGTTACGGTTGTAATTTTTCGACCAATGTGATTACACTGTTAAAAACCTTCTCCTAAAGCTTTTAAATGTATTAATATTGTAGACAAGTTAAGTATATGTTAATTATATATATATATATATATATAAACGTATTACGTATCTCCAAATGTTTTCAAATCAATCTGAAGGGTGAGGTGATTTCCTTTATGTTAAGCAAATTTTTACATATTAAATGGAGCAGGAAATGATTCTGTATATTGTACTGGATTCAGAATTGATTTAAAATCAAACCTTTCATCAAAAGTAAAGAATCATGATAGCTCTAAAATCAAGAAATGAAGTTTATATAAATCAGACACGATCCACTCCCTTTTTCTATCTGCATAATGAACTAATGAAAGAAACCGATGATGAGAACTAAAAAGATTTAAAACTTTTTTTTTTTTTAAATGCCAAAGAGTATCAACTTTTATGGTCTAATTTAGATTTTTTTTGTAACCAAAAATCCTGAGATCCTTCATGATTGGCCGACGTAAACAGAATTAGACAGCAGCTGCAGTAAAATGAAATGAATGCCTTACCTCATGTGTGGTACGTTGCTGTGTGAATAGAAGCTACCTGGTTTATGTAAGTGTGCAGAGGTCTTCTCTAAGCACATCTGATTCTAAGTGCAATCAGCTTTTTGATCGGATTTTTCAGAGATGGAATGTGATGCTGTTCCATGTAGTTCATATTGTTCGACGCCTACAAGATCCAAACTTTAAATTAACATTGGAACCAGTTACAATGATGGTGAGAAGCCCAATTTAAGATAACTTTCTGTGTTAATCTGAACATGTCCCTAATCTTTGCATAAAGAAAAGCGTGTAATACCAATGAAATTTCAAACAAAATTGACTTGGGCTGCCACCTTACCGCGGTGGAGGGGTTTGAGTGTCCCAATGATCCTAGGAGCTATGTTGTCTGGGGCTTTATGCGCCTGGTAGGGTCACCCATGGCAAACCGGTCCTAGGTGAGGGATCAGACAAAGTGCAGCCCAAAAACCCCTATGATGAATGACAGCGTAGGACCAAGTGTTCCCTCGCCCGGACGCGAGTCACCGGGGCCCCACTCTGGAGCCAGGCCTGGAGGTGGGGCACGTTGGCGAGTGCCTGGTGGCCGGGCCTTTACCTATGGAGCCCGGCCGGGCTTAGCCCGAAGAGGAAACATGGGCCCCCCTTCCCATGAGCTCACCACCTGTGGGAGGGGCCATAGGGGTCGGGTGCAATGCAAGATGGGCGGTGGCCGAAGGCGGGGACCTTGGCGGTCCGATCCTCGGCTGCAGAAGCTGGCTCTTGGGACGTGGAACGTCACCTCTCTGGTGGGGAAGGAGCCGGAGCTGGTGTGCGAGGTTGAAAGGTTCCGACTGGACATCGTCGGCCTTGCCTCGACGCATGGCTCTGGCTCTGGAACCCGTCTCCTCGAGAGGGGTTGGACTCTCTTCCACTCTGGCTTTGCCCCCGGTGAGTTGGGGTTTACCGCGGTGAATGAGAGGGTAGCCTCCCTCCGCCTGCGGGTGGGGGGACGGGTTCTGACTATTGTTTGTGCTTATGCACCAAACGGTAGTTCAGATTACCCACCCTTCTTGGAGTCCTTGGAGGGGGTGCTGGAGAGTGCTCCTTCTGGGGACCCCCTCATTCTCCTGGGGGATTTCAACGCGCACGTGGGCAGTGACAGTGAGACCTGGAGAGGCGTGGTTGGGCGGTATGGCCCCCCCAATCTGAACCCGAGCGGTGTTTTGTTGTTGGACTTCTGTGCTCATCATGGATTGTCCATAACAAACAACATGTTCAAGCATAAGGGTGTTCATGTGTGCACTTGGCACCAGGACACCCTAGGCCACAGCTCGATGATCGACCTGGTTGTCGTTTCATTGGACCTGCGGCCGCATGTTTTGGACACTCGGGTGAAGAGAGGGGGGGAGCGATCCACCGACCACTACCTGATGGTGAGTCGGCTCCGGTGGTGGGGGAGGACGGCGGACAGACCTGGCGGGCCCAAACGTGTTGTGAGGGTCTGCTGGGAACCTCTGGCGGAGTCTCCTGTCAGAAGGGGTTTCAACTCTCACCTCCGGCAGAACTTCAAACACGTCCCGGGGGAGGCGGGGGACATTGAGTCTGAATGGGCCATGTTCCGTGCCTCCATTGTCGAAGCGGCTGACCGTAGTTGTAGCCGTAAGGTAGTCGGTGCCTGTCGCGGCGGCAACCCTCGAACCCGATGGTGGACACCAGCGGTGAGGGATGCTGTCAAGCTGAAGAAGGAGTCCTATCGGGCCTTTTTGGCCTGTGGGACTCCGGAAGCAGCTGATAGGTACCGGCAGGCCAAGCGGAGTGCGGCTCGGATGGTCGCTGAGGTAAAAACTCGGGCGTGGGAGGAGTTTGGAGAGACCATGGAGAACGACTTCCGTATGGCTTCGAAGCGATTCTGGTCCACCATCCGGCATCTCGGGGGGGGAAGCGGTCTGCCACCAACACTGTTTACAGTGGGGACGGTGAGCTGATGACCTCAACGCGGGACGTTTTGGGTCGGTGGATGGAATACTTCGAAGACCTCCTCAATGCCACCGACACGCCTTCCTGTTTGGAAGCAGATTCTGAGGACTCTGGGACGGGCTCTCCCATCTCTGGTGCTGAAGTCACTGAGGTTGTTAAAAAGCTCCTTGGTGGCAAGGCGCCGGGGGTGGATGAGATTCGGCCGGAGTTCCTCAAGGCTCTGGATGTTGTAGGGTTGTGTTGGTTGACGCGGCTCTGCAATATTGCGTGGACTTTGGGGGCAGTTCCCTTGGATTGGCAGACCGGGGTGGTGGTCCCCCTCTTTAAAAAGGGGGACCACAGAGTGTGTTCCAACTATAGGGGGATCACACTTCTGAGCCTCCCTGGTAAGGTCTATTCGGGGGTTCTGGAAAGGAGGGTCCGACGGATAGTCGAACCTCGGATTCAGGAGGAACAATGCGGTTTTCGTCCTGGCCGTGGAACACTGGACCAGCTCTACACCCTCGGCAGGGTATTGGAGGGTGCGTGGGAGTTCGCCCAACCGGTCTACATGTGCTTTGTGGACTTGGAGAAGGCGTTCGACCATGTCCCTCGGGGTGTCCTGTGGGGGGTACTCCGGGATTATGGGGTACCAGGCCCTTTGATACGGGCTGTTAGGTCCCTATTTGAGCGGTGTCAGAGTCTGGTTCGCATTGCCGGCAGGTCGGACTCATTTCCGGTGAGAGCTGGACTCCGCCAAGGTTGCGCTTTGTCACCGGTCCTGTTCATAATGTTTATGGACAGGATTTCCTGGCGCAGCCAAGGTGTTGAGGCGATCCGTTTTGGTGACCTTAGGATCAGGTCTCTGCTTTTCGCAGATGATGTGGTCTTGTTGGCTTTATCTGAACGTGATCTACAGCTCTCGTTGGAGCGGTTCGCAGCCGAGTGTGAAGCGGCTGGGATGAGGATCAGCACCTCCAAATCCGAGACCATGGTCTTGAGCCGGAAAAGGGTAGAGTGCCTTCTCCGGGTCGGGGATGAAGTCCTTCCTCAAGTGGGGGAGTTTAGGTATCTGGGGGTCTTGTTCACAAATGAGGGAAAAATGGAGCGGGAGATCGATGGACGGATTGGTAAGGCCTCTGCAGTTATGCGGGCGCTTTAACGGTCTGTCGTGGTGAAGAGAGAGCTGAGCCGAAAGGCAAAGCTCTCAATTTACCAGTCGATCTATGTTCCTACCCTCATCTATTGTCACGAACACTGGGTGGTGACCGAAAGAACGAGATCGCAGATACAGGTGGCTGAAATGAGTTTCCTCCTTAGGGTGGCTGGGTTCTCCCTTAGAGATAGGGTGAGAAGCTCGGTCATCCGGAGGGGGCTCAGAGTAGAGCCGCTGCTCCTCCACATCGAGAGGAGCCAGTTGAGGTGGCTCGGGCATCTAGTCAGGATGCCTCCTGGACGCCTCCCTGGTGAGGTGTTCTGGGCACGTCCCACCGGGAGGAGACCCAGGGGAAGACCCAGGACCCGCTGGAGGGATTATGTCTCCCAGCTGGCCTTGGAACGCCTCAGGATTCCTCCCGAGGAGCTGGCCCAAGTAGCCGGGGAGAGGGAAGTCTGGGCCTCTCTGCTTAGGCTACTGCCCCAGCGACCCGACCCCGGATAAGCGGAAGATGATGGATGGATGGATGGATTGACTTACAATACTCAACATAGATTAAATGTAGAACGGAACATTTGACACAGTTACACAAGTGAATAGCCAATCACTTTTTTGAATTTGAAAGTAAAAATATTCTGGTCAGGGTTCATTGAGCAAGTCACCTCTGCGGTTCAGTTCCAGCGAGGACTTGTCATGGGGGAGTTGGTCAATCAATCAGACATGGATTTTGGGAACCTGTACAGAGTCAGATGTAATGCCAATAATTCATGTAGCTTACATGATCTACATACATTTAACAAATTCTGCTCTTATTAGGGAGTAAAAGCTCCAAGAATATTTTTTCCAAACTTTCATGGGTTTTTGATGAATTATTATAAGACTTTTTGTTTATTGTACATAATTGATTGATTACTAAAGTCAACAAAATATGATTTTCAACCCTGACAAACATTTTACTCAACTTCATGTAGAGACTGAAGTTGAAGAAGACTTCTGGATGGTTCACCTACTATTATCGTTACAGCTGCAGAGTAGACCAAACATTTCTGATAGAAAGCTCTCGGGTTTGGAAGCTCACATAGGCAGGCAGATATTGGACTAAACTTATATAGCAGATATGCCATGTTAAATGAGATAGATAGATAGATAGATAGATAGATAGATAGATAGATAGATAGATAGATAGATAGATAGATAGATAGATAGATAGATAGATAGATATGGTTACAGCATTTTGCATATGAAGACCTCTTCTTCTCTAAAAGCAGCAATGTCAATGGTGTCATTTCCGATTTCATGCCATGCAGTGATTGAGCTGCACAAACAACCTGCAGTGGAAGTTGGATTCGCTATCACATCCAGATGCTTCAGTGTTAGAAACAAAGAGACTGGAAAAAAGGGATTGTGATCGCTGCTTCATGGCATATTGGAACAAAAGCCTGAGCTGAATGATTTATCCCCCCCCCCCCCCTTTGAAGCAAAGAAACGCTGTCTCCCCACAGCCTGCGTTTGAGCTGTGCTAGCAGAGTACCTGGGGAGGGCAGCGGCATGCAAGACAGTAGGCTATGAAGCTTGTGTCCCCATATTTAGGCTGCACAGAGACAATGTGCATACAAAAAGGAAAGCGAGTACAGCAGCTCTGGCCTGAGGCTATCTTGTGTAGGGCTCCCTGGGCTTGAACAAAGTGCGTCAGACATTTTTCGAAACACAGATGCATTTTGTTACAGAAGAAAAGAATAGTTGGGAAGTAATGGCAAGTCATGAAAATTAAAAAAGAAAGAAGTGCTCTGCAGCATACCATGTTCTACTAAGCTCCCTGTGTGATTACTTTATACTGAAACAGGAGTATGCTTGTTTTTGGTTTGTTAGGATTAAAAACAGAAAGGCAGTGTTAAATAACATTTGATAAAAAAAAAAAATCTTTCACTTGACACTCCCTCTGATACCTTACAACGCATTATGCTTTAGATGAGCTCTTCAACTCTTAGGTGCCATCTTTGTTAGACTTTTTATTTATTAATTAATTTTATTTTTAATAAAAAAAAAAAGATTTCCCTTATTTTTTTCTGGAGATGCCATATTCAGATGACATCTGTTATATTATAAATTTCACATAAATCTTAAGCTTCTCTATGCTTAAGATGAGGATTCATTCAAGCTGAATTAATGAAACATGATTGTAATTCCCTCACGTGGAAAAGGCTGTCATACAAAATTGAGGTGCTTATAGTCACTGTGTAATCTCACTGTCTGCCAGGGGAGGGTGGCGAGAAATCCCACCATAAAACCATGTGTTGCGGAGATCAGAAGCCTTTGTAGGATCTGGCAGGTTAAGGAGAAGATAGTCGAGAGAAAATAAAGAAAAATGAATCACTTCTCAGCAGAGAAAAGCTGTGGAATTAGGTTGAGTTCATGATTATTGTTGTTTGTATTAATTAGGATCAAAATGACCATGTTTACAAGATCTTTTGTAACACAGCACAGACATGCACTGTGGCACTGTGTTAATGACACAGCCGACAGCATTACTAAATGTTGTTAAGGAATGATGAAAACAATCTGAGGCAAATACTCACTTTTAAAATGTAGAATTTGTTCTGGTTCATTGTGAAAATTAGATTATCAGAGATCCACAAATCAAATCCATTAACCTAAAACAGACTGCTGAATCAGACTGAATAAAACAAAACTCTGTCTCCTCTAACTTGCAGCTGACTTTATTGCCAATTCAATTACTCATATTTTTAATCAGACACAACAATGCAAATTACCTGAAGACTGTTATCAAAGGACCCTGGGTCTCCTTTACACAGTTGGACACATTGGCAGTGCCAACATGACAGACTGCGTGGATGCAATATTTCATAAAAAATGGCCCAACCAGAGATTAAGTGCACAGAATTTAACATACTTTTCAGAAGTCTGACACATCTGTTAAAACCATCCTTTTTTTAAATTGTTTTTGTTTTTATTTTCTGAGACACCTACTTTTCGGTTTTTGTAAGCTATAATCAATGACATTTCAATAAGTCTTTAAATTAGGTAATGCATCCACTGTATATAACATATGAATCAATATAATCTATAATTAATATATATAACACGTGCTTTACTCTACATAAAAACTATTGATCTTGTTTTATAAGATTCTACTTTTAGAGGTACCTGCAGTATAAATCTAAGAGTTGAAGACTCAAGTAGTACATGTAAAGACTGGAACTGCTCATCCAAAACAGGACTCTGTACAGTATCTGTATTATGATGCTCCTGTTTTGATTTTCCAAATGTATTTTGATGTTAAGATCAAACTTTCTCATTGTTCCTTGTAATGCTTTTTTAAAGAAACCCCTGGATCAACACAGGTTAAAAGGTATAAAATTTTGTTTTTCCACTCTTAACAATGAAAGATCTAGTTGCCACGTATACTGCAGACCTATTGCTTTTTCTGTTCTCTTAGTATTTATAGTTAGTATAGTGTTTTTGCTACACTTCCACCCCAGTGTAATCTGATCACCTGCCTTGGTTGTTACAGACCTACCCTGCTGCTTACGACTCTCCAAAAGAAAGTCAATTTGTCAAATCATTTTGTTGTACCAAAGCCACACGCAGCGTTCACTCTGAGGTAATGCTCAATGACAAGTAACGTACTCTATCATGAAATCAGTTAAGCGGCTGCTGGAGTTTATCTCCAAAGCTCCATCCAGCACTGCTGCTCTAACCCAACCTAATTATTTTTTCTTGCTGAGCATCACAAGACGAGTGAATGACACAAAAAAACACAACAAAAACTAGGATAGACCTCTTCATTGTTTGGCTGTGCCCACGACTTAATTAATATTCGCTTGGAGCCTGGCTCCTTTGTTTCCTCTCTATTGCAGCAACGTTCATCAGAAGTGAGCAAGAGTATAGATAATGGAGTGCAAACACTTCCTCTGGTGAAGCTAGCCCTTTCTCTAGAGGTTTACCCTACTTTACTTTTCAAACTGACAGAAATGGGTTGTATCAAATCTGCCACACCATCACTTCATTAGAAAGGAAGCCCACTTAAAAAACAAACAAACAATGAACCCACCCCTCTCTAGTCCTACTCCCACCATCTTAAAATCAGGCACAGACGCTTGCCACCCCACCCTATCGAAATGTGTCACATCCCAGACAATCTGTAATTTTGGACTCCAGGGGTTAATTGCCTGCCATGGCATCAAAGGATAGTTTTGATGTGCTTTTTGAGGGCTGTCTTTAACCAACCTAGGGAGTAAAAGAGAGATGGGGGTGAAAAGATGTGGTGAGAGCAGAAGTAGAGGAGGGCACATGAGATTTCACTCGCGGCATAGCAGCGCAGGCATCTCCTCAGGTAATCCTGCCTCTCAAAGGCATTATTGAATTTTCTTGTTTTTCTTCTTCTCTTTGTCAAGGCAGGGAGGAGGGAGTGTGTGCACAGGGAGAAGTGGGGAGGAGGGTTAAACAGAGTGAGCCTGACTTCTGAAGGGTCTGCAGCGGGTGCTTGATTCTCATTCACCTCTGCAGATCCACGTCAAAACACAGCCAGAACTTTTAAGGCGTCTGACTTTGAAGTGAGAGGAGAGCCTCAAATCCATGCTCTCCGCCACATATGCCCAGTCTGAAAAATTAGCAGCCATGTGCGTCTCCCTGCGCCTTTGAAGTTCAACGGGCCGCTGGTCTATCTATGTTCTAACAGAGAAATCACAAGGTATGCAGCCTGACTCCAAGATTAAGGGTAGTAATCGCACTGAATTGTAGGGCAGGCAAGTGCCTCATCTCAGGCTTTTGTTCAGTCAGACCGTGAAAACCTCTGCCTTGTTAACACTGTTTACCTAACTCTACAGAAAATCTCTGTTCTGTTTTAAGGCTGAAACAACCACTTGAAGAGCCGATTGCGACAAAACCCTTCTGTGATCTGCCTGACATCAGTCTAAAGTGGGGCAAGTGGCTTGAACCGGCTGAGCCCATTTTCTTTTTAATAAAAACTGTTGGAGCTCCCCCTTCCCAATACCCATATGTTGTTTATGATCAGACAATTTGATATGACTGTCATTTAACATTTAAAGTTACTTCCGATGTGCGGACCAAGGACAGCAATAAAGGATAGAGCATTTACCTAAGGGACAACTACATAAGATAACAGCATAGAATGTTGGCAGATGGCTGCCTGTACTGAGCCAGGTTCTGCTAGAGGTTTCTTCCAGTTGAAGGGGAGTGTTTTACTCCCTACTGTCTCTACATTCTTGCTCAGTGTGCAAGCACATCTGCAAGTCAATGACTTAAAGCAATCTACTGGGATTTACACATCTGTTATATGTTATATATATATATATATATATATATATATATATATATAATTTAAATTGTACTGAAATTTAAAATAAATAAATAAAAAACACAGAGAATTTAGGGTTTAAAGGGTCTCAAGAAACGTCCAGTAAACTTTCAAGAAAAAGGATTTAATGAATACTTAAAGATAACAATGTGTGTGGACAATGATTGTTAAAAATCAGCGTAATCTTTAACGGTCATGATCCAGTCCTCCTTTTTTTACTGAAATTATACATTTAGATCCTTAAAGAGAGCATTAACCAAACACTATTCTGATTTTGCTTATCCTGTTGTAATCTGACCTGATTGGAAGGGTTTGATTAAAAGTGAAGGGTGCCACACGCCTCTTAATCCCAGCTGAGCAATGCATTATGACCTCGTCTAACCTCCTCAATTGCCATATGTATCCTTCCTGTCGAAATAGCTCAGCATATAGTACCAGACGGTTGTGCATGCTGTGCAGGAGTTGAGGGCCGCTAATCCCCAAGCTTGTCTTGTCCCTTTTCCCTCTTAACCTCATCTATGGGACTTTCTCTCCTCAGAAGAAGATTTGGGAGATGACTGCTATTTTGGTGCTGAAAAGTGAAATAGCCCAGAGGGGCTGTGTAAACATTGTGGCTTAGCACTAACTGTCATAAGTGAAGCTTGGAGACAAGTCTCCTTACTTCTAAGGTAAGCAAATCCGCATGTTGTTACGGGGGAATCGACTGCGCTAAAGCCTTGCTTAGTGACACATCCTGTTGTCAGAGGGTTTGTCTAAACAGGTATCACAGCTGTAAGCTGTCGTATCACTGCACATCATCAGCATCCTCTGAACTTACTGTCAGCTTATCATCCACCCAGTTTATGAAGGAAACATCAGTATCAGGTTTTTAGTGGATAAAAAAATAATAATTTCAGTGTCAGTAACACAGGAATAACTTCAGGGATCCAGAACACATATGTGCCTTCAAACAAACATGCATTTAAGTAAACCCCCCGTCCTCAAGAGCGTCTTTAAGTTGCATCGTTTGCTGAGAGCTTCAGAAGTCAGCTGTAAAACCTGCCTAACTCCCTGCCGTTTGGCATATGACTACAATAATCTACATCTTCAGGTAGAATGTTTTTTTTTTTTTTGATTGTTAATGTTGCGGAGGCGGGGGGGTTGACGCTAGCTGTCAGAGTAGGTCCCAAACAGTTTTATATTGGTGAGAAAAGAAGGGGTCTATGTTTGCATGAGTTTGTACGGTATTTTTTACATGGCACATGTGTTCATACAAGTTTGGGAGTATAATCATATTGCAGGAACTCTGCAGGCGGCATGCCACGTGGCTCTGATCGGATGTCGATGCCAGAGAGGAAGCTGTTGTGAGCAACCGGGTTCTGGGTGTGTCTGGTTCAGTTGTCAGAAAGAGAAGGGTAGAAAGATTAATGGCTTCCCTGAAATGAATGCCTCCCTCCAGTTGCCCCGGCACTGCCTATCAGGGAAGGGTCAGCTAACTGACCATGGATTGCTGAGACAGGTAGGGTGACTTTTTTTAAAAGGCCTTTTTACTGATTGGTTTGTTGTGCCCTGTTGACGGGTCACTGAGTGATGGAGTGGCAAGGACAGCAACATTCTCTCAGCTGCGCTTTTGGAACAGTTCCTTCATTCATAGCTGTGTCTCCAGTAAATCTCAGGAGGCTTGCAGCATATTGAAAGGACCCAATATATTTTCAATGGGCCTTAACATTCAGCTACTCTTCTTATCTAATAAGGATATGAAAGAAAGCTAAAATAGAAGCTTGAGAGGAGGCAAACTTCCAACAGAAGGTTTTTTGGGTGCACATAACAAGTGTCTGAAACACTTCAAAAAGG
Source organism: Apricaphanius iberus (assembly GCA_028564705.1). Taxonomy (NCBI): domain Eukaryota; kingdom Metazoa; phylum Chordata; class Actinopteri; order Cyprinodontiformes; family Aphaniidae; genus Apricaphanius; species Apricaphanius iberus. The sequence goes on along the minus strand of JAPXFQ010002722.1, from coordinate 497,814 downwards.
CAAGTATAGCCTCTTTTCTTTCACAGAAGCTGGGAAAACAACAGTAAAAGAAATCAAAGAGATTTCTGTAGTTTTCTACATTCATTTAAAATGTAAAAACTGATGAAAATAAAAACAACAATTTAATTTGACCAAACAGTATCTACTTGCTGCTGATTAGAAAAACAAAACAAAAAAAAAGATGAATTACAAATATACAAGATCACAACAATTTCTAATCTACATGCCGTTGATTTAGGAAATAATAATGTGGTTATTAAGTTGATCCAGTGTTTACCACATGTATGAAAATGTGCTTGTTTGTTGTGCTACTGGTTGAAGGTTCTAGGTGTAATGCATTTTCAGTAGTCACTTTGATTAAAAGAAGTGCAGTATAACTTTGTTCCTTTTACAATAGGGATAATTAAAAGTATAGGAAATATCAGTAACTTATTAGCTTCTTAGAATGTGAATGGAAACGTTTTATGATGTATTGCTGATAGTAACTTTTAAGCCCAGTTTATACTTGTCTGTCAGCAAGTTTGCACTCACACGTACACGTATTGATGGAGACATTTTCCTTTTATACTTCTCAGTCGGTGTGTAAGTGTTGCAAAGCAGTTCCCCCACCAGAACAGCAGGTTTCTGGTAAGTTTACCTACCATTGCTTTGTTGTCTCTGGTCAAATAGTTAGTAGTAGTCAGAGTTTATTTACTTCAGCTTGCAAACCCATTCCCCCTCAACGAGCAATGGCTGACAAAAAGCACGTTTTGATTGAGCAGGAAAGTTTTTTTTTTTACTAAAATTGCAGCTCACTAAATACTCTACAAACACATTGTTCTTGGGAAATGATCTCGGGCTGGTGCTTGACAGACCAATCACATTTCTGCACTCTCCGTTCTGTTCAACGGATAGTTAGAAAATTTGGCTCTACTCTGTCCGTGCTTGGATAGGTGATGGAGAGCCCTTGAGTTAACAAATAATGTCGGTGTGTGTCTCCGTGTTTTACGGCAGTTTAGACTCCAACCTTTCCTTTATTTTTCCTTCTAATGATGATGTAGCCCTGGGTAGCTTGGGAATGGCTAAACTTTTTGCAGAAGTATGCTCCAACTTCTCCATGACCACTCTCTGCCATCATGGCATCTGTAAACAAGAGGACACAAAGCAGCCTATGTGTGCAGCCCCATCCACAGGTTTGTGTGATTTGCATGCACATTGATTGACAGCAGACAATTTGGAATAAAAATAAATATTTGGTTAGTTTGAATTTCATATTGGTCTGTGTAAGGAAGGAGACACGAGGAGACAAAAATAACAAATGTCATGGAGCACCACCCATACATCGTGGTATTGAACCAAACGATCATTTGGGAGAATCATAAAACTTTGACACATAAATAAATTCTCCAGACTGCAGCTTTAGGTTTAGCGTTAGAATGGTAATGGTTAGGGATAGGAAAAGGGTTTGGGTTTAGGCACAATAAAAAAAACAGAAAGAATGGAAGATAATGAAAGTCCTCACTAATACTAGCAAGACAAGAATATGGTAAAGAGCATATGGTTAGAAATGATTTTGTCTATGCCTAGTGGGTGTATGAGGGCAAGTTTTTGATCTGGACGTGCATAATTGTTAGCGTGGCAAGAAAGTTGAAAGGTCTGCAACCTGCAGCACACGAGAGAAGCAACAAAAAACACAACCAAAAAAACAGATAAGCATGCAGACATAAGCCACAGTCATATGGCATCCGCATGCTCTGCACAGAGATAAGTCGTCAGTGAAGCAAAGGTGCAGAGCTCACAGACCAAGGAGGCACAGGCTGAGACACAGGGCTCCGAGCCCTTCAGACCCAGCCACACTGCCATCTTCTGCCATGCAGGCAAAGCCCAGTACCCAGCAGCCCACAACTCTATGCGTTGAAATTCTTGGATGGATATAAGATGACAGGTTTTTCCTTTGCCTATATCTAGTCCTATATGGTGCTTTAAAGTGACCTGTAAAAAGACAATTCTGGAGGATACAATTTACATCTCATGTATGTGTTTTGCATCATTGTTTCCTTTTTTTTTTGTGCACTAAATATCAAATCCTTTGATGGATACCAAACCTTGAATGTAATTGAAGATTGCCTTGGAAGAAAAAAAAATCTGGAAAAATAAATAGTGCAATTTTAAATCTAATTATTATGCTTTTATGTGCCTGCCCATACCTTTGGGGTCTATAAAAGGAGGATAAAAAAACTAAGCGCTACCAGCTTTGTGAAACACTTATGAATTGCAAATTCAGTGTGTGTTTTACTTATGTTTAATTAGCAAAACCAGCCCTGGGACACTTTCATTTTTATCATCAGTGTTGGCAAGCACATACTCAGACCTTCGATGGAATCACGAGTCATACATACTTTTCAACTCAGTAACTTCAGTCATGTCACCTTACAAACTATCTCTAAAGCAATAATTCAGTCAGTTCTTTTATTAAATTCAACCAATTATTTATTAAAACTCTTTTTAAACTGAATCTGAGCCTTATTTTCCCTCCACCGATTGGCTGAGACAGTTTTGTTTTTATTTTTTGTACCTTTATCAAATTATCACAAATATTAGGGGCCACTATTAGATAAACTTGTCGACAATTAGAGTATTGTGAACTTTGCACTGGTGGCATTTATCTGTAACAAAGCAGTTACTTGAGCCGGACTCCCTGGACTTGCTTTCCATTCAGCTCAGTTGTCTGCACACAAGTTGCCCCTGGGCTGCCAGCCCACCCATGACGGGGGGTTCCATGAAGGAACTTTTTTATAATTGCAACTGAGGAGAGGCTTCCTAAAAGCATTTTTTCGCTTTAATGAAGTTACTGGCAATGGTAGTTTGGTGTAAAGCCAAAAGGTTTTAGTATTCTTTAGTAGGAAGCTAATATGATTTGTATTGGCAACCAACAAAAAAAGTGTAATTGGCAAAGAGAATAGCCATGAGGTGAAATCCCAATGCCAAATTTGTCATCAGTGTTTTTTTTTTTTTACTTTAAGATGAGGTTGTAAGAAAAAATGTAATTAAGGCCATTGTTGGATTTCTCTGTGGGAGAGCATTTACTTATGCTAAGCCTTGTAATTATGAATGATATCCTCTTTGGCCCGCTTTACTTTCCGTCCCTGTAGCAAAAATTGGATTTGTTCCACACACCCCTGCAAGACACAAGATCATCTTTGACCTGAATTGTCATCACCTGCGTTTGCTGTGGAGAACATTGCTTATCCTTTTCATTTAGCTTTTTTACTTAAAAGCGTGCTGTTCCATATGAGGGACCCTGCTAACATGATGATCACAACATTTATCCACCCGATCTGCTGAAAGAGTGAGTGATTCCATCAGCATTAGGTTACCTGGCTGCCCCCGTTGCTCACTCTACCTGTAGAGAAAGACATTAGTACATTGGCACAGTAGAGCAAGAGAGGGTGGGATCAGAAGGGATACTTTGGTCTGGGGTGTGAGGCTCCTCCAGGCTGGAGAGCACTCTCTCTTACTGGGTGTATTGGCTGACCTGGCAAGTTGGGTTAGACACAGACTAAGCTTTCATTCCAACTGGCCCATTGGCTTCAGCTATGAATAAAGTTACCATTTTATCCCCTTTCTGAATCATTTTCCCTTTGATTCAGTTTATATTCTGCTTGTTTTTCCACTTTGTTCTGAATGGGAGTAAGTTTTTACTCTTAGACATGCAGTGTTTTGTGTTTTATGAATACTTTCTCGACAGGAACCTAAATTCACCTATTTCCCCCCCCAGTTTTTCCCATTAGATGAGATTAGAAACTAATACTCTTATTTGTTTCGCTATGATAGTTGCTATCAATAGCTTAATTTGTTTAAGTGTGGACTGTGAGCAAAAATAGATAATTGTACATTACTGTATTATCAGTTTTCAGCTTTAAATAACAGACATCTTGATTTGTTATTTTAATCACATTTAGCACACAGTCATTTCTGGAACCTTCCATAGCTTTGCTTAATATTGCTGTGACAATTTTTATACAGTTGAAGAAGGTTTAATAGATTAGAAAATACCTTGTACAAAAATTCTTGCACATGGAACTATGTGCTTACTTTATTGAGATTAGTAATTAAATAAAAGAGTAAATAAAGTGTGGTCACCAAAATCATATGCTATCTTTAAAAACACGTTTTTCTGATGTAATATCTGAACAGCACCTAAAATCAGTCTTTTAAGAGAAAATCCTCAGATATCATATGCTTCCCTCCACCCACAACTATATATAGAAAATAGTCCACTAGCATGTTTTCTAAGACTTTATTAACTTAAAACCCCATTAATCAGAAATCCACTGAGACTATCACTTTGAGGTTTATATTCTGTTTAATTTATTCCTTAAATACACAACAACAACATAATCTGTATCCACTGCTTTAAATCACAGCGTGCGCTATTTGGTTTTGCATTCCAGTGTCAGAACAAGGCAAGGCAAGGCAAAATTGTTTCTATAGCACACTTTCAACAACAAGGCAATTCATGATGACTAGGGTGATTAGGGTATAAAATAGAAGAACCAATAATCCAACAGTAAAAGAATAAAAAAATGTTAAAGGCACAAAATATATGACACATTAAGATATATTACAGAAAGGTTTCTGGCCCCTCCCACAGGTGGTGAGCACATGGGTAGAAGGGCCCATGAGTAAAAGCCTGGCCACTAGGTGCTCACAAACGTGCTCCACCTCCAGTCCTGGCTCCAGAGGGGGGGGGGGCCGTTGACCCATGTGCGGGCAAGGGAACAATGAGTCCATTTATGGTACTTTTCATAGGGGTCTTCGAGCTGCAATTTGTCTGATCCTTCACCTAGGACCAGTTTGCCATCGGTGACCCTACCAGAGGCAGAAAGCCCCCAACCACTTAGCTCCTAGGACCATTGTGAAACTCAAACCCTTCCACCATGATAATGTGGCAGCCCCTCCCCTGGACTGCCACCTTAACTCATTCTTGTTCACGAATGAGGGAAAAATTGAGAGGTAGATTGATAGGTGGAATGGTAAGGCATCTGCAGTGATGTGAGTGCTGTATTGATCTGTCATGTTAAAGAGATCGATTTACCAGTATATCTCTGTTCCTACCCTCATCTATGGTCATGAACACTGGGTAGTGACCTAAAGAACGAGATCAAGAGGCCAAATCAGTTTCCTCTGCAAGTTGTCCTGGCTCTCCCTTAGAGATGAGAAGCTTGGTCATGGGAGAGGCTCAGAGTAGAGCCACTACTCTGCCACATCAAGAGGAGTCAGTTGAAGTGGCTTGGATATTTGATCTGGATGCCTCCTGGACGCCTCCCTGGTGAGGGGTTTCTGGCAAGTCCCACCGGGAGGAGGCCTAGGGAAAGACCCAGGACATACTGGAGGGACTTTGTTTCATGGCTGTCCTGGGAACACCTTGGGATTCCTCCCAAAGCGCTGGATCGCTCTGTTTAAAGAGTAACTCACCCCCCTACCAGGGTATATTTATTTATTTTTGAAAAACGTCTCTAAAGGAGGCTTTGCCTGGCGGACTAGGAAAAACGTGGGGGGATGAAGGCCTGGGCGTAGTCTGGGCTTTGACTGACATGTTGCAGGCAGCAGCCGCAGCGCAGAGCCACAGGCAGTCTGAAAGATGGAGAGAGCCGTAGTAACGTGAGCTCCTTTGCATTGAAATAATCTACAGGTTGAGATTTCTTCTAATCTTGCTTCTCCAGATGGAACAGAGTACAAGGAGATAGGTTATGGGAGAGTTCTGTGGAGGAGGGTAGCAGCGGTATATCGTATCAAGCCGTTGTCTCGTTCTGTCTCGAGCAGCAGCAGATACCGAGCCTGCTTAATATAGATTAGTTTGAGTAATTTTGTAACTCTACATTGACAGGAGCACATGTGGCCACTGTACGTCATTGTCCGCAACATAAAATGTGTGTTGCAGACAGATGTATCCAAGCATTATGAGAAACATTCATAAATGTGCAAAAAAAAAAACACCATCACAATTATTCCATTGAAAATGAACTCTTAGCCCATATTTTGTTTTCCATTTACTAATATATCAGTTATTCCCTTTCTCATAGGTAATGAGCAAATGTCAGCAAGTAGGGGTAACCACCTGCACAACGGAGCACCCAGGTTATGAGCCAACTGTGCTGTGTGACTTTTGTGGTTATAGTGTAGGTTCAGTGTGTTGTTCATTCAGTTGATTAATTGTTACAAAAGATATCTTACTAGTTAAGATCAAATCATCAGTCATTATGATGTGAAAGAGATGACATTTGTTCATATTGGAAGTTCGTATGCAACTGTTGTGGGTCATACTTACAAGCTGTATAGTTGTCGTTTCGAACATCATTTGGTGCATTAAAATGTTACATTAAAAGCACAATTTAGGTTACTTTGCTATATATGTTCTTAGATAGAATAGTTGGTCATGAGTTTATGAACAAGCAAAAGCAGGTTGGGTAAAACTGGGTAATTAATTTTAACTTGTGCTTCATTTTTATTTATTTAATTGCTTTTTTGGCACATTCATTATTATTATTATTATTATTATTATTATTATTATTATTATTATTATTATTATCATTATTATTATTATTATTATTATTATTATTATTATTATTATTATTATTATTATTATTATTATAGAGGCTAAGTATGAGTAATCATCTTAAACTGGTCCCACTAGAAACTATAAAAGGCCAGAAGTCTAGAACCAAAACAGCTTTCAATTTATATGCCCCTTTTAAGTCTAAAATTAAAACCTACCTATTTAGAATCGCCTACGAGTAACTGATCCTATTATTGCTTTTTACTTGCCAGTTTTTAATTTTGTTTCTTATTATTGTCTTGAATATTGTTTTATTGTAAATGCTTCCCTGTATTCAATCTTCAAAGTGATTTATGTGTTGAAAGTGTGCTATACAAATAAAATTGCCTTGCCTTGTCTATTATTATTGTAATTAGTAGTAGTAGTATCATTATTATTATAATTATTGGTAGTATTATTTTACATGTATTTAGGTGAATTTATGATTGTTAAGATTGCTTTAAAACTTAAACATTTTTAATATATACTGTACACTATTGTGCCTCTTGGCCAGGTCTCTGTTAACAACGAGATTTTACCTCATGGGATGTCCTGGTAAAATAATGGTTGAATAAAAAATATTTTAAAATCTAGTTAATATTTCTTTTTTTTACATAACAATAGCCAATAACATTTTAAATACAAGTTTAATAGAGAATTTAATTTGGTATATACAGCACTGTATAAAATAATCCTACTCTAAATTGGGTATATCATCAGTTTGGTCAAAGTGTGGACTATCAATTTCATCATATGTGCATCTACTACTGGTGCTCCATCAGAGGTAAGGATACTCCCTGTCAGAGTATGGCGTCAAACACACGGCAGATAAGAAAATGCCAGATCAAATCATTTGCAGAAGAAGAAACAACATTTATGTTTATTTTCAAGAAATACAGTGAGCAGAGATCTGATGTTTTCCCACTGAGGATCAATAAACTCTCAGGAACAACAACAATACATTTTTTGTATTAAAATTCCTCTGAGAAAAAGATTTTCGGTTTTTTCTTCTTCTCTATAGTGCATAAACAAGCAGTTTGTTGCCCCCTAAGAGGCTTTAGGAAGACCTGTTTATCTGTGGATGGAATGATGTTGTTCTGGAAGGTCCAAGATATCATGGTCAACCCATCAATATACACTCTATTATTAAGCATTGTTTTCATCCTGTAGAAGAGATTAATTAAAGTCATCTGTTAAAAACGACGGTGCTCCAGACTGACTGCTCTCAATTCAAACTAATTGGATCATGATTTCAAACTAATTTTTAAATAAAACCTTCTGTCTAGACACCATAAAGCAAGGTTTTAGAATGAAAGAAAATACAAATTTTTTTAATAGTTTTTCCTTTGTTTTCTTCTAGTACCATAATAAAGATACAGAGCAGTTTCAAACAAAATATCTTTACAATGGATCAATAGAGATTTGTTTTGGGGCAAAGAATGAGTGAAGGCAAGAAGTCAAACACAAAATTTAAATGTGTTTTCAAAGGTAAAAAGTGGTAACAGTTTGCCTTAACTCATGGATTTTAAATTTACAGGCAGTGGGAATACAGCACCTGCCATTCATCTGTGTCTTATAAAACAACATATTTATGTCAAATATTGTGAGAACTTTGATTTTGTTTTTCATAGTACTGCAATATGTATTGTGAATCATATAATCTCATATTGTTTTTCAAGATTTTCCCAGATTAAGTAGGATTATGAGGGATTAGATAGGGAAAGGGACACCGTTTTTTTCTTCTATGTTATAACAAAATTTGCCAAAGATTCAAGTATATCTACCACTTGGAATAAGTAGACCTTAATTAGATATATATTGATAAGCAAAAGTGACTCGCTCGTTTTGGAGTTCCTGTGTAATCTGTCTCTTTTCTAATTGTCTGCTGCTCCGCTGCTCGGTCCAAATGTCAGGGAAGCATTAACTCTGGCTGTGCTCACTCAGATCACAGAGAAAGTATTTCCTGACATGTGTTGATGCCCTGGCTTGCACAAGTGCCTGGCTCTGTGAGTGTGCCCATGGCACTAAGCAGAACAGGGGGTATGAAAGAGCTCTTATGCTGGTGCCAGTCACATATGCCCTGCACCACCTCCCATCCATTTCACCGCCTGCTCTGTCTGCATTCCTCTCTGACACTGTCCGGGCTGGGCCCAGTGCAGACCTGCAGGTGGCCCCATTAGCAGGGAAAGTGTGTCAGTGGAGTTGTGCAGAAAGTGTGAATGGAGCCGGCTGTTGCTAATTTGTGGCTCTTCTGTATTAAGATCTACAGGAAATAAAGCTCTCTCAATATGTTCATTTTATAAATGCAGAAATAGGCACTAGGTGCATGGTGTTACAATCAAGTTTTTACAATGTGTTGTTTTCAGTCAAAAAGTGGAATTTTGTATTTTAAAGAAAAGTAAATAAACAAAACACACGGTACATTTCTGTACTCTGAACTTCAAAGCTATACAGAGAACCCCCCCCCCAAAAAAAAGAAAAATATAAAAAAAAATAACCTAGATACTAAAAATGAGGAGTTTGTGGGGAATTCTGGCGTAGTGGTGCTGAGTAAAGGTGAATGGGACCTATGGGAATGAGATCTCCATGAGTGCAAAACATGATCTAGATTCCAGCCTGAACCGGTCCTGGTCCAGTTATCTGTTCCACAAGATGAGATCAAAGCCATGGTGCTGGCAAGTATACCCGGACTCCAGCACCGCATTTGCTAAAGCAGCTGCTAGGCAGGAACAGCCTCAGAATGCCAAGCTGAAGTTGGTGTGAAGAACTGAAAAATTCATGGGCTGGAAGTGTCTTTAACTTACTGCATGATTGATGACTAATTTGACTAATAACGTCACAACTCAAGAGCAAGAAAAATACAAACATTTTCAAACATATTTCATGTTCATTTATTTCTCTGCCAGACAGAGGAAAGAATTCAGCCTCTCTCCCCTATGAGCTTATCTGGGTGGCTATTTGGGTGGCTTTGCATCATCCATAGCGTTGCATCTTTACTTATTCATCCAATCCTCTCCTAGCATGCAAAACAAATGAGAAACCTCAAAGAGAAACATCACTACAATCAGCTGCAGCTTAGCATAATCTTGTTTTTTTCCAATATATATAGATGCATCTTAATAAATCAGAACACAATTGAAAAGTTAGTTTATTTAAGTCCTTCAATTAAAAAAAATGTGGTTTACACTCATATATATTTATTCATATATATCATATACTGATATATTTTAAGTGGATATATCTGTTATTTTTGTTGATGAGTATGGCTTACACCTCAGGTAAACCGAAAAACTGAAATACTTGTAATGAAAATACAAAAAGACCAAAAAAAATAGGCTTTTAAAGCAGAAATGTGGCCATATTGTATCACAGCGTCAAAGGAAAGACCACTGACTTGAAACTTGTGCAAACAGTCCCTAACACCTTGTCAGGGGCTGTTTGCACAATGTGCCACTAAGGCATATTGTTAAAGAGTGTGTGTGTTACTGAATTGCTGTATCCAAGAGTTTCTATAAAAGGTACCTGGAAAAGAGAAATCTGTGGTAGAAAAAAAGTGCACAGACAACAGGGATAACTAAACTGACCTAAGCCCAAAGAGAACGTGTGCAGTACGGTCAAGAAAAAAACAAAAACAAAACAATCAATCTTCTCGAATGCCTCAACAGTGCCACAAGCTGATTGTCTTGATACTAACCTGCATGGATCCACTAATTCAGCCAAAAGATTTTTGAACACGTATTCCAGATTTACACCACATGTACATAATTTTTAGTTTGTTGACTCTTTCTTTTGAACAGAAATTTTATTGCGATAGACTGGTGATTTTGCCCAGATGCCCCCCTACGTCTTGCCTGATGACCACTGTAGTTTTTCACCAGCTCCCCCGTGACCCAAGAATAAGTGGTGTATATATAATAGACAAATGGATGGTTTAATATTATTGCATTATTACAATTTTCAGATTTCTAATATACTGAGAAGTAATTAAGGGTTTTAAAAAGCTACAATGAATAATTAAAAAAATGTATAAAAAGTTATTGCTCTTTATATTGGATCTACGTGCTTCCCTTTATAAATTAAATCACTTAAACATTTACATTTTTCAAGAATGTTCTACGTTAAGATATGCAAGTATGAAAAGAAGAAATTAAATTCAAAATAATCTAATTATTTTATCATTTTCCCAACAATACCTCAGGCCACATCAACGTTCTACCGCTGAGATTTAATCAGAAGTGTTTTCTTGTTTTGTTTTTTTTCCCATCTGAAAACATCTAATCACCATTCAGTCAAAATCACTGCATGACATCTCTTGTTGTTGTCTTGTACAGTCTGTCCAGTTCATCTAATTTATTTCCCTTTTCAATAAATGGCCTCCCGAGGCAAGGTGGTGCACAGAGACAGACATGCGAGCCCTTGACCGTCTGTGAGTGTCTACTTATTAATTAGGCCAGGGAATTCCACCGGCCCTTGTTCTAAGGGAGAGCAAAAGGTACCAGATGGACTCTAGGAGGGGTGTTGAGATGAAAAAAAAAATTAAACAACAACATGTAAAACAAAACATAGACTGAAAGAAAAAACACTAGGGAAAGACATTCACAGTAACTTGCACATAAAAAAGTGAAAACTTTCTTGAATGATCAACCTTTCAGATCTTACATTCCAATTGTTTGCCATTTTTAAAATAAAATTAGCATTTATTTTTCATAAACTATTTCCAACCTGGAACACAATTTGTGTTTTTCTCTGAAAAAATGGTCCCTAACCTGACAAAAAGCTAACTGGGCTGCTGCAGTTGACCCATTAATACCCTGTTTGCATTTTTCAACAGTAAATCCTCCACCCTCTTTGACTAAATGCCAAGTCAAAGAAGCTTAAGAAAAGATAGCGCTGTGAATATGTAATTCATGAATACAGTAAATGTTTTTTTTTCCATGTTTCATATGTTACTTGATTTTATTTTCTGTTATTGTTATTTTACTTCTTAATCTTTTTGGATTGGGACTCTGCAGGGGAATGCATATTACAGACAGGCTCTTTCCAAGTTGATGTTTTCATTTTTCATTAATAATGCAAAAATGAACAATGTAGAAAATGTGAGATTGAAACCAGAGTGATCCCCATTTTTCCACAAAATGAGAAATACAACAATGAATTCACAACATCAGGAATATATTTTGACGTAATAAATATTAAGCCTAGAAACCTAGAAGATTGTCTTTAATTCTATTTTCTACAACTGATTTACCATTACATCTTATATTTGCAACAAAAACATACGGAAATCTTGAGAGATCCACTTCGATAATGTTGATTGTATGTATAAAAACACATTTATTTTGGTAATAATAATAAAGAGGGATACCCTGTAGATAAAATATTACCAGAAAATGAATGGGATAAACTCCCAGATTCAGATGAAATAAAAACGAGGCTGAGGGAGAAGACAGAGTAGAAATAAAAAAAAAAGGAATGAAAAGATTTATGAAAGGAAGCTGACCATAGATAACACATGGAGCAGAGATGTAAAAGTTAAATCGGAGAGAGTAACAGAGGAAGGAAGAGTCTCTTGATTGCTGGTTTCAGGCAGTTTGACTGCCCGGTGACAGCATGCTCCCGCTCCAACCATACGGCCCGTCTCCTTAGCTAACAGCCCAGCTGCATAGGGAATGTCCCCAGACCTGACATTTTGACACGGGCGCCACATTGACAAATAGCTGGAGTTTTCACCTCCTGCTACACTGTCTGCTTTACTTGCTGTATAAAATGAGGGGGAGAGGCTAACAGATCTACCTTCAGAAAAGGAGCGTATGTGTGTGGAGGGATGAGGGGGTGCTCATCGAGGTCTCTTTGGGTGGCAGGCTCCAACAAAGGGGAGGGCTGGTCATTGACAAAATTCTTATCCTAGTTTTTGAAGCACAATTCACAGTTCACCGTAGTCATTTGAGTGATTTCATGTTCCTGTATTCGTTCTAAATAGTACGGATAATATATGCTGTCATCTTGCCTCACAACAAAGCAAGGCTAGCCTATTTCTATTGCTTTTAATACAAAATATGATTCAAAATACTGAACTGGAAAAAAAAAAGAAATTTTATTAACAAGAAAATCTTAGAACAATAAAGTACACAAAATAAGTATCACATTAGAATAGAAATACAGTAAACTCTAAGTGTCATGTGTTCTGATTTAACTGGGGACACTTTATCATGGTAATGTTTTTAAGGGGTCCCATGACCTTGCAAGGATAATTGGGGGGGTGGGGGGTAGCAGTGTGGTGTGGCAACAAATTTTATACAGATGTCAAAATGTAGGTCTTTGTCAAGAACAGCATCTATGTTCTTTTGCATACTTTGTTAACCTCAATGAGTCTACTCAAGTGTATATTTATGGGACTACTGAACTGCAGAAAAATTCTAACCTATCTGTTAAACTGATTATCTGAAAAATACTAACTTAGTGACTGTATGGAATCGTGGTCATGCAGTTAGTGATGTAAAGTTGTGTGTTATCCATTTACACTTGGTAATAGATGTTGTGGTAGTCCAAAACTTGAGCTAAGAGAAGTATATAGATATTACATTAAAGTGACCCAAGACCAGATCCCTGGAAAAAAAAAAACAAACAAATAAAAAAATGCAAGAATTTTGTTTACCCAAAATCATCAGATGACATTATGTAGTCCCTATCACAGTAGTACCTGTCTGCCTTACATGATGCTTAGATAATCTTGTGAGTGTGAGTGGGTATATATTTTATGCTTACGTTACAAGATCAAATACGTAATTGAAAACCTATGTTGTGGGTTCCCTACATGGGATAGATGAATTTAATAGACTCCAGACACAATGCAGCTCTAAAGTAAGAGGCAAATAGGATACATCAATAAAATGGCTCCACTCTTGGTTAAAAGTTACCCTCAAACAGATCCACATTCTTTGTGTTCTACTAGTGACATTTAAAGGTTATAGAAATGACTTCCAGCATATGTTACTATCAACTCAACAGTTACTTCTCCCTTTGGTTTCACCACGAACTCCTGCTGACAAAAGTTTTGAACCGACTTTGTTGAATTTATGCCTCCTGATTCCTTGAGGCTCCTAAATGCTCCTGTATCTGCATTGAATGACTTTCACACTCTTGAATGTAAGAGTACAGCTTCTGCCTAAATGTGTCTTTGAGTTAGTGTCAGAGCCAGTTGGCCCAGTGACTATTGCCATACCTTGATACCAGTGGGGCTTTAAGTGCTGGTGGTTGGCTGTTATTATGGGTCTGTATTGATTAATCCCTTCGCCTGCATAACCTCCAGCTCACTTTGAGGCGTCCCTAGTGTGCTTGTGTTCTCAGTCGAGCACACGCTGTGATTAATGCCCATCTCTAAAGTCTAGCCACCACTGAACACAGTGTCAGGCCAGATTTGTCAGCTCACAACTATAGATTAGTCTTCCCCTCTTCTTCAAGTTCGGAGCCACCAATGCCCTGTTGTATAAATCTGTCCCCGCTTTCTCCTCTCACTGGCGGCTAATCCCAAAAGGGTTGGAAGATGGTAGGTGCATTAAACAATTCATTTAATAGATAAGCTCATGCCTCCCCTTCATTCCCGCACGTCCTTCCTCCCTCTCATCTCTCGCATCTCCCGCTGCTGAAATAGAATTGGATCAAAGCGTGAAAGGTGGGGGTTGGAGAAGAGGGAAGGGTCTTCATTGGGTTTTGTTGAAATATTTATAGGTCAGGGTTGACTGGTTAAATTGAATATCTATGCTGATCTCACTTTCCTGTTTAACTTGTGCCTAAGCAAATATGTTTCCTTGGTGATAACCTTTTATGTACTAGTCTGACTTCATTGAAATGCATAAAAATGTGTCACACTTCACAGTCAAGCCAGGCATCCTCAGATGCTCGATTATTCAAATGATAATTGACCCCCACCTGTAGCTTGCTTATATTCAGTAGTCAATCACTCCATCCCCTGTTAAGATATGGGGAAAATAGGTCCTGTCATTTACATTACAAACCAGAACTGAATGTCAAGTACCCTAGGTGAGCCATTTGTGTGGAGAAGAATGGGAGAAATATATGGCCAATTATGATTTCCAATCTTTTTAATAATTTAACTGCTGTTGATATGTGAATTACTGGCAGCATAGCTCTAAGTTCTTTACCCTATTTATTCTCATTGGTATTATATTTTCTCTAACAAATGACTAGATGTTAATCTTCATATATAATTTCAGTTTGTCTGAAATCATAGCTTCTAGTGGCTTGCTGTCACAGGCTGATGAATTGACAAGCAGTTCACATGAGTCAACAATGCAGAAATGTTTTTCCTTAGCCAAGTAAGGAGCTTTTTACTCATCTCAGGGCACTCATGGTAATGAATTAATGCATATTCATGTATGGACAAACACTCATCCAAAGATGCATAGGAGCATATTTCAACATCTGATACTGCTGCCGTGCACTCTTTGATCCTCATTGTGCAGAACATCACAACTGCATTGGGCAATTCCTTTTAAACTAAAAACCCCATGTTAGTTTCCCCTCAGCATCACCCTCTGTGTCTTTCTGATCTTTGCTAGCACGAGCAACGTGGCCTAATGTTGTCAGTTTCATCTTAGAAAACACACAGTATGGGCGCTATTTGCATAAATTTTCAGACTGAAAGCGTGCAACAGTGCTCTGCACATGTGCATGTTTGTTTAAAGTCAGCCAAAGCTCTATAATTAGCAGTGTTTAATTATGGAAATGGCTTCTGAGAAGAATTTCAAACGCGCCCCTTCCCTGGATCATTAGTCACAGGGGCAAAAAAATGAAATGCTTTCAGCAATGAAGGGTTCATATTTCAAGCTTATAGCTGCTAAAAGGGTGTACTCAGAAAATCAATTTTATGAAAGTCCGTTCAGCACTAAAGGGAGTTTCATGCAACTAAGCAATTTTGAAATAATGTCGGTGGGGACCTGATTCATGGATGCTAACAGGACTTTGCTCTCCTTGCCTGGGATATTATCCTCTAAGCTTGGGTCATAGTTCAACCTCTGGTTTAAATCACCCTCTGTTTAGCATAACTCGATTCTTAAAGGGCTGCTGGCAACCCCACGCTGAATAGATAAGTAGTTGTTGGTGGGCAGAGAGCATGCAGTGTGGCAGATCAAAGTATCTGAGAGCTGCCTGAAGACTTTAAGGGGCCAAAGTTCAGGTAAACTGTAGTGTGAAACCTAACCTTGACCCCAAGACGTACTAGTTACTCTAAACCACAACAATGACGCCTTAATTTGAGCCACAACCTCACACACTGACAGTAAACATACAATTTGCACATACCTCCCAGCGCACAGGCGCCCTCCAAACTATAAATCCAGTCCCTGTTGCTTCTTTGATTGCCACCCCCCACCACCACAACCCTTCTCCTCCACATCAAGCTGGGTGTCATTCCCTGGTAAGAGGGATATGGACGACACATGTGCAGGAGATATTCTGAGACAAATGAGAATGTCAGGTCTCCCAGCCTTTCCTTCGGGAAACCACATCACCAGCATGCAGCACCCACATGCTCTGTGGGAGGCCCAGCGCTAACAGCTTTTTGTGGAGATTAGTTTCTTTTGGAGTGCGTCCCGGGTTCTGTAGTGGAGGCAACAACGGTGGCGCTTGGGAAACTTTGGTGTGCCGTTTAAGCCGGGAGGTCACATATAAAAGCTGCTACAGCTGCACTGGGACGGCTGGCCCACGCTCCTCACAGGGAATTCCCATTAGGCAGATTGATTATTTCCTCTCCTCTTCGCCTTTGATTCATGCCTTCCATCTTAGTTTTAATGAGCCATCGGCCGTATGGCACCACTCAGGGCATCTGTGCATCGCCCTGCACTGTACTGTACACACCTAATGGGACGCACAGCCTGCACTGTAAATGAACACATGCAGGTCCGGGCACAGTGACACCTGGAGAATGTGTTGTTTGAAATGAATAAGCCTCTTTTGCTAGACTTAAAAAAAGGTTTAGAATAAGAAACCAAACACATTATTTATTTCTCTACAGTGTCTTGCATAAAAAAAGCATTTATACTGCTTCAATATTGTCTCTTTTTGTTATGTTACAATCTCAATCTTAAATGCATCTTTAAAGGAAGTTAATGGAATAGACCAACACAAAGTGATTTGAAGGTGATTGAAATGCTACATAGGTTTTAAAATTGTGTAAAAAAAAAAAATCTGAAAAGAGCAGAGCAAATATGTATTCAGCCACTTTAAATCAGATACCTATAAATAAAAGTTCGACCACCACTTCATACAGGAAAATCTTTTGCAAAAACAACTTTTAGTTGTACACTTTTACGAAAAAATTGACAAAAAGCCCATTTAGAATTACATAACGGACACAGTGAGCATATGGAAATAAGTGCTCTGGTAGCATGAGATCAAAATGTAAATTTTTGGCCCATGCAGAACACTGAATGAAGACAAAAGCTAACATATCAGGCTTAAGACTTCAAGCATTTGGTTAAATATGTTGCTAGCAGAATCATACTGTGGGGGACTATTTCCACAGCAGGGACAAGGAAGCTGATAGGTGATGATGGAGCAACACACAGCTGTTGGGGGAAGAATGGTGAAGATGATGATCTTCAAACAGGAAAATCCATGTAGAGCTCTAATAAAATAAAATCTAATAAAAGCTTTAATAAAAATGTTTTTGATCAAAACAGATGCATGTGTTGATACTGAAAATTGAAAACCATACTTCTTTTTTCTACCACATAACAATTATGCACTACTTTGTGTTAGTCTGTCAAGCAGACTTTCAATATGATGCATTTTAGATTGTGGTAGTACTGTGACAAAATCTAACATAAATAAATAAATAAATAAATAAATAAATAAATAAATAAATAAATAAATACATGTTCATGAACAGAATTGCAAAGCATTGTATACAGCTTTTATGATATCCTTTTTGATTTACACAGAATGCTAATATTTCTGGAATAATAATTACATTTATATAACCTAGTGCAATTTTTGAAAATGAATGTACTCTATTCTAAACCAGAATCTCTATATTCTAAAGCAGGACATGAATGCAAGTAATCTCTCTTAAATGAAACTTAGCAGGCATGTGATATTGATTCAAGACTACATTTGGGAACGTTCCATTCTGGATCCTTTTTTACCTTGAGAATTTAAGAGTGTAAAGGCTCCACAGCAAATCATTAAGCATGTTCGGAGAGCTAGGAGAATCATTTTATTAAGCATCAGCTCCTCATTTTCATAGTGCAACTAAAGGTTAAACACTCCTTTTCTTAGTGTGTGGCAGTTTTGCACATTAAAATGCATTGGAAATATGTAGATCTCTGTCTGCCTCCTTCTAAAGAAAACACAATTTGCAAAGAGGAAGCATAAAATACTATTTGGCATCTATCCCACTGCCGGAGTCATGTCAAGAGATTTTACCTCACCAGTCTAGACAGGCATATTTGTTCTGAAAATATGATATTAAATAACATTCCCACCCTCAATTTGTGAGGGAAAGATAAATGATAAAGAAGTCGGTGACTGAAGCAGGCTAGAGGGTAGAGCTCCTTCAATGAACTGTAGATGAACTGAGTGAGTTAAGGCAGAGTCATAAACACATACCTCTCTGTGTTATTGATTGGGGAGAATAAATGACTGTTTGCTAAACATATTAGATCAGCGAAGATGAGGCTCTCACACTGATCAGGGTGATCTGCAGGGTGGCCCTGGGACTTGTGTTTTTTGAGTTTGTTTAACTACAAGTGTGCACATGAGCACCAGTGGATCATGCGTGTGCATGTTTGTGGATGTCTGCATTATCATTTGAGCGCAGCATTCATTGTTTCTGTGCGCACACGTTGCAACCGACAGTAAATCACAGCCTTTAATGGCCAACACACACACAAACGCACACACACACACATACATATACACACAAACTTTAGCTAATTTGTGTTCACACACCTTAGACTGCTTCTATTCTGTATGTGGAGAAAACTGTCTCTAGAGGTCACTGGAGTTCCATGGGGAACAGACACAGCTGATCCCACAACTACATCCTGTTTGACAGAACAGCCACAAAGGAGAAGAAGAAACATGCTGGAAGAAACTGTAGAGTATCACAAACTTTCAAAGTGCAAAACAGCTACACACGGACACGAAACCCTGCTCCCAGCTGGCAGTAAACACAGAGGTTTTATTTATTTATTTATTTCCAAAAGAAGCTCTTTTGAAATTGAATAGTGAGCATTTTACATATACTGCTGCTAAACAAACATGCATATCCGACCACAGCTGTTCTTCTTAATTGCTGTATAATGCTCAAGTATGCACACAGAATTAAGTTAATGCATTTTGATATTCAGATCATAAGCTGTCTCTTGGGCATAGATGTTAAATTGGTGAAATAAGATGCCAAACTTTTCCCTGCCAGAGGCAACTCAAAAGAATAAATTAGAAAAAAATATAATATAGCAGGATCCTAATCCTTTCTTTAGCTTTGTTTTTGCTTCTTAAAATATTTTTTTCGACATGTAGAAGTCAAACTAGGAGTAAAACCTGTTGGCGGGCATCCCTTCCTTCTCTAATTCTATTACACTGGGTTATTTTTAAAGTTTATTTCCTAAACATTTACTGTCAGTAGTACACTAAGAGCTGCTGTTCCATATGCTTTGTTTGCACTGTGGTTGTGGTCAAAGTCAGGCTGAAGTTGCCTGCTTCCAGCTTCATAGTCCACCATGCCAAGTTCAAAATTAGTAACAAATTTAATATGTGCTCCACCAGCGTCCGCTGTTTTTTTGCTGAGTGCAAAATGCTCTTTTAGTTTGTTGCAGGGTCTCTCGCTCTCTCGCTCTCTATGTGGAAGACCACAGCCAGACCCAATATGGAAACTCCAGTTGGATGAAAGTAAAAAAAAAAAAAAGTAAAAGCAAAATCCAGAGCAGATGCTGACGACTTTTGCAGCTTTCAGGCAAAGAAAAGCTGAAGCACTAAAGCAAGACCCCCAAGACAAACTCAGCTCTCACAGTGACTCCCTTCTACTGACAAATGCGATTTTGCTTAGCCTCAACCTCAAACTATTAGCATGACCTGAACGACAAAACCATGCTCCTGTTAATGGTATAATCACAGGAGGAAATGATTTATGGTTTTCATTTTTTAGGTAACAGGCTCCCTATAGTTTCCAATATGGAAAAAAAAAAAAAAAAAAAAAAAAAAATATATATATATATATATATATATATATATATATATATATATATCTGTTTTCATTATGCGCAGCCTTTCACACCACCTTATAGACTGTTAAAGCATAGAAACGAACAAATTGCCGTTGTAAATTTTGGGTTTAAACTAGAAACCAGGAAATCTGCTGCAGGATTTCAGAAGGTGAGAACAGTGGGAAAGTTAACTAATAAAAATGCAATTGGGATTTAGGCTGGCTTGGATATGATGGCAGAAAGTTTGAAGTAATTTCTAAAAATTTATTTTATCACTGAACTGCACTTTGTGTCCTCGCCATCCATCACATCTCTAAGATATAGGAGGCCTGCGATGCTTTATAAAAATGGGACTTGTCTGCTGCCACATACAGTATTTCATGTTCCCTAGAATTTATAAAGGAAATTTGGGTTCACATAGTTACATTTGGCCTTCATGTAACCCTTCCAGTCGTTTTGATTTAACAGAACAAAGAAAACAACAGTAATTTTATGGGTCCGCTTATTAACTGAGTGGTTCTTGGTGTCTTGATTTTTCTCCTTTGGCCATAAAAACACAACGGCTGGTGATTCACGTTAATGTAGTTTACCCTCTGACCAGTAGAGGGAAGTCACTGATTTTTTTCTGCTGTGTTCAAACAGGAATCTCCACTTGCCTCCTTGGCAAGGTTTTAATAGTTTTAACATATTCATTAGTTTGAGCTTTTATTTAGTTTTGACTCAATATTTTCAATTATATTTTCATTTTAATCATTTTTTACCATTTGTTGGGTAGTGTAGGTTAGTTTTAGTTTAGTTTTTATTTGTTTCAGTTTTAGTTTTAGTCTTTTCGTTAAACAAGTTGTGTACCGTGGCAAGACTAAAAAAAGAGGAAAACCTCAGAAAATATTACGGTTTTTTTTTAAATGTATTGACATGGGCCAGATGAATAACCATACAAATCAGGCAAGTATAAGATATATGGCAGAATAAAGTTCAAAGTTGAGTAATAACAATAACCTTTACATTAGAAAGCCCAACCAGTAATGAATGTGCTACAGATCACTAAAAACACTGACACTGACTAGCAACATAAAACAAAAGCCAAGCCACTATGAGTACTATGATGCTTTTGATCATTTTGCACATATTCTAGTAGTAAGTAATCCCAAATTGGACTCATGACACTTTCTCTCCACCTTTGCTGACATGAGGCTAGGCTGACTGCGGCTACACGTACGACTTTACTATTGCGCCATGCTAGTAGAGCGAGTGAAAACCACCAACCACCAGAAACTATTACACCAGTTTACACAGTTCCAGTCTCTGCTGTTTCCATTTTTCCTGCAGTAGCATTGTTGCTTTGCAATGTTAGCTTGTTTCTTAGCTCACTTGTGGTTATGAGGTTTTTGCTGCAGACTGTTGAATCATAGTTCCAATTACTTCTTCTGATTGCTTGCAATCCAAAATTGTCTTTTGTTTGCTTTGAAAGGAGGGGGCGAGTCGGTAGAATTTTATAGAACGTTCCCTTTCTTATCAATCAACTATTTCTTGTGCAACCAACAGCACAAGACATTGTCACATCTGTTTCTTGTGACAAAGCGCAGTAGAGCAGGGAGCAATGTAGAACAATATTTCTAGACTTCATACTAATGCATAATACACAGAAACGAAAACTAAACACATTTTTTCAGTAAATTTTGTTCATTTTAGTTTGATCAATACTCATTACAGTTTCAGTTCTTTCAAATTCTTGTTTTTATTTTATTTCATTTAACAAAAAAAAAATCACTTCTTTATGTTATTTCATTCCTTTTGTTCACGATAATAACCTTGCTCCTTGGGCTACTTGATTATGAGTGATTCTAAAGAAAAGTGTCAGTTAATATTTTTAGTCAACCACATCATGCTGACACAGTAGGCTCTTTGAAGGTTTATTTATTACAGAGGAGATAAGCATGTTGCAACAACCAGACTATTCTGAAGCAAGTCAGGAGTCCCCTATTAAAAGTGACTCCACATCAGGTCATAAATATTTCGTCAGGCCTACCTTTCAAAGGCAGGCGAGCCGGGGCTTCTCTTCTCCGCTCGGTTTTGCCACATGAAAGTGCAAATGGAAACACTTTAGGGCTGGGAGCTGCATCAGTCATAGCTGGAATAAGATGGCCAATAAAAGGGGCGTAATTATTACGCTCCATCATTTGACACAGCTCGAGGGTTTTGGGCTGTTTGCCTGCATGCTGTAAGAGCGAGAAAGAGAAATCCCACCCATAAATAATGGGATCTGTGTTTTTTTATGACCGCTGTTTAAGAGAGAGAACTTTGAAGATGTGTGGTCTCTGTGTCACCTCCTCGCTTTCACTTCTTATCCATCTCATTGTTCAATTCCGCAGCTGTTTACCTTCCTGCACTGTTAATAGGCTTCAACTGAATACTTTTTTGAGCCTTTACTGTAATTCTACCAGAATGTATGACTTCTGCATTCATACAAATAAATGAGAGCTATTTTGGTTCGTTTGTGAAAAACAAAGCCTATTTCTGGTTTTTACTTGGTTCAAGCAACAAAGTCAAAAGCTTAATTTGTATTCATAAGCCATACAGTAGGTTGTCAAAAATATAATTTTACTTTTAGATCTTTTTTCTATTTTCAAAATCTATTTTAACTCAATATGCATAGGTTTTGATGTCAGCACTGGTAGTGATATATTCTACAGTCATGGGGATGCTGTTGCTTGAAATGTTGCTTGAAATGCCTTTGTGTCTGCTTGATATATGAGAGCCATGGGTAGCAGTAAGCTGAGGGGATGTGGACATCAGACAGGTGTGCAGACTCTGTTAAAAATAAACCATTTGACTTTCACAGCCAGTGTATTATTTGTCACTGGAGCTCCATACAGAGAAGTAGAACCCAACTATAACCCAGCTGAGACATTTTCAGTTAATGCCACACTGCTACATTGCCAAGATGTTAGTCTGCTTGATTGTACTGGAATTACCGTGGGGGAGAAATACTTTAGTGTCAAGTGAAAATGATGCACATTGTACTATTGCTGGTCAGTGTGCAAAACATCTGTGAGAGAATATAACTAAGAATGGGTCAGAAAATACAAGATTAATGAGCTGGTTGCACATGCTGGTCTAAATAGGTAAGATCCTTAGTGGAATTTTGGGATATCTGACGTATAAATTGAGGAACATTTATAGTTCTGCCACCAACACAGTTTCTGAGTACTGTTAAAATGACTAGCTTTGCAGTTTATCACCTGCACAACTCCATGTAAATGAATGCATCATGACATTGTGTGGAAGGCCATTTGTGACCATGTCATATGATGTGACAAGAGTGAGTTTGTGTGAGTTCTAGGCAAGTGTTTTTTTTTCTTTCTTATTGCCTAAATGACTAAACTAACACAAAGAATTTTTTATTTTTCTAAATATTCCCCAGAATAACAACCCAAACACATTTACTCAATACCAGTGCTGTGAACGTGTTTTTTTACAGGTGGTGAAAATTAATCAGCTCCAACTCCAAGACTTCACAAAAGTGGTTTTAAGCTAGGCAGTGGGAAAATATTTACCAGATTGTCTTCTTTGAGTTTATTCCGTTCTAGGGAAGAAAGAGTGTTGTAGGGATTCACTGAAAATAAATAAATATATATATTGTGTACATCATCTAGCCAAGGTGTATTATCTACACATAAAGCATTGTGGCAATTATACCAAATTTTATGTGTTCTTCATTGATGCTCAGGCCACATTCAATAATATTCTTTGCATTTTTCAATTTGATGTAATCAGATGTTTCAATGTGATCATCTGTCTTATTTTATTTCGTTCTTTTTGAGATGTGGGTCACTGTTCCTACACCATATGGAGTATGACCTAACTTAATTCTTACTGGATAGTAAGCCCACAAAGGTTGTAATATTTTCCAATTTAATAATGATGTTTGATATGTGGTTTGAAAGTCAG
The DNA here is from genome assembly GCA_028564705.1 of Apricaphanius iberus. Classification (NCBI taxonomy): domain Eukaryota; kingdom Metazoa; phylum Chordata; class Actinopteri; order Cyprinodontiformes; family Aphaniidae; genus Apricaphanius; species Apricaphanius iberus. Next base: position 474,060 of record JAPXFQ010002722.1, on the reverse strand, counting down.
TCAGAGGTGTTCAAGGTTTAAAGGAGGGGGCTGAATACGCACTCTGGGGGTGTAACAGTACTGAGGATGATTTCGGGGATGTAATTTGACACTGTCAAGTCAAATATATATAGATTCTGTTTTGGTGTATTTTTATGTTAGGAATTTAAGATAAATTAATTCAAGTTAATATCATTTTGAACAGTTTAACCACCCTAAAATGGGGAGCCTAAGTTACGCCCTTCTCCTTCAGGTCCATGGGTCCCCTACTGGCAAAAACAATAATTGGGAGTCAATGGAGCGCTAAAAGTTATTCTCTGATCCCGTTTGAAATGCGCCGCAGATCGAACATATGATGTCCGTACATTTTAAAGACAAATTTCGTTGCAAAGAAAATGCTGGTTTTCGACAGGCGGCAGAAGCTAATTTAGGTTTTGTGTAAAAATGTTTAGCGGCCTATAACTGCAGAAAAAGAAGGACACTGAGGGTCATAGCATCCATGACAATAAAGGAACATTAAACACAGATAAAACCATTACTAATCTGACCATGTGAAAAGTGGCAGCTATGTCGTGGGTAAAGCAGTCCGTGGAGTGAGAGCCAGCATAGAGGAGAAGCTCTACAAGGTCTCGGTGAGTGTTTTACGTGCTATAGCTAGTGCTAACTCGCGTTAGCTACGTGGCGTCATATATGCGACTTCTGATTTCTGATTTGTATGCATTTTAATTGCAAATTTTTACAAACAAATTAATTCCAAATCACTTGACAAGCACATTCAGAATGTACATCATTGGTTATCATTTAAACAGAGGTACAACATATGTATAATTCAGGACATTAACAAAGCAGACAAAAAAATAACTTTTATCGCTCCATTGACTTCCATTTATTATTTTTTCGGCCTGGGCTCCCCATACTAAATTATACTAAAATAATAACATAATTTACATGTATTCATAATCCATTGAAATAGACCAAACAGACCAAAGTCTTAAGAGAAAACTAATATTTCACATTTGCTCTAATGAGATGGAATCAATGTGAAAAAAGGTTCATCCTCAGGCAACTATCAGATCAAGTGATCTGGTGTCTACCATGTTAAATCGTACCTGAGGAATACAAAATTACACACCACAAATTCCATGTCACGTTCAATAAACAATGATGAACCAAAAAAAAAAAGAATTTGTGAAAAACTATGATACACTCTAACCTTAGACACATGTAGATAATGTCAAATTTTACACTATGTGGTTAAACTATAGCACGACTTACCCCATTTCAGAGCAAAGCAGAGAATAAACACCAAAACCCAACAGATGCCCGACGTGAAGGAGAAGAAAAACAGGAGAGCCCGAGATTAAATATAGAGATTCTAGGGATCATTAAAGGGCATTAAATGGCACAGAAGATTATTCTGATCTTGGTGATGCTGACTTAAGGTCAAAAAGCAAAAAACAAGATAAAGATAAGTGGAATAACAACTCTCTCAGTGGTTTTGTTTTAGGAATATGTAGTCGGTTCATGTTTTCTTCCATGTAAATTTAGTGTATTCAATGTATCATATTTTTTTGTTTGAGTTGCTCTGAATAGTACCAGATGTCTTCTGGTGGTGGTACGTGCACATGTATTTAGAAGTTAAAAAAATTTAAAAATAAAAGAAACATTTTAAAACGGCTATTTTCAGTAGCTTTCCAACATATTCATGCCCTTTTGACTTTTCAAAATCATAGACCAACACAAAATGGTGCCTAACAGTGATTCTATGGAAAATTATAAAATTCCTACATTGTTTTACAAAAAAATATCTAGGATGTGGACATGTATTCAGCTCTCTCCAACTCTAATTAAACAATTACTGTTCAAGCCATCTTCTATAAAAGGAAGATAACGGCAAAATTGTAGGCCAACCAAGACATTGCCATCTACTAAATCTGAGTGCACAAATCACATAACTAACCAGTCGAGCTACTGTATGTTAGCTCTAAAGGATGTGCAGAGATCCATAGCTTTGTGGGAGAATCTCTCAACATCATGGTTGTTAGTCTGGAAGTTCACAAACCGGGCCTTTAGGGAATATTGGTATTAGGAAATACATTGTTAAAAGCAGCCAAAAGAAGTCCAATTTCCAGTTTATCACAAGCTATACAGGGGGCTCAGCAAATATGTTGAAGAAGGTGTTCTGTTGAAATAAGACCAAAATTCAAGCAGTTGTCCTACTATGCCATGTGAAGCAGAAGAGTAACACCACTATCCCTTTGGTGAATGATGTTTGTGGCAGCATCCCACTGTGGAGATTTTTTTTTTCATTTGCAGGGGTGGGGAAGCTGTTCAGGGTTGATTAGAAGATAGGTGAAGGTAAACACAGGTGATCCTGAAAAAAGAGCTTGAGCTGGGAAATACTTCAGACTGGAGTAAAGATTTGCCTTTTCAAGGGGAAGTTTTTTTGTTGTTGTTTTTTTCAACCTGGACATTATTCATAGCATGCATTATGTTAATTTATTATTATATTTTGTTATTCATAGCTACTGTTATTGATAATTGAATATAATGAAATTAGAAGTGTAACACGGGAAAAACAATAAAAAATTAAGCCTATTTTGAATTTAGCTCCAGTACAAATACTTTTCCCCTCTCAACAAATACAAACAAGACTACAAATACCAGCTGCTTTGCACACCCCTAGCCCCATGGCAGTTGTAGTCTTGAGCAGAATTTTTACTCTGTTCTATACAGCAGTCTTAAACCTATTTTATACTTGTCTGACTATGTTGAAATGAATAGATGCAACGGCATTATCTGTTGACACAAGGGCTTGCCGTCACCTACACAACAACAGACGGAGTAGAGCCCAATTTTCTAACTACCTGTCTCCTTCAACGGACAGCATATGCCTGTGATTGGTAAGCTCAACATCAGTCAGAGATCATTTTACCAGAACGGTGCTCTATTGTTGATGTAATCAGTAGTCAGTGCAGCGTTTGGGCACAGCTTGCTTTATAGTAAAATGGCAGTTTACCTAATTTTGTCTTTTGCCGATGTTGAACACAAGGAGGTATAGAGAACCACTAAACAGACCACTGTGTTTGTTTACATCTGGTTTTAGAACATTCCATCAGCACTTCTAGTAAAAAGCTTTACAGCTTAATCAAAAGTTACTTTCTGTTGTCCATTGCTCCTTGAGAGGGAAATGTGTTCACAAGCTAAGGAAAATAAACTCTATTTAACCAGAAACAACACTGCAATGGTAGGTAAACCCACCATAAAAGTCAGAACCCCCTGCTGTCCTGGTGGGGAATTATTTAGCAACACTGAAAAACCAGCGGAGAACTATAAACCAAAAATGTCTCCATCAATACGTCTGCATCTGGGTGCAAACTTGCTGACAGAGAAGTATAAACTAGGCTTTAATCCACTTGGTCATTTTGTTTGTGCAAAATGGAAACACACAAGCGTGAACCATATTAATGTTTGCAGAAGCAAGTTTTGTCTGAACTTCTACCACCATAGAGAGCGGATTTAAAGCCCTGCTCAGATTACAACTGTCGTGGGGGCTGACTGTTGTAATCTGGACGCTATTTATAGCATGCTAATGCATGCTATAATTAAGGTCCAGGTTGAAAAATAAAATAAAAAAGTTCCTCTTTAAGCAGGACAACAAACCTAAACATATAGCCAGAGCTACAATAAAATATAGTTTTCAGCCAGAGTTAAAATTAAATAGTTTGTATCAAAGAATATTGAGGTTTTAGAATAGCCCAGTCAAATCAAGGTCTGGCATGGTTTACAGATGCTTCCCATCATTATTGATTGATCTTGAGCTATTTTACACAAGAATATAAATTTCATTTTCTAGATGTGCAAATATGACAGACATGTCACAAAATAATTGTGTTGATAACTGCATGAAATATTGACTCAGGGTACTGAATACTATGACACATATTTTTTATTAGAAAATATAATTTGAAAACTATGCATCTGTTTCGTTCCACTTCTTACCTATCATGCATCGGTTTGTGCTTCACTATCTTCCCTTTAAAATTACATTGAAATTTGTTAAAATAAGCCAAAATGTGGAAAAGTTTTGGATAGCAACTTTAAGCTTCCTACTTTGATAACATTCAGTAAGTCAAAGTGATCAAACAATCTTTAATAGGAGCTGAAACATATGATTTTTGATATTATTCAAAAGTCTTTATTCCCACAAGTGTCAGACATGAGCAGAAATCAGGCATAATCTCTAGGGAATAAGGTCCACAGAAGAAGCAAGGCCCTGGGAAGTTGTTTTTCAGTGGCAGCACCTACAACACTTTGTACAATGCTCCATATCTGGTACACTGGGATCACACTGAGGGCACGTATGCACTCATAAAAGAAGCAGAAGTGTATCATGCTTCTCAACCATGTCGCTGATGATATGAGTGAGGCCTGAATTTTTGGACACCGAGCAGAGGTCAAACTCAGGTTAGAGATAGACGCAGGGGGTCGCAGTGCATCATCTACTCGGAGCACACAAAGCCATCTTTTCATCCCCTTTCTATCCATTTCACCAAGTCTTTAATTGTCTTTGACAAAACTCATTAGTGGAGACCTTGTAGCAACATCGACAATCAGAAATTCCATGGAGAGAGACATGCACAGAAACAATGTCCCACACAAATTTCATTGCACCTTTTGACAAAATGTAATGAACTGTGTATACTGTCCCCCTCATGTGAACTCTGAGCAATTGGTACAAAGACTTTGTTTTATGAGCCTTAGTTGCCCAGCGTGGGACACATCAAATGGCACCTCCATGCTGGTTCTTTTGTCAGACTAGAGGGCAAATTATTGTTTGTAATGCTGTTGTTGTTATTGGCTCCTATTTATACAAAGAGGCCATTGATATAGTTTCATAATAATTCATATTCTTTTAAATTGCAGGGACATACTCATTAAGTGAGGACATAAATGAAAAGTGGATATAAGGATGAATGTTCCTGAAGCCATTTAGTCAGAAATTAACCTCTCATTGACCTTTAGCTTAACATTCTACAACTGACTCTACGTGATATTGGTGTCAAGTCCTTCACGTACATGCTTCATTAAAAACAAAATAATTAAAAAGCAAATATTATGATACTTTTTTATTTTTTGTTTTATTGAAAAAACATTTTGGTGTTATTTTGTATTTATTGTATATTTCAGACTGGTTTTAAAAGGAAAATCTATTTGCAGTTTGCATTTTGTTGTTGGGTAACATAAAAAAAGAATACAACTGAAAATGTGTATTTGATGTGTCTCAAAGAACTGCTGAGTGTAACCATTCAAATTTATGTATATAAAGAGCTTATATTGTTCTTGGTCCATATGCTTAATGCATACTTAATACATATCGTTTAATATATTTTATAATGTAATAGTGCCTATAAAAGTATGAATACCCAAACCTTTTCAAAAAACAACATTATACATTGAATTGAAAGGAGACTTTTTCAATTCAAATTCAAGTCAGTTTACTCATATAGCACAGATTCACAACAGATGTCATATCAATCCACTTGAAAAAATAATTCCAATTCAATCATACACATATTCCAATCAGTTTAACAGTTTTTTTATTTAAGGAATCCCAGCAGAATGGCTCAAGTAATTGACTTCAATTGTGCCCCGTTGATTCAGACTCCAACCACAGCAATGTCTCATACTGAGCAAGCATGTAGCAACAGTGGAGAAGAAAACCTTGTCTTTAATAGAAAGAAACTTCCTGCAGAACCTGGTTTTGTAGGAGCGGCCATCTGCCACGACCATCTGGAGTTTGCAGAAGACGGAGCAAAAACAAAGAAAGAACAAAAAGAACTGATGTAATAGTACTGTTTATAATAAAGAAAGAACAAAAATTCATAACAGGACATTGAAGACAAACAGTTTCTGGCAGTCTCACCCCAGTTGATGCCTCCTTACGAAAGGGTATTGTAGACAAGGATGAAGCCAGACCATGTGCAGCTTCTATGGAGCGAAAACACTATTCATTAGCATGGACCACGCCTACGGAGATTAGATTAGTTTTGATTAGCTCATTTATTGACAAAGGTTAGATATATGATGTGTCTGGAAGGATGCACTGATGTAGGCTTGTAGACTCTGTGTGGGGGTGCAGTCTTCGGAAGTCGGTCTTCTTCTCGAGCCTGCTCAGGACCCCCCCAGACAAAGAACCTGAAAGAAACAGATATTAGAGCTGGAGTTTGAAAGAGCAGATAAGCAGATGAAGGGATGAGGGAGGGGATGAAAGGATGAGGGGATGGAAGGATGATGGGGATGAAGGGGGGATGAGGGAGGGGATGAAAGGGATGAAGGGATGAAGGGATGAAAGGGATGAAGGGATGAGGGAGGGGTTGAGAGAGGGAATGACGGAGGAGATGAAGGGATGAAAGGGATGAGGGGATGAAGGGATGAGGGGCAGAAGGGATGAAAGGGATGAGGGGATGAAGGGATGAGGGGATGAGAGAGGGAATGACGGAGGAGATGAAGGGATGGTGGGATGAAAGGGATGAGGGGATAAGGGAGGGGATGAAGGGATGAGGGAGGGGATGAAAGGGATGAGGGAGGGGATGAAGGGATGAGGGAGGGGATGAGGGAGGGGTTGAGAGAGGGAATGACGGAGGAGATGAAGGGACGATGGGATGAAAAGGATGAAGGGATGAGGGAGGGGATGAAGGGATGAGGGAGGGGATGAAGGGATGAGGGAGGGGATGAAGGGATGAGGGAGCGGATGAAGGGATGAGGGAATAGTAAAATGGGGATGTAATACTGAGACGAGATAAAGGATCAGCGGGAGGGAGGGTGGGGTTTACGAGACCACAGTCTGAGCGACGCTGATGGCTAGGTGCTCGGGTTTAAATAGATCACAGAGTAATTAGGAATGGAATTCAGGTGTGAGATGCCAGGTGAGTCGGAATCCGGTAGATTAGTGAGAGAATACTGAATATGAGGTGTGGTCCAGCTCGAGAAACCTACGTTAACATATTAACTTACATTTCATTAGCATGGACCACGCCTACGGAGATTAGATTAGTTTTGATTAGTTCATTTATTGACAAAGGTTAGATAGATGATGTGTCTGGAAGGATGCACTGATGTAGGCTTGTTGACTCTGTGTGGGGGTGCAGTCTTCGGAAGTCGGTCTTCTTCTCGAGCCTGCTCAGGAGCCCCAAAGTTGGTCATTATTTAACAAAGCAAGGAATGAGCATGGTGCCGACCGTCGAGATTATTATGAATGTAAGAACAGTATGCTGAGGATGACAAACGACCTAGGATTTGAATAGTCTTGTCGGAAATGCCTAACTGAGAAGCTGAAGTGCCTGCGCCCATGCGGATGGAGTGGATTGAATAATTATCAGGGTTGATGCCAGGTCTAAACGGGATTGATTAGAGGAGGAGAGTAACCGTAACAGATTGTGTGGATGCAGTGGGTAAGGAGGTCAGAGGTTATAGGGAATCGGTGATTAGGTTAAGGTGTTTCTTGATTCTTAAGACCTTTGAGAAGCATGGATATGTGGCTATGGGAGAGAGCTGGACGGGAGTTGCCGGTAGCCAGTTTAATGAAGAAATTAATGCCAGAAAGGTATGATTGAATAGTGGAAACGCGGATTTATAGGATTGTATGTGAACAGGTAATGAAGAGGTGAATAGAAGACGGGATGAGTGAAGGGAATGGAAGGTTATACGTTACATAGAAACTTTTAAAAACTGTTCCATCTTGAAAGATAAGATGAGAGAGTTCTGGGAGCAATGCTGTTGAGGAAAGCGTTCTGAGAAATGATGGAGAGGTCTTGAAGCTGTGTAGTTTGTTGTAAATGGTTGCTGAAAACAGTGGGATCGGAGTTGGATGAGGATCTGCGTCTGGAGCCAAGGACCTGAATTTCTGGAAAGAGAGGCGAGAGAGTGAATCAGCGATGGAATTCCGATCGTTAGATACATGAGCAGCACGGAGAATGAACTGAAGTTTGGCTGGCGCCAGAGTGAGTCTACGAATGAACTGCGTGATGCAGGATGAAAGTGAACGGCCTTTGTTTATGATCGCAATGGGATCAATTTCATAATGAGCGGATGAGAGAGAGGCCGACTGGAGCTGCAAACGTTCAAACTCGGGGGCCATGTTGAAGCAAACCGCCTTCCATTGTAGAAACCACCAAAGCCTGCGGAGGGTGCTGCATCGGTAAATAGCCAGATGTCATCTGGATGAGAAATTCATAAAGTCATTGTAGAAGAATGAAATGCCGTTCCAAGATGAAAGAAATTCTTGCCGAAAGGCGCATTTCCATCCGGCGAGGTTCTCAATGGCGAGACCATGAAGCAAAGGGATGTTGGCGGCGGTGGACAGGTGAGAAATAAATGATGTCCCCTTAATGGGAGTGGCGAGGTGCTGTGATAGTCAATCTGTTTTGGAAGTGGGGTTATGGGGACAGGTGTTCCAAGCATGTGCCCTTCCGCAGAAAGAGCACGTATGCAAGAGCCTACAGCTGGAGGCTGAGCAGCCAAGGTCATTGAAATTGTTACACACCATCCTGCCACCTTGGAAAAGGATTGGACGGCCGCGCTTACCCATGCCCCCGGAGACAGGGGCATTAGGTTTAGACTGTGGTAGAAGAGATTAAGGAATCACTGAAGGGGGAGGGGCAGGTGAGGACGAACAGTTGGGGACTGATGAGCAGCATGATGATGATGGCCGAGGTCAGAGAGGAGTGACAAGAGTGCATGCAGTAGCAGGGTGGGAGGAAGCACCGCAGAGGCTGCAAGATAGGGATGCCTGGGTCGCAAAGATGCAGCAATATAACTCGGAGTCTAGACAACCCCAGTATGTACCTTGATTGTATTGAGCGAGACGGCCCGCTGCCTGGGATGAGAAAAGGACGTGATATTGATAAAACCCCGTTCCTCCAAATCTAAGGGCCATGTCAAGGACAATAGACAAATAATCGTCTAACTCGGTCCGCCGGTCAGGAAACACTGAGCAAATGATGTCCCTGTAAAGAGAGAATGCAAAAGCAAACTCTGTGGGGGTCAGATCTTTGGAACTAGAGCTAAGAGCTGAACCATTGCTGCATCAGTCCCATTCCGGTCTGCAACTCCCGGGGCTGACCTGAGAGACCTAGAGAGGGTTGGAGAAGGAGACCTAAATCGATGTAATTACCATTCAGAATTTGTTGCCGGAGAGCGGGTGAAACTGGGGAAGGGCCATTGATGGAAGAGGGTGACCGAATTGGGGGTACTGCTGTAGAAAGGGTGTAATGGTTAGAGGCTGAAGTGTAAATAAACGAAGATGGCAACTGAGACAGCAGACCAGTAAAACTTTGAGGTAATGCGGCGATAGGTTGTTGAACCTTTGAGCCTGCTGGTAACACGGAAGGGTTAGAAGAGGTTCCTGGAGCATGGATGGAAGCCTGAATTGAACCTGTAGGAAACATAGAAGGGGGAATGTGGGGGAGAGGAATTGATTGATTTAATGAAGATGCGGCCTGAGAGGCTAAGAAAGAGAAAAAAATTAGTTATGAATGAGGCAAAATTTGAGGGAAATGAGACGGAAGATGCTTCCCCGCCAGCAGGGGGAGCTGTAGGTGTTGGCCCAGCAGCTGAGGGCTGGGATATGCCCTGAGAGGAAGTGGGGACTGAGGCTGAAATAGGAAGTGGATTATGAGAGGAGGAAGTTTGGGTTAACGGTGAAGTAGAGGGAAAAAGGAGCTTGAAGAGGCAAGATTTATTAGCAGAACGGCTAAAGGGGATGCCTCTTTCCCTGAGTGAAGATTGCAAGCGGGCTACTGTCCACCCAGACATGTCCGGACGGTTGGAGACGGAGTCGGAAGAACGACGAACTCTGGGTGACTTCCTCATCCGGAATGAAGCCGGACGGGAACGGGGAGGAGAAGCCCGCCGAGCTGGACTGCCAGAGAGATCGGGAGGAAAGTGCTGACCTTGTGGCGAACAGGGAGCCTGAAGTGATCGGGACGTAGAGAACCTTGGAGTCGATCGGCCTGCAGCGCCTACTGAGGACCGTTGAATTCCAGAAGAAGTCCCAGGGCGCGACGAGGACGCACTGCGGGAATGGGAGGAAACTTGGACCGATCGGCCCGTAGCCAGAGCAGAAAAACGGGGAGGCGAAGCCTCGAGACGAGAACAAAGGGAGTTAGATGTGCGGGGAGGAGATGGAGAAGGGCGCCGATCTCGAGGCGCGGAAGTCGCTGGAGAGGGATCCGACTGCGCGGAGCCAGATGGAAGAGCTCTGGTTGACTGAGAGGACTGGCAGGAATCCCGATGAGCCGATGGAAGCCTGGCACAGCGAGAGACTTGACGGACCACGGATGGAGGTGATGGTCCAATGATAGAAGTCTCGCTGGAGAAGAGCTCCTCATCGGATTCGAAAGGATCAAGGGTAAGCACATCCATGAAAATAGAGCTTGTCTTCGCTAACCAAGGCGGGTTTACGAGACCACAGTCTGAGCGACGCTGATGGCTAGGTGCTCGGGTTTAAATAGATCACAGAGTAATTAGGAATGGAATTCAGGTGTGAGATGCCAGGTGAGTCGGATCCGAGTAGATTAGTGAGAGAATACTGAATATGAGGCGTGGTCCAGCTCACGAACCTAAGTTAACATATTAACTTACATAACAAAACAAAGGTAATCATCAAAATACGAACAAAAATTCACAAATAAGAATCTATGAAAAGCAATTTTCACGCTATCCCACTGATTTTTTAAACTATGAAGTGTTTTCTATGTTTCTGAATTGCAATGTTAGTTTTCCTCCATGCAAAGTGCGTTGCCTGTATTACAAATTTAAAATCCGGTCTTATGTAACGAGAACCCGTTCTTCCACATGTAGTGTTCCAATTCATGGATCATGGCAACCTTTAAATCAGACTTCTTACAATGGCTTTCTTCTTTGGTCACATAAATGCCAGCTTGTGGTGGGCAGAATAATATGTCCTGTCATCAGATTCTTCCACCTGTGGTGTAGATCTCTATATCTCTTCTACAAATTGACATTTTCTCTGCATTTATGCCACTTACTGTATCATTGAAGGGTCATGGAAGGGTGTTAATGTCCATCTCCAGTGGTCATAAGCCAAGAAGCAGGGCACACCCTGGACAGGTTGCAAGCTAATCGCAGGGAAACACAGAGACAGACAGGACAACAACCATGCACTAACACAAACCTAAGGGCAATTTAGAGAGACCAATCAACCTAACAGTCGTGTTTTTGGACTGTGGGAGGAAGCCGGAGTACCTGGGGGGAACCCATGCATACACAGGCAGAACATGCAAACTTCACGCAGAAAGACACCAGGCCGCAATTCGAAAACGGGACCTTCCTGCTGCAAAGTAACGGTGCTACCAACTGCACCACTGTGCAGTCCTTTGTTTTTCTAATTAATGTTTTTTTGCCAGACCTGTTATTTTAGGTTGATGGTCTTGTCTTAGTACATGGGCTGTAGTTACATAGATTTCAATTTTCAGAGGATTGATAGGTACTCGGAGATGTTCAAATCTTGAGATATTGTTTAACAATTAACCATACTTTAATCTTTTCCGTGGCCTTTTCTGTTGTGTTCCCTGGTCGTCATGATATTTTCTCACCACTATTCTTTAACAAACCTTCAAAAATGACGGAAATATATGTGTGTTGTGTTTCTTTCTGAGAATGCAGCTGCAGCTTGTCGGTGCCGGATTGGATATAAAAATCAATCTCGGTTGTAGATTAACATAATCATAGTTAATCAAAAGCCATCTTCACTCTCTATCATGTCATGTGTTCCACACAATGAATTAACAGACCACCTGTCACTTGTAACAGTCAGTTGAACTGTAGACTTGAAAAGAGCATGTGATGCATAGCTGCAGCTTGCCGCCCCTCCAAAAAAAGACTAATAATGTATGACAATATAAGAAGGTCAGTGGGGTGCCTGAAGGGGACAACAGAGAATCTCTGTGTGGGTTCACGTGTAAAGGTGTGGTGGTGGTATAATTAATTTAGTCTTAACATGGAGAAGTTTCATAATAAAATTCTATGTGGGTATAGAGACGACCTTTGATTTCAAACAAGGGATGATCGAAGATTAAAGTTGTCAAACCAATTTAAGCATTCATGTTTATCACAGCTTGTTTTCTGTCATTCCTATTTGCATATTTGTGCCCCATTCACAGATTATCTAAAATCTGTTTTGGATTATGCAAACACGCTTCCCAAGTACCCCCTTAGCCCCCCCCCCCAAACATAAAAAATGTAATTTACCAAGACTGTATTAGGGAGATTTCGCTGCGCATATACGCTTCCTAAACAATTTATTTTCCTGTAATGCTGTAGTTTGTCACAGATTTCATGCCTCATCTCAGATTAAAAAATGTCAGAAAAACAGAAAATCTTCTGCTCAGCCCCTCCCCCGGCAAACCATGACAGCAAAAATGGACAAATGCCTATTTACTTGTTTTCATAGTTAGTGGACTTGATTTTTGGAAATGAAAAAAAAAAAACGAAAACGTTTATGTTATGCTTTAGTTGTAGACATACTAGAAACAAGGTCTAGGAACAAATGCTGAGCTTTCTTGGCAGATATGTGTGCTCATATAATGGTACCAATAAGGGTTTACTAATAGTACTAATACTGTAGTGGTTCATTTTTTCATTTTTCTCACATCTGAACTATACTGTCTATAAAAGGATGCATATTGGATTTACTAATTGCTTCAGGGACATCACAACCATCTAGCCCCTGCTGTCCCCCAGGTACATCACCATGGTTTTAATCCCATTGTACATGCACCATTACCTTCAGCAGCATAATGCAGCTTTCCTTTACTGCCTGCTGTTTAATCAAAATTGGTGTTAAATATTTGATACATGCCAACCCAACATATTAATGGATGCAACATGGATGATCATTATTGAGGGGGACAGAGAACACTCTGGCACCCCATTAGCAGCGTGTAATTACCACTCCAGCAGTAAAAGTTATGACCCATCTAGACACAGGTGATTTTATATTATTTCTTCCTCCACATAGTTTTTTTTTCCTGTGTACATTTTAAGTTCTTAGCACATCTTGAATATTCCTCATTTTTAGTGTTTCAGACATGTTCCCAGCTCTTTGAGTCATGTTATTTCGTACAGGTGACTATCTGTACAGAGTTGCTTCTCAGTAAATTACAATGATTAATTCAGTTGGATTCATAACTCATTATAAATATTGGAAGTCATATTATACCGGTTTCTTGCACATAGTTAACATTTTTTTATTAATTTTTTCATGAGTATACTTTAGAGCTTGTAAAAAATAACCCATAAACCAGTTTCTTTGACAATTAGAATACACTATGAGAAAAGTAAGCATTTTTTATACAGATATGTCCATACTTAAACTCTGTGATGTCTTGTAAAGTGTATGCACTCAATAACTTGGTTGGGTCTCCTTTTGCATGTTGTAGCCTACTGCATGTTTTTCATAAAGACAATCACCCAGTGGCTCTCCGAAAATGTTGTTTAGCTCAAGGTTGATTTAGCAACATTTAGCGTGTCTCAGGTCTGGTGTCTTCCGCCTTTTTCTTGACAATTATGCCTTCTATGGGGTTTATGTCATGTATTGGTGCTTTATAAGCTTGGGCAAGTGCCAAGTCCTGCTGAACATTTAAAAGGACATCTCCATTAAGTTTGTCTCAGCTGAGGCAAGAATGAAGTGCTCCAACATTTCTTGATAGAAGGTTTCACTCACTTTGAACTTGTTTCCTATTCCCTTGGAATCTGATCTTCTCCACTCTTCCTCCAGTTTCCAGGACCTTTACTTACTAAATATATGTGAAAAATACTTGGATTAAAAAAGGCTAACTGAGAAACAGTTCAGTCTTGTTTATTCTTAGCCTGAGTTGATTCTGATGTTGTCTCTGGGTTATCACCAGCTTAACTAAAGTAATGTCCTGGATACTTATGTGTGTGGAAACCCTGATTCCAGCAGCTATCCACATTTTACAAATCTCTCCAAAACTCCTGAATTGAATTTGTTGCACAATCCTGTTGAGGTTATGGTTAACCCTGTTTCTTATGCATCTTTTTTCTTGCCACACTTTTCCCTTCTACTTAACTTGCCAACAACATACTTGCATTCAGACTTGTGTAAAAGTCACCATTAGTTGTTGTGGTCTACCCTCTTTGTGGAGAATAGCGGTGAGATCTGTTGGACAAGAGCAGTTAACAGTCATCCCTCTGATTGTATTTGTCATAACATTACCAGAATATAACATTTATCTATAAAAAAAAACATAAAAAAAAAACCATAAAAAAAACCAAAAAACGTTTTTTGTTGTTGCTGTAACTTAATGATAATTTACTGAAGATAGGAATTTGGAGGTTTTAATGGCTAAATACCACAATTATCAAAATTGGGAAGGGAAACGTTTGGATTATACCACTACTTGTAGTGATTTTTTTTAACCTTTGGATTGAGCTCCTGAAATAAATTCCCCTTTTAATAATATTTTATTGTTTAAATGTTTATCACTTTTACCTGTTGAGTTTTAAATCCATTCCTCCTCACATTTGAATTTTCTTTTGTATTTTCAATGACGTAGAATTACCACTTATAACAATATTTGTATTTTATCTCACAAGGGTTTTTTCACCAGGCAGAGAAAAAGTAATCTGAGTAGGTAAAAGTCATTATTCCTGCCCATCCTCTTATTCAGTGTGTATCTTTTCACGGATTAATCTACGAGTCAAGGACGCAGAGGATGACCACAGTTTTGCAAAATTGTGCCTGAATTGCCCTAATACGAAAAAAAAAGAAAAAAAAAATATTACAAGCTTAATCCCACTCTGACGATCTGAAATGAGGTTTGAGGAGGCTCGAGATAATTTGCAGGTATTGTTTCTGATAGTGGTCTGGATTCAGATTTACCTATAGGATTTTAAATCTTCGCTGGCATATTATTAAGCGAAGGACAGCAAATACAAAATAAAATGGGAACAGGGCGAATGGAGAAAAACGGCTGTGTAATTGGTTTATGACGCCATGATCATTTATCATGACATTTATCATGTAAAAAAAAAACTAAATATAGGAACATGATTACTGATATTATAACTTAGGTTTGTTAAATTGTTTTTGTTTAGTTTTTTTTTTTTATTTTTTTTTTTAGATTTCATTTAAATGTAAGTCTTCCAGGTAAAAGTTAAACTGTAAACTCTCCAGGTGTATTAGCACGCCACAATCAAAATCCCTTCAGCAATTGACTACTTTATTCAACATCTTTTCCGGAATGATTTGATTTTTAAAGTTGTGATTTTGTCTATTTTTATTGTCGACCTTCAACATGGATCACAAACTACAGTGATCAGCTTATTACGTTTGTCTGAAGGAGATAAGAGAGTTAGTCTATAACGAGATGCTCTACGAGCAAACTAGCACAATCAGCGGGGTTTTATGATCGACCATGTGAACCTCTCTGTCGGGTTTGATCCTACAAATGACCTTTTAAATTAACACAATATTAGGTTAGTGCAGCGGCTCGCTACACAGGGGACAAAGCAGCATTCATCTTCCGCCCCTGGCTCGTTGCTCGGTCTGAACAGCAAAAAAAAAAAGTGTTTCATGCCACTCCTGATTAGATGCTGACAATACAGATAGGATGTCCCCTTTCTTCTGCGACTTGTGGATTTTACTCACGTCTCTCCTCTGAATTATGACCTTCCATTAGTGTTGAGGCTTCAGGCGTTGTGTCAAGATTAAAACTAAAATGAAATAAACTTTGATCAAATGCGCATCTGCAAATGTTTTTTAATTGGCTGAGTGGGTGCTCACATCTGTAAATAATAACAAAAGACATGGTCTGTTGGAAAAAAAATGTATTATAAATGTCCTGAAAGGCAAATTGAGGGAGGGCAAACAGTTCAACACAGTGACAAAAAAGAAACAACATCCAAATTTATACGTAAAACAGCAGATCAACTCCTTTATAGTAATCTATAATTCCAACAAGATTTCCTCTTTTACATCCGAAAAAATCAGACTAAACATACAATAAATACAATAAAAAATAAAAATAAGACACATTTGACCAACAAACATTATAAATAATGATAATCCAAAATTGTTGACAGAATAAAAATGATAAATACACAGAGAACTAAGTTATGCTACACTACACCATAGACAAATTCAGCCCATCTCATTTTGGGCCATTGCTTGTACACTTGCATCTAGAAATATTTCTTGCATAAAATATTTTTTTTTTTTTTATTGTCATAAAAACAATGTTGTGCAAAATGATAGTCGAGTCCACATTTTGATAGAGCTCAATGCAGCAGAGCCAAGACTCTCACACTGAGGTCGGCACATGGTCAGTGTGTCTTTCAGTGCATAATAAATGTCCCGTTTAGCTGTTGTTAGACAAGACCCAGCAATCTGTGGGAGGAAAAAAAAGAGAGTAAATGAAAAGCTGTAAATACTAAAAAATACTTTTTTTATTAACGGGAAAATAAATTCACAGCAACAAGTTTGTTTAGTAAAAAAAAAAAAAAAAATTCCGGCTTATTGTTTATATGTAAAGTGTTTCTTTGTCTTCTCTGAGGGCTTAAATGTGAGGAGATAAAACCAAAAACAGCATATTTGTTCCACTTTATCAAGTGGGGTACTATAGCAAAAGCTGTAATTCTATGCTCGAGAAAGTAAATCTGTTGGGCTTATGCTTGGTACTCCGATACCAATTCTGAGTACCACACTGCCAGACAGTACACGTAAAAAAAAGAAAAGAGAGACAACATATTTGGTGAGTCTTTGATCCCTCTAACTTCTAGGTGTGCATGTTAACTTCACAGATTTCTTCCAGTGCAGTGCAGCAGACACTCACCTGCCGCTTCACCTCTTCATGACAGGTCGGAATGCAGTGACCTTGTCGTTCTGCATTGTCCCACATCCTTCGCTAAGGTCAGATGACTGAATCTCTACCTTGCCACCAGAGAATCCTGCGTGTCCAAGTAAAAGCACACCTCAAGAAAGTTGCTTCAGGTTGGGAAAGTGTTGTTTTCTATCGTAAAATCAAATGCATTTTCAAATTTGAAAAAAAAGGAAAACAAATGCACGATTGTTAGAACGACGTGGAAAGGAAATTGTGCGGACATACCTTCGATTGCTGTGTACTGACAGGTATCTGTAAGGGAGGCATAAGATGAGCTGTGAAGTTGGAGGCCCTTGTGGCTGTAGCTGCCTGTGCTGTAAACTTTCGAGTGCAAAGATGAGTCCTCAGGGAAAGAGCTCTCTGAATCTGTGATACTGTTAGATTCATGCAGGCCTCTTGTGGCTCCACATTGTCCAGTAGGAGCCCTGGTAAGTCTGTTGCTCTGTAGTTGACAGTCCCCAGTTAGGCTTCCTGTCCTCAGCTCCGGACAATGCTGCTGAGGGTTTAATATGACCCCTGAAGCTGCAGTACGGGCCAACGACCAAATCCGTGGCTTGTCTGGTGATTCAAAATGAGACAGGGAAACTGTTCCTGCTGACGGGGCGCTTGCAGGGACTGCCTTGGACACAACTGGATCCATGAAATCCGACGGGAGATGGGGGAGGGCGGCTTTGATGCCACATGGGAATGTGTGGAAGCTGTTTGTTAGGCTCAAGTGAAGCTCAGAGCTGCAGTCTCTTTTTGGAGGAGCTCCAGATGCAACCATGGATCTTTGGAGGTCCTGCTCTTCTGCCACTTTTTCACAGTCACTATCCAGCTTGTCACATTCATCCTCATCCATGTCCTCCAGGTCGCTCAGGTGCAACTCTTTCTCTTCCTTGCAGTCACTGGAATCTAAATGAGAATAATACATGTGCGGTGTATAACACTTTATGAAGTAGTGGGAAACACTGTAGACTATATGTGTGATAGTGTTATAGTGGAAAAATAGTTACCTTTGGTGACACACTCTTGGTCACTCTTATTAAAGTCTTCCTTTCTTTCATCATTGGCCTTATTCTTTGGTGACCAGGTCATCTTGTTTTCCTTCTTTAACCTCCTCCTGGCGTTGGCAAACCATGTGGACACCTGGGTGAGGGTCATTTTGGTGATTATGGCCAGCATGATTTTCTCTCCTTTAGTGGGGTAGGGGTTCTTGCGGTGCTCATACAGCCACGTTTTTAGTGTGCTTGTGGTTTCACGCGTAGCATTTTTTCTTCGAGCTGTGCTATTAAAGTCCACCGTCCCATATCTCCAAAATGACACAAACAAAAACACACCTTTTCAGTATCTTTACTGCTTCCTTAAATAATTATATTTTCAGTTCCTAGAGCATAAGCATGTGGCATAATACTCTGACCTCTGTATCAGTGTAAATGGTAAGGGTGTACATTTGCTTTTAATGATCAAGTCTTGCTGAACATGGATAAATAAATGTAAAACTCACCTGTCATACTGATACTGTCCCAGTGAGTGATCGTAAGGATAGTAAGCAGCTGTTTGGGTAATTCCAGAGTGTAAAGTGCCTGTGCTCTCCTTAATGTCATACTGAGGATTCTGTGAAAAAAAGGAGTTTTCAGTAAGTTCAAATGTTTTCAGAGAAAAAAATACTGAACAGACTTGTATGATCATATAAACATTGTCACATAAATGTACAATATTTAAACAAGCATGAATTGGGGTTACATTTAATGGATTTCATAAATAGTTTAATGCTGTAAATGATTTGTATTTTTTTTGTAAAGTATTTTGACATTAAAGGTAGCTTGACTAAACTCTTAAAGAAACAAAACAAATAATTTGTGCATTTTGTTAAATTTTCAACTAATTGCAAACGTTTGCACTCAAACAATAACTTTTTTTCTGTATGTTTTAAAGTTAAAAAAATAGGGTTTGAGTCTACATTAAGTTGTAATTCTGAACTTCTTCACCTTATTCTAATGTTATTTTCACACCAATGATAAAAAAAAGATGCTAAGATGGCAGTTGTATTAAACTACCTTTCCAGACCTAATTGTTTGCAGTGATTTATATTGATAAACCTCCTGATAGAGAACCCTGAGCTCCCTCATCCCTCCCCTTGCTTGTGCGCGTCTGTGAAGCCCACCAGAGTGGAGTAGATAGCGGATGGGTCGGTGCTGTAGGGAAAGTAGTTGGCGTAGTTCTGGCTGGCTGCGGCCGCAGCGGCGTAGGGGGAGCCGTACATCCCCAGCGCTGCGTTAAGCTCCGTCCGGCTGCTCGCCAGGAGCCGGTTCTCGTAGGAGGGGCAGCAGAACGAGGCGGCGGCGGCAGCTGCTGCGGTCTGAGAGCTGCCTGTCCCGTCAGAGACCGACCTGGAAATCGAATCGCAGCAAGTCGTACTGGGATTTGCCGACACGAAAAACTGCATGAAGAAAATCGTGGATAGATAATGGTCATTAATAGATTCAGCTGTGAACTGGAAGTCTGTGACAACTCTGAACTGATTGTGGACTTTGCACTGCAAAAATATATATTTGTCATGAGATGCTGAAGCGAAAGAAAATGTAAAACGTTTGCCTAAAAATAGTTATTGTCATGTGCAACCTGCTTTAGATCAAGGTAAGTCACTTTTCAGAAAATTTCTTCAAAGAAAAGATGGCACCTTCTCTCAGAAAAAATTCTACTCTTATTTATGAAACGGCTCGAGTCATTAACATGTTGAATTGTAAGTTAATGCTCAATGTTAAGTGTTTTTTAAATGTTGTTGAAACAATAAAAAGTTGTGCGCAATGCGTGAGTAAAAAGTACTTTTTTTCCATATTTTGTTAGAACTTTAAAACCATGAAGCACCTAGTTTTAAAATTAATTAATGTGAGTTTCCCATTCCTTCTGCTGAAACCTAAAACAATAAAATTTAAAAAAAGATTCCCCTGAAAGTTGCTCCATAACTTTTTTTCTTTTCTTTTCTGGAGAGCAACGTCTGTCCCTTGATCAACTAGTTTCAGCTTGTCATTCAGAGCAGTAACAGCTTGTGAAAATATTAAATGGCTATTTTTCAGTAGGAACTAATATTTTAATAAACAAGCCTAATTCATCCGCATGTCATTGTGCTCAATAGGTGACATTAATCTGTATAGTCATCCGAAAAGCACGTGAGTTCATTCATAATTCAGTGTAATTGGACATGGGTGTGTGTATATTGATATGTGGTTTAACAACAAAAGCACATGTCGAAAATAGCTGTCGGTAATGTCAGCGGTGGTAGAATGATCAATGATTTACATACAAATTAGATCTTAGGTATGTGAAATCAGAGAAAATATTAAAAACTCCTGAATTCCTATTTATTTAAACTTAAGAGAAATTCAACGAGTGGTGACTTACCTGTGAAGTTGCATTGTAAGGATATCCAAACTGCGAGAAAGACATAGCTGCTTCCTTTGTTACCATCAGGAATATTCTTCACCCTTGATCGATTGCAACCAATTCTACTTCAAATCCATCGTCTTGCACACACTTAGCACGCACGGCCTTTCGCTCAATAATAGATGACTTCAGTCAAAAGGAGGGAGAGTTTGGAGTGGCAGCAGCTGCAGATTGTTTTATATGAATGAATAATCCCCTAGGATCCGATAAGAAATGAATTTAAGCGTCATTAAGTGGGAAAAATGTTGTTGTGTTGGCTGAAGGAGGCTTAAAGGATAAGTAAGTCTTGCAAGTTATGGACTCTGCTTGTGCTATTATTTGTGGCTCTATAGTTCTTTAGCATTCAACCATGCAAGGGTATCAGTGTGACGTCACTGTAATCCCGGAACGGCAGGGGTACCAAGGATGGAAGAATGTCTATGCCAATCACATCCAGCACAGGGTTTTCTTAAGGTGCACTGTACACTTTCTTGTACCGATTTCCTTTCCTACTTTGCTCATTTTTGTTCTCCATTATATACTTTTTGGAATAAGTCTACATCCTGTATATAATCACTTAACACCAGAACCTACAGAAGTGAAATAAATAAATAAATATTAAATAAAGTCTGTTTGGCATCAATGCATATTTATACACTCCAGATGTCTACCACTTTTGTTTTATTTGCAATTGAATTACTTATAAATGAAGACATTTTATAATGCTAAGTTTTCTTCTTCTTCTTTTTGTTTTTATTCCGCCCTCCACTCGCTTCTGGTATTTTGGCCAGAGGTCCATCACGGAGATAAAGACAATGATGATTATATCTTGCTTTATTAGAGAGAGCGGGCAGTCCCAACATGAGACGTTAGAAGAGTTTTTGGCAGGTCAATAGACCGGTGATTGATGCGCGCCAGGAGACCTACGTGACCATTACGCGTAATGCGTAATTGTATCAATTAACAAATGGATACATGTCCTTGTTTAACCAACGAGTAACAGAGTGAAAATGTGCCTTAGAGGTGAAATTTGAAGAGCTGCACAGAAAAAAAAAGAAGACATTGGAAGCCGTGCTCCCCAGTGTAATTAAATATACGTGCATGGGGGCGACGAGAATTGCATTTTAATTGAATGATGTTCTCTTGAAAAATGGGTAAGGAATGATGCTGCCTCACGGTGAATGAAACTAGAGATAATTTTAAGCCATATTAGATCAGCAGTTCAACCATCTCCTGTGTTTTCACTGTCTCCTGTAAACACCAACAAGCTGCGTATTCTCTTGAGCTGCAGAAAAGAGGAGGAGGGGGTCTGATCATTTTCCCTATAGGCTATTAATTTGTGCTGAAAATGACAGTTTGTAAGATTCACTGAGTCACCTGACCTGTCTGTTTCAGACTCTCCTAAGTGGAATAAGTTCTCTTTTTAACGACTGATACTCTGTGCCTTAATTTACCAGTTTCTTGATTTCTCCTTCTGATTAATTGTGCTGAGCCCTAGGAGACCTATCTGCGATTGCGGCCTTTCTCTCCGAGGGGCGCTAAAGAGCCGCGTGAGCTAGATGGAGATCCATCGACAGAGATGCTGTATTGAGATAAAGTGGACAGAGGGGCCATTAAGAAACAGCAACAAAAACCCTCAAAACCATAACTGTAGTACAAAATTATTGCAATTGAGACAGGAAACTCAGATTAAGCAGTACACTTGTTGAACAGAAGGTATGTTATGATTATTCTTTATGTAAACTAAAATTATTTCTGAACAATTTTGTATGTAAGTCATATGCTTAAATTGTTCAGTACTTTTTTTGTAAAATTATCTTTAATAAATGAAAATGTTGGTTAACGTAGGGCCTAGTTTGGACGTATAGAATATATTTCTTAAATCTTCTGTTATGGTGCATTTAAAAAAAAAAAGAATAAATAAATGAACTAGCTTTGTAATGCAAACTCATATGTGTTCTCTTTTCTGTGTATAGTTATTTAGTCTTCCACTTCTTTTGAAATTTCTCACACATAGCGACTGGGCAATACTACTGTGGCAGAGAAGATATACCCTGACTGTTATCCTCAGTACAACAGATCTTACAAAACCATGTCGCAGGTCAAGACTAAATCATTGAAAAAAAAACAAATCTGTTTAAAAACTATATTAACTAGTGATGCTATATTGAGTGCTGATTCTTATTGGATGCTCATAAAAATCTGAAATCGAAGATCTGTATGACAGTCTTTAAAACTCCTCAAAAGCCATTAGAGAAAACTACAGCACTTAACAGGAGAATCCACAAATTGAGTTAAAACGATTATTGCACACAAATGTGCACATAAAGGAGGTTGAAACAAGTTAAATGTGATTGCACACCGGCGTCCAGTGCATTCTACAAGGGCATGCATGATGGCCCAAGTGCATATGGGCACGCTCATGCATAATGCATGTGCAGCAGTCGGTGAAGATCTCACTGAATAGGGCAGAAATGAACACTAATTGTAATAGTACACTGACCACATTGCCCTTCCCTCTAACATGTTTGACAAGCCAACATTCTGCCATTTCTTTACAGAGGTGTTTGAGTTATTACAATGTAACAAGGTTAAACTTTTTGGATCTGGGTGTCTGGTCCAATTGAAACATTTTATTTAATTTGATTCTACTTAAGTGTAAGTATTCCTTTTTGTATTTCTGTTGTCTTCAAAAACTTGCAGGGAGCTCTTGCAGACTATACAGGAACATATGAACAGACTAACGGAGCTCTTTTCCACAGGGCCTTAAAATGTTGTTCATACATGAGCATTTTCAGATTTTGTCAAGCAGACATTATATATCCCGGTATTTTTTAGGATTGTATGAGACAGACAGAAAAGTAGCACATAACTGTGAAGTGGAACGATTGATGACAGATTATTATTCTTTTGTTTTTACAAATAAAAATGTGAAGGTGTTATGAGAAAATCTTTGGACATGACAACTATTAGCTATGCATTATATATATATATTTTGGCTGTGAGAATAAAAGCCACTGTTAAACATTGGCATAATTTGTTTCTCCTAAAGTTTGACATAAACCACTTCAGAGACAGAGCAAACATGAAGAAAGTGTTCTGGTCAGAGGAGACACATATCAAGGTTTTTAACAACATGTAAAACATTATCTGTGGTTGAAAACTAATCCTGCACGTCATCCTAAGCTTGTCATAGTCTTGATGACACATGGTGACACCATCATGCTGTGGGGATAATTTTCTTCAGCAGAGAAATGAAAATTGTTTTTGAATAAATGGCAAGAAGGGCAAAACTAAATGCAAGAAAAATTAAATCTATTAGAGGCTGTAGACGACATGAGTTTGGGGTGTAGACTGACATTCTAGCATGAATTTGACCCTAGCAAACCTAAACTAGAACTGAAGGATATTTATGTGTTAGCAAGGCCCAGCTAAAGACCAGACCTAAATCAATAAACTGAAAACATGGTGCCAGATTTGAAAACTAAAGTGCAGATGCTTTCTATGACTTAGCCTAAGCCTTTTTAGAAAGCGGAACAGCAGACTTTTCAGTTTTGAGCAGTGTAAAGGTGGTAGAGCAACTATAATGTGAAATGTATTTCAACCACATACTTATTAAGGAGGGTAAACCCCGACATATTTTTTCACATTTTCCTTTGTAAAAAGGATTAAAATCATGTATAATTTTTCTTCCATTTTATTATCAGTATTGTTGTTATTACTACTTATATATCAGTAGTAATAGAATAGAATAGTAATGGAAATAGAAGTATTTAGTATTTTCGCATGATACACACTATTATTATCATCACAAAACACACTGTTTTAACATGACAAAACAGTAGAACTTTAAGCGGTATGAACTATTTCATTACACACTAGGTCTTTAACTGTTTTAGTATTCTCTCATGTATTTATAAAAAAGGGAGCTTCTAATATTCCTTGTCCTGAATGATCCAATTGATTAGTAATGAGACTCATTTCTACAAGCATTCTCTATTAGATGCCTTGCCACATGAAAAAAGAGGAGAGCTGAAAGGTTATGTCAACACTCAGTAGCTCCCGGCCCTATTCTACTATTTAATACATTTCCTATGCTGACTTAATGAACCTCACAAAGCCTGTCTGGTTTTTCATCAGATGGGGGAAGCTGCAGTGTTGGTTGAGGTAGAGAGGGGGTGTATGAAATGGTAATAAGGGCAGGCAGATGAAGAGATGGAGAAAGAACCAAGAATTGAGCAGGGGATGAAGCAGAACCTACCTGAAGGTGTGTGTGATCTCATTAAAGCCAAATTGGTATGTGCCAATAAATCCAGTGTGCTTGTGATCTCAAGTTATTGCAAACACAATTGCAAAAACACACACACACATAAATCTTGCATCCAAAATGATAAAATCATACCCCCCCTTCACAATGCGTAATATTAGTCCTGCTAAATTATCAATAATGAAGCCAAAAGTAATAAATAAAATGAGAAAGAGCACAGGCTAAAGTCACAGTAGTAGCCACTTAAGATGCATATATTTTCTAGAGCTGAGTGATTACAAGGCAAAAAGAGTCCCTGAAGTTTGTTAAAGAAAAAACAAAAGGACAATTGGGGATGACTTTATCACAATTGTCTTCATGAATCAGTCTGGTTTGGAGGTAAAATGAATAATGTGTTGTGACTGTAAAGTTGTATCTCATAGGTAGTGCCAGTGGTGTGGCAGGTTTGGGTTGGCATGTAGTGTTTAGAAAACAGAGTATCTCTAAAACAGCATAATCACACATTTGTTTTGGTTTCTGTTTTCCAGTTTAAACATAGAAACATGAATGGACAGGCAGTATTTTTTTTTTTTTTTCTTTGTCATTTTGACTACTTGTCGTAAAATGTTTAACACAAACAAACCCTGGGCTATTTTTATTGGGAGCCGCATCTTCCAGAGGCCCTTCAGGCTCCTGGGAGAAGGTGAACGTGATTTAGATGAAGAGAAGAAGAAGAGAGAAAAACCGTGCATGTGTTGTTTGCTTGTGCTAGCTGGCAGACTCCCCTTGAGGCGCTACTGTAAAGCTATCATCAGTGGTGGTGTCAGGGATTTGTAGCTTGTCACTGACAGAGAGGGAGTGCTGGCAGTAACTCTGGGAAATAACGGCTCTCAGAGAGAGAGCCCAGTTTCCACAGCGGGTGTAAATGAAGGTGTGTGTTTGAGAGACATGGAGAATAAGGGAGAGGAATTTCAGTTTATTTATTTTTTTCTCCCCGAGGTTCCTTGCGATTGATCTGGATGTACAGGTAGTCTGTGGCTTTGTCATATGGTGTGAATCCATTTGCTCTCTTTCATGTAAAGGCTTTAGGCTTTTTGTCTAAATGTTTTATTGTCAGCAATTGGTGTATGAACATATCTGTTCTAGGTGTATCAGATAGACATTACATTAACCCATGTTTGGGAAAGATAATTATATCTGGAAACAAGAAAGACTTGGTATCGAAAAGTTGCATTTCCTCATTAAACCACAGTCACTCATTAACTTTGCTGAAACTCCCCACATGGATTTGTGCAATCAAATTGAAAATAGTGACCCTGCTGCTGAGCCATCTTTTAGACCTCCACCTTCAAAAATAACTTGCTCAAGTTCTGTGTGGAAGCATTTTACACTCAGACTGCAGATTAAAACCAAAGTGATATGTAAAAAGTCAAATTAGCAGAGGCAGAGATATCAACAACTGTTAACATCTGCCTCTGAATAATCATATGCACTTTAAGCATTCTCTCCTGGTACTGTCTGCCAACCACTCCACAAGCACCAAATCATCATCACAGCCATGTTCAGCCTGCTGGTTTAACCATGAATGACATAATGGCTGTTATGTTATTCTCTTTTCAGTGATGTTTCTAGTTACATGGTCATTGGGTTTGTTTATGGAATTGGGTTGGGTTTATGGAAAGACATCAACCAATATTGCATATTGTAAGTGTAATAAAAAAAAAAAAGATTGTTATGCCTAGTGTGAATTTTACTGAACTACAAATACTCATATATATATATATATATATATATATACACTACCGTTCAAAAGTTTGGGGTCACATTGGAATGTCCTTATTTTTGAAGGAAAAGCACTGTACTTTTCAATGAAGATAACTTTAAACTAGTCTTAACTTTAAAGAAACACACGCTATACATTGCTAATGTGGTAAATGACTATTCTAGCTGCAAATGTCTGGTTTTTGGTGCAATATCTACATAGGTGTATAGAGGCCCATTTCCAGCAACTATCACTCCAGTGTTCTAATGGTACAATGTGTTTGCTCATTGGCTCAGAAGGCTAATTGATGATTAGAAAACCCTTGTGCAATCATGTTCACACATCTGAAAACAGTTTAGCTCGGTACAGAAGCTACAAAACTGACCTTCCTTTGAGCAGATTGAGTTTCTGGAGCATCACATTTGTGGGGTCAATTAAACGCTCAAAATGGCCAGAAAAAGAGAACTTTCATCTGAAACTCGACAGTCTATTCTTGTTCTTAGAAATGAAGGCTATTCCATGCGAGAAATTGCTAAGAAATTGAAGATTTCCTACAACGGTGTGTACTACTCCCTTCAGAGGACAGCACAAACAGGCTCTAACCAGAGTAGAAAAAGAAGTGGGAGGCCGCGTTGCACAACTGAGCAAGAAGATAAGTACATTAGAGTCTCTAGTTTGAGAAACAGACGCCTCACAGGTCCCCAACTGGCATCTTCATTAAATAGTACCCGCAAAACACCAGTGTCAACATCTACAGTGAAGAGGCGGCTGCGGGATTCTGGGCTTCAGGGCAGAGTGGCAAAGAAAAAGCCATATCTGAGACTGGCCAATAAAAGAAAAAGATTAAGATGGGCAAAAGAACACAGACATTGGACAGAGGAAGACTGGAAAAAAGTGCTGTGGACGGATGAATCCAAGTTTGAGGTGTTTGGATCACAAAGAAGAACGTTTGTGAGACGCAGAACAACTGAAAAGATGCTGGAAGAATGCCTGACGCCATCTGTTAAGCATGGTGGAGGTAATGTGATGGTCTGGGGTTGCTTTGGTGCTGGTAAGGTGGGAGATTTGTACAGGGTAAAAGGGATTCTGAATAAGGAAGGCTATCACTCCATTTTGCAACGCCATGCCATACCCAGTGGACAGCGCTTGATTGGAGCCAATTTCATCCTACAACAGGACAATGACCCAAAACACACCTCGAAATTGTGCAAGAACTATTTAGAGAAGAAGCAGGCAGCTGGTATTCTATCGGTAATGGAGTGGCCAGCGCAGTCACCAGATTTGAACCCCGTTGAGCTGTTGTGGGAGCAGCTTGACCGTATGGTACGCAAGAAGTGCCCATCCAACCAATCCAAATTGTGGGAGCTGCTTCTAGAAGCGTGGGGTGCAATTTCTCCAGATTACCTCAACAAATTAACAGCTAGAATGCCAAAGGTCTGCAATGCTGTAATTGCTGCAAATGGAGGATTCTTTGATGAAAGCAAAGTTTGATGTAAAAACAATCTTATTTCGAATAAAAATCATTATTTCTAACCTTGTCAATGTCTTGACTCTATTTTTTATTCATTTCACAACGTATGGTGGTGAATAAGTGTGACTTTTCATGGAAAACACAAAATTGTTTGGGTGACCCCAAACTTTTGAACGGTAGTGTATATGTGTGTGTAGTTTTTTTTTCTTTTCTCATTGACACTCACATGTTTCTGAAATAGCATACTAGCTATTGACTAGGTTTCAAGAGCCCAAGGGGTCATGAAATCCAATCAACTCATAAATGATTACAATAGTGTTCAAAAGGTGAGGAAAAATAGGAAAATGGGAAAAAAGTGGACTTACATGGTTTCCCTGTGACTGCATCTGCTAAATCTACGACAGCCTTGTGGTGCATCTCTAGGGCCCACAGAGGCAGAAAGGCAGTTCCTATTACTTTCAGCCCAATTACCAACCGCAGCACAGCCACTGCTGTCAGCACCAGGCAAAACATGTAATGCATCGGCATCTTTTCTTGTCAGTATGGCCAAAACTTTTGGGCAGTGGATCTAATGCAATGTGCAGTATAGCTGCAAGATAAAAGCAAGTAATTATAGAGATTTATTGCAGTAGTGTGTTGTGAATTTCCTATTGTGAGTTCAAAAGCTGGGAACGTTTGGACTTGAACAAGAAATGAAATGTTTTTGATGCCAGCAGCAATTTATACACTCACTAGCCACTTTATTAGGTACAACTTGTTAATACCAGGTTTGATGCTTTTTTTCATTGAAGACTATCTTAATTCTTTGGCATAGGTGTTGGAAAAATTGCTGACAGAATTAGGTCTCTAATCACACATTTGCTGCTTGTGGGCCACACATCCATAAACTGTCCTGACTTAAAACTCTTGTATTTAAATAAGGAATATGACTTTGCACTGCAAATTAAGACATATTTCTTATTTAAATATATAGTATTTTTGAGTCATTGTGTAGCAAAGTGCTTAGTGCAGGTGCTTGGTGTAAAGAGACCCAGATCGCGTCCTGGATTTGAGGCCCATCCCCTGCTGTGTGTTTTTTGCGCCTCCTTGTACAATCTACTGTCAAATATTATGGCCATGGCGATTTTAGACTAACTTAACAATTTTACTTTAACATAATTCAATTTTGTGGAACCTGTTGACAAAATAAATTTGATTAAAGTCCAAATAAATTCCACTTCAAATTTGCTGTATTACATTAAGATGTGGTGACTGTTGGGTCAATTAAGCTTATTTTCATTGTTCAAGAAACCAGTTTGACATGATGTGAGCTCTCAGACACTGTGTATTGTCCCACTAGAAGTATCTATCAGAATGGATCAGAGTATGTTGTTCTGAAATGGTATTCTGTATGCTTAGGTTTTAACAAGTGGCTTTTTGAAGTAGCGGTCATCTCATTTGAAGTCATTTCTATCATCTCCTCTTGTCTCTGAAATACATTTTTCATTGTCATCCACTCAGCTGCTACTCAATGGATATCTTTTTTTTTTAGACCATACTCTCTGAACCTGAGAGATGAGTGTGCATGGAACTCAGTGGAGACAATTTTTTTTTTTTTTACTGAAATGCTCTGACTAGCCCATCTGATACCAATAATCATTTCACTTTCAATGTTTATTGTATCCTGTTTCTCTTGTTGGTCTTTGGCAAACTTTCCTTACCAGATGCTAGGGCTGTTATTACCCAAATTACAGGCAAGCGAAAAATCTATAAATTAAATAACATTTAATCTTTAACACACTTAAGATTGCAACACACAGTCACAACATGTGGAGTTCCACCAGAGCCAAAGATTTGCTTAGCCCAGGTTTGTATTGTTTTAATGTCAGGAGCTCCAAAAGCATATGCAATACGATTTATTAGTTTGTAAATGTATGTTATGTTTTAATTAACTGTACTACCTTTGTGGGACAAGAATATGTATTTATTTATTTTTTGTGGAAAAAACATCTACAAAAAATTGTGTTTCTTGTAAATGGGATTCGTTTATGAAACTCTTAGATATAGTTCAAAAATCATGTAACACAATAGTTAAATTTAATAAAATGTACAAAAAAACACATGCCACAATGCTACTGTACATTTAAAATTTACAGTAGAGCAACGGACGTGATCCAGCAGTCCAATTAAGTTGCATCTTCTTTTCAGAAGCATTTCTGTTTACAGGAAAGAACTGTATTTTCAAAATCCAGCCCCCATGCTGTAAAATCATGCTGTAGTTTTTACAGTAATTCATTACAGTGTGGAAAATACGAGGGCAGCGTAGCATAAGACCCAATGTCTGACACATTTGAAACTGTAAAATAATTGTTTTACAGTATGGAAAAGGCAAAAAAAAGTAATAATAAAAATTGTCAAGCCACCTGTTCTGTGACAGCTCAGATTTTTGGAAAAAGGGGCATGAAATTATAAGACTATGTCTTCCTCATGCTCCTATTTAGCATTTAATATTATCATGTTGTTGTTGTTATTGTGTCTGTAACTTGAACTGAACTTATTATTTTTTTACTGAGTATCAGTTTATTTATTTATTTATTTATCAAATTCCATCAAATCAAATAACTTTTCACCCAAAAGTTTTTGAGCACAACTGCATTTTAATAGGGCATGAATAGCAATGTATTATATTTCTTTTAAGTCTATTTTTCTGATTTATATCAGACTTCTATTAGTGTATCAAGATAGGTATTAATCAGATCTGTCACAAACCATAGATCCACAAACCTGTTAAAGGCCTAATTACATTCAGATTCTGCAAGATGATTGAACATTTTCATAGAGCACAATAGCCAGTTATTTTCAATTTAAACTTTTGATCATCTCTCTAAAAATCACATTTCTAAACTTACAAGTGGAGAAAGTGATGTCGGTCTAAAACTGTTAACCAAGTGTTGTGTTTTACGTTTCTGCCCCCAAAGTTGCAGGACATGTAGACTGAAAAAGCTTAGTCCCATCTGGTTTGGGTTCAGTCTGGCTTACTGAAAATTGGTGCCACTAGAATCAGTTTATTGGCCAAGTATGTCACATACAAGGAATTTGACTCCGGCAAACTTTTTTCTCCAGTACAGAACTTGAATAAGTGAAATAAAAAAAGAAAAAAAGAAAAATAAGAACAAAAATAAGTAAAAATACAAATAAATATCAGATCGTAAATAATAAAGGATAATATATACACCAAGCCGGGGTTATTTTACAGTGAGTATGTACAGAAGTGCAGAGTTATAGTTTATTGTTATGTGAGTGCACTCACACACTGTGACTAGACAGAGTTCGTCAGAGCGACAGCCTGGGGGAAAAAACTGTTTTTGTGTCGGGTGGTTTTGGCGTACAACGCTCTGTAACGCCGACCTGAGGGGAGGAGCCTAAACAGATTGTGGCCAGGGTGTGAGGGGTCAGAGGTGATTTTCCTGGCCCGCTTCCTGACCCTGGCCCGGAATAGGTCCTGAATGGAGGGAAGATCGGTTCCTATGATCCTCTCTGCAGTCCTGACTGTTCTCTGCAGTCTGTCCTTGTCTTGCCTGGTGACGGATCCGAACCAGACAGAGATGGATGAGGTCAGGACAGACTGGACTATTGCTGTGTAGAAGATGATCAGCAGCTCCTGGGGCAGGTTGAAATTCCTGAGCTGACGCAGAAAGTACAGCCTTTGCTGGGCCTTTTTCCTTATTATGTTGATGTGTGAGGTCCACTTCAGGTCCCGTGTGATGGTGGATCCTAGGAACCTGAAAGACTCCACTGTGGGGACTGGCTTGTTGAGGATCATGAGAGGAGATGTTGATGGTGGTCTCTTCCTGAAGTCCACTGTCATCTCCACAGTTTTGAGCGGGTTTAGCTCCAGGTGGTTCTGACTGCACCAGAGAACCAGCTGTTCCACTTCCTTTCTGTACACAGACTCGTCGCCGTCGCGGATGAGTCCAATGACGGTGGTGTCATCTGCAAACTTCAGGAGTTTCACAGAAGGGTCCCTCGACGTGCAGTCAGTGGTGTAAAGGGAGAAGAGCAGTGGGGAGAGAACACATCCCTGGGGGGCGCCGATGGTAAGGGAACAAATAGCTATTCTTGATGTTTGTTTGCATAAATCATTTTGAAAGGCTTCATCAAGAGTTTTTGGGTGGATTATGTTGGGTAAGTTAGGGAGTCAAAAATCCTCTGTGAGGTGATCTGCTCAGTTTTTCAAAATGTTAGAGAAAGATTCTTTTTATTTTTTTTTTGCCTTTGTTCTTGGCAGGAAGTTTAAATGGCGAACCTTTCAAAGACTTTGTAGATGTGTTTGTGGAACCCATACAGATAATGCAAAGCTGCTCTTTTTTTTCTTTCTCTGGCATAGCGGTGTCAGTTCTGATCACATCATTGCCACATTTAACACAGGGCAAAAACTCAGCAAAAAACTCAGAGGATTAGTTAAATTTCTCACTCCATGAACCCTTAAATTTAAACTCTGATTCAGCTCTTTTGACTAAGAGGAAGGGATACAAAATCAAGCAGGTGGAATATCTTAGGTTGCTTTCCACTTAAATTAATAATACAGAAGGTCTGGGGTTTGTTTTGATTAGTCATTTTAAAGCTGACAAATACATGACAGGTAAATTTGTCCAACTTCTCAAACTTTTTTGCATTCTTTGTCATACAACCAGCTGTCTGACATAAATTATAGGCAAAAAGATCTAAAAAAATAAACTCATCGCACTCCATCAGAATATATTTCAAAGGAAATTCACAAACAGTATAAAACAGTCATTGAACATTATACACAAAATATGAACAGTAGTGAACCTTCCCAAGAGTGACCCACCCACCAAAATGAATGAGTCATCCGAGAGGTCACAGAAGAACAAAATCTAAACCAAATGGCCAACAATGTTAGCACAAATCAAACCACTGATCAAAAAAAGGCATTCATAGGAAGGTTCCAAAGACCATACGCCAAAAAGAACACAACGGCTTATTTTACATGTAAGATAATAAATCTTGTTGATTTTTAGCTAAATATTTGTTGGATAGGTGAGACAAATTGAAGAGGTGCGTGGCCTGATACATCTGCAATAACATGAAGTAAACATTTCAGTAATGAAGAAATCTGCAAAGACACTAATATTCTCCCAAGGCACAGAATTATGTGGCTGTAGAATGACAAGTTTTGAGAAAGTTACAGAATTATTACTTCATTTGCTAATCATTGTAGCTCTTGCTTTTCTACAGATATACAAACATCGACCTGTTTAATTTTACATGTAGATATGAGAGTCAGATGTGAGACTTGTATTTAAGGTGACAATATAAACTGTCTCGTCCAGGTCATACAGCTAAATACAAATTGCAAACCATTATTATGCCCACTCCGTTCCACATTTGCTTCTCATAATCCACTCTCAACTTCATCCAGATGAGACAAAAACATAATATTTTGTATTGCTCATCTTCAGCACTCCTCCAGTCACATTGTCATGCTGCAGAGTTTATGAAAATGTTTTTTTTTTTTTTTTTTTTTTTTTTTGTGCATTTGGTGACTAAAACTTTCCTTCTCTTCAAAGGATTGCTGTGAATAAACACACTGGGGAATTGGAAAACTCAGAACCTTGTTTAAACGATCTATGTACCTGCTCTTACCTCAGGACTATGACATAGACAGCAAACCAATTTATCTCTTGGGACCTGATGAGACTAACTGGAAGACATTTTTACACTTGACAGAGAAGAAAACAACAAAAACAAAGTGTGCCCTACTATGTCCATTCACACTGAGAGCAGGTGGTTCCTGTTATCAAAAGATTTATTTCAGTTGTAAATGAGATTAAGTCAAATGTTTTTTTAACCTTTTTAAATGCACATTCAGATAATTTAAATATGTTGTAGTTGTGTGCTTTGGAGATTTATCATCCAGCAAAAAAATGTAAGATATTTTTTGATTCAATGTTTGTTTTTTGAAGTTGATAACCAATTTGTTGAAAGCATTTTGAGTAAGTTTCTTCTAAGTATCGTTACAGTATCCTACAGACATGCCTTTTCCTCACAGAATCCTCATAGCCTACTTAAAGGTTTCTAGGTTTAAATTGGATTTTTTTAGTAGGAATTACATGCTTTTCTGTTTTTCTTAATGCCTATTCGGAATTTTCTAAAAATGATAACTGGAATACCACTAAGAGACACTTTCTTGTGGAAAAACGAATGGACAAAGGCACCATCTTGCAGGTTTTGTAAGATCTTTGATGGTGAGTGAAACTTGAATTCCATGTAGCTGACAGAGCAGTGTCCCCTTAGGGTGATGTGAGTAAACGTAGGGCATAATCTTCAGGCTAAAGTGCACTCAAGAATTCAAGCAGCCAGTGACATAGCCACCATAACATATTGTCTGAATAAGATGTTATAAAACAAAATCATAGAAAATATGTTTCCTGAGCCATTTCTATTGAAACGAAAACCTCAAAAGAAAAATATAATGTAATATTATAAAATAAAAAAACACTTCATAGTAAATGTATTGTATCCACATAAGTAATGGTTGATCATAAAACAAAAAAAAATACTTTCTGTACGACTTGTTTGTGTGCCATTCCTATGTTGTGATAGCATTGTGTTCTCAATAGTGACACCGATTGTTGTGGAATAAGACTGAAATAATTAACTGAGGCCACGTCCACACTAAGCCGGATAATGCCTTAAACGTATAATTATTTAGTCTACACCCCCCTATCGTCCATACTAACCCGGCGTCGTTTAAGGTCTGTGGCCGGATAACTATTAGCTGGGTAAGAGAGCCGTGTAAATCTTAATTCAACGGCTAAACGACCTAGTGTGGACAGCTTCCCCGGATAATGAAAGGAAGTGGCGTCAATGAATGCTGCATCAATAACAATACGACACTACAGACAAAGACAACAGCGAAGAGTAATAAATCGATCTCGTCATCTGTCCACACCAAAAACTCTCTCTTCTTCTGAGCAGCTATTGTTCTCTTCGGTTAACGGGACAAGCAGATATGTACTGTGCTGTAGAGCTTCTTGTATATTATGTAGGCACTGGCGTCACATAGATTATACGCGTTTTCCGTGCGTCTTTTCGCGCATGCCCAGTATTTGCACAGGTCGGTATGGGATTGCGCAATCATGGGACCTTAAACGGACATTAAACGGGGCGTAAATGCTCGTGTTGAGTGGATAACATTAGCCGTCTAACTCCCCGTATAACCTTATCGGCTTAGTGTGGACGTAGCCTAAGACTGAAAGGAAAAGTTTAGAAGTTCCAGCAATTAAGCCGGACATTTCAAAACTGCTTTTTTTTTAAACGTCTGCATTGTTTGCTTTTGTGGGTCTGATTGGTTTCTGTTGTTTTCGTGGGATTGTTTTAATTAAAACATGGCAGACTGCAGTTGCACTAAATGCTTGACCTAATAGGAGTGGAGTGGGAAGGTGATACAGGTATGTTGTTCTATAATCTTTGCACTTAACCCCAGTTTTAGAGCTCTCTTCATTTAGCTGTATCTAAAGCTCCCATATCACTATCTGTTGGCAGTATTACTCCTGAGTTTAGCGCTGGGTGTGTTCAGAAATTCATAAAAAGTCATTGTTATCCCCAATATGATATAAAATTGTCACTTCCAGTTGTTTTGTGAAGAAATATATATGTTATGTATATTAAAGTTTACATAATCTTTAAGATTATTAACGTTGGTTTACCTCTGACAGAATTCTAATAGTTTTGTCTAACTGAAGCCAGTGCATGTGCAACAAAATTTACTGCAATCGAATTTTGCATCCTTTCTAAGTCAGTTCTCTGTACTTAGTCTGCCTAGATCCTAGCCTGTACAAACAGGGTATTGTAACTATTCTATGTTTTAGAGAGCTGAAATGGGTATCATCTGCAATTTACAAATAACAAAGTCAAGTTTCTGATATTTAGTATACTCCCTGCACACAACTGGGCCACTATAATCGGCCAGGAGTAGTTAGGTATTGTGAAACTGCAGTCACTCACACCTTGATAAATGCAATGCATATTCATAGCCATCACTGTAGCTCCATTCATCTTCTAATCAGCTCTAACTGGCATTTCTTTACTTGGGTGAAGAGAAAAAAACAAACAAAGACATAGATTGATGCTTCCTCCATCATGTCTCACAGAGGAGATAGTGTTTTCAGGATCTTGTCCAGTGTTTGTGGTCTAGTGACACATAGAATTCTGCATACAAACCAAAATGTTAACTCTTGGTTCTATTTCGACCCAAGCACATTCTCTTATATGTTTGGTGTGTCCCATAAATGGCTAGTCAAACTGCAAACAGAACTCCTTTTTTTCAACAGTGGCTTTTCTTCTGCCACAAAAGAAATGGTAGAGTGCATAACTAATAGTTACATAGTACAGAGTCTCCCACCTGATCTGTGGATCTGTACAGCGCCCACAGAGTTACCATGAAAACAGTGGCTGCTTCTCTAATCAATGTTCCACTTGCCCTACCTGTCATTTCAGATACAGCTGTGTATATATGCTCTACTCTTTCAATTTTCAAATGAGGACTTAAACAGTTCTCCATTAAATGTACACAGTACGATGAAAAAAAAGAATGTTTTTAAAAAGAAATCTGGGTTTAATGAAAAATACCATAAAGGTTGAATATGGGAAAATTGAGATAAGAAAGAAAGAAAGAAAGAAAGAAAGAAAGAAAGAAAGAAAGAAAGAAAGAAAGAAAGAAAGAAAAAAAGAAAGAAAGAAAGAAACATGACCAGTAGAAGGGTAAACTGACGATACAAGATAGCGAGGTCAACAAAGAACACAAGAAAACATTTCAGTCCTCCATCACTGTTGGACGGCAGAGAAGTGGAAAATCAAAACAAACAAAAACAACCAATAGAACAGAACAACATTAACGAAATAGATATAGTAAGATAAACTAAGAACTACACATTCACTACACACAAAAATGGATTAATGAACACAACACTAATGTTTCTGCTAAGCTATAGTTGATCCTCAATAGATAGTTGGTACCAACTATACATTTTTGAAACCACCATAAGGGTTAATTCTAAGTGCCCAGCTGCACTTTGGTGTCTCGTTGCTGCCTTGGTGGAACAACCACCTCTTCTCACAATTTATATATATATATATATATATATATATTTTTTTTTTTTTTTTATTGTCTGTCATGCAACCAGATCTATCCCTTTTTGCTTCAGCGGTTGTAGACTAAAAAGTACACCGTTAGCTGTGGGTACTTAAGGATTTAGGTCAGTTTCTAAAGACCGCATTTCAACATTCTCAGTGCTTATCCAGTCACAGGACGTGTACATGTTTAGTTCAGTATGAATCATTAAACATGACTGTAATGATTTCAGTAATACAATTCCTTCACTTTTTTTTTTTACGAAAAAAGGGAACTGGCAGCTCTTTATAATATAATAATTTTTGTTAACACAGGAAAGAATATATATATATATATATATATATATATATATATATATATATATATATATATACATATATATACATATATATAGTAGACAAAGTACTGGCAACCTGTCCGGGATGTACCCCACCGCTCGCCCGTTGACAGCTGGAGATAGGCACCAGCCCCCCCGCGACCCCTGGAGGACTAAGCAGTTTAGAAAATGGATGGATGGATATATACAAAGTTTATAAGAGATTATGTAACAAGGTGGTTAGTGCAGGTGCTCAGAAAACAGAGGCCCTTTTCTGACTTTGAGTCCATCCCCTGCTGTTTATTTTGGTGCCTTATAGCAACCTAAGTGTATTAGGTTTAACCAGCATTTTTACATTTAGTTAACTCAACTAAATTTATTATTGCTAAATCAACCCAAATCAGTTGGGTGGAAATTATTTACGTAATTTTGTTATGTTCACCCAACAAGTTTTTATTGTTGTTTTTTTTTTTTTATTGTAGCTGACGTTAGTGCCGTAGACTCAGGAGGTGACTGGCTATTGCCACTGACATTCATGTTTTGTCAGGCAGACTTTCCCATTTATCCCACATGGGATACAGATACCGTGGATGGAAATCACCGCGGGGGCTCGGGCCCCGAAGCACCCACGGACTGGGGCCTATGTCGAGGTTATAGTTGCACCAACAAACCTTAATTTTTAAGCCGTGCAGATATCAGGTTCGTATCCTCCACTCTCCCCTACTTTAGACTTTACATAAACATCCGACAGATTTCACAGTGTGCCTATTTGACTGAGGTGTATGGACGGAGACCTATGTCAATACAGAGAGCTAGCTAGAACAGTCTTTTTAATAGCCTCTCACTGCAGCGGTGAAAGTGAGCCTGCTATACTGGACAGAGCAGGAGGATTTTACTCGGTATGGAGGTTGATGGGTCATGATCAGTGCTCTCATATCTAGGATTAACGTCATATAATGAACACAAGTATTGCAAAGCTTTTTAACCGACAGCTAACGTTAGCCGTTAGCATCTTAGCCTTTAGCTGTTAGTATCTTACCAATCCATGAGAAACCTTGCCATTTCTGCGTGCGTTTTGATGCCGTCAAAGTTTGTTATTTGTGTCAATCTGTTTTAGGCTTCACCCAAAGTAACTTTGGTTTAAGATCTTGTAAGGTCGCTCCTCTTCTGAGAAGGATAACAAAATCTATGGGGCTCAGACAGAGCAGCTTGACTGCTTCGGATTGTTGTATAAAAAAGTATTTGGCAACTCGCAATGGCGCCTGACATTGGCTGGAATGTGTAATCTAAACACAGTATCGTTCCTTTAAAAATACATTTTTTATTATGTATTTAGTTAAAATATAACTTTTAAAAGAAATTACTTTTTAAAATAAATAGCTTTTCCGAAGATGTTTTATAGTGAACCTTTAATAACTCCTTAAAAGGTTTGTTATTTCCGAAAGTATATTTGATTTAACTAACGAATGCTATTGGAATATGTTCTAAATCATAGATGATATCTATATTGTTTTTTTCAATATGTTGCTTATTATTTAGTACTTTTTTTAAACTTTTTTATTTGAATTTGTTTATTGATATAGCACTAATTCACAGCACATTATCTCAAAACACATAAAAAAATATATTCAGTTTCCTGTATATTAATTGATTCAACTTTTTAACATTATTGATGTAAACAAAATGCATAGTTTTCTTTCCCTTGTTTCACGTGCATGTACTACCTCCAACTGTGTTGTGGGGTTGTTTTGAGAGGTTCTGTAATAAGTGAAAGGTGTTGGAACTAATTGCTTTGTTCCTATAGTTCCATATAACACACAACAGGTTAATGATACATAAAATACCTTCAGAGGACTTCTCACAAGATGCAGAGATCCTGAACATGTTGTGTCACATGTTGTCGAATTCTACTATCTGTGCTGCTCATCCTTCACTCATAGTTTTGTTCCTATAGTCCTTCCTTTGCTCTGACCTTCTGACCCCAGAACCTCATCTGGCGGTCGGCATGCTGGTTGTAAGCATTTCCTTGAGGATGGAGGCGTCCATGTCCTGAACACAGCCCTGATATAGAGAGTCTGATAACCCCTACAACAAGTTGTACACTCAAAGCTGACATGAAGCAGATGCCCCTTCTCTACTTTTTTGTCTTAAGGAAGAAGCGCCAAACCTCAAATCCTTAAATTTTTGAAATATAAGACTGTTTCTCGCTATTATTGTATTAATTTCACAAAAAATGACAAAATATTCAAACACAATGTTCATTGCCAGATGAGAAAAAAAAAATATTTAAAGCTAATATAACATCCACTCATGATTATATGTATGAGAAAACAACCATCTGCTTTACAGAGTCAGATTTAGATATATTAATCTTGACATTTAACTACTCAGGAAATTGTGTAATACATGTTCCCAAATGTAAGTTATCTTTCATATTGGTATGCAAACAGGTTGGTCAAGCTTTACAGGAGCAAGTTGGAAATGAGCCTATGCACAGATCTCTTACAGCTTTGACCTAAGTTTAATGTAGAACCACTTGTGAGAAGGTGAGCAGTGCTGCATTCCCAGTATTGCATGTCCCCAGTGCTTGTAAAATGTGCAGATAGGGTGTGTTTGAGATGAGGCACAGCTTCCCCTAAAGTCGACCCTCTTGCTGCTGCTACATATGCACACAAACTCATTTCCTCTTAGGAGATAGAGTGTGTCTGCTTTCTGTCAAGGTGTCCTCAGCTGAACACCCTTGGGGCCTCTCACTTGGTGGGAATCCTGTTCTTCTCTCACTCCACAACCCAACATCCATTGAGAATAAAAACAAGACCTGAGGAATTCACACCAGCCCCACCTCTAATAACGGCATTATTATTTTTCTATCTCAATCTTATGTCCTCTTTTCTTTCTTCTAACTGGGTGGTCAACGGCGTTGATTTGCTCACTTAGTCACCAGTACTGTGACTGCAGTCACTAATAAAAGTGTTATTGATTGGCACTTGATTAAACACAAACCCATGCATCTAAAGCTGACCTGTAACCGTAGTCTATCAACAATCTTTTCCTGTTTACCAATCTCTTATGTTGCACATTGTGTCAGTCAAATACAGACATTATTCCACAAGCATGACTTTTGCCCTGCCAGTTTATAAACAATTTTCAGCTGCTGAAAAATGAGAGGTGTCTGTTACAGAAAAACTAAACTAGTTTTAGTTGCTTGGTTTATTTGGCTTAAACCACAAATTCCTGCACAATAAAGCTACTGAAGGCTTCTTCAGTGTCTTTATATTCTCTGAAATCTTATGTCGTATTTTTATACCGTCTCATTTTATTGCACTGCCTCCTCCAATGTATCACCATTGATTTATTGATGTCAGGGTTACAAGTAGTAGCTCGATTTAATTCTTCGACGATTAGCTTGATTGCCTTTAACTGAAAAGCTGCATCATATGCATTTCTCTGTGTTCTTCATAATGAGGGTGTGTGCATGAAAAATTCTGTCTTCTTCAGTGTATAATCTTTTCCCAGATGTGTTTCACTTTTGTGCTTCCTGCTATAGTGCACCCAGGAGCTGGGTCAAATATAATATTGTAATTCCGCGCCACACTCAATAACTGGTTGTGCCACCCAGCTGCAATTAAGCATTTGCGATAACAGTGCATCTACTTGGAGGACAACTGATAAAAATTACTTTGTAGCATTCACTATATACTAGGTGTGTAAAGGTACACCAAAAGTCTTGGTTCAGTACCTACTGTGGATACATTTCATGGTTTGTTTCATTTTTGGTACAGTTAAGGAGCAAAGGGAAAAAAAAATAAAAAAATTATTCTATTAACCTTTAAAAAACCAGAATGCATTTAAGAGTCCTAATCAAACCACTGTTTATAGAAAAATATTAGGATGTAAATAAAAAATAAAAAAACTACTCATACATACCTTATTTTACTTTTGGAGTCTTTGTGAGAAAATGTAACCTCTTCCGGAAACTGATTTCTGTCAAACATGGGGGGGGGGCTTTCAAGATGGAATTGGGCATTCATGCTCCTGCTCTCACCGAAGAGTTGCTGGCCATAACTTCCGAAGCAGAACGCTGGGGTGGGCTTTTTGTTTACAGAGGAGCATGTGTTGCTGGATAAAGTGCAATGCAGTTATGCTACCTTGTGGGAACTTGGTACTTGGTAACATACACAGGGGTTTGTACCAAGAAATTCAAATAAAAACATATATTATATGAAAATGAATGATTGAATGAATTAACTGTATATCTATGAAGAAAAAATCAAAATGATGAGAATTTGCACTTAACCTTTGTCTTTAAACTTTATTAAGAACAGAGATGTAAAAAAATACATTGGCATGGAAATGAATCCAGTCTATAACCTAAAATTTATAATTATTTAGTAAATATTTCCCTGGATTTTATTACTCTTAATTTGTGTTATAAGCTTCATACAGTCTGAACTCTTTTAATAAACATTAAGCAGGCTTGCCCAATCATCCTTATTCGTTGGCTAAACATAGCTGAATGTATACATTTTAAAACTTTTTATTTTAAATGTATATTTTCATGATGTAAATTGTGGCCCCAGCTAACAGGCTCTCTTTCTATCTGAGAGCTGCAGCCCTATTTTTAACAAGCTGCAATTAAGCATTTGCGATAACACTGCATCTACTTGGAGGACAACTGAAGTTTTCTATTGGTGATGCTATGTTTGTTTTAAATCTAGGACCACTTATCTTTTAGGCTAGTCATATATATATATTTTGTCTGTAAAATGTTTTTTTGCCATTTGAATTTTTTTTATAAGAAATTTGCCATTTCGTTACCTGTAAATGAAACTTTTTTGTTATAATAAAAGCTATTTTTACACACACCCACACACACACACGCACACACATATTCCGTTACAGTTACTGTTTTTAAACATGGTATTCAGAATACAGTTACTTTCATAATACCATTGGAATACTTGTGTGTTTTCCACTTTCCACCTGAAAGATTAACATACTGTATAAATTTTGGGAAGTTTGTGTCTCTGCGTTGTGTAGACTATCCCATAATACCCCTAAACAACATGCCGCCGAAACCATTGATAGCCTATGGCCAAAACTCTCCCGACAATCAAACAAAAATGTATGGATTAAGACCTGGAGCTGGTTGGGGCCACAACTGCAGCCAAATAAACCTACTAGCAGTGAAGAAAATGATGCATTCAATGGCGCTCTCTCGCAGTTCATTTTTTTCAACTGATACTAGATTTAATTCGAACATTCCTGGCAAAAGCCATGGTGGTTAAAACGGGGGAAAAGATCAAATCTGGCAACATTAGTCAGAGTAGCACTGCAATGCTTCTGGTGTTAAACTGAGAGCAGCTGTAATTCAGTATCAATGAATGAAGCTGTATATTCGTATTACCACCTAAAATATTTTTTGCAAAAGTTAGTGATAATCCAGGTGGGAAAATTCTTACATTTTTGTGTAAACTTTATTGGCGGGTCTCAAGCTACGCCGCACATCAACAATGTCAACAGCAAACTTGAAACACAAATGTAACCCAGGTTTAGAAGAAAGTATTTAAAGAATAAACCCCCTAAATATCTCTATATATTTTTATAAAATAACATTTCACTAAAATATGCTTAAATAATTAATTGTGAAATAAAATTCATTAAAACCTGTCAAATATTCAAAATCTGGCCCTTGGAAAGACCACATGACAAGACGATTGAACAGTATGAGGGATGTGTTTGCGTTGCATGACACAGATTTTGGCTGCACAGACAAAGTAAAACATCATATAAAGCCTGTGAATATTCTCATTCATCCAGGTCATGGTTATCTCAAGGAAATTTCAATCAAACGCAACTGGACTTGGTAATTTGTCTTGGAAGACGTTTCACCTCTAATCCAAGAGGCTTCATCAGTTCATGCTCGCCGCTGACCAGGCTGGGACTGGTCCAACTAACTGGTGTGGAGACTCAGCTATTTAACCTCTTGAACAAGAATCATTATGTCATTGGATCCTTTGTGCTCCATGTCTTAACGACGGTCGTTGGCGTGCCGCCTATTGGTGGAGGTTAGGTTTCGGCTTCATTAGTGCCCTATTGTGTTATAACGACAGTCGTTGGAGTCACAGTTGTTTCTGTTATTAGAGGCTAATTTGTTTGAGTCTTCTAGGGAGGGATGAAAGTGCAGCATTGTAAATTGGAGATAGGTGATGTCTCAGGCCTCCTCCTCTGTTTAGCGATGGTTTCTCTACTTTTACATAGATGGCTTCTTTTACTCCTCTTTCAAACCATCTGTCCTCTATGACTAATATCTGGACATTGCTGTCCTCAAAGGAGTGAGCTTTCTCCTTGAGATGTAAATGAACAGCACAATTTCAATGCTGCACTTTCATCCCTCCCTAGAAGACTCAAACAAATTAGCCTCTAATAACAGAAACAACTGTGACTCCAACGACTGTCGTTATAACACAATAGGGCACTAATGAAGCCGAAACCTAACCTCCACCAATAGGCGGCACGCCAACGACCGTCGTTAAGACATGGAGCACAAAGGATCCAATCATATAAAGCTTTGTGATGAAACTCCTTTCAAACAGCGAGCACGTCCAATCCATCCACAGGACATTGAAGCAGTTCGCAGCCATATCCAGTAACTCCTTGATGCAGGAGTCATCAGGGAATCTGAGTCTCCGTTCTCTTCACCTATTGTGGTGGTGAGAAAGAAGAATGGCCAAGTCAGATTATGCATAGACTACCGGTGTTTAAACCTCATAACCATAAAAGATGCATACTCTCTCCCTAAGCTTGAGGACAAGTTTAGTGCACTAAATGGCT
Source organism: Apricaphanius iberus (assembly GCA_028564705.1). Taxonomy (NCBI): domain Eukaryota; kingdom Metazoa; phylum Chordata; class Actinopteri; order Cyprinodontiformes; family Aphaniidae; genus Apricaphanius; species Apricaphanius iberus. The sequence continues at coordinate 429,986 of JAPXFQ010002722.1, read as the reverse complement.
CCCAGTGGTTTTCTGTACTTGACCTGAAATCAGGCTACTACCAGATAGAAGTTGAGAAGGCAGATAAACCAAAAACCGCCTTTGTGTGCCCCCTCGGCTTCTGGGAGTTTGATAGGATGCCTCAAGGGGTGAAAAACGCCCCGAGCACATTTCAGAGGTTAATGGAGAAGTGCATGGGGGACATGCATCTGAAATAAGTGCTCGTATTCCTTGACGACTTAATAATCTTCTCCAAGACCCTTGAAGAACATAAAGAGAGGCTAATGAAAGTGCTCTCAAGATTAAAAGAATTCGGTCTCAAATTGTCCCCTGAGAAATGTGTCTTTTTCCAGACATCAGTCCATTACCTTGGACATGTAGTCTCAAGAGATGGGGTACAGACTGATCCAGAGAATACTGCCGCTCTCAAGACCTGGCCTGTCCCAAAAAGTATTCGAGAACTTAGATCCTTCCTCGGTTTTGCAGGATATTATAGGAGATTCGTCAAAGGATATTCCAACATCATGAAGCCCCTCCATGACCTGACTTCTGGATATCCACCTTCCCGGAAAGGACTCAAGATACCAGATAAACTGGGCCAGTACCGAGACCCAAAAGAACCCTTCGGGGAAAGATGGACTCCCACCTGCCAACAAGCATTTGAGGAGATCATTCATAAACTGACCACCGCCCCTGTGCTGGGATTTGCCGACCCTCAGAGACCATACGTGCTTCACACAGATGCCAGCACTACTGGGCTAGGCTCAGTCCTCTATCAAGAACAGGAAGGTCAGATGAGAGTGATCGGCTATGAAAGCCGAGGGCTGAAAGTCGTTACCCAGCGCATAAATTAGAGTTTTTGGCGCTAAAATGGTCAGTCACTGAAAAGTTTGCAGATTATCTCTATGGCAACCACTTCACTGTTGTAACAGATAGCAATCCACTAACCTATTTACTGACCTCAGCAAAACTGGATGCGACGAGCTACAGGTGGCTAGCAGTATTATCCACGTTCTCCTTCAAGCTCATCTACCGCCCAGGAAAACAGAACGTTGATGCTGATGGTCTTTCTCGCAGGCCACACGGGAAGCTAGAGGATGATCCTAAGTCACAGAAAGAGAGAGAATGTATTCTTCAGTTCACAAAGGGTCACCTATCTGATCCGGAGAACGTTGACGCTGTCAGCGAGGAAGTCATCCAAGCAATTTGTGAGAGGCAGCTGATCTACAGCTCTGAGGATGATGGCGGTTACGCTGACAACATTGTTCTGGTTGAGTGCCTAGCCATCTCTGGGAATGCTGTGCCAAGTTGCTTTCAACAAGCAGATGACTTCCCTGACATTCCCCACCTGTCTGAAGCCGACATTGCAGCTAAGCAGAGATCAGATCAATGCCTAAAACATGTCATCTTCCAAATTGAGAGTGGAAGTACACCACCTCCTACCCTGTGGGAGGAACTCCCTGAACTTCCTCTTCTACTAAGGGAGTTGATTCGCCTTGAGTTGGTGAATAATGTTCTTTACAGACGACACCAAGAAAGTTCCAAAACAATGTACCAACTTGTCCTCCCTGTTGAGCTCCGGGGCACAGTTTTAACTAGCCTCCACGACCATATGGGTCATATGGGAGTGGACCGCACCCTAGATCTTGTCAGGAGCAGGTTCTAATGGCCGAGGATGGCTATGGATGTGGAGAAGAAAGTGAAGACTTGTGGCAGGTGCATCAGAAGGAAAGCGCTACCAGAGAAAGCTGCACCCCTTGTTAACATCACCACCACAAGGCCCCTCGAACTTATCTGTATAGATTTCCTTTCCCTTGAACCTGATAAGAGTGGCACTAAAGACATCCTTGTAATCACGGACCATTTCACCAAATTTGCTGTTGCAATCCCAACACCCAATCAAAAGGCCCGTACAGTGGCAAAGTGCCTGTGGGTGAACTTCATGGTGTACTATGGCATGCCAGAAAAGTTGCATAGCGACCAAGGGCCAGATTTTGAATCCCTGATGATAAAGGAGGTTTGTCAAGTGGCTGGTATTTATAAGACAAGAACCACCCCATACCACCCCAGGGGTAAGCCATCTGTAAAGCGAAGAGTAGCAACTCGGGCTAATCCAGTTGCTGACGCTAAATCCTCTGAAGAAGAGGATGAAGAGTACATCCCTGTTATCTGGTTCACTGACAGCCCAGAACCACATCTACTCCCAACTCGTGAGATTCCAGAACATCTGCATGATCAAACATCCAACGAACAAGGTGGGCAACAGACTGCACTTCCAGATAGCTGTCGCATTGAGAGCCCAGTTAATGCCCAGGTCTCAGATCACATACCTGAAATGTCAAAACCACCAGATGTGTCTGTTGATGTTCTAATCCGTTCCGCAGAACCCGACAGAACTACCAATGATTATGTAACTGCGGACGACTTACCTGCTGAAAGAGTCACTCCAACTGCCGTAGTACCTGAAAGGGACAACAGCAGAGGTCACCAAGCTGACACCAACCTAAATGAAGAAGAACCCTGTGTGGAGAGAGCAACCTCACCTGATCCTAGTGATCCTGATGTTGAACCACCTTCAATGTCAACCCAGATGACAGTAGGAGAAGAAGAAACCGACAGGCCTCAGGACAATGAACCTGTGAATGAAGTACTACTTGAAATGGACAAAATAGAGGAAAGAGGAGGGATAAATGTCACAGAAACCCCAATCAGGAAATCGGGCAGAGAACGTCAACCAGCAAAGAGACTTGATTATCCAGAACTTGGAAACCCCCTGGTCACCGTAGTGAAATCATTTTTACATGGGCTGACCACTGTATTGTCTGATGCTTCAAGTGATGATCAAGTAGCCATAACAGTTTCTCCGCCCTGCAAGCCTCAAATTCATTGTGTCTGATTATTTCCATGTACAGGGACGTACATGAGTTCAGCAGGGGAGACTGTAACCCAGGTTTAGAAGAAAGTCTTTAAAGAACAAACCCCCTAAATATCTATATATATTTTTATAAAATAACATTTCACTAAAATATGCTTAAATAATCAATTGTGAAATAAAATTCATTAAAACCTGTCAAATAAATAAGAAATTCATTAAAACCTGTCAGATAAATAAGAAATTCATTAAAAACCGTCAAATAAAGAAATAATTTATTGATAAACTGTCAGGTAAATAAGATTTCATTGAATAAAAACTCTTATTTAACAGAATTCCGGTTGAAATACGGCCCTACTACATTTCCCATAATCCCGCGGTTAATCTGATGTTAATATGAAGTATTTGATATCTGATGGCGGCTATATTGCCATTTTTACACTTGTTGAACTCCGTCATTAGCACTCGGTCGGCGCAGATGCTAACTGAATTAGAGAAACCACACCTTTGACTCAACGGTGATTGTAATATAATGCATCTTAAACATGGAACATTAAAAAATACATTAAGAAACCTAAGTACAGAAGGAGTAAGTCGTAAAAGCCAACATGATTGGAAAAAAATAGGAAAAAAAGGCTGCTAGCACCTTGCTAGTGTTGCTAATTTTGCCTAGCTTCTCATTTAGCTGTAATGATGGTACTAAATCTATCTTAAATCTTTTCTTAAGGCTTATTTGTTTCAGCTGAAGGACAAAACATTTTGAATTTATTGTGAAGGGTAATTGATGTATGATGGAGATGTGTTTGAATGCTTTATGTAACCTTTTTATGGGTGATTTAAAGTCAATTTTTGGTGCGCTCCTGTTCTGTTACCGGTGCGGGCAGGTAGCTGATAGCACGTTGAATGATTGTAATGTCTGTAAATTACTTGAAAGTTTTGATTGCTGTGAGATGTCACTAATATGTGTTGTATTAATTTGTATAAGGACCATCACTAATTCTGTGATAACCACAAGTGCTGAAATTAGCATAACTAAGCTAATTTGATAGATTTTGAAGAAAAGTTGCATTCTAAGCGCCTAATTACAGTTCTGCGCTGTAAATTCACTGATTGTATGACTGAATTGAGAGTATATAATTCTAACCAATTCATGCAAGGTGAATAAGTTATTGATTGGATAAAGAATGATAAATAATACGATCGTAACAAACTTTTGGGATTTTCTGGCCGATCTGCAGGTCAGGTTTTTTTTTTCTCCTATGGACAGATCTGGACATTGAAAGGTGAGCTTGTTCGGCTGAAGTATCCTTGTGAATCCTCATCAAAAATTCGGAGCTTGAACCCTTGGAAGATTCCCAGCGAAGCTTGGTGGCGAGCCAGTTGAACCACAGGACTAAAGCGTGTGTAGTATCTGTCCTCTCCAAACGTCTTTGTGGTAGGCGAAAACGAACACTGATACCTTGGAGACAAACCACTGATAAGGAAGCGAAAAAAGGTCCCCAACAGTTGAAAGAACTGGATTGGGTTGAATATTTTTTTTCCTAATTAGGATAAGTTTGGCCGGCCATTTGTATTTTTTTATTTATTATCCTGCTTATCGGTTCATGTTAATGTGTTCAATTTTTTTATTGTAATTCCTTTATTAATAAGTGAATAAAAAAAGAAAGAAAAGGGAAAGAAAAGAAAACGTACTTTGTGTCTGTCATTCATATTGATGCTCAACCTTGGCTCTCCTTACGAACTGGTATCTTCTGACACTGGTCCAGAAATAATTTTTGTTTTTTGATCTCTTTCATTTAATATATGTTACTCGGTATTACATAGTGTTGAATTAAATATTATTAAAATTAATTCAGTGCATGTTCAAGCAGAGACAAAATGGAGCCAATTTCCAGTTCTTAACATTTATTTTGAACAGATTAACAAATTGCAGTTTACAGAGAAAGATGCCCTAGTTTCTCTGGGCCAGATTTTAAAGACATCTGACGATTGAATGATCTTCGTTTCACAACTTTATAGACACCAGGCCTCGCCAGGACTCTAGGCGTTTCTTCTCCCTCCAATCAGAACATTTCCATACAGTGTCTTAACCATGATTGGCTGTCAGAGAATTATGCAGTCATAAGATGAGACATGTCCCTGTTCTTGGTCAAAAGTTTATTCTGAGAATTATGGTTTTATGGCAACACTCCCAGCTTCATGGCCTCCATCCTTATCTATACAGACATCCTGTTTTTACAGCCTGCAATAAAACTTACCCAAGAGTTTTATGACTTAAAAACTTATCCCAATAACAAATACTGACAGACAATATATTTTTTACAACCATGCAAACTATATAAAACAGACTTTTACCTTCTGAATAATAGATGTTTAAAACATATGTAGAAATAACACCACAACTCCCTCTTTTCAATCTTTTTTTTTTTTGAAAATAGATTGATATCTTCTCTGTACTCTCCTTCAGGGTTAGTGTTTAGAACTTAAGATCAAAACCTGTAAAGCATTTTGAGAATGCAAAAAACTCAAATCCAAGAAATTTCATCAGTTTAAAACATGAAGTCTTTCATATGATACCACAACAAGACTTCCAGATTAAAATTCAAAACACAAACTGTTAAAGTACCTTTAACCTTAACTCCCATTACTCAAAAAATGTAAATCTGTTAATTATAAATTCACCCTCTTTTAGCATTAACCAAAAAATTTATTTTAACAATTCCCACAAACTAAATTCAAAACCCAGAAATGTATAAGAATGTCTTACATGTGAAGAGATAATTAAATCTGACTTGATACATGTTAATACTTGTGGAAGAAGCTTAGAAAATCCATGAACAAATACATTCTTACTATGTTATATTCTGAAATAAATCAAACTTAAAGTGTTAAGAAACCTGTGAAATAGAAGGTATTTATAACCCTTTAAAATGTAATCCTCGAGTCTATTTAGTCTTTCCTTTCCCTAATTCTGCTCAGCTATTCTATTTTTCTATCCAGTAGACCCTCTTTCTCTGTAAACTGCAATTTGTTAATCTGTTCAAAATAAATGTTAAGAACTGGAAATTGGCTCCATTTTGTCTCTGCTTGAACATGCACTGAATTAATTTTAATAATATTTAATTCAACAATAGTTAGTAAAAGGGTTACACAAAGCATTCAGCTGGCCAGCCTAAAAGGTATGTGAAAGTCATAAAAAATTAAAAGGCACAAAAATAAAACAAAATCCTCTACCACTTTTTTTTTTTCCATTATTTGACAGGGCCTATACCGTGTTAGTTTGGTCATTTCTCACAGTTACATTGCTGGTTGTATCTGACATGACTTTAGCTTGATTATATGTTGTTATGATGGTTGTTATGGCAACAAGGATAAAAGCTTCCCATTTGGACTGCAGTTAATGGCAGTTTACAATACTTTGCATATTTATAACAGAAAGTTGCAAATAGCCTAATTGGCTGTGGCTGCGAAACAGCTAAACTTAATTTCAAATGACTAAATATGAAATCTAATAAAATGTAAAGAGATATTACTGCTAAAAATCAGCGTGTTTGTTTGGTTGGTTGGTTTTTGGTCACTAAGAGGTAACAGTATAGTGCCAAAAATAATTAAATACTTGTATTTTTTCCCAGTCAGTACATAATGTTTAGCATTAATATGCCCTCTTTTTTCCTGCGGGAGTAACTACCAGTGCATTTTGTGACATTTAATAGACTTAAATGCTGTTTTTGAGGGGAAGTATTCCAAGTATTTAGAATACAGTACCAGGATTCAGCAAAGTAACGGAATACCAACACTATATATATACATATATATAAACTGCTGACAAAAATTAAAGGAACACTTTTTTATTCGGCCTGGCATCAAATCAATTAAACCTGTCTGATAATTTTCTGGTTGGTTAAGCAGCTGAGGGCATCGTTAAGCACTTTCAGCTGTATTGGTGTTTTTGAACTTAACAACAGGTGCACTACAGTGGCAACAATTAGAAAACCCCCAAAACGGGACTGGTTTTACATGTGGAGTTCATTTCAAGTTTCTTCCTCTTGATCTTTTTTGGCTGGTTTTGACTTGAGTAATTAACCCTCTACTGGCAGTATGAGGCTATTCCTTAACCCTACAGAAGTTGCACAGGTTGTCCAACTTCTCCAGGATGGCACATCCACACGTGCTGCAGCAAGAAGGTTTAATGTGTCTCCCAGCACAATCTCCAGAACATGGAGGAGATTTCAGGAGAGTGGTGGTTATTCTCGGAGATCTGGACAGGGCCGTAGAAGGTCCTCAACCCATCAGCAGGACCGATAACTGCTCCTTTGTGCAAGGCAGAACAGACTGAGCACTGCTCGTGCTCTACAGATTGACCTCCAGAGGGCCACTGGTGTGAATGTCTCTACCCAAACAATCAGGAACAGACTTCATGAAGATGGCATGAGGGCCCGACGTCCTGTAGTGGGCCCTGTGCTCACTGCCCAGCACCATAGAGCTCGACTGGCATTTGCTAAAGAACACCAAAATTGGCAAGTCCGCCACTGGCGCCCTGTACTTTTTACAGTAGAGATCAGGTTCACCCTGAGCACCTGTGATAGACGTGAAAGAGTCTGGAGAAGACAAGGAGAAAGTTATGCTGCCTGCAACGTCGTTCAACATGACAGGTTTGGTGGTGGGTCAGTGATGGTCTGGGGAGGCATATCCATGGAGGGACGCACAGACCTCTACTGCCTAGGAAATGGTGCTCTGACTGCCATAAGGTATCGTGACGAAATCCTTGAACCCATTGTCAGACCCTACGCTGGTGCAGTAGGTCCTGGTTTCCTCCTAATGCACGACAGTGGCAAGAGTATGCAGGCAGTACCTGGAGGATGAAGGAATTGAAACAATTGAATGGCCGACACGAACCCCTGACTTAAATCCAATAGAGCATCTGTGGGACATTATGTTTCGGTCTATTAGGCGCCGCTAGGTTGCTCCTCAGACTGTACAACAGCTCAGGGATGCCCTCACACAGATCTGGGAAGAAATACCACAAGACACCATCCGTCGTCTCATTGTGAGCATGCCCCGACATTGTCAAGCATGCATACAAGCTCGTGGGGGCCACACAAGATACTGAAAAGCATTTTGAGTTCCAAAAATTACGTTTTTGAAAAATTGACTAGCCTGCCACATCTTAATTTCGCTCAGATTTTAGGGTATCTACACAATTGAGCCCTATGTAAACTGAAAACTTTTATTTCCATTAAAAGACTTGGCCTCCTTTTGTTCCTAAGAATTGCCCTGTCGTTATTTGTATAGATATCCAACTTCATATTGAGATCTGATGTATCTAATGTGTTTCTTTAAAGTGCTCCTTTAATTTTTGTGAGCCGCATATATATATATATATATATATATATATATATATATATATATATATATATATGCCCTGGGACTGCACATATGTCTTCATGGAGCTTTCATAGTGTTTTCGATGATTCAAAGGCTGCTCTCTTGAGTAAGACAGTGAAAACTGGAAATGGGGTGTAAGTACCTCTCTGAGATTTAATTATCGCCATTAAGTATTCAGTGATAAGTGGAATTTATTTTAGCCAATCAATAGGTGGCCAGGCCAGAGAAGGACAATGTGCATAAGATACTTATTTGCATTTCAAAGCAGCTACTGTCATGAGGCCTCCATTGGAAATCCATCCCATTTTGTTAGGCTGTGTTTCATATTTAGGTGCTTGATCTCCTTATCCACGACTGTTATTGATTCACATTCCTTTATTTACTGCCCGCAAACTGCCTGAGGTTTAGTGTGTCAAAATGTTTTTTGAGGTAAACCGATACACCACCATCTGCCTTTCTATCTAGGTCTTCATTCCTCTTCCAGTCTCTCACACTCAATTTAATTCCCTTGTCTCTGTTTCTCCTTTTTTCCTCCTTCACTCAATGTTCTTCACTTGAGTTGAAAATTAAACACTGTCATCTTCCCACCCCCTTTTTCTGATCTCTGCTCACTCGGGTGTGAATCGGCACATTATTCAAATAAATATCTTTGTGTTGTCTGGGGAATACTCTGAGCCACTTCAAAGATGCCCACCCACCCCCCTCAACGCCTCAATATTGGTTGCTCCCTCTGGATCCTGTTTTGTTTACCTGAACTGGCTTTAATGGCTTCTATTTCCACAGTTTCTATCAGATGTTCAACAGTACAATTTAGCTAAGTTCAAGTATACGCATGAGTAGGTCTCACCTAAGCTTTGTTTGCAGTACTGTGTGTGATGTCTTTCAGTGTGGTCCAGTTGTTTTTCAGTGTGTTTCATTGTTTGTTTGGGTTTTGTGCACCCTTTTTTTCCTATTTTTGGTCTACCCTCAATTTCAGTTTTATTAATTTACCCAGCTGGTTTTCCAGGCTGTGTTACTGGGTGGATCTACCTATTGGACAGAAGCAGGCCATAACCTGGCATATTTATTCCTGAATGAAATAATAAAGCCATACTGAATTGCAAATGCACTCGAATTGTGTACCTATCTTGACTGTAGTGTGTGATTGGAATAAGAAAAATGACTTTTACATATAAATCATAATTTGCATCCTTTAAAGTTTGATTTTAGGGATATTAATGCAGAATCTGCAACCTTTTTTAAAATCTATTAAACTCTCCCAACTGATTAAATATATCCTGAAAGTATGGGCAATTTAGAGAGACCATTAACCTAACAGTCATGTTTTTGGACTGTGGGAGGAGGAGTACCTGGAAGGAACCCACGGATGCACAGGAAGAACATACAGAAAGACCTTGGTATTTTAACACAAAACCTTCATATGCATATGATATCAAAGGGCCGTAGAAATATGACATTCCTCTCTCTAAGCCGCTGAGTGCTGGAGGACCTGTCACGCTGATTGGCAGGAGTGCCAATCCATCAAACCCGCTGAAGATCTATGCAATGTGAGTGGACCGTCCGCACAAATAGGAGGGAACAGCACGGGCACGTTGTTTAAATCTCTGGAATAACGGAACTTCGTCCTCTCTGGTTCGATCCTCGGACTAAAAGGAGATTCCCCTCTAAACGAATCGCTTCCATGAGTGGCAGCTTCTTTTAGAACTCCAAAGAAGAGATCCCTTTCTCTAACACGTGTTTTTGACGCTTCCCCTTTTTGCAACCAAACCTTCCAGTATTTGACCGGCCATCAAAGACTTACCCTGTCATTTCCTTTTTTTCTCTCCCTCATTTTTGTTTGTGTTGAGTGATCTTTGAGCCTTGTGTTGGATTGTGAAGGTTTCGTGTTTATGGTACTGCTCGTACTTTATTGAGTAGAGGATATGATTGTAGGAAATTATCTTGTTTCCCTCCGTTACTCTAATAGTAAGTGTTTAGCCCCATAGGCGCTCTGTGGCACACGCAGTGTTTCTCAGAGACGCGCAGCACCGAGTGTAGTCACCAATTCTCTTGATATGCTGTGATTTCAAACCAGAGTCTTGGTTAGAAGAAAGCTGAATGATTGATCAAGTCCACGTGGTCTGTTTGTTATACAAAAGACCATGCGGTACCGCCCCTAATCATTAAAAAAAAGTCATAACCCCCCCCCCCCTCTCCATTCGGCAAGCTGCGCGTTCACGTCCGTGCACCGCTTCCAAGCGTGCACGCAAGTAGCTGCGTACAGACGTCAGCAGGAAGCGCCCTGTGACGTGCCTAAGTGACGTCACCGCTGGTCGCCATCTTGTTATGTAGCGTTAGCCAGTAGCATAGTGGTTAGCGTTAGCATAGCCGTTAGCCGAACCGCTCTGTGTGTGTTTAGTATGTTCTTCGTCTTGGTGTGGTTTAATATAAATTAGTTAAGTTCCATCAAATATCTGTTTTTTTTATTCTGAGTGTGTGTGAATTATTGCAAATAATTCATTTCCTTCAGATAAGGTCTTTTGGTAAAATCACTAGTAATTATTTAGAAAGTTATCATCCAACGGTTTATATTAATTAGATATATATGTTTTTGCCAGGTTTTTATAGAAAAACTGGATGGTGCCTCTTTTATAATTTGAAGAGATAATTAAGTTAATAAGTTATGAATTATTGATTTAATATCCTTAGACTAACCAGATAGACCATATCTTTTCTTTATCAGTTTTTAATTGATAAATCCCCTACATATTAGAGCCCCGTAAGCGAAGGATATTTTCAATCGCACATTTATTTTAAAAGAAACAACATAATTTTGGTGATTGTCTGACGCTGCGCAGAGCTGCTGGTTAATGCTGCATTTGGGTTCTACATTCAATTAAGTTGAACACATTCTGTGTGCTGTTTAAAGCACAGCACCATAACAATTAATTTTACTGTTAATTATAAATCCATCAATTAGTAATTAATCATCAACCCATCAATAACTAAATCATAAATCTTTTAATAAATGTATTACACATTTGGTGATTTCCATTTTGATAAATGTAATGTTCAAAACATTGGATTGACAAATTTGGAGTCCACACTGAAATGTATTAAATTTCTCCCAAACAACTGCAAACACTCAACTTAAAGGTCCCTTATTAGGTGTGGTAAATCAAAACAGCCCACAGTTGCATATTTAATTAAATTCACCATAGAAGCAGACAAAAAATAAAATAATTTTTATTCATCATTTAATCCCGCCTCCTTTCTACAAAATTGTCTAAGCTGAATATTGTTTGTTCAAGGAACATTTTTGTTTTAGCTTGGTGACAACCTGCATTTATTTCTCCACTGCTCGAATAGCATTTTTGAAATAATTAACCTAAAACTAAATTGAATATTTCAGCTTACCCATTGGATTCTTAGACTTTGCAGCCCCAGTTCACTTGCATCTAATCAGCCATTTCATGTTTATGAGAGTTTTCTTTCAGATAAAATCATATTTGTTTGTCTTGTCTGAGTTCTGTTTTTGTACACAATCTAAACTGACTCACAGCTACCGTAGTTAGAATTGTTACTCTCGCTAAGATCGCTGTCTGAAAGACGCCATTCATAATCTTAGCATTCTTCATTCCTTTCAAACATTGTAAAGGTTCTGATTAAGCTTTGAGAGTCAATTTTCCTCTCAAAGGAATAACTCAACACGTTAAATATTGTCGAAGTTCGGCAACAGAGCTTGATCAACTCTGACTGAACATAGCTGCGTTAAGCATTATCTACTGTGAAACAGTAATTTCAAACCAGTTTATCAAACTTTTGGCCAAAATAATTTAACACTGAAGGCTATTTAACTAGCTTAGTGTTGTAAGCCACAATTCTTTTCGTGCAACTTCAGGACTGTAAAGACAGCCACTGTAAGACGCAAACTGACTGTGCATTTTAAGTTATAGGTAAGAAGCATTTTTGACACATGTTTCGTTAATTTAATTAACAATGAGGCCTTCCCCTAATTGTTTTTTATAGTTGCTAGCATTGTAGTTTGTTAGAGTTTGTCAATCCCTTATCCCCTTTGTGTGCTGAATCTCTGAGGAGAATGGACTGTTCCAATCCAGAATCTGGAGCTCAGGCTTATTCAGCCGAGGGCCAGTTGCAGGAACTGCTCAGGGACAGGCTCATAAAACTTGAGCTGGCTCTGTACACACTGATCGACCTAGGGTTTTACTTAATTTTATTTAATAATTTAACTTAGTCTTGAACATCGTATTTGCATTTATAAAATTGATTTCTAAAGCAATGTTATAACTGAAAATTTAAATCTCAATGAGACATATAGTTTTTGATCCTAAAACACAAGCTACTAATGTGATTTATTATGAATGTCAGAAAATATTGATACACCATTATATCATGATATTTTATCTCAGGATATTGTATAGATATTTAAAAGGATTATTTTTTTTTTCTCTAGAATTTGAATGAAACTATTAATGGATCAAATAGATATTAGTGGATCAACACCCCCATATTGTGATAATTATTACCTGATTCTTGCCAATACACATCCCTATGATATATCTAGCTGAACCAGCTGAAAAGAGTAATCACTTAAGAAAAAGGAGACTCCTTCCAGGGTTCTAGTGTGCTCATACTAATGAAGAATTCAAGATAGTAAGAAGCTTTAAAGAATATTAACACAGAATAATCACATCAACATTTGAAGCGCTAAAGTGAGACAGACATGTGGGGAATGATTATGCACCAAAGAAGACTACCGGTAGTTTTTTTCATAGAGCTACTGCACTACATTGACATGCTTGAGGAGGCTGCGGGAAGAACTGATTCAGGCCGTTTTCACGTGTGTGGCTGTGCCAGAATACGGCCAGAGAAAATGCAAATTTCTTCTTTTCAGATGGCACGTATTTGACCCGTACTGGAATCCAGTGTTTTACTACACCTAAACAGCAGGTGGCGGTATACAAATAAGCCTGTAGTTCTCCAACAAACAAGGGAGTGAGAAGTACCAACGTCATAAAACGAGCGACAGCCTAGAATGTAAACAAACTGGTCTACTGGTCAGCTGCTACCTGAAGCCATCTACAGGGTGAGTGTTGTCGTAAACCTGCCGTTTTGTAATCTGCTGTGTTGCTGTGGGATGCTTGAATTGCGTTGTTTTGGTATTTGTATGGTCGCGAGGTGATTCTGTAATTTCGGCCGGCGGTGTCGTCATTTTCGCGTGGAGCGCGTCTATTGTCTTGAGCAACGCCAGAGTACGGGTTGTGTTCACATGATCCGTGGCCGCTCGTACCTGGACTCTGATACTACCTCCAAGGCTGGTCTCTCTGGCCGTATCCTGGCATGGGCCAGTCTGTGTTTGCATGGTACGAAATAAGTGGATTGTGACCAAATACGGTATCAGAGTACGGACTCCCGTACCATGTGAAAACGCCCTCAGTGTAAAAAGATAAAAGCTTTCATAGGACATAACGACACTGAAGAAGATGACTTCAGTGGCTTCTTTGTACTGTATTTTTAATATATAACATTACAAAAAAACATGCTGTGTGTATTCAGGTGAAGTGTACATATGAACAAGATGTAGTTCCTTTCAAAGTAGAGCTGCTGCATCTCATTTTCAGGTGGGCTCAATAGTCCGAAAATTACAGTAATTATGAGTCTATTCCTATTGTCAAAAATAATTAAGTTGTCATATAGTCTCTTTTTTATAGTATGTGGGTAAAGAACAAGTACCCACTGTGAACGTGCCAATATTTGAAATAAAGGGACAAAGAATAAAAACCTGAGAAGTGCATTGAACACCAAAACTCTGAGAGTTAAAAACATGGGAGCTGGGTTGACCAGGCTTGAAACCTCATACTAATTCAAACATACTAACAAAGTCCTTAAGAGTCAGTGGATCTTTTTTACATGAATGTTAAAATGGACAATTCCAAAGCTCCACAAAGACTGGTTTATATTATCTCTTTAAATAATATTTTCCACATTCATACTTGTACCTGTACATTATTTACTCTTTATTCTTACCAACATTATTATTAACCAAGTAGGATGAAGGTAGTGCTGAGCTATTATGAAAAAAAAAAATCACAACTATTCTTACTATCATATTTATATATATATATATATATATATATATATATATATATACTATACTATACTTATAATACTATATTTTTACTATTTAAATGATCTTGATTTGATTTTTGTCTGATCACAAGACAATTAAATACCTTGAAAGGCTGACCAGCTGGATATTTTATGTTTCTAGTTTGCTGTTGACATTGTTGATGTGCAGCGGTGTAGTTTCTTGAGACCCGCCAGCAAAAGTTTACACAAAAATGTAATAATTTTCCCTCCTGGATCATCACTAACTTTTGCAAAAATATTTCAGGTGGTAATACGAATATGCCGCTTCATTCATTGATACCGCAGCTGCTCCAGTAATCACTGGAATCTGCCTGCATACGTCGCAGTTTAACAGCCGATGCCAGATTTCATATTTTCCCATGTTATAACCACCATGGCTTTAGTCGGGCTTTTTGTCAGGAATGCTAGCATCACTTGAAAAAAATGAACTGAGAGAGTGCCATTGAATACATCATTTCCTTCACTGCTATTAGGTTTATTTGGCTGCAGTTGTGGCTCCAACCTGCCCAGCTCCAGGTCTGAATCCATACCTGGAAACTCACGTTAATGTTGGTGCTTGCAGGTCTGGAGTGTTTCGGCCATAGGATCTCTATGGTTTCGGCAGCATGTTGGTAAGGGGTATTATGGAATAGTCTACACAATGCGGGGATACATATTTTCCAAAACATATATCTTCATCTTTCAGGTGGAAAGTGGAAAATAGGGATGAGTGAGTACAACATTATTTCTATCTATATCTGTTAACCCATATGAATTATCTGTATCTGTACTTGAACTGTGCGGGGCCTAATCCGGAAGTGGGCCATGTTGTCTTGAAATGGCCATCGCTTTCACCGGTATGTGCTTTTAAGCATGTAATTGATATGGGTTGAACAGGAATGGTTATATCTATTGCTGATCAGAAAACTATTTACATAACATCAGCATTGATCTTCAGATACAAGATTAGATAACAAACAAACAATACACAGAACAAGTTTTGCACATTGAATACTACACTTGTGGTTGCTATTATTTGGGGCCAGACCCACCCTGGGCCCTTTTAGCCCCTCTTTATTAACCTCCTGGATACGCCGCTGCTCAGCAGCACTTAACATTTAGGAATAGTCACTTATTAATAATTTTAAAAACTCTAAAAACACAGGAGCCTCTGGGTAAGAATAGGGTGAGACAGTATTTTATTTCTCACTTTGGTCGCAGTGGGGCATTAAGTCTGTTGATTTTAAGCTGTAACCTTGTTTTCTGCCGGATAAGCGCAATAGATGCGCTCTTGGGCCAAAAAAAACCCGGGGGAAAAACTTGATCCGTTGCCAGAGTAACTATTGCAGCCAAAATAAATGTAAACTAGAAGTCAGGTCGGTTGAACCTATTTTAATCCTTAATAAGTGGAAGGATGGAAAAAGTAATTGAAACTGCAGCTTCTGTCAGTCACTTAAAGACAGTTCTGAAAACGTATGGCTCGCTGCTGCGAAGCCTCACTAATCACAGCTGATTGTTCCTCTCATAAATCACATAGGTGACCTATTTTGAATTCAAAACGGCGAACTTCGCCAACAGGTGATGATTTTTCATGACTGGAATGAGGAAACTGTACCCCATAGCACCTTCCTTGGCAAAATGCAAATGTAACATGTTTTATTCTCCATCCGTCTTGTTATGAAAGGCGACGCGCAACACCATGAGATATCAGGAGAAATTCGGGAGGTGACTCCGGGAGAACACAGACACAGTCAGCTACCCAATGAGTAGTTTTATTCAAGCTGAGCAAAGATATTGACTGGTATTACTTGTATGATACCCGTACTCGGCAAAAAGTGCTTCAAAGAAGTGCTTTGTGTGTTTAACCAGATTTTACATGACACAAGGGAGACGTATTTATCTGAAATAATCGCAAACTGCAGAAACAATTTTTGTGTTCTGTTTGCCACAGTGAACAGATCAACTAATCCTCAAGTTTCACTGCCCATAGAACAAATTCCTGCATCTAAGTGCAATGAGTTTGCAATACGTTTAATGACAAAGTCCAGGGCATTAAAAGTGCCGTAATTACCACAAAACAAATAGCACAAAATAGATAAACACCTTGAGCTGTCACATTTTACACTTGTCAGTGACAAAACAATCGAAGGATAGAGGTTAGAGGTTTTTAAGAAGGGGCTAAAGACACTTCTTCTTAATAGAGCTTTTAAATGACTTCCTTCAGCTTTAAGATGGAGCTTTTAGCAATATTCATTTTTAGCTCCTATGGAAGTCATTTCATAAATTTATCTGCCTCTCCGGTTTTGGTGGCCGCTTTGGCGGTGCCCCATGTGTGCGGCCGGCACCTGGGATCCCACTATACCACTTCCACACAGAGCCAAGCCATATGTTTCTTTTGTGATTTTTAATTACTTTCGTCTCTGCCAGTTTTTATACCTTTACTGGGGTCTGTTGGGGTTGGGACACCGGGTGGGTGGGTGGGCTGGGATGGGGGAACCATTTTATGATTGTTCTATATGTCTTATTTTAAGTTTGTTTGTCTTGATGTGCAGCGCCTTGAGCTGGCCTGGGCCATGAAAGGCGCTTTATAAATAAAGATTGATTTGATTTGATTTGGTGTGAGTTCATGTACATGCTGCCTTGATGAATTACCCACTCGATTTCTAAAGTCTGTGCTGAGCAGCTTGTTACCACAACTTGGTCAGTTAGTTAACATCTCACTTGAGAATGGAACATTCCTAAATGCCTTAAAAACTGCAGTCATTAAAGGAAATGTATGTAATAAATTTATTTTTAATTAATCATAAAATGGCCCCGATATGTCACTAGACATTAAGAAATCATGTTCTTTTGAAATACTTATATCACTGTCAACAGTGGTCCGGCCAGGGTTATTATGTAAAAGTGAAAGTTGCAGCCCTCAGGTGATGTTATTGTTGTCATGTTCTGTTTTGGTCTGAAGCTCTGCTCTGTTTACCACAGCTGAAGCTCCGAACGTTAGGGACAAAACATGTATAACGTTACGAAACCTAAAAGACCTCGTTATCAATCCGAAATACGTCGTGACAAAGTCCGAAAGAAAACAAGGATTTTTATGGGAGATGCCTTTGAAAGATGGAGATGGCTGAAAATGGAGAAGAATTTGAATACAGACTTCAACGCGCCAATTTTCTCCTGGACAGGTAAGATTCACATATCTTTGGATAACTTACTTGTACTTAATGTAAATTGACATTTCAAATATTCACGACAGTC
Organism: Apricaphanius iberus; assembly: GCA_028564705.1. Lineage (NCBI taxonomy): Eukaryota > Metazoa > Chordata > Actinopteri > Cyprinodontiformes > Aphaniidae > Apricaphanius > Apricaphanius iberus. The sequence continues at coordinate 412,366 of JAPXFQ010002722.1, read as the reverse complement.
GAACAAAGCTATGCATGTTCGTGGAAAGTAACGTTACGTTAGCGCATATGGAGGAGGTTGGTCATCAAATTGAAAAGGTAAGGAATTGTTTGGGAGATAAAAACGACGAGTCGTCATTGCTAACATTAGCATCAGGGCCAGTTTCTTTGTCATTATGCTGAACTGTCGAGGAAAACAACAGCACTTCGATTCTGGCAATGTGAAAGGTAATGGAGACGTGTTGAGTAGCGTATACCTCGGTACAAATAATTCCTCATTCGTTCTTCTTAGGGTCAGCCATTCCTGCTGGATCCCGCAGCAGCTGGCAACCTCGAGTCAGGAGGGGATACACAGTTCTACAGTATGTTGAATGTGATTGCACTACGGCTTTTGGCCACAATCCTACATACGTTTCCTTTAAGCCTCTTCTAAAGAAGAGCAGCCTTGATGCCACATTACTGAGCAACTACCGGCCCATATCAAACCTACCATTCTTTGGAAAAGTCCTAGAGAATTTAGTATATCAACAGCTCACTTTCTCCTGTCTAACAATGTGTTTGATACTGTCCAGTCAGGCTTTAGGCCTCACCACAGCACCGAGACGGCTCTGATGAAGGTGACAAATTATATCTGCATGAACACCAATGCAGGCAAAGTCTCTGTTTTAGTTCTGCTGGACCTGAGCGCTGCCTTTGACACAGTGGACCATGGGATCTCACTTCACAGGTTAGAAAACTGGGTGGGAATCTCTGGTACTGCTCTAAACTGGTTCAAGTCCTATCTCGAGGACAGGACGTACTTTGTCGAAATTGGTAACTGTTTCATAGACAAAATTCCCATGACCTGTGGAGTCCCCCAGGGGTCAATCTTGGGAACACTTTTATTCAACTTGTACATACTTCCATTGGGTCAGCTAATTAACAGGAATAATGTGTCTTAACATAGCTAAGCAGATGACACTCAGATCTACGTGTCACTGACGGCAGGTGAACATGGGCCTATAGATGCACTCTGTGACCGTATTGAACAGATCAGTGTGTGGATGCAAAACAACTTTATCCAATTAAACTTAGACAAAACTGAGATCATTGTGTTTGGCCCACAGACACAAAGAGAAAATGTTATCAGTCATCTTGATTCTCTCTGTCTTCAACCAAAAAACTCAGGTTAGAAATCTAGGGGTAATCATGGACTCGGACCTGAACTTAAACGGGCACATCAAAGCAATAACATCAACAGCTTTTTACCATCCGAAACACATCGCTAAGATCAGAGGAATAGCGTCAAAACCAAACTTAGAGAGACATATCCATGCATTTGTCTCCCGCAATTGTCTTGCAATCGGAGGGTCGTAGGTTCCATTCCATTTGCCAAATTGCCTACCGATAATTTTATCGGTGTATGAATGTGTGCGTGTTTTTGAGTGCGACTGGGTGAATGTGGCTCCAGTGTAAAGCGCTTTGAGTGGTCAACATGACTAGAAAAGCGCTATATACATAAGTTCAGTCCATTTACTGTAACGGCTCACTGGCCTCTCTAAACGAGCTGTTAGACAGCTACAGTACATCCAGAACTCTGCTGCCCGAGTCCTGACAAAAACCAGGAAATACGACACTGGCTTCTATTCACTGGCTCAGAGAATAGAATTTAAAACAGCTCTGCTTGTGTACAAGTCTTTTCATGGTTTGGCACCAAAGTACATCTCTGACATGTTAGAGACATATGAACCAACTCGAGCCCTGAGAACTTCATGGAGGGGTGTCCTGGTGGTTCCCAGAGTCAACAATAAACACGGTGAGGCTTCATTTCAGTTTCAGGCAGCTAAAATATGGAACAGTCTTCATGAGGATGCAAGACAAGCCTCAACTCTAACAATGTTTAAATCCAGGCTAAAAACAGTTCTTTTTATCCGTGCATATGACAATTGAAAGTATTTTATCTGCACTCTTGCTTTTTTATTGTAATTAAAAAAAATTGTAATTGATATTTTTTTTCTGTTTATCCGTTTTCTTAATTTACGCAACTGTGAAGCACTTTGAATGACCTTGTGTATGAATTGTCCTCTACAAATAAACTTGCCTTGCCTTTGCTTGCCTTCATCCGTACCGGATACTCGTTTTAGCCAAGTGTTAGGCTTAACTCTAGTAAAAGCACACATATTTACGAATCTTTGCACCAAATATTTTGGATAGCCAATATAAACCATGTATTGTGCATATATATATATATATATATATATATATATATATATATATATATATATATATATATATATATATATATATATATATATTATTTCAAGCAATAAAATTCTAAACTAGTGCTGTTTCAAAAGTTTATTTGATAAAAACATAGCTGCATCTAGATTTTTTATGTACAAACAGACTCAGCACAATCTGCTGGGATTCCTTACATAGAAAACTTTTAACTGATTTGAATGTTTGAATAATTGTTTTGAAATTACTTTTGTTGTAAAGTGCCTTGAGATGACATTTGTTGTGAATTAGCGCTATATAAATAAAAGTGAATTGAATTAAAGTGTTACTGTGTGTATATACTGTAAAAACAGTGCATCCTACATTTTAAAAGTGAATGTAAACCATATATTGCACATATATTTATATTATACAGGCAATACAATTCTAAATTAGCACTTTATTGCAAGTTTATTTTTTGAAAAATAATCCTACGCTTATACATTTCCATACCATTTGAAACAGCAAAGTTATATGTAGATTAGCTATAAGTGATCACAAGTGAAAGGCTACTAAACTGAAATAGGTACTCACTCAATTACTAGTCACAAATATCCCCGAATGATGTGATGCCCCCACGTTTCTTGAAAGATGTGTTCCCAGTGGTTGGTTATCCCGTCCAAAACATTATTAATGCAAGCTTGACTTCTGGAGCTGTTCCTCAGGCTTTTAAACAAGCAGTGGTCCAGCCGATCCTAAAGAAAGCCAGCTTGGACCCTACCACCCTGGAAAACTTCCGCCCTATTTCCAAACTCCCGTTTTTATCCAAGCTTCTTGAGAAAGTCGTTTTTACCCAGCTGTCAGACTACCTACAGACCTTTAATATCTTGGATCCTTTGCAATCTGGGTTCCGGGCTGGTCACAGCACTGAGTCCGCCCTCCTCAGAGTTTTTAATGATGTTCTGCGGTCTACGGATCGCGGGTCATATGTCCTGATGGTTCTGCTGGACCTTACAGCAGCCTTTGACACCGTGGACCATTTCATACTTTTGTCCCGATTGAACCAGGTTGTGGGTATTCAGGGAACTGCCCTTGACTGGTTAAGATCCTATCTTAGTGATAGAAGTTTTTTTGTAAGGTTAGGGGACTGTGCATCTGAGGCCTCCCCTCTGCCCTGTGGGGTCCCCCAGGGCTCTATTTTAGGACCTTTGCTTTTTAATCTTTACATCCTTCCTTTGGCAGCTATTTTTAGGCGATATGGCCTTTTTTATCATTTGTATGCCGACGACTGACAATTTTATGTTTCTTTTAAACCCCAAGAGTCGCTGCAATCAGCCGTGGATTGCCTGAATGAAGCCAAGGACTGGCTCTCTAACAATTTCTTACATTTGAATCTGTCTAAGTTAGAGGCTCTTTTATTTGTTCCCCCCTCGCCCGCTGCATTGAGCCCTGTCCTGCCGCCCTGCTTCTCGAGCTTAGTGAAACCCACTATTACAAACCTTGGTGTGATTCTGGACCGTGAATTAAGGATGGACTCTCACATTAGCCAGGTGGTGAGATCCTGCTTCTTTCAGCTCCGCCGGCTGTCAAAATTGAAGCCCATCCTGACTAAACGTGATTTGCATACTGTAATTCATGCATTTGTGATTTCACGCCTGGATTACGCAAACTCTCTTTTTTATGGGTCGACTACTGCTGCAACTGCACGCTTACAGCTAGTACAAAACTTTTACTTACTTTACTTTTTGTTTTTAAGTCACTTTACTTGTACGCGCCCCCGTATTTGTCTCAGCTGGTTCAGCCATATCTACCAGGCCGGTCACTTCGGTCAGCAGAGCACCGCCTCCTGCAGGTCCCACGGGTTCGAACGAGGATGCGAGGGGAACGTGCATTCTCGATCTGTGCACCTCGCCTCTGGAACCAACTCCCCATGGCAGTGAGGTTGGCCCCCTCACTTTCTGTTTTTAAATCCCGCCTGAAGGCTCATTTTTATTCTCTGGCTTTTAATGTGGCATAGTTTTGCCTTATCTTAATGTGTTTCTCTATTTTATTGCTTGGTTGTGTTTTCTACTGTTGTTTTGATGTACAGCACTTTGGTCGGCCTCGGCTGTGTATAAACGTGCTTTATAAATAAAGTGGTATGGTATGGTAAATAATGCAGCTATTATTTTTATTTGTGTTGCTCCCTTGCTGCCAAGTTGATGGAAGTTTGTTAGAAACTCATGAAGCTCCTCATACCTCTCCATTTTGAGTCTGCATGTGGAAAAGCTTCATTTGAAGGGGTGTACAGCCCTCCCCTTTACCCCCCATCCCTTGCCCCAACATCATATTGAGACATCCCAAGTCTCTCGCTCATGTGCAAACCAAGGATAAGGGCAAAAACAGAGGCCTAAGGGTGTCAAATGGGATTAAGCCCAACTTGCGTCACCTTTCCTTCGATGTTTCTCTCTTCAGACATTCTCTTTGACAGCCTTAAGAATCTACAGTTACATTTCATAATTGAATAGTACTTAAAGGCCAATGATCTGCCAGGCGCCCAGCTAGGATGTAGTGGACTGAATGCAAGGAAATTATAGCTTTTAAAGACTCCCGGTGCTCAGAGACCCAGGGTAAGTGACTGGTGCCTTTAGCGCTGAAACATGCCCACTCAGAGGGAGTGTGCAAGCAATTATTATTTATCTAGCCTGTTAAGTGTTTAGAATGGAAAGACTCTTTTTTTTTTTTTTTTTTTTTCTGTCTGACAAAAAAGAGCAAAGAAAAAAAAGTGAATTTGGCAATACCAAGTGATGGTAATATCAAGAAGAAGAGTATTGGGAAATACCAAGGGCTCAGAGAGGAGCTAGAGAAGGCTTGGAAGGTGAAAGTGACAGTAGTACCCGTGGTAAACGGAGCACTCGGGACAGTGACCGCCAGACTGGAGGAATGGCTTCAGCAGATCCCTGAAAGAACCTTAGATATCTGGTGCTAGAAACAGCAATAATACTTTATAAAATACAGGCCCAGAAGTTTGGACACACCTTCTCATTCAGTGCGTTTTTTCTTTATTTTCATGACTATTTACATTATAGATTCTCACTGAAGGCATCAAAAGAATGAACACATATGGAATCATGTAGTACTTTTACAAAAAAAGTGTGAAATAACCTGGCCTCCATAGTCACCGGACCTGAACCAAATCAAGATGATTTTGGGTTACTGATACTGGTATCCGGTAACTAAGCCAATACCATTCTAATGTACTCGTATCGGAATTGGCTGGTTAACCAGAACCATGAGCCCATACTTAAATTGTGTAAACAAAGTGTTTTTCACTTTAAATTTTAGTTTTGGGGTCATTTTTATTAATATTTTATTTTTCCTCTATTTTCCTTTTTAGCATAATTTGTTGTGCGTGGTATCGGCAACCACTCAGATCCAAATATTGGTATGGTATCTGTTTGAAAAAAGTGGTATCAATGAATCCCTACTTAAACATATTTATCTTGTGTTGGACACACATAACACAGCAGATGCATAAATTGTCTGGTGTATAATAATTTGTAACAATTATACCAATAACCTAATACAATATGATAACAGCAAGGCCCCTCTAATCCAAAATGTTGATACCTATCAATCGGCGCGGTCAACCCAGGAAAGACAAAAAGATGCATCACGTTTTAACTAGCTAGCCTTAATTAGCACTATGGCTAGACAAAGGAATTATCTTAAAGTGACGGTGTGTAATTTTTGCAGTACATCTTTGAAAATGGCCATTAAAATATTATGAAATAATAATTACGTAAAGCATATTATTGTAAAATTTTGGCGATATTGTAGAATATGACTTCAAAAATCAGTTTTAAAATACATAGGCGCGGGTCTTCTTTTCAGAGTGGAGCCATTTTAGACGCCATATTTATGCTGCATTCAGACCAAGCCCATGCGTCAGCGTCAGTTGCGGCAAGATTACATGTAAAGTATATGGTGGAGTACGTCAGAGATCCGTCAAGGGCTCTGCGTTGCGTCGAGTACGCTGGCTCCAACACCGACGCTTGCGTTTCATACGGCAACGTTCCAACGCATGCGTCACAGAAGTTCAGCAGCTGAACTTTTGACGGATCCAACGGAGTTAACGCAGTGCGGCAACCAATCAGAGCGTCTCACAGTAGTTATGTCACTATACCTTGAATATCTTGAATGAAGCGCGGGCCTAGTGAAAACATTTTTAACAAACGCAGATTTAAAAAATCATAAATAACACTCACCAAAGACAGATGGACAGGCGCTCCTAAAGAGGAACAGAGAACTTGTAGTTGTTGTCCTGGTAGGAGATTTAAGCTCCGATGCGGCCGAGGAGGTCGTAAAACTAGGTGCGGGACAGACGGAAGTAGCACTGAAAGCGAACCTCATCCATACGCAGCTCCTGGAGCAAATGGTTAAACTCCCCGAACTCAGAACGCATCTGAATAGTGAGCGCTAATGCACCCGATGTCAACGTTGTCTGGCTTTATCTAGCTAATAAAGCCAAGTCACTCTCTCGTTACGATCCACCATAATTCAGAAACTTCAGAACGTGCGGCAACAGAGGAAGCGTTGTTTTTTCCTCAGAAGCAGGCTATGGAAGCCAAAAAGTACATACGTCAAACTTCATCCGTTGAATGCGTTGCCTGACGCAGACCAAATCTGCGTGAATGGTTGTTTGTCCTGTCTGTCTCTATGTGGCCCTCTGATGGACTGGCGACCTGTCCAGGGTGTACCCCGCCTCTTGCCTGTTGACAGCTGGAGATAGGCACCAGCCCCCCGCGACCCCTTGAGGAATAAGCGGTTCAGAAAATGGACCGATGGATATTACATTGGCAAAAAGTGGCAACACTACATATTGTAAGACAACACTCAAATGATCCGATATCCGACCCTGAAAGTGGGATTTTTGAAAAACCATTGAGAATTCAGTGGCTTTAACAAGACATGTTGGCTTTTTAATATCTATTCTCCTTGGCAGCCTTTTATAAATATTAGTCAATATGAAGCCACATCTTGCATTGGAATCATGAAAGCACAGAAATATGAAGCTACGTAAGGAGCATGGTGGCACAGCTCGTAGCACAGCTCACCTCACAGCTAGAAGGTCCTGGATTCGATTCCTGCCGGGGAGGCTGTGGGTGCTGAGGGTGTGTTTGTTCCTCCATATGATCAGGGCCTTTATCAGGGCCTTTCTGTGTGGAGTTTGTTCTCCCCATGCTCTCCCCATGCTTCCTTGAGTAGCTAATGTGAGCTACTCTCACAAAATGCATCAGTTCTGGTGTACACTGCCTCCTCCTGAAGGGTTAGGGAGGATCTGGCTGGAATAACGTGATCTTTTCACGTGCTATGTCCAGCTGGGGAAAACCCTGGTGAAAAGAAGGGCCTTGCCACTCCTCAGGCAAGAAGGAGGCTTGAGTTTCAGTGCAGGGCCCTCCCACAGTTAGCAGAGGGAAAGCAATGCCCAGAACTGGAACTAGGTAGGAGCACTGGGTGATAAATAATGGGAAAAAAACGTGGGATAAAAAAAAAAAGAAATATGAAGCTACGTCTTGCATTGAAATCGCAAATGTAGAGGGAAATGAAGCGATAATTTACATTGAAACCATAAATTCAAACAAATATGAAGCTACGTTTTACATTGCAACCATAAACACACATTCTCACCTGTCTCCCCAATTATCCATACCTGAGCCTCCTTCCCCTCTGTGTTACTTATGCTCCTCCTATATATATATATATATGTGTGTGTGTGTGTGTGTGTGTGTTTCTATATATGTATTGTGTGTTTCTGTTTCACTCTACTTGTTACTATAATGGCCTGCCCTATAAATACAGCCCGCTTCCTGTTGCTTTTTCTCCTGAATCGACCTCTGGCTAGGGAGCAACAACAAAAGGTATCTCCATCCATCCTCCTTCGCTGGCGAAGGAAGGCCCACATTTCTGACAGAAACTTGCTCTAAAGGAACCCAAAGACCACTCCAGGTGAATCTTAAACATTGACAAACAAAGACATTTGTCCCAGAGTCCGATGCTACCTCTTTGAGTTTCAGGCCGCCGACAGGTTCCAAGACTTAACGGGTGGAAGCCACATGTACCAGAGGTCCAGAGCCAGTAGAAGCCGCATTCATCCGCTGCAACAGAACCGATAAGAATTGCCGTGCTGGAAAGCTACCAAAAGTACTGTAAAAGGTGGATGCCGGGGGACGATCGCAAAGCAGCCAGAGCCAGACACAGCTGGACGGAGCCATGAGCCAGGAGCTTTACTGCTTCTAACCAGATCTGAGCCATTGTTAGCAGCTAGGCTGACGTCGCCTCACCCCCCTTCCCTCATCGACACGCAGCAACTTGGAGACTTAATCGTTCAAAGGTCTGTTTGGGTAGAGACAAATTAGTTAGGAAAACTAATGTTAAGGGTTTTTCCCTTTTTGTGGTGTTTTATTGTTTTTATCTACTATCTTTGAGTAATAGAAGACTTTCGGCCTAAAACTTTAATCAGTGTTTTTAAAAGACTTTTTCCCAACTAAGAGGCGTTTTAAAATCCTGCAACTTGAGATACTCAATCAGACAGTTTTTCCTTTTTTTTTAATGTTTAATAAATGTATTTGAGCCACTCTAAATGCCCTACATGTGTTGCAGAAAGCTAAAGCTAAACAAGCCCAAATGTAGTTTAAGCCTGCGTTTCATAAACAAAGATCGCTATTAACGGTTCGTTAGACACACACATATTGCAAGGTGTATGGCCAATAGACATTAAATAATTCATTCCTTCAGAATTATGAGACTGATATAGAAATTTGGCTATTAAAATAGTTCCTGATAGAATCAGGTGGTGCCTCGCATAATTATTTTCCACAAATTATTAATTTTGACTGCCATAAGTAGTCCTTTGACTATTCATAGCCAAATATATATTTTTAATTAATATCCGCAACATCTGTGTTTTAGAATCCTGCGAGGGACAGCAGATATTGATCGGTTTTTGTTTTCTTCTTTATAAAATTAGTTATATTATATTTATGATGTATAACAGTCAACCACTGATATATCCCACTTTGCTTTAGTAGTCTAAATCTTGTAATATTTAGTATAAATATAATAAAAACATACAAACCGGGATGCTGTTAATCAGAATTTGTTCACTAAAGGGGAAGGAAAGAAAGAACAATACAAAGAATGAAGGTGAGCAGTTGAACAGATTGAATGGCTAATGAAATGGGTTCCTTCAGGCCTGAATACATTCTTTGGTCTGGTGATCCTCCAGGATGCTGGCCTCCCAGGGAGATTAATGACCACTGGGCTGTAGGATAATAAAGTAGTTTGCCTTGGCAATGTGCTTATGAATTCATCACAGTGTCCACAAGTGGGCTGGCTGAGTACAACATCTTTATAAATCCTCCCCAGTCTTATGATTCTGCTACCCCCAAATGGTTTGGCCTCTCTCACCAGATTTCATATTGGCTGACCAGCACCATCTCAACAAAATTCAGGTCACCGCACTGATGGGAAAGAAATAGGAAACTAATTGGATAATGGGAAGGGGAAATGCACAAGTGAGTCCCTTTGACCATCTCTGAGTTTAAGTATTAACTTACTCTGTTAGACTTGACAGTTTTCTTGCTTTGCCTTTGGCTTTTTTTGAAAAAAATTTATATTACTGAAAAAAGGGATTAATTTCAATAGACACATATCATTGCTGTGGTAATTATTTGAAAGCACACAAGGAAAGACAAAACTATAGTAGTTTAAGTGAAACAAAATAAAAAAGAGCTAAAATGGTGTTCTATGATCAAATAAAAAAAATGTGTTGTCTGTATCTGTCTATGTGACTGGTTTGTATCAAAATGATATTCTGAATCTGTCTATATGACTGGTTCATTTACTAATTTGATACTATATTTAAGTATAAGAAAGTTATATTTTTGTATTTTAATGTGATTTAAAAATATGTGAATCAGTGGTAAAAAAAAATAAAGTTAATTGACCTGAGTTGATTTGACATTAACATTGGTCATAAACAATGAATAACAGGAAACCCTAGAATGTCACTGGTTTCAATGAAGCTGACACTGATCCAAGCAAGAAAACTTTATACGTTATTAAGTCATTGCAATTTTTTGATGTTGTGTATTTTAAATGGTTAAAATATCTAGTTACTACGAGAGTTCATGCATTGAAATCAGAAGCGGAGCATTTGCTAACCTACTGAGAACTGACTCTGTCAAACTCATAAAGCATGTGTATTCAATTACAGAAGTTCCATATGGAATACTAGCTTGACAATTAAAGGAGAGCAATAAAGTAAACTGGGAAGTGTTCAGATTAAAATACATTTAAATACTTTTAATCTTTGCATATACCAGTTGTGATGTGTTCTTACGTAGACAGCTGTTGTTTGACTGGCCCTCACTGAAGTTAACTGATGCTGCTGTCACAGAGTTTGTAGCCTAACCTGCAGAAGGTTATTAATGAGTGCAATAAATCCAAATTGCATAATAAGAAGTTATGAAAAAGAGGATGTTAGATTTAAGTCCTCTGAGTATTTAGTGTGATTACCTAGGGCAATATTTGCTCCGCATCATCTGCACTAGTGACATTGTCAGTTTAAATGTAGAACTTTTACTCACTTTCATTAAACTCACTTCCATGTCATTTCTTATGATAATCAAATATATTCTTATAATAGATAACATTTTTTTACAATTTAAATAAATAAAAAAATCTTAAAATAGGAGCATTCTTGGCAATCCCTATCACTGATCAATTTTTTGTCAGTTTGAACAATGTTGCCAACTTGTGTAAGGTACAATTGACCTTTTAATAAATACAAACCTATTAATGATATTCATAACGTTATTCATAAAGTTTGTTACCCAACTCAAACATATAATATACACTCCTAATACATTAGAGCTAGTTCATGTAGCCCAAAAAAAGAAAAGAAAAAGGAAATCAATGTGCGTCTGTGATGGAATAGAATTGAATAGAATAGAAGTCACAGATAGTCAGCACTCTATTTTTACTAAGATGACTGAGAGATACTTTTTTTTTCTTCTTGTTAAGAGCCACAGCAAAAACCATATTGGTTAAAAGTACTATCTAAGCTTACACGTTAAAAGACACAATGGGTTACAGATCTAGATACTTGGTTTCAACCGGCAGTTTGCAAACATTTCAAGTTATTAATGAAACAGTGATACCAGTGGGTGATAGATCATTAGATGATGCATATGCTCTCCAGCTTTCCAATGCCTAATAGTCCTATTGCAATTGTTAAATACTCAATTTGGGATTTAAAAACTTCAGAAAACATTAAACTATTTTGATATTTCAGTAATCGCTACTTGGTGGAGTGGAAAATTTTGAGTATTTAAACAACGTTTGTTCAGTTATACTTTGCCTTTTAGTTTGTGCCAGAACGCATGGGTATGTTTTAACTATTTACATTCCAAGAATGATACCGTGCAGTTTTTTTGTTTTGTTTTTTTTACTATACATAGTTCGTTATGGACACTATTCAAATTGGATGAAGGATCATAAAATGATAATGAATGTAAAAGTACGTTAGTAGCAGTCAAATTATGTGATGGATTGCATACCTTTCTTAGTTAGAACCTTCTGAGTATAGGTAGAGTGGTTTGCTCATTTGCTTGTATATCTGACAGGATTGTTTTTTTCAGTAAAAAACGGTAGAAAATTATTTTTATTTATTGTCATTTTTGGAAATCTGGGAGCTGAGAACCAAAGTACACACTGCAATATATGCCACTTATACTATAAGGCATATCATCATAGCTAGTCAGTCTAGCAGAATGTTGGACCAGTTTTGCTGCCAAAATAGCCCAGAGTCATTAGACATATTTAAAACACACAGCATGGTGGCATATTAGGATAATAGTACCAGCATGGCGGATGATGGTGATGTGAGAATATTTCAGCAATCCAGTCGCTCAGTAATATTACGATAATATTCCCACATCACTGGATTTATGAATGACGATAATGCTTTGGGAAAACAAGCTCAGTTAGCTTGTAGCTACATTGGATCAGAGTGTCAATCATCTGCACCCATCCTCACAGCCCTACTCACAGCTTCTCTTTGCCCATTTTTTACATTTCCTAGTCGTGACAAGATGATTGATGCTGCCAAGATGGTTGTGGTGGGAACCATCAAGTTGGCCTCAATTCAGCTCCTCAGAAAACTATGGGCAACGCCACAGATTGTTCGTCTATCTGTATATCCAGTATAAAGGCGCAACAGCAGGTGATGTCATGATATGTGTGGAATGTGCACTTAGTCCCGCCCAGCAACAGTATTTAAAATGCAAGTGTGCATTGCAGAAAAAAAACCTGATCGTACTTCATTAACATCACAGGCTGACCACTAAAGAATGATCAAAATGCTCACCAATGCTGGCATTGATGCCAGCATTGTCTTTTGCAGCAGGTTATTGATGAATTGACTCCAATGGGCTCCCGAAAGTGTGATGTCACATCCTGTTGGGTGTGGGGTGGGGCCTCCATGGATCAAAGTTATTTGTACAGAACACCCACAGCTTTTTAGATCAATTGAGATGTGGATAATCTGGTAGCCAATGCAACATCTCCAGCTAATTGCACTCAAAAAAGGGAATTGGCAGGTCATTGAATTTACAGAAACAAATCCAGTAAATGGTACACAATCTATACATGTTTATCTTATTTACATGATTTAATTAGGTACATTTTGAGTAATTACCATCAATACTCAACTTTACACAATTTTCTTGCATTGATGGAAAGTGAAGGAATTGTATTACTGAAACCATTATAATGATGTTAAGTTAAAGGGGCTATATCATTCAAAATCAAGTTTTTGAAGTTTTCAACCATATGGTAGTGCAATTTTCTCATAACAAAACCCACCAGGGTGTTTTTTTGGCTTAATTCACGCATGTCTGAGTAATCCTCCTGAATTTTGCTCTCTGAGCAGCTGCCCCTCCTTCTCCTAGAAATCGGCTGAATGTCCAACTAGTGACATCACTGGTTGAAAGTTGAGTGCTAGAGGTGTCTGCACCGCTCCTGCAGGAAGAGCGGCCTACCCCTGGTAGATTTTCAAAAACACCCTCGTCCATGGCTGCTTCGGTTTTTGGCAGTTAGAAAACACTTTAATTTTTTTTTTACTTTCTCTTTGAAAACGCCTGTTTGGCTGCATTGATTACAGGATTTTATTCTTCACTTTCCATGCAAAATCAAGTTTTTGGAGTTTTCAACCATCTGGTAATGCAATTTTCTCATAAAAACCCCCACCAAAGTGGTTTTGGCTTAATTCACGCATGTCTGAGTAATCCTCCTGAGTGTTCAAATAGTGACATCACTGGTTGAAAGTTGAGCGCTAGAGGTGTCTGCACCGCTCCCGCAGGCAAAGTGGCTTACCCCTGGTAGATTTTCAAACACACCCTCGCCCTTCTCACAGCTCATGGCTGCTTCAGTTTTTGGCAGCTTAAAACACTTTTTTGTTGGATTGTTTTACTTTCTCTGTGAAAACGCCCGTTTGGCTGCATGGATTACTGGATTTTATTCTATATTCCTAAAGAACAGCAGCTGGATCAAAGAACAAAGACACCTGATGGACAGAGAAGTAAGTGGCTACATGCTAATGCTAATGTGTGTTAGCCATTTATCAAGCTGCTTATCTGATCTTATAAAAGCATTGTGTGGTTAATTAATTGATCTGTAGTATCTCAGAATGTACAGTAAACGGGTGCAAACAACAACCATAGCTTTTTTATATACTGGGTTGGAAAGATTTGCTTCATGGACTCAGCTATGTTGGTCTGGGCTCTGTCTAAAGCTTGGATATTTAGCAAATGAAATAGACTTTATTGACTCCATTTTTAACACATACAAAAAATCAACGTCTGAGCCCTTAATTCGACAGAGTTTCATTGTGGTATTCGGTGCTTTTCAAATTATTGGTGAGAATTCTGTTTGTGATGAAGCTTAGCACTGTTTATTTCAGTTTCATCTGCTCCCGGCTTTGCAGCGCAGCAGAGCGTAGTGTTGGGGTGCAGGAGGCGGCTTTATAGAGAAACAAGCCATTTCACTTTGAGGTCTAACATTAACTACAGGATACAAGAATATATCCTGTAGTATATACAATAATTTTGAGGTTTCACTATTCTTATTTTGACTATTTCTTCTTACCCTACAGTGAAAATATAATAAAATATTCCCAACTTTACGTAAACTTTAAAACAAATTTGATTAGAAAATATTGGCTCTTTTTTTTTAGAAAGATTAAAGTAAAAGAATAGCAGTAAGTGTTACCTGTTAGTTGACTAAATATAATTTTTTAAGTAATATCATAAAAACTGTTTTTACAGTGGTAACTTCTGAACCAAACGAAGAGAAATATTGAATGTGATTTAAACAATTTTGGGTATTTGAAAAATGTGTTCTATATTATAAGAGTCAACTTGTCATTATTTAATATGTGTTGAGCTCTAACAGGGTTATAAGTTGCTGTTGTGGTGTAATGGGTAGTGCAGTGCCTTCCACCTAGGAGACCTGAGACTGATACCCATCTTGGGGATTATCAGCTTGTAGTCATATTACACAATACCACTGAGTAAGAGTAACAATCAAAAGTAAGTTGGTGTTAAAATGTAAAATATTGTTTTAATGACTTAAAAATAATAGGACTACATTATGTAATAAATTAATGTTATGGCAACCAATAAATATCATGTTAATTCAACATGTTAATTTTAGTTAGGAGTGGGAGGGTAAATTATGTCAGATTTATTTATTCTCATCGTGTGGAACCGATGTACACAATCCAGTCAAGTAAATTAAATGATGTTTTTTTATATGGTGTACTGTGCTCATCAAATGGTACCATTTTTTTTTTTTTGCTTCTTGCAGGGTGCATCGTCCTGCTAAAAGAGTTTATAACCATTAAACAATGAAAAGGTTTACATAGCCTACACTGAGTAAGTTGGTCATGGGCTTAAGTAACACCCACATGGATAGCGGGACCCAAGTTTTCCTAGAAGATAACAGCCCACAGCATCACACTACCATGATGGATCCTAGTCCTATGTGTTTTTCATGTTAGCAACAAACATGGACCTCGCAGTCCATGTGATGTAAAATAGAATGCCATTTATCAGAAAGGAACACCTTGTTCCATTGCTCAATGGTCAATTTTTTATCCTTCTTAAATGCCCAGTTTTAGTTTTTTGCAGGTGTGGAAAGCGGTGTGCATAGACAACATGACAGGTCTGTGGGTATGCAACAAACTGACATAATCTATATTTCCTGAGATCTTTCAATTAGAACCAGCAGAAACCTCTTCAGCAATTTCAACTACAGCTTGTCTATTGGTTTTGGATCTGAAGGACCAGCATTTTCTCCCGATGTGCATCAATACGCCTTGCTTGGTTATCAACCCTGATACTGGTTCACCACTTTTGCTTCCTATATTGAAACTGCTACCAGTAGATTGGGAATATCCCTTAAACACAGCAGTCATTCTTACTAAAACTACACAATATTTTTGAAGCATAGTTTTATTACAATTTAACTTCACAAAATATTAATGAAGAACTGCTTGGATGGGAACAAATGTTGCCTAATTATTTGGGAACCATGTATTTAATCGCTCAATGACAGTCAAATAAATATTTTTATTTAAAAAAAAAATGTATTTCGGAAATTTGAAAATAAATTGTAGTCTTTCCAATGATTAGTGGAAAAATCTTCAGTTCACTCTATATGGCACCTATGCATAACAGATGTCAAGTTAAGGCCCTTGACAGGAAAAGTATTTTCAATTTAGCTGTACATACATTCCAGGGAGTTTAAAACTTTAAATTTAAGGAATCCCATCAGATTTTGTCAAGTCATTAATTTTGATTAACTTTCAGGTTTCACTCCTTCTGAACAAACATAGCGGCAGTAGACAGTCAACTGTGTTGTGACGTTGGATTCACAGCAATCTCTCATACTGAGGGAGCAATTAGCAACAGTGGAGAGGAAAAACTCCTCTTCAAGAAGAAGAAACCCTGGCTCAGTACAAGCGGCCATCTGCCACAACTACCTGGAGGTTCGAGCAGACAGAGCAGAGACACAAAAAAAAAAAAGTAATAAAGTTCTGGATTTAGGCTGAGTCACTCAAAATCTTAAAGAGTAGGTACAGTAATAAGAAACATGTTGATTTTGTTAAGCGATTACATAGTCTAAATCTGCAAGTGGTGTGAAAATGTTGATTGTAACTGAAGAGGTAAGTTGTTAGAGAGTTAAAATACCCAACTGAACTGACATATAAAAGGTAACTTTCATTTATTTTTCTTTTAAAGATTAAGATCTTGGTGAGAGAAAACATAGTTGTTGATTTTATTAATATATATTTATAAGTGTGTATGTAGTACAAGATCAAGACACAAATAACAGCATTTGCCTTGTAATTTTAAACAATAAAAAGGGCAAGAAAATGGGTGGGAGATGTCATTGTAAGTGTTCGTGTGTCAAGCATTTGAAATGTCATTTATTCTTGGAGAGGTTACGACCCGACACAGTCATTCTCCATCTGACCCATCTCCCTTGCACTAGACAGCTCTGTGTAGCCCCCTTGGGGACTCTGATGTAGCAGCGTGGCCTTTTGTGTCTGAGTGTGTTTTACTTAGTCTTTTGCTTGTGTTTATATGTGTGTGTGTTAACGTGGACATATGTGCATCTATGGTAGTATTGATTCCCCAATCCCCACCTCTATTCTTATGAAGTGGAACTACAGCTCAATTACGAACTGCCTTCCTATTGGTTGGAGGTAATATGAAATGAGTTAGCGTGCCGTGAGCCTGTCAGTATTGATTTCACCACCCAGATTTCTTGTTACAAAAGAATAGAGCTGTCTGTGGTGAAATTGAACACATTAACTCCTTGTCTCATAAAATGTAGGTCTGTATTGATTGTTACAGAGGTGGACTTTGTGATGTGCAGCAACAAAGTAAGTTGTATGGGTGTTAACTGTGAAGAGTTGCTGATGCTTTTCTTTCTGTTCTGATTATGTCAGCAAATGAGCCACGTTTTATCAGGTCAACAAATTTTTTCTCATATTTCCCTCCATTTTTCCATTTATTTGGCCCTACATTGGCTTTCAATTCATTACAAAGTGAAACAAATTGTTAGGCTCACTGATTTACTTTAGTTCAGGGAAAGTCATGTTTTCAACAATAGCAACTGTTTAGATTCAATAGAGTTCCATTCAGTTTATATAGGGCCAAATCACAACACATCATTGTTAGGCACTTTACAAAAAAAGATTGTTAAGCATCTAGTCTCTGACTAGCAGGGGCTTGTTTCATAAACTGTGATGGAGAATGATTATAATGGTCTGTAGATGTCCTTTTTGTCCTAAGTATTTTGCTCTGGTAATGAACTGGAACATGCAGGTCTTGTCTAATTGTATTTGGGAGATTAGTGCCAGAGAGAGTAAGGTGCCCCAAGGTGCTTCTTTTCATTAATTAAGCCTTTTTATGAAAATAATATTCTGTGAAATAATTTACATAATCTTTAAAGCAGCTAGAACATTATGTCAACAAAAAGAAATTAATAAGAAAAATTTGTTTTTTTTTATTTGCTAAGTACATAGGCAGTAAAATGCAGAGACATGTATATATCCATGAACAATCTGATACACCTAACTCCTCTACAGATGCAGCTTAATGTCTTTTTATTCTGTTAACCCTAGGTGGCTATTTCACACTGTGTGCTTTATGAAGCTTATATTAAGGGCTTAGACTAGATACTTATCTTGGGTAATTAGAAAATAAGGCCTAGTCAACAGTAAAAATGGATAGTTTATGGAGACATATTTCCTGTAATTGTTTATTCAAGAGCTGATCTCAGTGTGAAGTATTTTATCAGGCATTGTCCAAAGCAGGTTGTGATACATTGTTTGATGATCAAATTATGCTGTTGTTTCTAAAACAGACATGTTAGGTATAGTGTTACTCACTCCATCAGGGCGAGAGGTTAATGAAATGCTCTTCCACATGCTGATTTCCTGCACTCCACTCCTGAGTGATAAGTAGCAAACCAACGAAGCCTGTAATTACAATCCTAAAGAAACCGGTCTGATCTGTATATAAATCTCACCATCCAATTACAAGATGTAATAATTCTGCACTCAGGCTGGTAATGAGGTCTAATACCAGTGCATGTGATAATCCCCTCTGGATGTGGGCTTGATCAGATGTTGGCTTTGTAATTAGACTGGCAGAAAATCATTATTTCGTGTTCGGAGAAAAATGAGGTTGCTGGGAAGTTAATTTTCTCTCGATTCTCTGAAGCACAGACAAGACATTAATGATTTAATCACAATTGTTAGCTATTTTGCAATCAATTTGTCATGATTGTGTCACAACAGAGGCTTTCAGGAAGAGAAGTCTGTAAAAACTGAAGGTGTCATTGATATAGCATTACTACATCAAGTGATCTATGTATTGTAATTCTGGTATCCTTGAAGACTAAATATATAGTTTACTTGTACATTTCAACTATTTCTCAATCTTTTTTTCTCTCATGTTTTGTATGATATATTTCATAAATTAAATTGAATGGCAAATGGAGAGCTAACCATGCCTGTTCAACAAGCTTGTCCTTTATTTTAGTAAAGAACTATACAAGTACAGACCATATATTAAAGGGACTATATCATGCTATTATACAGCTTTCAACTTCTGGGATAGACATATATATGATAAAATGTTACCGTTGGTGTTATACAGTATTTATTTGTCTAAACATTTAACTTGTTTCCTGTAGTTAGTAAGGAAAAAATGCTAATTTCTCAATAAACTCACCTCCAGACCTCCTTATCACAGTTGCAAAATCTCCAGGCTTTAGACAGAGCCAAAGCCAAGATAACTGAGTCCAGCAAGCAATCGTTCCTGCCCAGTATATGAAAAAAAGGTGTGGGTGTTGTTTGCACCCATTTACTGAACATTCTGAGATGCTACATAACCATACAACGTTGTTATAACGTCACATAAGCAGCTTGATAAATGACTAACAGACATTAGCATTAGCATTTAGCTACTTACTTCTCTGTCCATAAGGCATATTTGTTAATTGATCCAGCTGCTGTTCTTTAGGAATGTTGAATAAAATCCTGCAATCTATGCAGCCAAATGGGCGTTTTAATAGAGAATGTAAAAAATCCAACAAAAAAGTGTTTTAAGCTGCCAAAAACTGAAACAGCTATGAGCTGTGAGAAGGACGAGGGTGTGTTTGGATCTCTAGCAGAGGTAATCCTCTCTGCCTGCAGGGGTGGTGCAGACACCTCTAGCACTTCCTTGTTTTAACTTAGTGCAATCACAGGTTGAACATTTTGAACACTCAGTCATTTTTTCAGGAGAGGGAGGGGCAGCTGCTTAGAGAGCAGGATTCAGTATGATTACTCAAACATGCCTGAGTCAAGCCAAAACCACTCTGGTGGGGTTTTTTTTATGAGAGAATTATATTACCAGATGATTAAAAACTCCAAAAACGTGATTTTGTAAGATACAGTCATTTTAAGATTCACTTTTCTCAGCATGAACAAAAAAAACTAACATAAAAATCAACATATGGACAGATATACATTAAATAAAGCCTTTGACACATTAGTTGAATAATCAGACTTATTATTAAAACTAATTAAATATAAAAGCTGTAAAACATAAAGAAAGAGGGTTGAGACTTTTGTATAGTAGTGAAAAAGGAAAATTCCCCTGACACTGTCAAGTAAACAAATAACTTATTTTACTTATCAGTGTTCAAAAACATTGCTAAATTTACTCCGTTTGAGGCTACTACTGCTGAAATTATTGTACCATAGTTTAAACCAATTTTTCCCCCCTTGTTTTTAGAAGATTGTTTTCTATTGCAGTCTGACCCCAGTTCAAAGTTTAAATCATCCTATCTTAAGGATAGGATGATAGGATGAAGAGGAAACAATCCCCTTTAACAGGAAGAAACCTCCAGCAGAACCAGGCTCAGTACAAGCGGTCATCTGCCACTGGGGGTCTGAGAAGACAGAGAAGAGACATTCTGGAGGATGCTCGGTCTCTTTGAGCATCATCTAGACCAATGCTTCCCATCCAGCAGGGGCATTATAGTTGAGCAGGACTGGGTGGAACTTCTATAGGGAGAAAATCACTGAGAGAAAACAGAGTTAACAATCACAATAACAGCTGAAAAAATATAATCTGGAGAGTAGTAGAATAGAAAAGTAGAAGAGTGAAGAAAAGTGGTCAGTCTGTACTCCAACAGTCTAAGCCTATAGCAGTATACATTGGGGCAAAAAAGTATTTAGTCAGCCTCCGATTGTGAAAGGTCTCCCACTTAAAATAATAATAGAGGTCAGTAATTTTCATCATAGGTACACTTCAACTGTGAGAGACAGAATTTGAATTTGAAAAAAAAAAATCCAGGAATTCACATTGTAGGATTTTTAAAGAATTTATTTGTAAATTATGGTGGAAAATAAGTATTTGGTCACTTCAAACAAGGAAGATCTATGGCTCTCACAGACCTGTAACTTCTTCTTTAAGAAGCTCTTCTGTCCTCCCCTCGTTACCTGTATTAATGGCACCTGTTTGATCTCGTTATCTGTATAAAAGACACCTGTCCACAACCTCAAATAGTCAGACTCTAAACTCCACTATGGCCAAGACCAAAGAGCTTTCGAAGGACACCAGGAAAAGAATTGTAGACCTGCACCTGACTGGGAAGAGTGAATCTACAATAGGCAAGCAGCTTGGTTTGAAAAAAGCAATTATCCGAAAATGGAAGACATACAAGACCACTGATAATCTCCCTCGATCTGGGGCTCCACGCAAGATCTCATCCCGTGGGGTCAAAATGATCATGAGAACGGTGAGCAAAAATCCCAGAACCACACGGGGGGACCTGGGGAATGACCTGCAGAGAGCTGGGACCAAAGTAACAAAGGTTACCATCAGTAACACTCTACAACGACAGGGAATCAAATCTTGCATTGCCAGAAGTGTCCCCCTGCTTAAGCCAGTGCATGTCCAGGCCCGTCTGAAGTTTGCCAGAGAGCACATGGAGGATACATGAGAGGACTGGGAGAATGTCATGTGGTCAGATGAAACCAAAGTAGAATTTTTTGGTATAAACTCAAATCGTCATGTTTGGAGGAAGAAGAATACTGAGTTGCATCCCAAGAACACCATACCTACTGTGAAGCACGAGGGTGGATACATCATGCTTTGGGGCTGTTTTTCTGCTAAGGGGACAGGACGACTGATCCGTGTTAAGGAAAGAATGAATGGGGCCATGTATCGTGAGATTTTGAGCCAAAACCTCCTTCCATCAGTGAGAGCTTTGAAGATGAAACGTGGCTGGGTCTTCCAACATGACAATGATCCCAAACACACCGCCTGGGCAACGAAGGAGTGGCTCTGTAAGAAGCATTTGAAAGTCCTGGAGTGGCCTAGCCAGTCTCCAGACCTCAACCCCATAGAAAATCTGTGGAGGGAGTTGAAAGTCTGTGTTGCTCGGCGACAGCCCCAAAACATCACTACTCTCGAGAAGATCTGCATGGAGGAATGGGCCAAAATACCAGCTACTGTGTGTTCAAACCTGGTCAAGACCTTTAGTAATCGTATGACCTCTGTTATTGCCAACAAAGGTTATATTACAAAGTATTGAGTAGAATTTTTGTTAATGACCAAATACTAATTTTCACCATAATTTACAAATAAATTCTTTAAAAAACCTACAATGTGAATTCCTGGATTTTTTTTTCACATTCTGTCTCTCACAGTTGAAGTGTACCTATGATTAAAATTGCTGACCTCTGTCATCATTTTAAGTGGGAGAACTTGCACAATCGGTGGCTGACTAAATACTTTTTTGCCCCACTGTAACTACAAAAATAACTCAGGATAACCTAAGCAATTCTAATTATAATCTTTATCATAAAGGAAGGTTTTAACCCTAGTGTTACGAATACATAACTAAACTAAATGATGCTTTCAACAGGAAAAAGGCCAAGCCAATGAATTCAAAAGCTGAATGAAATGATAAAGAAGGTTGCCTCTGTTTCAGGGATTTTTCTGGTAGTGCTACAGTTCAGTGATAAAAGACTGAAGCTTCATACAGTGGATGGGATGGATAACCCTAAACACTCTCTTCAAAACAGAACAATCCAACAACTTCAGAGGCTTCGTCAGAAACCATGAAATACACACCACAAGATATTATTTTTTCTCACAGTTATAGCCATTGATATTTGTATCTGTAAAGGATTTTTGTTGACAACACATCTAATTTTCCTTAAGCAGTAATAATGAAAAAACAGGTAATAATATTATATTATGATTGCTAAGGGTTGTTTCTGTGAATTAGGGAAATATTGTTGCAATATATTATTGCAGGTGTAACCTGCTGTATATAAATTAGTATCTGTTTGTCTCTTCA
The DNA here is from genome assembly GCA_028564705.1 of Apricaphanius iberus. Taxonomy (NCBI): domain Eukaryota; kingdom Metazoa; phylum Chordata; class Actinopteri; order Cyprinodontiformes; family Aphaniidae; genus Apricaphanius; species Apricaphanius iberus. Next base: position 389,717 of record JAPXFQ010002722.1, on the reverse strand, counting down.
TGTTCTATATTTAACTACTTTTTGTGTTTTACTGTATTTTTTTGATTCACTGTAGTATTGCAGTTTTTTCCTGAACTGTGGATGCTTAAACATGAAAAAGATATGGGCTAATGACCTACAATTCTGTTGTATACTGTCACATCCCTGTTCACTGTTTTCATTCGAGGCTTTAAAAACACCGATGCAATTTTACCACTAAACACACCTTCAGCTGCAAATTCATGCTGTGATTGATTGGAAAACCATCTAGAAGACCATTTGAAGTTATTTAATTTATTGGAACATTCACTATGCATTTGATTGAGGAATTCCTACGGGTGTCTCCTTGGCTCATATTTCCCTTATTCTCCTGGCTATTGGTGCTGAATACTTTATTGATAGGGAATTGACTGTACTCAGTTGAGCCACTTTCTATAATGGATACTGTTTGAAGATTCTCCCAAAAAGGCTAAGCATTGAAAGACTCCCTGCTATTTTCATCAATTATGTTAAAGTAAAATAAATCTTGGTAGCATCAGTAGTCTCTTGTAGCAACCTACTTGAATGAAGCTGTTTTAAAGAGATTTTTCTGTAAGAATAAACATGGTAAAACATTAAATAGAAAATAGAAATTTTGCAATCACCCCAAATTCTTAGATTGATGCATTATTGTTAAAACGGGTGAAGTTTTTAGGTGTGGCACACCATTTGGAATAATGATGTACTACCATATTTGTAATTTAGGTTGTGCAAGACAACTCAATTGAAAGAGAAAATAATCATCATTGGTTTTATAGAGAAAGGTATTGATAGATATTTTGCAATTTTGGTGAAGTAAAGAAAGATAAAGTCATGGTCCTAGCGCCTGAAACATTTATCCATGTATTCCGCTTCAACCAAGCAGATACCAAGCAGGGGTAGACTTTAGTTAAGCTTTTTGGCTTGCTTTTATTACAGGTACCCAGCCATATACCTTCAGTTTTCCCTCCCTCCCCGCTGAAGGCTCCTCAGAGATGCTTGGCAGCAGCTTTGGAGCCATTGGGCCTTTGGACCTCTGAGTCTTTCACTTCTGTGCACTCCATAGAGAAAGTGGGAGCTGCTTTACTCTGACCAGCCCAGTCTCAGCTTCAGCTCGGCTCTACACGTACCCCCACCTGCTCTATACCCCAGAAAGGCTTTCAAGTGCTCTTTGAAAGGGGAAAAAGGGAGAAAGTGAAGAAATCAGAGACTGTGTTCTTCCAGATGCTCAGCTGCATGGCACAGACCTATTGTTGTTCCCCTGACACCAATCTCCTGGACTGTACCCTGTTTTTCAGTTATTTTACTCAATTTCACTTTTTTTCTTCTAGTCTCTTCTTACGACTCCTTTCTGTTTTTGAGTACATGTTTGGGACTGTTGCCTCATTTAAAGTTTTTTTTTTTATTTCCTTCAGATAAACCCTTAGCTGAATATGTGTCATTGTTTCTGTTTATGCTTTACATCTGACCTTAATTCTGAATGTGATAGAAGAATTCTGGCAGCCACATGAACCGGCTTACATGTCATACATGAGGAATCCATCATACTTGTATGGTCACAGAATAAAAACAATTGGGATCTGGTCAAATAGAAAGATGAAAAAAAAATATACACATATATATATATAACAACGTGTAAATAGACGAAATGCGAGAACAGTGGTGTTTTGGAATGCCAATACTCAAGTAACCCTAGTCAGAGAGATTACACAAAAAGAATGCAGGCTGAATGGTTACTTTGAAACCCACAGTGATGGCAAAACAACAAGTAGCTCAGTGTTCCAACATCCACAGACAGACAGACAGACAGACAGACAGAAATCCCCAACCAGAGATTGGAAATGGACCCATAATGACTGAAACAATAGCCGTGCATGAGGACACGGCTGACCTGAAAGATAAGATCATGGCAAGAATGAAAGCAAGACAACCCCCATTACAATTACAACGTCTCAATGAAGTACCCTCGGAAAGTCTCCTGGAAACTGTGAATGGAGCATTAAGTGTGATCCCTACCACGACAATTTCTGAAACAATGAGCTGATATACACTTCAGCAGCAGTGATCCTAAAATTCTTGGCGATAAGACGGTTGGAGGCTAAAATCAAGATAGCTCGGAGAGAAGTGAGCCAATTGACAGAGGCCCAGTGAGGTACAATGAAACAACCATCACAGAAGAGGTACAGCCAGATGTACATACCTGAAGCACTTGAAACTGCCAAACAAAGACTCCAAGCCTTGGCCAGCCACCTAAAGAGGTAGACGGGCTAACTGCATGTTGAAACGTTCCCTGAGACTTGGAAACGCGACTGCCTTTACAGCTGGTAAGACGCGTTACCATGTATGTCAAACAGTGCAGTGGGAGTGCTTTCCTCCTGCGGGCTTTTCTGCAACAGAAGCATAGTTGATGGATCAGTAAACAGTTGGTTCAGAGTCCTTAGACTTCTGATCAGTTAAATTGTAGAAATGTTTTCTAATTTTAAAACTTTGGCCGAAACAGCGCTTTATTACAGTCTTAAGTACAGCAGGAGATGGATACAGCATTCAGAACAACATCCAAACCCCCATGAAAAGTCTGTCTGAGGCAAAAAATCCTAAATATCATGACAACAACCTCTGCAGCAATCACACTATTTGATTACACATAAATGTGCATTACGGAGCATGTGGAGCAGGAAGTGCAACAGTTCAATTTCAATTCAACACGTAGTTCACTGTGCAGCTTGTTCAGATTGAATATTTAAAATTGATAAAAGATAAATATTATATAGGTATAACTTGTGGGACTAGAGCCAGGCACTAGCCCCCACTTGCATAGAATAAAAACATTGACAGGTACATACCAAATGAGTCCTGATTAGGTAACATCCCATTCCAATCCAGGATGAAACCATGTTATCATGTCAGATTTTACCAATACCTAAGAGGTACACCCAGATGTCCATACCTGAAGCACTTGAAACTGCCAAACAAAGACTCCAAGCCTTGGCCTACCACTAAAGAGGTACACAAAAGACAATGAAGCCAGACAAATAAACAGGCTGTTTGCTACACAACCAGCAAAGGTGTACGCTCAGTGGCAGGGAAATAGCAGCAGAGTAGACCCATCAAGGCTAGAAACTGAAATGTACTGGAGGAGCATATGGGAACACCAGGAAGCACATAACAACTGTGCTCAATGGCTGGCCCCTCTGAGAAAGTGGCAGACATCCAAGAAAGAGTCTCAGGTATGAAAAACTGGACAGCACCAGGCACTGACATGCCTACTGGCTAAAGAAACTCACAGCACTCCATGAGCGCCTGGCACCACAACTGAACCTGCTCCTAAGAGATGGGACTCCGCCAGAATGGCTAACCGAAGGGCGAACAATCCTGATCCAGAAGGATCCCACTAAAGGTGCAGTCCCATCCAACTATCGCCCAATAACCTGTCTCTCCACAACATGGAAGCTCATGTCAGGCATCATCACCGCTAAGATAAGCAGGCACATGGATCAATACATGAGAGAAGCACAGAAAGGAATTGGTAGAGATACCAGAGGGGCTAAACACCAGCTGCTGGTAGACAGAACAGTTGCTCAAGACTGCAAATCCTGAAAGACCAACCTGTGCACTGCCTGGATTGATTACAAGAAAGCCTACGAGTCGATGCCCCACACATTGATCAACGAATGCTTGAAGCTGTACAACATCAATAGGACTGTTAGAGTATTCATTGCGAACTTGATGAGGTTTTGGAGAACCACCCTTGTGGCCAATGGCAAGCCACTTACACAAGTGTTCATCAAATGTGGTATATACCAAGGTGATGCTCTGTCCCCACTGCTTTTCTGCATAGGTCTGAATCCCTTAAGCCTGATAATCATCAAGACTGGCTATGTATACCACCTCAAGAACGGAGCTACAATCAGCCACCTCCTCTACATGCATGACATCAAGCTGTATGCTAAGAGCGAACGGGACATTGATTCCCTGATCTACACCACCAGAATCTACAGCAATGACATTGAGAAGTCATTTGGCCTTGGAAAATGTAGTAGGATGGTCACAAAGCAAGGCAAGGTAGTCTACACTGAAGGGGTCTCACTCCCAGAGGGAACTAGAGCAGACATTGAGGACAGTTACAAGTACCTGGGAATACCACAGGTAAATGGCAACCTTGAACAGGCAACAAGGGAAGCAGCAACAGCCAAATACTTACAACGAGTGAGGCAAGTCCTAAGAGGCCAGCTCAATGGAAAGAACAAGTCAAGGGCAATAAACAGTTACGCCCTGCCAGTGATCAGATACCCTGTGGGAATAAGCTGGCCAAAGGATGAGATACAGACCACAGATATTAAGACACGAAAGCTCCTCACCATGCATGGTGGGTTCCATCCCAAATCCAGCACATAACAGCAGGATGTAAAATGCTGTCAGGGAAAGCATACATGGAACATCATAACCAAGTGGCTGGCATACTATACAGACACATCTGTGCGGACTATGGGCTGGAAACCCCAAGGTCAAAGTGGGAAACACCTCCAAAGTTGGTGGAGAATGACAGAGCAAAGATCCTGTAGGACTTCCAGATCTAGACAGACAGGATGGTAATGGCGAAACAACCGGACATTGTGGTGGTTGATAAAGAGAAAAGGAAAGCCGTTGTGGTGGATGTAGCAATAGCAAGTGATGGTAACATTAAGAACTAGGAAAATGAGAAGCTTGAGAATTACCAAGGGTTCAGAGAGGAACTAGAGAAGGCTTGGAGGTGAAGGTGACAGTAGTACTCCTGGTAATTGGAGCCCTTGGGGCAGTGACTCCCAAACTGGAGGAATGGCTCCAGCAGATCCCTGGAAGAACCTCAGACATCTCAGTCCAGAAATGTGCAGCAATTGGAACAGTAAAGATACTGAGGAGGCCTTCAAGCTCCCAAGCCTCTGGTAGAGGACCCGATCTGGGAATGGGAAACACCGCCGACGGTGGGTGAGAGAGGATTTTTTTTTTATATACAACAGATGGATACCCCTATTTTCCTAACCTTAAAATGGCCCTGGTAGTGATGCCTCATCAACAAAACGAGTAGCAGCATTTCCTCTATCCATTGCTGTCTCCTTTTCACATATTTTTGACATGAAGACAAAGGGCTAGCATCTTGGCGTCATGTGAGCAGAGAAGGTGTTTTGATTAGTAACTTAAATGTTTGGCCTAAGCACATAGCTCATGTAAAGTGCACACAGTAAGTTTTTCCCCTCACGAGTAAAAAAAACGTCAGACCTGTATGATATTCAACTCAACACCATGTGAGGCAGAAAACTCAGTAATGGCCTCAAATGACTTTTAGCTCAGCAGATTGCTCTAGTCTGCAGCAGGTTTTATACTACAAGTTTGAAAGTGTAGGCTACCCAATGACAAGGTTGGTAGCACTGTTGCCTTGCAGCAACACAGTCCTGAATTTCAATCTGGGCCTAGGGTCTTTCTGTGTTGAGGTTGCATGTTCTCCCTGTGCATGTCTGAGTTTTCTCTAGTTACTCCAGTTTCATCCCACAGTTAAAAAAAACCTGACTGTTAGGTTATTTGGTCTCTCCCAATTGTTCTTAGGAATTAGTTTGTGCATGTATGGTTGTCTGTCCTGCGTTTCTCTATGCTACCTGGTGATTGTATGGCAACGTGTCCAAGGCGTACCCCACCTTATGCCCAACACTAGCAACACATCTTTGTTTGGATTCATCAGAACTGTTCCATTTCTGTTCTGCTCTCAATGAGGACGCACACTTTTTTCCTCCCTCCTCCTTCTGTGTCTTATCCACCACAGCTCTGTGTCTTGTGCTCTATCTGGAGTGTCTTTTTTGCATTTTTGTTCCAAACCTAAACTGAACAAGCGAAGATGGAAATGGTCAGCTGGTCTCTAAATGCTATTGACAAGATCTACTCAACTCTATGAAAAACCGGTAAGGGGCAACCGGGTTGTCCAGCTGAGACGTATCCAGCGGGCTTCGTGCTGGATGCTTGGTCGCAGTACCAGCCGTTGTGTCTGTCAATATTTTCTGAAGAGGATGCGGAAGACTTATATTTATTTCGAATAATGGTGATCGGGTTTCCGCGGATTGGATCGGGCAGTTACTGGATCTACCGCCGAATGGAGCAACATAGAATGAAATTGGAGCAACTGAGATCTGAAACAAGGAATTGGAGATGGTTCTGGAAGCGATTGGACGGCTGAAGAAGCAGTTGGATGTACTGATTCATGTGGAAGGGACTCGGAACCAGCTGTTCGGGGAGCTAGGACGAAGACAAGATGCTGAAAGAAGCAATCTGGCTTGCGCTCTGGGACTCATCCGCAACCTGTCATCGGACTTGGAGAAAGTGTCTGTGCGAGTTGGTGCAACTGGAATTTGAAATACATTTAAAAACGAATTGAAACTTTTAATTTGGCTGAATTAGATTATAAAGAAACCACTGACAGACTGAAGGGCAGAGAGGAAATTTTTTGTCTCTCCCTGCTATCCACAATAATCATTGTTTTGGCTTCATGTAGACCTTCAACTCGGTCGTTATCACTGCCTGTGAAGAAAATGTAACAGAGTACTCTCCACCCCCGCACACATGCAAAAAAACTGACACACACACTGACATGGTTCAGATACACACTCACACACACACAATGTCTCGCTGTTCCTAAGCTTTCGTGCCCCCCCGAGGTGGCAGGTCTAGCCATGCGCTGAGTTTAGCGCTGTATGCAGTCTGTCGACCAGGGGTTCCTCAACCCGCCTTTACCGTCCTTCATGTATCATTGTAAACGTGGAAATATGTGCTTCTCAAAGTTGGTGTGGTTTTTTCTATTACCTGCGTTGTGAGTCCTGTACGGACCCACAATACAGTTGAGCGTTTTTTTTTCCCTCACCGTGGAACCCTCCCCTCCCCCGATGTGTATCTTTCAATGTTTCATAAACGGGAGCGCCGCCTGGTGGCTGCATGCCCAAGAGTTACCTGGATCTGTTTGTTGTTGTTGTTGTTGTTTGTAATGATCTTGGACAGGTTGTACTGTATCTGCAAATTCCTTGTATGCGTCATACTTGTCTGTATCATACTTGTATGTGTCATACACATACAAGTTCTGAAAGAATTTTCTTCGAAAATAAAAGTACAACCAGCCAGCATAGCTGTATCTAAAGTTGACTGTTGTATGGAAGATTTTAGCCTAAACTCGCTAAAAAAAAGTTCCAAGTTGGGGTAGAATCTTAAGGTGGGAGTTGGTCAACCTATGACTCACAGACTTGTTGCAACAGTGAGGACTGGCTCACTTGTACAATCAGGTATGAGTTGGTTTTCTCCACACACAAAAAATCTACCAAGAAAATCTAATAAGATCCAGCAAAAAATAAATAAATAAAATAATCAATAGCAATAATCCCAGCTGCCTCAAAAGTTACATGGCTAATATTAATTCTGGTTTAAATTATCACCGTGCACTTCATTATTAAATTATCTTTGCAATTATTAATTATTCAATTATTATAGTTATGATTAATTATTGCAATTATCATTGGATTAAATTACAGTAGTAGCCACATAGAAGTTCCCATCCCTTTCAGCTGCCAGCAGATTCCCAGCACAGTTCCAGCAGACTTCCAGTATAATTCAAGCAGCTGGAGTGACCCCCACCATCTCCTGGGCATGACTAGTTTTTACTGTAACTCCTCGCAATCATTGAAATACAGAACATGACCAGGAGATGGCGCTTCTCTTGCAGAATATAGTACACATCACCAGAGGCGGCATTTAAAGCGCCAGCTCTGTGCGGTGTGTGGAATTTCACATAATTCATACTGTAGAGCCAAGAGCACATAGCCTACATGTGATTTAAGAAGTGAAATTATAACAGACCTAGCTACTGGAGATTCACTGGCCACTGTTTTATCTGTAGATAAATTATTCAAGCTAATACCTTCTGTCAAATCTTTTATCACAATTTATTTACTGTAAATCGACATATAAAGAGGAAAACTAAGCCTTTTGGAAGGTTTTTGCAGTTGCAGGAATTAGCATTATTATTGCTCAACCTTTTGTTTTGCACTAATGGGCCATTGGTCACCCATTGTAACACAAATTGCATAGGCTACAGAGCCTGCCTAAAATGCAGATGGTTGTTGAACTTCGATTTGTGTTTGTTGTCAGAGCTTAAATGATATCAGACACAAACTTCTAGAAGTATTCCATTTGTGTAAGAAGAGACATTACATCTTCTTTGAGAGCTGGACCGGAGAGAATATCATTGGGACCCAGATACATATAATATATACCACTCATGGAGAACAGTGTGTTTTTTTGGTTGTCCACACTGTCTCAGTTTGGCTTCAAAAGTAAACATTCCACTGACGTGTCTATGCTCTGTAAGAGGCTGTCAGTAGCTATACAAAACATAATTCCACCATGTTTATGTGCTTCCTGGACTCTCCATAAAGTTGCCCCAACAAAACAAAACTATGATTTGTGCATTAATGTAGTTTCCCAAAATAAAAGTAAGGAGCACAATGCCACTGTAGGAGGAGAAGAAGCGTTTTTCCTTCATAAATATTATTGAGTAAAAGTAAAAATTATGGGGTATTAAAATTACTGTTAAAATAGGCTACAATTTACGTTAAAGTTTACTCAAGTGAATGTAACTCTTTAAACACTCTCTCTAAACACATTATCACACTTACACAGCGGGCACACAATTTGATTATTGACCCCTGGTTTAGACTACCGAGAGCAGAACATTAAAATCACTGCTCCTCCCCGTGGACAAAACAGATATTGCACTGGATTTCAGTCAGGCTCCTTGGAGGAGGGGCCTCACTGAGACCTCATAGCGGGGGATTAAATTACCACCACGGACCTGTCATGAACCTGTGAAGGACCAGCCAAAGGCCGGTCAAGGACCCATCTTGGAAACAGGAGAACTTTTAAACTGCTACTACTGTATCATTGCACTTCTTACACTTAATTTCCATTTAATGTTTACAAAATCAGCATTTGAATGTACAGTTCATTATGAATTGACTCAAAGCATTTTATTATTTTGAAATGAAGGAAAGAATAATAAAAAACCCTCTTCTCTCAGTCTCCCCTAAAATACATTTTTACATATACTGTCTGTCAATTAAATTAACAAACCTGGTAGTACCAACCTAGACAGATAGCAGACTCCCTGGCTGCCAGTGATATGGACAATAGTTTGCTTTGACTTAACTTATGGTCTAATAAAGCTATTTAAAGTGACAAAAAAAATTCTGTATTCTGCATTTGCTTCAGTATATATGAAAAATTATGAATATTTTCTGATATTTGGTTTAAACATAGCAAGCTCTTATATTCAGTATTTGGTTCTTCCTTTTTTGCAGTGCTCAGGCTCATGTTAGATTGCAGTTGATGTACTTGAGTACAAATGACATTGTGTAACACCATGTGAGAATGTTCACTGTCAGATCTTATTTCTGTCCTTTCATAGCTGAGACTCACAGACTGTATTTTGGAACTGATTTCAAAACATAAGCCCCAGGCTTCTTATTTCATTCAGTCTCTGAACTCCCCACATGCTCTGTGATACAGACACACAATAAAGTTTCTCCCTGTAATTCTCCTCTTATCTCTGACTGCTTTAAAACTATCTTAGAGAAAGTGGCCAGGGTTGGGGTCTGAAATAATCTTATTCTATTCATCCTGCCATGAAACGTATGCCTACTTTGTGACAAGACTGAAACTAATTAAAGACTTGTACATGGAATATAATAGAGCTGTAGTGATGGCTTTGTACCCAGCAGTGGGGTTTTGTTTCCACGGTGTAAAGTACAGTTAGGATTTTGTTATTCAACAGCAGTACTCTTTTACAAACTTACAAAGCCCTGTAATGAGCCTATGCCTGGATGAAATGGGCACAACGGAATAAGCTAGTGTGACAAAAAAAGGTGCAGAAACGCTGAAGTTTCAAGAGAAAGTATAAGCAACAAGTAGGGTTTTCCCTATATAGAAACCACTGCTACTTACGCTTACCTTTTGTCTCTCTTCTCTGTCCTCTCAAACCCCCAGACGGTCATGGCAGATGACTGTTTGTACTGAGCCTGGTTCTGTTGGATTTTTCTTCCTGTTAAAGGGCAATTAGTTATTCCTCTCCACTGTCGCTACATGCTTGCTAAGTATGAGGGATTGCTAAGGAATTGCTGTAGTTGGGGTCTGCATGTTCCGGGCACAACCTCACATCGACGACTCAGTGTAATCTGCTGGGATTCCTTACATAGAAAACTTTTAACTGATTGGAATGTTTTTATAATTATATTGATATTAATTATCTTGTAAGGTGCCTTAAGATAACATCTACTGTGAATTTGTGCTATATAAATAAACTGACTGAATTGAATTAAATCTGTTTTTGGGGGACGTGTGCTCTTGAAACTTAAACTTTAGTCTTAAATGGAATTAAAAAGAAAGAAAACACATTACTTTTACTTTCATAATTTAAGTAGTTTTAACTATATATTTTTTACTTTTATTTTAGTTAAAAAAAAAACACTTGATACTTCAACTTCTACAGAGGTCTTTTTAAACCCAAATATCTATATTTCTACTAGAGTATTGAATGTGAATACTTATGAAACCTCTGATTATATGAAATCCTGCAAACTTAGATGTAAATTAGTGTAGCTGCCTATTTTACTTTAGATCTATATTGTTTCAGAATATAATTTTCTTGATTTAAGAAGCAAATTTCTAACAGTTGTTTGGTTTCCTGAAGCTTTCACTTTAGGAACCTTCTTATTAAAATAACAGTATATTGCTGAGTCAATTTATCATTATTGGTGATAAATAATTAAATAAAGTATTGTGATTAAAATCTGTTACAGTGTATTCTGCTAATTTTGTGCTGCTGAAATATGAGAAGAACTTATTGGAAAGATTACTGCAGCCAGAAGAGCTTAAAGTTCGCAATGAAAGTGTTTTTCTCTGAATCCTAAGGGTCAATGAGAGACAAGAAATCCTTTCTTTTTGCTTTTCTTTCTTTTTTTGAGTTCCCCTTATGTATGAAGTCTGTATTCAATCATCTGTGCAGCTATTTGGTGGAAAATGTAGAAGCAAGCCAGATAAAGGTCAGTTTTCTACACATACATAAATATATGCTTATAGTAGACACAGGGAATCACTTTCTCCATTAGTGGTCCCCAGTTTACCATGGGGGATATGCCAGAGATTGGGTGGCATATGCTGTAGCCCTTGGCATCTTCATGACAGAGCACTTACCAAAGAGACAGCCGGCCAAGGCTTGGTTAGAGGCCAGCCAGAGGCTATGTCCTGAGGCAATGCTAGTGGGTTAAGGTGGACAGCACCATGGTGATTGCCTCTCCAACTTACCTAATGTTCCTTTATCGACCTAAAAGCATTTTAGACAGCACAGGGAATACATCATAAAGGACGTATGTTTTTCTATGTTCATGCTACATAACCTCAAACTGTAACTTATTTCTGTATTTTGATGGTGAAAAAGTGCACTGAAACTGAAAATCACAAACTTGTGAAAGTGTTTAAAACACTGTTTTATCATTGTTGACCCAAGTGGAGGATTCCACGTCTGAATGACAAGATATTTTAAAATTGTTTGCTCAAGGTTTACCAATCCTATAAACATATATGTGCACAACTATATTTATGCTCAATGTTTATCCAAGAAACATCTAAATTAATATAGACAAAGGTGTGTTTGATAGTGCTCCATGGTTTCAAAGCAGCGCAGCATTAACCTGCTCTCTGCAAGGTTCACTCCAAAGAGAAAGAACTAAATCTGCTGTTCACTGCTTTGGATTTAGAGATGGATCTTACTTTGTTCTTGATTTGTGACACTGAGTGGGGAACATTCCACAGTATGGGAGACATATAATAAGTGTGTCTGATTTTTAGTTGGGCAGTTTCAAGACAAGCTGGTGTGGGGCTGTCTTCATTAGGACCTAGTTAGACCTTGTTTTACCATTCTGACAGACAGGGACTGACTGTGGGGGGATCTATTAGACTGCAGCAGAGTCTTGTGTGGATGGCCTATTTACTGAAGAGTCCTCTGTCTGTTTCTGCATCTCTCTCTCTCTCTCTCTCTCTCTCTCATCGTGTCTGACCAGGTAAGCCCCAGGAGCCCCCTTAACCCTCCGTGCTTGAATACCCAGTCAGTGACAAGATGATGCTAAACTTCCCTCCAATTAATACCTTTCTTTAACTATCACATGTGTGTGGTTACTTAATAATGGTTCAAGTTTAATCAATTCATTTTTTTTTAATCTGTCTGCAAAGATTGCTTTTCTTTTTTCATTAAAGTATTATTTGACACTGTAGCCATAATACATGTAACTGTAAGTATAACATTTTGCTATTATTTTTGGTATGTTTGGTATCTTCAACCTGCAATAGACTTTGACTGCTGGAGATGGGCACCAGGCTGGTGAGGTGCTGGTGTGTCAATGCTGAAACACAGTTGAGTCAAAAAACTGCACAGCATGTCATCTAGCTCTGTGGCTTTTAATGACGAAAAAAAAATGCTTCAGACGTGTTAAATCAGTGGAACATCCAAAATATACTGGCCCTTGAGAACTGACTTCGGAGACCACATCTCAAGTGTGATTAACCTTTTAGGATTAATCTTAAAGTCCTTCATTCTTAGAGCAAATTATTCTAGAAATGGATTTATTGAAACTTATTTCATATTCAATAAAAAAAAATGTGTCAATGTTTTACTATTATGTACAGTGTATTTAATACAGAATTTTCTTCACTTAAACATCATTTTTCTTGATAATTTTATTTGGCAATGTCTGATCTTCTATGCTGTGGTGTCAGTCCCTGAATATCTGTTCACCCAGTTGAATAAATAAGTGCCACATGTTGTTCTCATCGTTTGCTATGGACATGTGTCCATGTACTCTTTTTTTCTGTCTTTTACCTTTCAGGTAACATAGAGGCTACGTCCACACTAAGTCGATAAGGTTATACGGGGAGTTAGACGCCTAATGTTATCCACTCAACACGAGCATTTACGCCCCGTTTAAGGTCCCATGATTGCGCAATCCCATACCGACATGTGCAAATACTGGGCATGCGCGAAAAGACGCACGAAACACGCGTATAGTCTACGTGACGCAGGGCCTACATAATATATACAAGAAGCTCTACAGCACAGTACATATCTGCTTGTCCTGTTAAACGAAGAGAGCAATAGCTGCTCAGAAGAAGAGAGAGTTTTTGGTGTGGACAGACGACGAGATCGATTTATTACTGTTTGCTGTTGTCTTTGTGTGTAGTGTTGTATTGTTATTGACGCAGCATTCATTGACGCCACTTCCTTTCATTATCCGGGGAAGCTGTCCACACTAGCTCGTTTAACCGTTGAATTAAGATTTACACGGCTCTCTTACCCGGCTAATAGTTATCCGGCCACAGACCTTAAACGACGCCGGGTTAGTGTGGACGATAGGGGGGTGTAGACTAAACTAATTTCAGGAAATTTAGAGAAGGGACGGCCACGGGTGTGCATGCTAATGCTAACTAGCATGCTAATGCTAATGTTAGCTAACATGTTGGCATTACTATAAACCCATTCAGTACCAAAATATAGTCAAAAAGCTAAAATTAGCTAAAATGCTAACAACAGCTAGCATGCTAATGCTAACTAGCATGCTAATGCTAGCTAACATGTTGGCAATACTATAAACCCATTCAGTAAAAAAATATAGTCAAAAAGCTAAAATTAGCTAAAATGCTAACAACAGCTAGCATGCTAATGCTAACTATCATGCTAATGCTAGCTAACATGTTGGCATTACTATAATCCCATTCAGTACAAAAATATAGTCAAAAAGCTAAAATTAGCTAAAATGCTAACAACAGCTAGCATGATAATGCTAACTAGCATGCTAATGCTAGCTAACATGTTGTCATTAGTATTAGTAGGATTAGTATGAAAATATACTGGAAAAGCTGAAATCAACTAAAATGCATACAAGTGCAATGTAGTACTGTGTATAACATAGGGATTTTGGTTCCAGCTTTCAAACAAGAAAAAAAAAAAATTTGCTCCCCCTGGGATTCAAACCCACTACCTCTTGCATTGTATTCCTGTTCCTTAACAGTTACACTACAACATCAGTTATACAGCATTGAGTTTTAGGCCATATGATCTGTTGTCTCGTCTCCCAGTTCAGCTTTCAGCAAAGAAAAATTATTTGCTGCTCGCTCCTGGATTTGAACCCAGTACCTCTGGGATGCAAACCCTCTTCCTTAACCACTACGCCATCACAGACATACATATAACATTGAGTTTTAGGCCATATGATCTGTTGTCTCCTCTCCATGTTCAGAGTGTTAAACAGCTGCGAACGAACCTTTCCCATTCGAAACCTATAGCAGCTATCAGGAAAATTATTGGAGTGTTAGCGATATTTATCCTTTGTGTTCAATTATTTCAAAGCAATTTCAAAGGAATGAACTTTAGTGAACTCTGATCAAAGGTGCTCCGTTTCCCCAGCAACAAGTGTGAGTGAAAATTGCAGCAGGTGCAAACACTTAAGATGATTAAGAGCTTCAATTTTAAGAAAAAACTCCAAAAAGTGCGCCGAACAAATCGTTCCCATTCGAAAACCGTACAAGGTATCGGAAAAATTCTTGAAGTGTGAGCGAGATGTATCATTTCTCTTCGTTCATGCCAAAGCAGAAGTCTCTACCTTATTCACAGTCCGAGAGGGAGCGAGAGAAAAATGACTAAGAACATCTCTCTGGCTAAGATCATCCTGACCAGCCACAATGATAAATTATAGGAGAAAAGCCCTAAAACTGGGTTCCACTTTGAGCGATCTAGAGCTCGCTGAGAGAAAACCGTGCGACATAGGGAAATTTTGAAATGATCCTGAGAATCACAAAGGGCGGCTCTATTTCATGACCGAAAATCATGTCACTAGTGCGAAATATGTGGCCGTGACGTCGAGTTAAATTTTTATGAGGACCTTCCAAAAGTTCATCACTCCACACTCTGCTTAACGAGCTGCTCCACTCTAAAAATGTCGATTTGGGGCAAACTTTGGGTCGAACAAAGTCAAATTGTGACAAAACCGTAACAGCTATCGACATGCGGTCTTCAATGCTGAACACAGCACGGACGTGGCTACAATCTGGATTTCGAATGGTGTTGCTAAGTTATTGTATGGCTACACAGTAAATCTTCAAAAATAGTGGATTTTTCATGATTTTTGGCCGTTTTTCCATTCATTTCCAATGGGTGTTTTTGGGGGTGGTTCTTCGCTAATTACGTCGCCATGGTAACTCCAATCGCCAATAAAAGTAATAGCACACCTCACACGATCGAGCCGGTCGTTTTGATGTATATATTGTGGGGGTGCACGCTACGGTACGACCCGCATTAACGGTGAAAGAATAATGAGTCCGTTTAGAAGTGAATAGTAATAAGGGACTGCCCATGCAATTGCATGGAGGCAGTGCAATACATTGCTTTGCAATGGATTTGCACTGCCTCCATGCATTGCATTGGGCCGTCCCTTAATAATTATACGTTTAAGGCATTATCCGGCTTAGTGTGCACGTGGCCAGAGGCAACAGGGAGTCAGTTTTTCCTTATCACACTCAACAGCTCTGCCAGCAGGACAGGTTGACAGGTTTAAGAATATTTTTACTTAAAAGTCTATGATTAATCACGTTGATGTAATTACAATAATGCATTTCAAGCATCAAAACGCCAAACGCCAGCAACGCAGAAGTTCAGCTAACTGAACTTTTGACGATCCTAACGCTCTTGATGCAGCACGGCAGCCAATCACGTCTGGTTGTGGTGACGTTGTCTGACGTCGACGCTGCATAGCCAACCATGATCCGCTAGTGTTTCAAACATCCGGCAGAGAAAGGCATGCCTAAGAGCTTTGTAAACTTTAGCTGTATATGTGCGTCGAACTAGTCGCTTTATGAGCGTTCCTTGACACTAACAAAGTGTGCGGTCTGAACGCACCACTAGAGTGGTGTTACTTTTTCCCAAGGATGTATCTAGTCAAATCTTATTGACAAAACGTCTGATTAATTGGAGCTGACATGTGTATGATTTATTACAGTTGAATGATGGATTTTCTGTTTAAATCAATGAGGAACATTACAGGCATAAAAAAAAGGATATAAATGTTCTTTAAAAGCTTATTTTCATAACTTACAAATAGTTTGCACTAACTCTAAAATGATATGTAATTAAGTGTGTCATGTATCAGTTTATTACAAATCAAATAAATTATGACAGGATTACAGAAACTGTTGATTTTACTGTATAAAAAAACATGTATTGGTATTTTTTTTGTATAAAAGTGGAAAAGCAGAAAAAAATATGTATCCCTAACCTCTGTTTCTACTTTTGACAGTTTCCCCTCTGAGTCAGATTTCATAAAATATAGAGTAAAGAAATAAAGCAACAGCCTTTTCTGTTCTTCTGACTTGCTCCCATTTACTTTTCTCTCTCCATCAACTCTCGTCTCAAATCTTTTTATTCCCCTTTTGCACCATTTCATTCTTCAACTATGTTTGGCTAAGAATTGTCAGATAAAAAATGGATTGACCTTCTCTGAATCTCGGTCTGTTTTCTCAATTGTAGGGTTTGAAATATTAGGTAAGCAAAAAAGAACTAACGGCTTTATGTGATAGTGAAAATCTGGCATATAGATTTTATATTCAGTGGTATTGATTAGAGCTTTAGGGTTTTATATTAGAGATAAAGTTTGCTATTGTGGTAACAGGCTTATAAAGCTCTGTTTTATGTGGAAATAAAAACCTTGACTGAAATCCTGTTTTGGAAGATAACAAATGAATATTGGGGGTTAATATAAGGCCAGTATAGCTTCTTATGCAACAGTTTGTTTCCTTTGTTTTTTTTGGGTGTCATTTTCGTGGATTAACTAGAGCTGTTTTTGATAAACCATAATAATGCAGTTTGCTTTCTTCAAAAGCTAAGCATAGCATGTATTAGTTTTAATGTCATAGGACATTAAAACGTTAGTGACAAACATAATATTTGTGCCCAGTATTTGTAAAGCTAAATACAGTCAAAGACAGTGTCACTTAAGCATTATTAGGACTAAAATCATGGTTAGTGCTCAATACAGCCTTGTTAGATTTTACAACTTGGTTTCTTCAACAGCCTTATCTTCACAATAACTTATCCCCAAAGTGTTTGCCGTATAACTAAAAAAAAATTAAATTATAGTTTGGAGATGAAAAAATGTAATTTAATTTAAAAAAAATTTAAGAGATCCACATCAAATACTTCCAATTAGCCAGTTTCTAATCTCTATTAAAGTAAAATGTGCATGCTGTAGGCTGGGATTTGTTAATTTATGAGCTGTGACGAGAGATGCTTAAAATCAAACCGCTAAACATCCATTTTATTTTATTGTTTCCTTGCATGCAAAGCCCTTTAAAAGTATGCATACTTCTACAATTGAAAAGCATACTGCGGAGCTTTAGACTGCTTCATCATTCACTTTCATGAATGAAAAAGCATTGAGACAGAAGGTTGTTTTGAGAATTCAGTATCATTGGTTAAAGTTCATTTAAAAACCCCAAATAATCCATGTTCAGCACTACCATATGTCAAAAATCAGTGTCTCAAATAGTGTTCGATATACATCATTTTTGTTTTGTGTAAGTGTATACTTTTCATTCATTCAGCTTGATTATGATATCTTAGAAAAGGAACTTTGTTGCAATGTAATTAAGTTTGTTTATGGTCCCAGAGCAGCATCACAAAGCAGCATGAAGCACAGTATAGATGACCTCTAAGGCAGACACCATCTTGTGGTGAAACCCTCAATTACATTTCCATTTCCTTCTAATACTACTCCAGTTTCTCCAATGCACTGGTCTCATAAATTATCTGATAATTCTATGGAGTGACAGGATTATATATGTGGTTACAAGGTTAATTGTCTACGCAAACATTGTAATATAATTTCACAGTAATAAACAGCAAACCTGTATTTCAGCATTACCACCAGGAAACAATAAAAAGGATCCATATGGTAAGATTTACACATGCGTATTTTAGAAAATTTTTATTAGGACTTTAAAATGTGAAGAAACTTTTTCTTTAAAACATCTTCAACTATAAATAATGTTACAGTAAGCGACACAACTCAATTCCCAGTCATGTGACAGACCACATTGTTGTGACCATAATGTTGAATAGAAAAACAAATATCCAGTACATGTAATGTTTCTGATGTGAGGCTGAAACATTACATGTACTACAGTGGATATTTTTGATTCAGTTATACTTATGCAGAAGCTATTGTTGCAGAAGCACAATTAGCAACAATAATGCAGTCTGTCAGATGACTGGGAATTGATGCATGCAATGTTTCTGAATTGAGGCTGAACAGTCTGAGAAACGTAAGAAATTAAAGAATGTGTACTTTTACTTGTGTGACTGTATGGATGAAACATAATTCTATTCTGATATGTCTAAGGTTTTATGTAGGTGTCACTTTATACTGATTTCTGTACGATGGTAGCTGTAAAAAAGATTACATTGTTTTAGTAATGTTATTATTCTATGGTCTCGGAAAAACTCGATTCACATTCAATCAATTGAATTACTCAATTCTCAAATTCCCCTTTTCTCTAACTGCTGGTTACTTAGATGACGATTGTAATACTTAGATTAAGCATTCCCAGTTATTTTTCCTATATTTTCACAAGGGCCACTATCTTCATACAATACATTATAGATTGTCTTCCCCTTGGTTTATAAACCTCCCCCTTTAAACCTGATGCCATCCTTCTGTCACAGATCTGTCCTATAATTAATCATCATCCATTCCATGCACCCTTCACAGTCTAATTCAGACCTATTATCTGTTTGTTGCTTTAGATAATTAGCCAGTTGGCCACCTCTCTCTGATCTCATCCTTTTTCATCAACTCTAATCCTAGCATCTTTACTACTTTACAAACTGCTCACATTTACACACATGTATTCCAATCACTGATACAAGGGCCTGAAATATGTTTCCTCCAAAGGATATCTGGGCTCTCCCTCAGAGATAGGGGGAGAAGCTTCATCATCCTGGGTGGGGCTCAGACTAGAGCCACTGCTGCTCCACATCGAGAGGAGACAGTTGAGGTGGCTCGAGCATCTGGTCAGGATACCTCCTGAATGCCTCCCTGGTGAAGTGTTCCGGGCACGTCCCACTGGGAGGAGACCCGGTGGAAGACACACGACACACTGAGTGACTATGTTTCTCAGCTGGGCTGGGAACGCCTTGGGATTCCTTCCGAGGAGCTGGCCCAAGTGGCTTGGGAGAAGGACGTCTGGGTCTCTTTGATCTTTGTGGTATGGCTATATCTCAATAAAAATCTCTACCAGGTACAATTTATTTTCCAAAACGTACAAGTCCGTCATTGCGGTCACCTAGCTTCAAATAGTTTTTTCTCATAATTATTTACTGCTAATCATTTTCCATTTTTATTAGCAATCTTAGTTTCTTATATTTTCGGTCTTCTTAGTACTGCGTTCAAGGACAGTGTTTTCTTTAAAACATTAGGAACTCTATACGTACTCTCATTATAACCCACTGTATATCATTGTATAAAACTCTGTATCCATCTAATTAATGCAAGTATTATTCTGCAACTTTAACATAACATATGACCAAAAACAAAGTTTATCTTTTTCTTTTGACAAATCTGTCTTCACCTTATGCTTAGCCACCCAGAAGTACTTAATACTGCTCTATTATGTACCGTTTTAACCTTGTTATATAATCAATTGCATATTGTTGGTATACATGCTTGTAAACTGTTTTGTCTGAAGTGTCAGATTAAAAAGAAATTATATTATGTAAGAAGGTGTTGGTCCGCCCATCTAAGAGTCCTTGTGGGGACGTAAGGGTGAAACAGACATGACAGATACTGAGGAGCGAGACCATGAAGTGACTTGTACGTCAGTAGAAGTATTTTAAATTTTATACACGGGAGCCAATCCAGCCGGGCCAACACCAGGGTGATATACTCCCTCCGTCCTGTCCCGGTTAGGGACCGGGTGGCAGCATTCTGCACCAGCTGGAGGTGCACGATGGAAGAAGAGGGGCCGCCATACAGGACGGAGTTAGCATAATCCAGGTGCGAAGTCACAAAAGCATGAACCACCGACTGCAGGTCCTGCTTCCTCAGAACCGACTTTAGCTTAGAGAGTCGCTGGAGCTGAAAGAAGCAGGACCTGAAATTAAATTGAAGTTAATATGAAGGTCCATACGGCGCTGTGAATCTAATAAAAAACCAAGGTTTGAGATAGAAGCATTAATCAAAGAAGCGAAGCAGCGAGGTGAAACAGGTGTCACAGCTGTAGTCGAACTAGGAGAAAATAATATTGCAGCTAAAGGCAAAACGTATAGATTTAAAAGAAGTGGGCCAAAGATAGATCCCTGGGCAACACCACAGGGGAGAGGGGACACCTCAGACACACAATTTCCTAGCATCACACTAAAACATCAGTCTAGGAAATAAGATTTAAACCAGTCCAGCGCAGTTCCTTGAATACCCACCAATTGATTGAGACGAGACAGCAGGGTCACATGATCGACACTGTCAAAGGCCGCTGATTGGTCAAGCAACACAAGTAGAACATGTGAGCCAGCGTCCGTGGCCAAGAATATATTGTTAAAAACTTTGAGATGGGCAGTCGCAGTGCTATGGGAAGGACTAAAGCCAGACTGGAGAAGGTACAAGGCATTGAAAGCATCTAAGTACTCTGAAATTTGCATAAAAACAACTTTCTCCAACAGTTTGGATAAGAAAGGATGCCTTGAGTTAGTTGGAAATTAGCCTGGGTGGTTGGATCGAGGCCTGGCTTTTTCAAAACAGGTTGGACCACAGCATGTTTAAAAAACGAAGGTACACTGCCAATGCTTAAGATGGAGTTCATGATTCCTACGATGAAATGGGCAACAGGAGGAAAAACCTCCTTGAGCAGACATTGGGGCATAGGTTCAATCGGTGAGCCTGAGGGCTTCAAATCACAAACCAGGTCAGAAAGGAGAGGAAGAGAGATTGGTTTAAAGTGATCAAAAGAGTGCTGGGGGTCAAAGCAGCACCAGAGGAGCGTCTGTGGAGGGGACAATTTGGGCCCTGATGGTACAGACCTCTGTGATGGACTGGCGTCCTGTCCAGGGTGTACCCCGCCTCTCGCCCGTTGACAGCTGGAGATAGGCACCAGCCCCCCCGCGACCCCTGGAGGACTAAGCAGTTCAGAAAATGGATGGATGGATGGATGTTAGAGACCTTTAAAATAAAAAAGTTTAAAAATTGCATAGCTCATCAGAAAAGTTGGGGAGGGGGGTGTCAGTAGCAAGGAGAGCATTTAAAGTGGAGTATAACACACGCTGATCACCAGAGTGTTTACAAATAATATCAGAAAAATATTTAAAACGGGCTTTCCTGAGAACGCGCTGGTAATATTCCCGGGAAGCCTTCACTTGCAAGAGGGTGGCCTTGTCTTTATTCTTCTTCCACCTCCGCTCACCCTTCCTACATTCACGCCGAGTGGCATGAGTGCTGGAGTTTATCCAGGGGTCAAGTCTGACAAGACGGTGCTGATGCCTCAGAGGCGGCACTTGTTCGAGAACCGAGAGGTACTGTGACAGGAAACCGGTTAACAGTGCATCCGGAACAGAGGTCAGAGGCGGGAGAAGCAAATCAGCAAAGAGAGAGGAAAATTGAGCCCCGGTGGAAGGAGACACTACACGTGTGCTACGCAGCGGGACTCCATTGGGAGGAATGGGCCGGGAAAAAGGGATGGAAAATAAAACTGGAAAGTGATCAGATGAACACGAAGCATCCTCTACGGATAAGTCAGTAATCACAACTCCATGAGACAGGACCAGATCCAGGATATGAGAATGATTATGAGTTTGGAGCCTCCTCTAGTTTGTCCAGACCAAAGGAGTCCAATAAATTAGAAACGTTTGACACTAAAAGCTTCACTGGACAGCATAAATGTATGTTAATGTCTCCCAATAAACACACACGATGGTACTTCGAGAAGAATTTAGATAAAAACTCAGAGAACTTTGGGATAAAGTCCTGATTTAGCTTAGGAGGGCAGAACTCCACCGCACAGAGAATCGGAGGCGATGAATACAGTTCACAGGCAGAAAGTTCAAAGCTGCTAAAAACCTACAAGAAGGTGGTCAGCCTGCAAGGAATACAGAACGTATAAACAGTTAACAAAACCCCTCCATGGCCCGATAGCCTGAGGGTGTAGAAATAAGAGCAGTCAGCAGGAAGGAGTTAAGTGATGGTAGCCAACTCAAACCGGGACGGTCCAGGTGTTGATGATGAATAAAATATCCAAACCTCGATCAGAGAAATACTCCTTAAGAATGAAGGATTTGTTGCCGATGAAACGGGCGTTGATCAAGGCACAGTTGAGGGGCAGCGCAGGTTCAATGTCAGGTCCGGAAGGAGTGGAGACGGCAGAGGAACGGGCAAGATGCCGGAGGTTGGTACATATAACTCCACGCTGTCCCCGACTGCAGACCCGAAGCGAACGTATCTTTGGTTCCAAAAGGCAGGGGATGGGCCAACAACTGGCTCCAGAGACCATCCGATATTGGTGAGTCATCTCAGAAGAAGCCAGGCAAGCCCGGAGGTGGGCAAGGTGACCAGCTCGTCTGCCACGACGGCGACCTCTAGGGCTCCGCCAGGAAGGAGTCTTCCACAACTTTCTCAGGACCGAGGGAAACCTGGATCTTAGAGTCTCCCGCTGGGTAAGGTAAAGATCTAAGGAGCAATTTGATGGATAACAAAGCTCCAAAAGAGAAAAATGGTCATAGGTCAGGAGCATAGATCCGAATTCTGTGAAAAAACATAGAAGGACCAGAAAAATTAAGAAGACAGGGAGCAGCAGACAGCCTGCCAAACACACTGGCCATCTTACTGCTATCGGTAAAAACAGACAGTATGAAGACTGCCTGTAGCCAAAAGTAGCTTATATACTAAAATAGCCCACAATGACTGTACATGCATTTTATTCTTAGAGCAGTATTTGTGAATGTACAGAAAGCCTCTGATTCCATTTAGTGACGAAAGTTTTGCCAAATAGTCTGCAACATTTTTGCGTTTAAACACTTATAGTGCAGAGAAGCTAAATGCCAAAAGATAAAGTGATAAAAACTGTTAAGTCTGTTGCAGATCTCTCCTGAGCCTCCTTCTCCAAAGATCTGCATGTTGGGGTAATCAGTAATTCTAAATTACTATTTGGTGTCAATGTGTGAATGGTAGACTGCCCTTCTGCCATCCGTAGAATGGACTGGTGAGCTATTCACCCACAGAGCACTGACAATAAGTGCACAAACATCGACCCAAAATAACCCTCCCCATCATATAAATTTACACAGCCTAGAAAATTGATAAATGAAGTACAGTGTATAACATAAAGACTGACTGACAAGGTAGTAAAGTTAATTCTTAAGTCAATTCAGTCACAGATGATTGAGAAATGTTAAATGTAGTGAAAATGGACCTGAAAAAGCTAAGTATGTGGAAGTAGCTGAAGATGCAGACTGAGCTGAAGATTTTATACCTGATGGTGCTCAAAGACAAAGAAAGCAATAGCTTGAATGACTCAAAAATAAGCTGTCCCATCATTAAAGCATTGTTTTCATACTCCTTATTTGCACATCATGTTTTTGTAGAGTTTTGAATATTATTGACAGTGACACCACTCTTTTTCTTTGGCTTTGTGCCACGAACAGCATTTTTTTTTTTTTTTTTCAGAAAAATGTATTCCTGAAATGCACATTTGAAACAGTATTGGAGTCCAAACAGTCGAGATGAAGAGTTGATTGAGAAAAGGTTTGGACCAAAGTACACGGAGACAAAAGGCTAAGAAATCACAAAAAAATTATGTATTTGTCTTTTAATAATTGAAATAATTGAATGATAATAGAAAAAAATAATTAATATTTTTCCACTTTGAGTAAGTAAATAGTTTGGTAGAGGTAGGTTTTGAAAGAGGCATTTCAAATATTTTATACTGTCATAATTTTACATTATTTTATTTTGTAGTATCTAAGCATTTTATTTACTTAATGGCATAAAATACTGATTGACCTGTCATTGTCATGTTTTGCTTTTGTCATCATTGTCACTTTAGTGTGAATTATCAATGAATTGATTGTTTCAATAGTTTTGTTTTACTAAATCACAGAGAGCCCTATAGTCTTAGCTGAACATCAAAGCTCTGACTCTGTACTGAGGTGTGTCAGGGTTTAAATGCTGCAATAATCTTCTTTCAGCAGGAGATCCAAGGAAGCATCCTGGTGGCCTTTTAGTACTGTATCTCCATCTTTTTCCAAATTCATATTTAGGTCCACTATTTAAACCCTTGTCTCATTCCTTTCAACCATGGATTTATTTTCAGACTATGAAGGTATGATAGTCACTTAATTATTCATATTTTAAGAGTATATCCATACACTGAAAAATTCTGATTCATCCTGAGTAGCACACACTCTTGCATTTTTTAAGCCTCGAAGTTGCATGTGTATTCACTCAGACCTTGTGGTGCTCTTTGGAATACAACTATCAAAATTTTTTACAGCATTAGATACATTTTGGAACTGTAGTAGTGGAAATCAGTATTTTCAATTTTTCTCACTAAAGAAAAAGAATCCAGCCAACTTTTGAGTAAGCTTGCATTAGTGTTAAGACATTAGCTTTAGTGTAATAGTGTAACTGTTACATTTCAAGGGACAGGAAATATAGGCATTAGTGAAATCCATCATATTCTCTTCCTGGTCCTAATCCCATTTATATTAGCATAGGCATCTTACATTTAGGTCAATGCTGAATTAAAGGAAATAAAGTCATTTCCATCAATATACTTGAAAACTCACCGTGTTCCATCAGTACTGCAACATACTCACCAGTGCTGTCCAGGATGTGGTATATCCTGTTCTTCCTTGTTTTCTTCACAGATAGTTTGCTACAACCGGGATTTCTGCACATTGTCTTTAATACTCTTATTTAACATGGTTCATCTCTGTTAAGAAAGCTATTGTCATGCTTTGAGATTGTGTCAACTAAAATATGCAACGTTTTATCACTGTTTCTAAACCCATAGCTAACTGGACAAAAAAGCCATTGTATTCTATAAAGTGGTATGGTAACATCAGTAAAGTTTCTCCGTTTTGATAACACTCATTGATTATAAGGCTTGTAACATATGTCAGTGGGGTTTCATGGAGGTTATTGGCAGACTAAAATGATAGAAAAAAGTTTATTCTGAAGCTCTACAATAGCATGTACTTTTAAATGTTAAGCTACAAGATGCAGTTCTTTCTTGACAGCTGGCTTAATATCGGAATGCAGCAGGCACTGTGCAAACTCCGTTGTAAGAAAAGTAGTTATCGATACTCCTAAAAATTATAAAGAATTGGTATCCAACATCACTTAATCTGCATAAAAGGCAATTGCATGTTATAGAAAAAAATTATAATATTGTCGCACACAAAAAGTAGGTAAAAACATTTTACAATTTTTCTTGTTTCAAACTTTACATTTCCCCCTCTCTTCTTTATCTAAGTTTGTAGCTGCAAAAGTGAACCAAAGTGTAATTCTGGAGAGCTAACAGTGCTTCCACACTGAACGCGATAGAAAATATGCGCTGCATTTTATGTCTGCCGCAGAAGTCGGAGAAATCTCAACGTATAGCCTCAAGTTGCGTTGCCACAAGCAATCACCTGACCGGTGTCAGTGATGCTGGGACTGAATGGAGTCACAGCATCAGCAGGACATGTAAACTGATAAAACAATGTGGCTAATCACCCCGAGCTACATCACACCAGCTCTTTTCTATACAGAGACAAGAAAAAAAAAAAAACATTATAAAGAGGTTAAACTATTTAGACAGGAAGGCTCTTAAGAGGTCTGTGGGTGGCTCTTAAAAGAGCCGTTGTGGCCGCAAAACAGCTTCCTCACCCGGACACCCAGGCCTGGTAATGTCTCCACCAAAGCACGTTCCGCGCCGTTCACATATAAACTTTTACTAACAGCAGAGAAATGGACAGCCGCTCTGCATGGTATTTGGTGTGGCAGCGGGGCAAAGCTTGGACTTTCACGGCACAAACTGGGCAAGGAGCCAGGGTATTTATTGATCCTTCCACCGCTGCTCGACCGGGTCTACCCCTGCAGCAGCGGTCCCGACATTTAACGTGGTCAGCTCATAGACCAGAGTCCACTGGTAGGGGTAACGAGGGAGGGAGGAGGAGGACTGCAGCTAATAAAGAGCTGAGTCACAATTAGTTGCTTATCTCACAATGACTAGCATTGTCAGACGTGTTGTCCAGAAATAAAATATCACGATAGTTTTTTGTTTTTAAATACAAGAAAGTGCCAGGTTCTTTTTTTGAAAAAAATCTTAAATATAAGTAAAACTGCTTAGGTTTATCAAATACAGGTAAAATAATAATTGTACTCAAAAAGACAGCATGTAGCCTCTATTTTATAAGTGGAAAATTACTTTAAGATTTAAAAAGCTCTAAATTAATTAATAATATAACTATAGAGTTTTGTTTGCATTGAAACTCAAGCAGATGGTAATTTTAATTAGAGATACATTTATTAAGTTTGACATATTTTTTTTACAATATATTTTTTTATTAAAGCAGATATTTTGCTATGTGTCTGACATATGTTTTGCTTTGACTCACCTGTACAGCCTGGGTGTTAATTAAAGAGCCAGAGAAAAGCACACAAAAGAGATACTATTTGTGATTGGTTTTAATTGGATACTTTAAAATTATATATTTTGAACAATCAGAAAATAGATCCTGCATTGGAACACTGACAGGCTAAACCTCACTGCTTAACCTTGGTTTTTAACTCCCTAACATCATAGACCTGTATAGATTTATTCCTCTATGTTGCCAGCTTCTTTGATTTTAGATTTCAGAACGACAGGAAGAACACAACAGAATAACGTTCTGATGTTCTAGTTTGAATAACTTAGGTTTCTCTTTATAGCCTTGGTTGCTTCTGCATGCTGCAGGTTTACAACTAAACTGAACTTCTCATGGTTTTCTCTTAACATTAATTTATTTTTAAGGCTTCCTTGTCAGAGTGGAGTGGATAAATATAGCTGTAGACAAACCACAATAACTGGGTGAGTTTAGACATGCAGTGAACTACAAGCCACAGCAGAAGATTTGGCCTTCTCTGGATACATTCCCAAAGATTGTCTGTGCCTTGAAATTAAATGATTCTACAGGGAAAGAAAACTGTGACACTGTTTTAAAATGTTGCTTAGTCTATATGTTTTCTCACATATAAAGCTAGATAATAATACATGTACTTTAAACTGACATTTATGTGCTAGATATGGTCAATAATATCAAAGAAAGAGCTTGTGAGTTAGAACAAAGATGCTTTGAAAAAAACTGTCAAGTAATATTGATGGAAGTGTACATCTCAAAGGCTTCTTTTTGTGATCTAGACATACATTTTTAAGAAATTCTAAAATAGAAAGTATAATAATTTTTGAATGCATCATAAGCTAACTTAAAATAAGCATTGTCGCAATGCTTTTAACACCTTTCAGAATCATTTAAACCCCTTAAAACTTATTTTACTTGACACGTAGTATATATATATATATATATATATATATATATATATATATATATATATATATATATATATATCCATCGATTCACCATTTTCTGAACCACTTAGTCCTCCAGGGGTCGTGGGGGGACTGGTGCATATCTCCAACGTTCAACGGGCGAGAGGCGAGGTACACCCTGCACAGGTAGTCAGTCCATCACAGTATATATATATTTTTTTTTTTCTTCTTTTTTTTTTTGGGCGGAGCTCTGTGGAATTTTATTTGACTAATTGATTTGATTAATTTGTTCTGAAATTTAACTTGTATCCTGTAGTTAATGTTAGACCACCAAGTGAAATGGCTCGTTTCTCTATAAACCCGCCTCCTGCAACCCCCACTACGCTAACCTTCGCTGCGGCGCAGACCTGGGAGCAGATTCAACTGAAACAAACAGTGCTAAGCGTCATCACAAATTCTCACAAATAATTTGAAAAGCACCAAGTCCCACAATGAAACTCTGAAACTTATATTAAGGGCTTAGACGTTTGGTTTATTTTATTTTTTTTGGTAAAAAAAAACAGAGCCAATAAAGCCTATTTCATTTGCTACATCTCCAAGCTTTAGACAGAGCTCAAACCAACACAGATACGTCCACTAAGCAGATCTTTCCAGCCCAGTATATTAAAAAAGCCGTGGGTGTTGTTTGCACCCGTTCACTGTACATTCTGAGATGCTACAGATCAATTAATTAACCACACAATGCTGTTTATAAGATATGATAAGCAGCTTAATAAATGGCTAACCCACATTAGCATTAGCATGTAACCACTTACTTCTCTGTCCACCCAGCGTCTTTGTTGTTTGATCCAGCTGCTGTTCTTATGGAATATAGAATAAAATCCTGTAATCTATGCAGCCAAACGGGCGTTTTTGCAGAAAAAGTAAATAATCCAACAAAAAAGTGTTTTAAGCTGCCAAAAACCGAAGCAGCTTGAAAATCTACCAGGGGTAGGCCGCTTTGCCTGCGGGAACGGTGCAGACAAATCTAGCGCTCAACTTTCAACACTCAGGAGTATTACTCAGACATGCGTGAATTAAGCCAAAACCAATTATGAGAAAATTGCATTACCAGACGATTGAAAACTCCAAAAACTTGATTTTGCATGATGTAGCCCCTTTAACATAAATTTCAGTCATATTTTGTATTTTTAAATCAGGCTGCCTAGTTGTGTGTTAACTTTTTCAACCTTGTGAAAAAGAATCAGTAAGAATGTCTGAGTGTGTAGATGGTAACATTGTTTGGTATATAGATTCTGAGCTTTAATATTAGAATGTGTACCTGTAAATATATTTTGCGACCCATGTAAACCAAAATGTCATAATTTTATTTGTGTACATCTATGGATACGAATTTAGGTGTGTACAAAAATATATATGTATACTTATAAAAAAACTATTTACACAGGTCAAACATTTTAGTTAAGGTTTGTTTACATATGCATATCAAGTCTCATCTCATGATAGTACCTTTGCAACACATGTTTGGTCCCTTCATAATATATTCTGAGGTATGATACTGAAGGAATGTTGTGTGAGTTTTATACAATAACTTTCTCAATGCCATTGTCACATAGAGGTATGCCCTATCGAAAGCATTAATATTAGTGGTCCTGTCATCGATTCTTCTACTTCATCAGTTAATCCCTTCAGCTCCTCCTCTCTGATTGATGCTTTCCTTGTCCATCCTGTATTATCAGAAATGTCTAATGGTATACTCTTTACACTTTGTGCTGACAGGTCATCACACAGTCATTTTGGCTGAAGTCTTCCCTGCATGTACTACATTTTTAATTCTGAAGCGTTATTTGCTAAAGGGAGTTCATGTATCATGAAAGAGATAAAGTGCGTTAAAAAGTATTTGGCAGCCACTGATTGTGCCAGTTGCCCCACTTAAAAAGATGGGATGTCTGTCGGTTTAACCATATGTACTCTTAAACAGTGATAGATAGAATGTAAAAAAATAAAAATACAGGAAATCACATTGGATTATTATTTTAAAATAAATTATTTGTATAATGGTCAAAAGCAGTTTTATAAAAGACACCTTTTCACAACTTCAAACAGTCAGTCTCCAAACTTCAATGTGGCCAGGACAAGAGAACTCTCCAAGTACACCAGGTTCAAGATTTTACACCTGCACAAGACTGGGTTGAGCCATTCTACAATAGACAAACAGTTTAGTGAGATCAGTTGTTGGAGCAATTATTAGAAAATGTAACAAATAAAAGATCACTGACAATCTCCCTCGACCTGGGGCTCCATGCAAGATCTCACCTTGTGTGGTACACACTATCTTGAGAATGGTGAGCGAAAAAGCCCAGATCTACAGTATAAAGGGGGAACTTGTCGATAAAGATCTAGGCACAGTAGGGTTAACATAGTAACACACTATGTTGTCATCAATTAAAATCCTGCTGCACTCAAAAGGTCCTCCCTGTTAAGCTAGCACTTGTCCAGGCTTGTCTAACGTTTGTCAGAGACCACCCGGATTGGGAGAATGTCATGTGGTGAGATGAGAACAAAATTTAACTTTTTTTATTTTATATTTTATAAATGCTGATTTGCATCCCAAGAACACTATACCAACTGTGCAGCATGCTGATGGAAACATTATCCTTTGGGGCTGCTTTTCTGCAAAGGGGACAGGACGACTAATCCATATTAAGGAAAGGATAAGTGGCGACATGTGTTCTGAGATTTTGGGCAAACACTTCCTTCCATCAGTGAGAACACTGAAGATGTAATGCGGCTGGCTCTTCCAGCATGGCAATGATCACAAGCACACCACCTGAACAACGAAATAGTGGCTACATAAAAAAAGAGTGGCTTAGCCATTCTCCAGACCTTAGTCCAATAGAAAATCTGTGGGGAAAGTTGAAAGTCCATGTCACAAAACCTCACAGTTCTAGATAAGATCTGCATGGAAGAATGGGAAAAATACCACATAGAGTGTGTGCAAACCTGGTGAGGACCTACAGGAAAAGTTTGACCTCTGTTACTGCCAGGTTAAAATACAAAGTATTGAGGATCACTTTTTTTATTGACCAAATACTTATTTTCTGCACCATTATACAAATTAATTATTTAAAAAACACTGAATGTGAGTACCTGGATTTGTTTTCACTTTGTCTCTCACAGTTGAAGTGTACCTATGATGAAAATTCAAGGACTCTCTCAGCTTTTCAATGTAACTTTTGTGGGTTCGTTTTTCTTATTGTTTCACACTACTTAAGTATGCTACAGAACAATTTTCAAAACAACTGCAGTATATGCATTCATATGTAGTATGTGCATATTTGTATAGTATATTCATACATCCAGCTTTTATAACAAGTCTTCGTGTTTGCAAGCGTCTTCCACAATTGTTTGACTGCTCCACTTAACAGCAGATAGTCTATAGAAACAGTGGGAGTAGGATGAGGAGAGGTTGAGAGGTCTCCCAGGAGAGTGCTGCCCGGAGGAAGCGCGATTAGGAGGTGAAGCAGTCAAACGCTTGCACCAAATGTGCTGGCACGTCTTGATAACCCCAGGCTGTTTCAGAGAAAGGGGACTGACAGCCAGAGACTCCTTATGGCTGAGTTCAGCTCGATTATTTATCATCTACTATAGTCAAGCCTTGGCTGGACCCTCCTCCTGCTCATTTGATGGTTGCTCGCCTGCACATGCTCGTGTTCTGAACGAAATGATGCCATAAAACTGTAATCTGTAACCACAGAAATGTATAACAATACATCTATAATATTTTAAAAAGAAGTAGGAGAACTTAACTTTACTACATTTGTTGTTGCTGCATAGTTTAAACTGCCATATAAAAATGTGAAAATATTTCCCCTTGTGTTTCTCCATTTTATCCAGATGCAATGTATTATTATAGCTTGAGCTGAGAAAAAGAAGTTGACATCAACATTTTCTCTTTAATCCATAAGGTCTGTATTCTTTGTCATCATTTATTGAAGCCTTATAAACAAATATAAATGTACCACTTTACCATACTCGTATTACAGATTAGAACTGTAAAATCTGTTAAACATAAAACAAAAGGATTTGCTTTGTACCCTAACCTTCAATTTCAGATGGCGTTCCCCTGTTGAAAAGTTTTACTTTGTCCATTGTCCTATTTTCACAGTCATATCCAAATATACATTGGACATGAAAATTTTCCACACCCCTGTTTAACCTATTGTTATGTGAAGTAAAATTTCCAACATCCAACTTTCATCAATAAAGAACAGAGTAAGACACATGTTTCACACACACACTAACACCAACAACTTGAAAACTATACCATATTTAGGAGAATGATTACACCTTCTTGGTTCATTGTTTTTCAGATGATGGGTCTGCTGATGTTTGAAGGACTGTCCGAGGTTGAAAAGTTAGTTTCAGTTCCAGCCTCAAATGCAGTTGTAGAAAGAGCTTTCTCTGTAATTGGACTAACCAAGACTAAGGCAAGGAAAGCTTTCACTATGGATGAAATGCTCTCCTCAGTCATCGCTGTAAAATTAGCTGACACTGAACCACAGTGTTTTAAATGAGAGCTGCCTGTATCTTTCATCAAGGCATCCAATTGTTTCTACAAACACATACAACACTAAACTTACTGAAATTTATGCTGCACTGAAATGCCCTCAAAAACTGAAAACTGCTGTATAAAGGTCAATTTTTGTCCAATAAAAGCACATTTCTGTTTTACTATTTGCATTAGAAATATTTTTTTTTGTATTTGCCAAACACAATGCTTTATCAAATTAACCCATTATCATAATTTTTATTGGTATTTTAATCTAATTGAATTTCCTATTTGGTTTTATATTTGGTTTATAAATTCTTAGCCTGTGATAAATCATTGTGTATACAGTATATGTATCTGTCTCTGTTTTCCTGGTGATACACAAACCATAACACTTCTGATCACCAGATGTCAAGATGAACATTTCTCAGCAAAGTAGCAATACCTGGTAGAAATGTCTTAAAAATATGCTGTTTGTATAACATAGGCTTCTTTGTTACTTTGCAAGATCTAAGAAAAAAAAAAAAAAACTGAAATTAAATTTATTTTGTCTCTTCAATTTAATATCCTCATTCCAAATGTCAAGGTGTTTTAAGTGTCATAAAACTGTACTTTCTAATGAATTGGATGCTTTATCCTGGACTAGATGGCGCCCTTGTGTGTGGCCAGCCGTCTGCCCCTTCTACCTTTGCTCTGTATTGTTCTGTTTTTATTGTTTTTTATTCGTGATGTGTCACCGCTACTGGTGTATGATCGTCTAACCCTTTTAAATATACGTGATTTTGTGGGTAAACTGCCGATCCAGGGCTTCAGTGGACGACCAAACGCACCGCCGCCTCTGCTGGCTTCCATACCTCCACACCTGTGGCCTTCACCTAGCGGGTCGCTGCGCAACAGCCGTCGCAGAAGACGGGGACGGAGAGGTGGAGTAATTTGGAGATTGAGAGCTCACGGCCTCGTCCTCCACTCATCGTTTGGGCTTTCCAGGAAGTCCGCCAGCTATAACAAACGAGGATCGACCAATCCCTGCTACCGATGGCTGTTACCGACCCATGAGGATCATCAGACGGGGCTGCGTACCGGAGAATCTCCGCCCAGTCGCTCGTGCCTCCGAACGGATAGACCAGAGTTTAATTCGCACGACTCTGATTAACACTCGGTCCGTTGCGAATAAGACTTTTATCCTTAATGACTTTTTTACTTCTCAATCCCTGGATTTTCTCCTGTTGACGGAAACCTGGTTGAAACCAGGTGAAAACAGCGCCTTTTCTGAGCTCCTCCCACCCGGCTGTTCTTACTTCAACTCCCCACGCTTATCTGGTCGTGGAGGGGGTCTTGCTGCTGTTTTTAATGACAAGTTCAAATGCCGACTCTTGCCTGCAAATACCTACTCCTGCTTTGAGCTGCAATTATTTGTGATAGATCTTACAAGTCCTGTTTTATGTGCTGTTGTCTATCGTCCTCCCAAATATAATAAGGACTTTATTCACGAGTTCTCTGAGTTTTTGGCGGACATTCTTCCAAAATATGATAAACTTTTGATTTGTGGGGATTTTAATGTTCATGTCTGCTGTCCGTCCGACCAATTAGCCACTTATTTTAAAAGACTTTTAGAAACTTTCAATTTAATTCAATCAGTGGATAAACCTACACACCATCTCGGGCACACCTTGGATCTCATCATCTCTTTTGGGCTTCCAATTTCCCTTAAAGAGATCTCTGAGACTGCCATCTCAGATCATTTTCCTGTTGTTTTTGAATATATAGCCCCTTCATCACCCAGAAAGTCTGTTGTCCCATCGTGCCAGCGTCGCATCGTCACTACCACCACAGTAGATGAATTCACTGCTGCATTCAGGGACTCACAGTTTTTTGCATTGAACGGCATGGTTTCTCCTATCTGCCTAGATAATATTCTTTCTTCCTTCCACTCCACCTGCACCGGGATTTTGGACTCTATTGCTCCTCTTCGGCATAAATTGGCCAAGCCAAGAACAGATCCCTGGATCAATGACAATACTCGTGCCATTAGGCAACGTTGCAGGCAGGCAGAAAGGAGATGGAAAAAGGATAGACTCCACGTCTCTCTGGAAATCCTGCGGGCCTATCTTGCTGACTACCAGAGAGCCATTTGGGAGGCAAAATCCCAATATCTCTCTGATATTATCTCTAGCAGCGGTCACTGTCCCAGGGTTCTATTCAATACAATTAATACTTTTGCAAACCCACCTGGTTCTGTTCTGGCTAATGTTTCAACTACCACCTGTGAAAATTTCCTCCGCTTCTTTGTTGACAAGGTTGATTCTGTCAGACAGAGTACCAGGAAAGGTCTTAACAGGGATTACTCTGCTGCCCCAGCTTATTCTGCTGTGTTCGAGGAGTTTGAGTTAGTTTCTTTCTCCTCCCTTGGTGACATAGTGAAATCTCTGAAGCCTACAAATTGCCCACTGGATATT
Organism: Apricaphanius iberus; assembly: GCA_028564705.1. Lineage (NCBI taxonomy): Eukaryota > Metazoa > Chordata > Actinopteri > Cyprinodontiformes > Aphaniidae > Apricaphanius > Apricaphanius iberus. Next base: position 355,055 of record JAPXFQ010002722.1, on the reverse strand, counting down.
GTTCCTGCGAGAGTGCTGAAACAGGTTTTTAACGTTGTAGGGCCTGGTCTTGTGGTTTTTATTAATAGCTGTCTTAGTTTAGGAGTCGTCCCAGCTGCCTTCAAACATGCCGTGGTTAGGCCCCTCCTTAAAAAGCCCAACCTTGACTCCTCAGTGCTATCTAATTTTAGACCCGTTTCTCACCTTCCCTTTCTTTCTAAAGTTTTGGAAAAAGTTGTTTTTACACAGTTACAGCCCTTCCTGGAAAACAACTCTGTCCTTGAAAAAATTCAATCCGGGTTTAGGCCTCGTCACAGCACTGAGTCTGCACTATTAAAGGTGCATAATGACATTGCGCTTTCTGTTGACACCAAATGTCCTGTTGCCTTAGTGCTGTTGGATTTAACAGCAGCCTTTGATACGGTGGACCATACAGTCCTCCTGTCTCGCCTGAAGCACTATGTTGGCATCCATAGCATTGCACTTAAATGGTTTATGTCATACCTCTCTGATAGAACATTCCCAATGATGATTGGTGACCTTTCTTCTTCTTGTGCTTCTCTCTCCTGTGGAGTCCCTCAAGGCTCCATTCTTGGCCCCATTTTGTTTTCATTATATATGCTAACACTTGGGTCAATTATAGCCAGGCACAACCTATCTTTTCATTGTTATGCAGATGATCTGCAAATATATCTGCCACTTAAGCCTGATAATGCGCAAAGCACCTTATCTGACTGCATTGCGGACATTAAACTGTGGTTCGCCCAAAATTTTATGCATTTAAATGAAGAGAAGACTGAATATATTGTGTTTGGTGAATCTGTACCAAACGGATTTAGTAACTGGCCGTCAACTAACAGTCAAATGGTAAGAAATTTAGGAGTGATTTTTGATAGCTCGTTGAAATTCAACAAACAAATTGACAATGTCGTCAAGTTGAGCTTTTTTCAACTGCGCCTTCTAGCAAAGGTAAAATCCTTTTTAAACCGCCTTAACCTCGAGAAGGCTATTCATGCCCTGATAAGCTCCAGATTGGACTACTGTAATGCCCTCTATATTGGTGTCTCCCAGTCCTCTGTTGGCCGTCTGCAGCTTGTCCAAAATGCAGCTGCCCGTTTGCTAACAAGCACTAGAAAACGAGAGCACATAACTCCAATTCTTTATTCCCTGCATTGGCTCCCAGTTCATTTTAGAATTCGTTTTAAACTTTTAATGTTTGTTTTTAAAGCTCTTAACGGCCTCGCTCCATCTTACCTGTCTGAGATGCTGACAGTTCGTAATTATAGCAGAACCTTGAGGTCATCGAATCAACGTATGTTGGAAGTGCCCAGGTCAAAACTTAAACACTGGGGAGACCGAGCCTTTTCAATTTCTGGACCAAAGCTCTGGAATAAGCTCCCCAGTGAGATGCGTACCATTACTGACCTGGGCCTTTTTAAATCAAAACTTAAAACGCATCTTTTTAAAATGGCTTTTAGTTCCCAGTAGAGCGGTGACACTTTTAATTTTAATTTTAATTTATTTTAATTTACTTTTATTCTATTTTTTATTAATTTTCTGTCATTTATTACTGTATTTGTGTTGCTGTACTAGTGTGTTGCTTACTCTGTTGTAAAGCACCTTGGTTCACCTATCGGTCGATGCAAGGTGCTATATAAATAAAATACATTTACATTTACATTTACATTAGTAAAATTCTCTTTTTAAAGCAGCATAAACATAAGATGTAAATGTAAAGTGAAAGGCAGAGGAGAGCCAGTAGACTGTAGAGCAACATCGAATAATAATAATATGCAATAAGTGAATTTAAACAATGCCACCCCAAAGAGGATCACAAAACTGTTTGGGCCACCCCGATTAAAATTTTCTGGCTCTGCTATGGGTGAGGAGGGAGATGAATAAGGTAGAGCTAGTCAAAATATATGAATAAACTTAACATTTGGATATCATCAGTCTGTGTTAAACATCACATAAATCAAATGTCATATAGATTTAATAATCAAATCTCACACTTTACTATTTTCCCACAAATAAACACTCAGCAGATAAAACTGTAACAATGTTACTGTTGACATTAGGAATGTATGCTCGTATTGCGAAGGTCTCCACAGCTACTTCCGCTGAGTTAGCACTAATTTAAGTCAGAAAACATCCGTTTAACTGAATAATGTGCATTTTAACACAGCACTATCTCACTATGAAATGTTCTGAAGCTATACATTGAGTCAACATGCATAAATAAACATCAATACGGTGCATTTATACTCTTTGCACAGCACACAGGGGTGCTAAGGGGCTAATAACAAGAACAAGCTGATATCCGAAGCGGATGGAATTAAGTAAGAAAAATTCCCACTGAAACTTATAAATGTAATCATAACTCAAAGCCAATATGTCAATAATAATATATTCACATGTCATGTACGTGCTCTCTCACACACACAGACACACGTGCTGCTGCACAGCAATTCGCAGTTTGGCTGGTTAGGAAGGAGAACTGATGTACTGTGAGCCGAATTATGAGATAAAAAGGGCGGTATTGTGCATGCGTTAATTGTGTAAAGAAATTATCCAGTTAATCCTAGGAATTAATCTGATGTTGTTTGGCCGACGTCTGAGTCAGCAACTCATGTGTTTCATTGTCACTCATCATAGTATATAGGTAGTAGTGTGAAAGGTCTTGCCCAAGCACCCACACTGGATGCTGTTCATTGTTCATTGCCCCAAGTGGGGATGGGGGCAAGTTGATTTGACAGTTGTCATGAAAAAGCAAAACAATTCTTTTAGGTGCTGGGAGAAAAAATCCAGGTTGTGTGAAACAGCCTGGAGGGAAAGAGATCATGCTTTAAGGTCTCTCTTGAAGAACCAGTGACTTAACACAGAGTTATCTTCACTCGTGTCTTCGGGGCAAACTTTGAGCAGTCAAAGGGGCATGCTGAAGTATCAGAGGCAGTGGGGAACTTATAGCTTGTTTAAGGCTTAGAGAAGGGTTGTGACCGTAGAGGCTTGTGTAGCAGCTGATAGGTTTGAGTGTGTCTAACCCTGTGATCTGTGTGCTAACATTGACCTACTGGGGTAAGATCAGTTCTTCCACTCTTTGCCTTTGTCCCTTGTGTTGGAGGCTTACTCGAGGACCCCTGTTTACTTTTGCCTGCACAATAGCTAACTCTAAACCTCTTTTGTTGGGTGGATTTGGGCAAGATTTACTTCAATGTGATCTTGGAACACCCCTTTTCATCAGCCTGGAGGTCTAATGCCCTTAACTGGCTTAACCTGCATGGCTTCCCCAAGAGCCAAGCTCCTTCATGCCCACAATCTCTCATCTTTTTGACACTTCTACTTATCCAGTCCCACACCCAACCCATCTGCTTCACCTTCAGTTCCCCTGAGAATATTTAGTTTTACTGGGTTTTGGCTATTATAGAACAGACAAAGGAATCATGAACTCCTGAAACCATATTTAGTGTTTCATAAGCATGTCGGCAATCAACATGCAACACAGAATACAACTTACAGTGCCTTTCAAATTATTCAAACAACTTTTTCTCTTCTTCCAGGTAACAAGCACAAGCTTTAATGTATTTTATTCAAGTTTTATGTGAAAAGCTATAATTAGCTCTGTCCATTTTCACATCAACTTTGCTTGAAAAGAAATTACCCCTAGACCATTGTGAGACCACTGCCATGTTTCAATGAGGTAATCATCTGTATAGGGTTATGTGCTATGTGAGTTTTAAAACCAATGCTCCATTTCACTTTAGATCAAAACTTTCAGCTTTGGTTTGATCTAATGAAAATATATATTTTTTTCTCATGGTTGCTGTGTCCATTACACAGAGACAATATTTAAATGTTATGTCTCATGGTGTTTTTTGTCTTTCTTTCTCATAATACAGTTGGTGAATTAAAAAATATGTCACTGTACATTGTTTTGATATTTCCAAGAAATAATACTAAAACTTAAATTTTCCCCATTAATCTATGAATTTGATGTTGTAATCCATAGAGTGACATTTCAAAACATCTTAACGTGTTGTTAAATTAAACCCTAGCTTTCTCATCGATAAAATATACACTGGCACATCCCAGACATGCTGCTAGCCTCATGTTCTTATCTTTTGTCTCAACCAGAAGCAGGCTACACACAAAATGGTCTCCTGTTGTTGCTATGTGCAGTTTAAACCCTGCCTACCAAATTTTGTATTCATGAGAGGCGAAAATATTCTTTTCAAAAAGTTGTTTTGAATTGCAAATGATCTCAAATCAGCACCTAGCAGAGCACAGTGGTGAAGAGCAAATGCAGGGACTGTTTGGTACTTATCCCTACCCCAGTAAGCTTCCCACCACTGATATGTTAGCTGCCAGGCTGTACTCTGACATATGTGCCCAAATTGTCATGGATAAATTATGTAACCCAGACCATCCAGATTATTCAAATACAGTCTGAACATGTCATCTTTAGTAACAGTGAGGCTCTTGAGACCTGTCACCTACTGAATTTGAAATGGTTAAATTTTAGGATTGGTCTCTCTCTTGTTCCACAGTCTCCTCTATGCCCCCCCCATCGAGCTTGGCCTAATCCAGCAGCACAGCGTCACTGCAACATCAGTGTTACCTTTGAGGGACCCGGATTAAAGCAAAAATCCATTCCTTTGATGGATTTCAAACACTGTCTCAACAATGATGCCAGCCAGGGGTGAGATAATGAGGCCTGAAGTGGACTGGCAACGAGTGACTTTAAAATCAGCCTGATTAGGTGCAGTGATTTTTATCTCAGCACCTCCCTCCTCATTCTCCTCCCTTGCTCTGTTTCTTTCACACTCCAATTTTTGCTACAGCTTCTCTTTCAGTTTCCAAATATCCTCCCGTTTTTTAACCTTTTTTTACCCAAGCTGTTCAGCTTTTTACTACCTTTCTTTTCTCTCTTCTCTCCACACCTACACCCTGGTGAGTGAGGCCTGACTTAATTAGTGGGCTGGAGTGTGAATGTGCCTTTCACATGGTGTTAATGAAAAGCTTTGCAGTATCCCTTTTTGTGTATTAGTGGTTGTCCCCCCCCCCCCCGCCCTTTTTGCAAGCCTCCTACCCTCCTTCTTCTCCTCCCCGCACATCTCCTCAGCCCTTCTGACCGGAGGGAAGTGTTATTACAGGGGCTGTTGACACTGCGGCTTTAGGTTTTGGTCTCTTTTTTACCGAGCTGATAGCGTAATTAAACATGCAAATCGGATCTATCGAACATGACTTAACATCCATTCCCTGTGTAGCGGCAATGTCATCAGATGGTCTTACTATTAGGTTTTTTTGTTTTTTTAAAGCAAATCCAATTATTTAAAAAGGACATATTGTGTGAACATGCTACTGGTCCTCAAGGTGAATTATTTTCACTACATTCTTGAGGGGATTTATTAAAGCCAAGGGCACAATAGTGTTGGTCAAAAATAAAATATTACAAATATTAAATTGATGTATTTATAATTTTAAATTGATTATTTTTCTCCACAGCTGTACTTTGCACTGCTGTTGACTAACAAACGGATGGATGGATGGATGGATGGAAATCAATGTGATATGGTAGTCCAGGTGAGATGGAGGTGTGTGACTGAATTATTTAGTGTTTATGTACAAGATTATGCAAACTGAAATGTGTCAATATACACTCAACAAAAATATAAACGCAATACCTTTGTTTCTGCTCCGATTTTTCATTAGATGGACTTAAAGATCTAAAATTCATTCCAGATACACAATATTACTATTTCTCTCAAACATTGTTCACAAATCAGTCTAAATGTTTGATAGTGAGCACTTCTGCTTTGCTGAGATAATCCATCCCACCTCACAGGTGTGCCACATCAAGATGCTGATCTGACATCATGATTAGTGCACAGGTGTACCTTATACTGCCCACAATAAAAGGACACCCTGGAATGTGCAGTTTTTTGCTTTATTGGGGGTCTGGGGACTCAGAACCGGTCAGTATCTGGTGTGACCACCATTTGCCTCATGCAGTGCAACACATCTTCTTCGCATAGAGTTTATCAGATTGTCAATTGTGGCCTGTGGAATGTTGGTCCACTCCTCTTCAATGGCTGTGCGAAGTTGTTGGATATTAGTGGGAACTGGTACACGCTGTCGTATATGCCGGTCAAGCACATCCCAAACATGCTCAATGGGTGACATGTCCGGTGAGTATGCTGGCCATGCAAGAACTGGGACATTTTCAGCTTCCAAGAATTGTGTACAGATCCTTGCAACATGGGGCCGTGCATTATCTTGCTGAAACATGAGGTGATGTTCATGGATGTATGGCACAGCAATGGGCCTCAGGATCTCATCACGGTATCTCTGTGCATTCAAAATGCCATCAATAAAATGCACCTGTGTTCTTCGTCCATAGCAGATGCCTGCCCACACCATAACCCCACTACTACCATGGGCCACTCCATCCACAACATTGACATCAGCAAAGCGCTCACCCACACGACGCCACACTCTCTGCGTAAATAAAGGCCAGTTTGTTAGGTATACCCTGCTTGTTCGTATCTTGATTGTTGGAATTGATCCCGCTCCAAGAGTTAATCCCTTCGGCAGTCCGCTTTGGTTCTGGCCAAGGTTCAGAAAGCAGACATCGGTGGATTGACGGTCACATGAAATCATTTTGTAGCTGGTTAGTTGCAGGATTCTGGAAAAAAAATTCCAGCCATTTGTGGTGATTGGACTGTTCATTAGGACTATTGAATAAAGTCCTGTAATTCTCACAGCCAAACGGGTATTTTCACGGAAACATTTTAGAAAGTAAAATACTACAAAAACTGTTGTGCCAGTTGCAAGAGTCTGAAGCAGCTTACACCTGTGAGAAAGGGTGTGTGTGTGTTAAGTCTGCAGAGGCAGGGACAGGTAGGGCAATTCCTAGTTTGACAGCGTTATGTTTAACAAGTCACCATGTCATGAGTCAGTCATTTTCCAAGATAGGGCAGTGCAGCTGCTCAGAGTGCAGGATTCAGGAGGATTACTGAGAAATTAGTGGATTAAGCCGAAAACCACTCTGGCTGGCTTTTTATAAGAAAATTGCACTACAACATTGTTGAAAGCTCGAAAAAGTTGATTTTGCATGATATAGGACCTTTAATATGGAACAATTCTAACCCTTTCTTTTACTCTTGTATAACTATAATACAAAAGAAAGCTTTCCTTTTGTCGGTTTGGCAGGTTCTGAAACAGCATTTTAAGTTTGATTGCAGAACCATTCTTCAAAGCATTGTTTTCCACATTTTGTCCTTCGTCTTCCTCAAATGTGAATTTGGTTCTGACTGATCGTTTTTTCTATACATGGTCAATAAATATATATGATCACTGGAGCCAATGTTTGGTACTGTATACTACTGACCCATAGACATTAAAAAGCAAACTTGTTTTTAATTGTTTAAATCAGATTTTATGTGCAGAGCACTTTTTATGATAAAATCAGTCCAAAGTGCTTTACTTGATAAAAAAATAAAATATGAACACATTAGAAAATTGACACAAAAAAACATTTACAACAAACTCAATCATACATCCCCAGCTAAACTCATAGCACAGACAAGACACATACACCACATCCCTCACCCGTTTACTGCTAAAACACTAGTCAATCTGTCACTATATCTTTAAAGGACAACTAAACACCAAATCAACTTTTTGTAGCTTATAACTGCATAAATATGCTTCTTATAGTTCTCTCTACATGTCCTGGTCCCTTTTTTGACATTTGAGTGCAAATTAGATAAAATCTCACTTTTGAGCCTAAAACCGTCTGTGTGGCGCCATCTGTGCATTTTCGGTTGCACTACATTTGAATTTCATTCCTGTCCTCCCCATTTGCTCAGAAGTTTGTGTGACGTGATTTGGAGGTGTGTGACGTCCGTCACTCTGCCGCTGGGGTATAAAAGCAGTCAAGGCTCGCATACGCCCTGTAGCAAGTTGGAGTTGGAATAGTGAGCGAGCGTTTTACATCGATTTTCAGGTTAGCAAGTTATCATTAGCATAGTATTTAGTTAGTTCTTTAGCGTAGCTTTTCTAGTGTAGTTACTTTTCTTTTTACTACGGCTCTGTATAAGAGAGGGGAACTCGGCCACACCTCCGTAGCGAGGCGCTATGAACTGCTTGCAGCACGAAACTTGAGTGCTCCGTTATACAGATGGTTACCCCTACTTACTGACATTTGCTCATCACCTATGATACACGTAATGATAAAGCATAACTAACATCATTGAATGGAAAATAAAATCTGGGCTAAGAGTTAGTTTTTAATGGAATAATTGTGATGGTGTTTCTTTTTTTTTTTTTTTGCACATTCCTGAATGATTTTCTCGTCATGCTTGGATACTTTATACCGGGCATCTCTCTGCAACACATTTTCTGCTGCAGACAATAAAGTACAGTGGCTGCAGGTGCGCCTGTCGAGGCAGAATTACAAGAAATTACTCGAGTTAATCGATATTTAGCATTAGATTTGGTAACAACAATGTACCACTCCGAGACGGTGCTCATTCTATGCTGCGATGCCGCTACAGGTTCGGCACCTGCTGCTGAGAGCGAGACATCTGCCCGAAATGATATGACTCGGAGCAACTCAATTACTCCACAGAACTGGATCAAAACTCAACCTACAGATTATTTCCCTTTGAGGCAAAGGAGCCCGCGTTGCTGTGGCTCTCTCCGCCTTTCTGGCTGTCTGTGATTCTGCCATGCTGCCTGCCAGTCAGTCACAGCCCAGACCACGCCCAGCCAGTATTCCCCCCGCGTTGTTCCTGGTCCGCTAGGCAACGCCTTCTTTTGAGCCGTTTTTCCAAAAAAAATGTGAGGGGGGTTATACTCTGGTGGGGTGTTGAGTTACTCTTTAAGTTAAATTCAAGACAACATCTAGAATGATAGGCCTACTACTGTGAGAAAACAAAATTCGGGAAATACATCCACACTGGAATCCACCCCACAGGCACAGAAGAATCACCACAGGGACCGCCATGATCAGGACAGGCAGGTATCCACACCACAGCCATAAGACTGCAGTACAGACCCCCACCCGCAACGACAAAAGCGATCCCAATGGCAGCAATCCCCATGACTAAACTTGAAGTGCTCTGAGCACGGAGGATCCCTGTGAAGGAAACATTGAGATTAGTCTATATAAAACATAACATTTTTAAAAACACTTTGGTAACACATAATAATAATAATAATAATAATAATAATAATAATAATAATAATAATAATGGAAGAGGAAGAAATTAATTGATTTTTTTAAATAATGGGAATAATACTTGAAAATAAATAAATACAATAAAGATGAAATAAAACAAAAAATAATGCATGAACTGCAATAGCAGCTTAATTACACTGATGATTTGAAAATGCTGCCATTTTGGATGGTTAGGACATTATATTTTTGACGTTGCTGTCAGCTGCCTGTCAGTCATGGATGTTTGATGAAGCTGTCTCTCCCACCGACTGATGGCAGCCCCCGACCGGGGAGCAACTTAATCTGGTGTTGCAGGGATGTATAATGATATCCCAGAGCGTTATAGGATGTTCCTCTCAGTGTGGTGCCAACTTTCTTTACCTTTGGTGCTACACTTTATAGGTTCTGGCTCAGGCCCAACAACCAAATGCCAGTCATGGCCTGAAGGCGAAGGGTAGGTTTTTGTGAGGCTTTGTCTTGTCACTTCTCACCAAGGAAAACACAAAGCAATGACACAACCACAATATCTTGGCCATTGCTTGTCATTGAGCTAATTGACAACTAAGGGTGTGTTTGAAGTCTGGGGGTGGCAAACAAGTACATGTGGCAGAGGGCATATTCTTGATTGGCAGTGGCCATGTGGGAGAAAAGGCACTTCTGTGTGTTTGAGTGGGAGAGCATTTTCATGTGTGTGTGTCTGGGTCTGTGTGCGGGATAATCCTGGAGAATCTCTGTCTTTGAAGGGGAACAGATGTAGATTTACATATGTGGAGGGTCCCAAGCCTGTGATGAGATTAGCTGGTTTGGATCCTTCTTTACAACAACTGAAAGGTGCATATTTAATAAATGCCTGAAGCTAGGCTGGGGTGTGCAGGGCTTGGCCCTCAGAGAGCCACAGGACAAAGGCAAACGAGGCCCATGGCAGACTAGCCCATATGGGAACAGGGTGTCTTACAGATTGCAATCGTCTTTGATTGGGTGTGGGATAAGGGTTTATGTACATAGAGGGGAGCACTTGGTAGGCCACTCCAACCTCCTCTCCACAACAAGAGTTAATAAAAGGATTTTGAGCTTGTAAGGCAACGTGTCTGTCCTTTACTTGCTTGCTGACTGTGTGTGTGAAAAAAAGCCTATTTTGTGCAAGCATGTCTACACAACGTGATTAAATGCTTGCATGTAAGTCTGTTTGTATATAATAAAAAAAAAATCATCCAGTCATGTAGATGTACAGCTTACATATTATCAAAGCTTGATTTTAGAAGGTTAATGCACAACATAAGAACAAGTAAGGTGTATATATCACTATTTTCTTTGGAAGTCTAGCTTGTAGTTTACAGTAGTTATGTTCTTATCAATCAAGAGAAATATAACTTGTTTAAACGTTAAGATACAAAGAACAAAGTAGCCAAGTAACCACTGTAGTTGTTGTAATATACTGGGGTATTATGCAATGCCTTCAACTAAAAAAGCATAGTTATATACTGCAAAGTTTGCCTGCTGAATTTTCACTTTATAAAGTCTAGCTACCCTGTATTAATCAAGTTAAAACATATGATTTGTTCATTTCAAAAACTTTTATTTTGTTTGTAGTTAAGTTTGTGCACATACTGTATCAATTTGCATACATATTTGTATGTTATGGTTTAATAGTACATGGTTTGATTTTGCCCTTATTTTGTATTTCTCAAGGATAATTGTTCAATCAACTTCAACACCCTCAACATCCTCCCCCTAATTGTATTTGCTCACTCATGTATGTGTCAAAAGATGATTGGCCGATTTGTATTTCTCCTGTAGGTTTTATTATATTTAAGTTGTGTGTGTACATATTTTCTTTTAATGACCCTGATGAAGGCTTTACGCAGAAATGCATCAGTCTCAATAAAGTGGATCTAAACATTTCCAAGTGTTTCCGGAGTTTCCATTCATCCAATGATTTTCTCCTTCTCCGTGCACCTAGGAAGTGGGTGAAGTTGCATCGGCATTGCTGTTTTCTCCTTTATAGTACATGTGACATGAAAAATATACAAGATTTCCACACTTATACCGTTGTTACTATGGCAACTGTTATAAAAATGCTATTGATAGCAGACACCCAGGAGTGCAGTATTGCAACTTGTATAAAATGATACAAGCACTGTCATTATATAATTTTTTTGTTTGTTTCTTTCAGAAGACCGATCTGAATGTAAAACCTTTTTTTTTTTTTTGCACTTTTGTCACTGATATTTTACCTATGTATTATAGCATACTGTTAAAAATAGCAACAAGCTAACAAAAGGGCAACCGCGAGGCAAACATGGGTTGAAAGTGAAGATGTCACATTGGGGATGTCTTTGCACTTTGGAGCAGCTTACTTTGCTGTGAATGTGCTTTCAAAATACATTTGACTTTGAACGTGATCTTTTGTTTTCAAAAGACAAAAAATAGTTTGAATTTTAAAGCTAATTAAAACTATATTTAAATCACAGACTCTTCTCCTCCTGATTTTAGCTATGTAAAATCGTATCTGAAAAAACTACTACTTTCCCACTACAGGCAACATCTGTGTTGTTAATTAATCATTGCTCACATATGTGTTAACAAAGAAGGAAAGCTTTAAATATTGGAGTCTCAAAGTTTCCCTTTAGAATGTCAACCCAAATGAGGAAGAAAGTAGGCATACCAAAACCCCTAAATTCCATTTTGTCTTTCTAGAAAAAAGAAAGGTTCATCCTACAAAATTGCTGTTAAAGATAGCTTTACTTTCATGAAGTACATTAAACAGCACATTTACTGACCCAAGAAACCTTATGCTTTCTCCACATAAAAAGCAGGAAGGTGTTTATGATCTAACTGGTAATCTCTTGCTCAAGACTAATATTGCAGGTGGTGAAGAAACTGGTTAATGCACAGCCACTCACTCTTGTTATGTTGTTTCCTTCTTCTCCTTTCACAGAGCTATGTCATTCAGGAAAGTCTGGATGTTAATCATTGCCTTTGCAGTCTTGATTCAATAAGGTGTTACTAATCAGGCAGATTTTTATGAAAATGTCATTTTTAGGCAGAGCTATTTTTCTTATGTACATTAATAGCCCATTAAGTACTACAGATGACACACCTTTATATGTATGGTAAATACATGGTCATCACATTTTATAAGAGATTCATAGAAATTTTTATTTTTGTCAAAATGTACTTAAGAAATAGTTTCAACTGCTTTGAAAAATATTGTATAGATCAGTTATAATTAATGTTTCATACTTTACATTTTACAGTTGGTTTGTCTAAAATGTTAATAATATTTGCACTTAAAGCTGTTATACCGATTTTCTTTTCAAACAAGCTAGCTTTAAACATAAACACCTACAGAGGACTAATCCCCTTCTGAGGTCTATGGTCCCTAGGCCACGCCTCACTTATTTGAGAATGTATTGCCACAGCAGACAAGAAAGCACCAAACACCAGTGGCAGTTCACTCAACCATCTTTTGTTTTCCTTGATTTCAAATGATGTTTTTTCTTTCTGGGACTCTGGTATTTTGTCCTAAAGTTGAAGTGGTTGCAGCCAGCTGTTTCTCCTCCACTGACATTATAGAGCGGAGAACCTCTATGGAGATGGTGTTCTGTTGCAGAATGTGGCAGCATGTAATGAGTGGAAGAGCGGAAGTGCGTTTGTCCCGTCAGTCAGACAACCACATGGTCCAATCGTTGGATTCAGACTGAGCCATGTTATTGCCTGAGGTTTTTAGACAAATGCAGCAGAACCACTTTATTTCTTTATTTTATTTTCAATTTCAACAAAATATTTATAGCAATGCTGTGTTAAAAATTTTTTTTAAAAATTTAAGCTACCTTGTTTTGGAATTTCAATATAGCAGATGTAAGCTGTAACTAGATAGAATGGATAAAGTTCCAATTTGACTCCTAGAAGCTATTTGAAGAAAACAATAACAACAAACCAAGAATGCTTTCAAGAACATCTACACTGAAACAAGTCCTGAACTTTGAGTGGAGATGCTGTTCTTCAGTGATTACAGTGTAATGTTTTTTGAAAGTCATGGTTGTTCAAAAGCTTTAATGGACATATGCTCAAGTTTTAATCCTTAAAACAGTCACAAATGTAGTACTCATAGTAACATATTTGGAAATCTGTGAAAACTTTTACTTTTTCTAGTCTCATTGTTATCTGTGTCTTTTTATCCTCATGTAGCTATATTGATCTTTTTTTCAATAAGAGCATAACAGAAACCCTAAACCATGTTTTCAGACAAGCCCAATGAGCTGTTCCCTATTCATCGGGGAAACAATGCTTTATTTTTTTTGAGATTGTGGAAGAAAGGATTTTTTTTTTGAGAAGTCTATTATTTCCATCTTTTTGTTACTCTCTCTAGGATTATGCCTTCCAGTTTGTGAAGGGACTGTGTCCAGTCAGTGCAGTTTGATCATTTCTCTCTCACAGGAATAAGGGGATGTGAGCCTGAGTAAAGAGATGAGAGAATACAAAAGACAGAAAAAAAAAAGCTGGACTCTCCCTGTGGCACAAGCTTTCTTAAGCACCCAAGCGTAATTCTAATATTTCTATAAATATAATGTGTTCTTACCTCTAAAAAGCAGCCACCAAGGGTAATATGTAACATCACACCCCATATCTTTGATCTCCAGCTTGTTTATCCTAAAATCTAGTATTGAAAGGAATTAGAAGACAAGTTGTTTTTCTAAGCAGCTCCTGTTCCTATTTTGAGGAAAAGACAACCAACAAGCATACAAATCTGGTTAGGTTAGGGTTATCAAAATGGAACCTTTGACTATGTCGTAAAGCAATGCAAGATAAGAAAATACTTAGCAAAGAAAGTAAAACAGAGATTTTAACAGAATATTTGTGAATAATGGAATAAAAAGATGGGCACTAATGATAGAAAGAATGAAGAAGAAAGAGGAGAAAGACAGAGTACATGGGAGGCCTTGATTTGAAAGGGGCATGGTTGGGGGGGGGGGTCTACCTACCATTCTCAGTGGATATGGCAGCCCTCTGTGGACCTCCTTACACAGACACCTCAGCTAATGAATCAGACCTGGTTTCTATCAGTCAGAAGAACTCCATCTCAACGTCTCTGTGCTCTCCAGAACAAAGCACACCTCCATTAATATTTTAAAGTTCTTTTTTATCTCAATGCTAACACCGTTGAACACAATATTTGTTAGGGAGAGGGTGAAAGAGATATATTGGGAGAGATGGTAGGGGAAAACGTGAAGAGACAGACAGAAAGGCAAAAAAGGTGGATAAGAAAATGAAAACCTTTTTTTCAGATTTCTACTTGTCTGGTGTAATTGTCCCCATTGGTAGAAGAATAGTCTTTTCTGTGTTGGACTTTATAAAAAAAGTTAAAAGAAATTATTTGTTTCAAACTTTTCTGCCATTTAAACTACAGTATAATTCCAATATTGTGTATAATAAAACTAGGTCCATATATATACAGTACAGACCACGAGTTTGGACACACCTTCTCATTCAATGAGTTTCCTTTCTTTTCATGAGGTGAGGATTTAAAAAAAATGCATGGTGCTTGCATTGAAACATAGTGGTGGCAGTGTCCTTACAGTATATGGGGCTGCATCAGTAATGCTGTTGTTTGGGAGCTGCATTTCATTGATGGTATCATGAACTCAACAATGTACTGTACTACACTGAAAGAAAAGATGCTGCCATCACTCCATGCACTTGGTCGTTGTGCACTTTTTCAACACGACAATGATCCAAAACATAGATCTAAAGCTACTGCATTTCTGAAGAAGAACAGGGTGAAGGTTATTGAATTGGCAAGTACGTCTCCTGATCTAAACCCAATCGAAAAAAATAAGTTATTCTTGAAGAATGGAAAAAGATGTTGCAATATGTCGCCTACTTGTCCATTCCATGCCTAGAAGACTTGGTGCTTTCCTTAAATATCACAGTGTTCATACAAAATACTAGTTTTAGTGGTTTTTGTAGCGGGCCTCATGCCACACCGCATAGAGGCAGCAAATAATACAAAAGAAGGCCTTATTACAGATAGAAACAACTTTTGTACAATATTCCAATTTTTTTAACTTTGTGTGTATGTGATGTGTGTGTGTGGGTGTGTGTGTTTGTATATATATATATATATATATATATATATATAGCCGGATCCAAATCCGGTATTTGGAAAGGCACAAATATGTTTTTTACGAATACTAAATTTCAAACAAATACTTTATAAATTATTTGTATTCGGGAGAAAGAACTTATATATATATATATATTTTATAAAAAACTTATATCAGAAAGCTGCATTTCCTAATCAGACTGCAGTGCAGGTGAGTTAGTGAGTGATGACGTTCAGCAGTCTGGGAGAGAGGAGGTAAAACTTTCGGAAATCAGAGTTTGATCAGGAGATTATTTGATTACGCTGCATTAGTATTAACGTCTGCATTTGGGTGCTCATATGTTTCTACTGTTTTAAACGCAGCTCTTTTGGCTTGGTAATTTAGAAAATAGGCTGTTGACAGAGTAACTTTTGATAACCGTCTGTTAAAAAGTTAAAAACAAGGCTTTTGTAGTTGTGTCCAAATGTGTGGACTTGTGGGAGCTATTTGGTCTGTTCAAGTTACTCTGTCTTTGGCAGACAGCAAGATGTAGCCTGAAGCTATGGGCTAGTTATTCTTAGCATAGCTTCCCATCATTCTGAAACTAGAAGTGTAAAGCGAAAAAATTGATTTCACTTGAATATAAATACAACTACCCCCCCCCTCCCCCCCAAATACAGATAGAAATACTGGCTGATTTAAACACCCCTAATATATATATATATATATATATAATATATATATATATATATATATATATATATATATTCATTAGCTGATTCATCAGCTGAGGTGTCTATGGAATTATTTAGTACTTTTACAAAAAAGTGTGAAATAACCTGGCCTCCAAAATCACCAGACCTGAACCCAATGGAGATGATTTGGGGTGAGCTGAACCGCAGAGTGAAGGCAAAAGTGCCAACAGGTACTAAGCATCTCTGGGAACTCCTTCAAGACTGTTGGAAAACCATTTGACCACCTCTTGAAGCTCAAGAGAATGCAAATCAGTAATTAGATCAAAGGGTGGCTACTTTGGGGAATCTAAAATATAACACATGTATTCACTTATTTCAACCTTTTTGTTCAAATACATAAAGTAACTCCATACATTATGTGTTCATTCATAGTTCTGATGCCCTTAATTGAGAATCTACAATATAGTCATGAAAAGAAAGGAAACTTATTGAATGAGAAGGTGTGTCCAAACTTTTGGTCTGTACTGTACGGGTGGATGGATGGATGGATGGATGGATGGATGGATGGATGGATGGATGGATGGATGGATGGATGGATGGATAGATAGATAGATAGATAGATAGATAGATAGATAGATAGTAAAGAGAGGGAACATCAATAGGATTTGGTGGCTTATTTTGGTGTATGGCATCGAACCTGATGTAGAATAGGTATACTTGGGGTGATAGTGAAGGAGGGGTTAAAAGGTGCTGCCAGGAGATCCCAGAGCAAGCAGCTGTGGGCATTCAGCTGTGAAAAGTCATTCACAGAGAAAACGTCAGGCATCCTTTATTTATTTGTGTCTGAAATATTTATCTGTCACGTGGGCCGTTTTATAATGGGCCTGTCAGTCTCCTCTGCCCACTCAAGGGTGTGGACATGTTGCCCAGAGTGTCCACTGTGGATCTCCCGTGAATAATTGCTGGAATTTCACTTTTGGGAATGTTGCACTGTGACCCTGCAGCTTGTTGTTATTCTGCATCAAGACGAAGGTAGAACGGGTTTAAGTATTTACTTTGGCTTGGCTTTTTCATCCATCACAAGCGCACGTATGCGAAAACACACACATACACACACTCTTTGCCATCCTCTCTCTCTCACACACACTTAGTCAAGTCGGAAAATAAATAATTCATCCCTTTACTCAAGGATGAAAACCTAATCAAGCTGAAAATCCCCGTCTTGCAGCACCTCTGAGCCTCCTCTGCTCCTGGTTAATGCGATGCTTACTGTTCTAATGTGCTGCTGCTTCGATACTCAAAGAGGAGGCCTCTACTAAAGCAATGTGTTCTTGCTGACGTTTATGTGATCTTTAATCTGGTGTAATCACCCAAACAAAACTTTGCTTGTGTGTTTCACACTGATCCGTATTGCTTAGTGAACACTGAGCGCCACCGTCTTTCAGATTGTTTCATCACTGCTGTCTCTTCAGGGAGAGACTTGCAAATCTGAAGTGGATAAAAAGACAAAACAAACAACAAGAATAAAATATATGTTTTGTGGAGGAGCTTGCAGCAGAGGAAGATTCTGAAGCAAAGAGGTACAACTGCTTTATAACAAAATACATCTGTTCACACTAATTCCGATTAGAGTATCCGCTGGTTCTTTATACATAGAGGATTCTAGTCGGTTGGTGCTACTTGTTGGGATTTTTTTGTATCATGTTGGGCACAACTGGTTTTGTGGAATACCAAATTCAAATTAGGATGTTCTACATTTACATTAAGTGTACAGGGAAGTTATGTATTTCATTATGCAGGCCTATTATTTAACAAATAAAGATATACAGGACTTCCCTGATCTATAAACAAATACACATGCTCTACACAGATATACTCACAATTTGGAAAATACACACAAATCATTCTCACAGATACATTTGCACACAGGTGCACACTGAATTGCAATGCCTGTAGTCTCAGCATGCATAATTAAAGTGTACCTTGTTTGGAGAAAGTGCATGTCGCCTCTCAGTGTGCACACCACATCCCAAGAAAGATGCTTTGAATAATGAAAAGTGTCACCTATGCAAAATGCAGGAGATGAACATGCCTGGTCGCGAATGTGCTTTGTGTATGATTTCAGGTTCCATACGTGTGTGTGTGTGTGTGTGTGTGTGTGTGTGTGTGTGTGAGTGTACATGTTTGGTTGTGTTGATGTATGATGGATATGGGAAAATGTTGTTTGGTTTGCATGGATGTGTACACCAATCAGCCGACTGAAACTTTTGAAGAGATGTGTATTTCTTAGAAAATACAGAAGGAGGGCTCTCTGTCATTTAATGCGACACTGCTAGGACACCGAACCATATGTGAATTTGCAGAGCTGACAGCTGAGGCCCAGAGTTTCCTTGCTCAACCTCCTATAACCTTGTCCCCAACCCCCTCATCATCCCTCCTATACTCCCCACCACTTCCTTTTGACTGATAGCTCTTGTTGTCCCATGAAAAGAAGATGGGGTCCAGGGCGTTCTTTGGGGGGCATGTTTTCATCAGTCCTTCTGCTGATGACAAGCTGTGGTTGGCAGTGTGGGGAATGCAGACAGCAATATCACACGTTATGACATCACCTTTCTGTTCCAACTTTCTGCAAACTTAAGTTAAAAAAATGTTTTAGCAGTGTGAAAAGGTATTGTTGAAAGTAAACAATAAAAAAAAAGATTTAAAACAATCTTAATCCATCCATCCATCCATCCATCTTCCTCCGCTTATCCGGGGTCGGGTCGCGGGGGCAGTAGCCTAAGCAAGGAGACCCAGACTTGCCTCTCCCCGGCTACTTGGGCCAGCTCCTCGGGAGGAATCCCGAGGCGTTCCCAGGCCAGCTGGGAGACATAATCTCTCCAACGGGTCCTGGGTCTTCCCCTGGGTCTCCTCCCGGTGGGACATGCCCGGAACACCTCACCAGGGAGGCGTCCAGGAGGCATCCTGACTAGATGCCCGAGCCACCTCAACTGGCTCCTCTCGATGTGGAGGAGCAGCGGCTCTACTCTGAGCTCCCTCCGGATGACCGAGCTTCTCACCCTATCTCTAAGGGAGAGCCCAGCCACCCTACGGAGGAAACTCATTTCAGCCGCCTGTATCCGTGATCTCGTTCTTTCGGTCACCACCCAGCGTTCGTGACCATAGATGAGGGTAGGAACGTAGATCGACCGGTAAATCGAGAGCTTCGCCTTTCGGCTCAGCTCTCTCTTCACCACGACAGACCGGTACAGCGCCCGCATGACTGCAGACGCCCTACCAATCCGTCCATCGATCTCCCGCTCCATTTTTCCCTCATTCGTGAACAAGACCCCCAGATACCTAAACTCCTCCACTTGAGGAAGGACCTCATCCCCAACCCGAAGAGAGCACCCTACCCTTTTCCGACTCAAGACCATGGTCTCGGATTTGGAGGTGCTGATCCTCATCCCAGCCGCTTCACACTCGGCTGCGAACCGCTCCAACGAGAGCTGTAGATCACGTTCAGACGAAGCCAACAAGACCACATCATCTGCGAAAAGCAGAGACCCGATCCTGAGGTCACCAAAACGGATCCCCTCAACACCTTGGCTGCACCTAGAAATCCTGTCCATAAACGTTATGAACAGGATCGGTGATAAAGGGCAACCTTGGCGGAGTCCAACTCTCACTGGAAACGAGTCCGACTTACTGCCGGCAATGCGAACCAGACTCTGACACCGGTCATATAGGGACCTAACAGCCCGTATCAGAGGGCCTGGTACCCCATACTCCCGGAGTACCCCCCACAGGACACCCCGAGGGACACGGTCGAACGCCTTCTCCAAGTCCACAAAGCACATGTAGACTGGTTGGGCGAACTCCCACGCACCCTCCAGGACCCTGCCGAGGGTGTAGAGCTGGTCCAGTGTTCCACGGCCAGGACGAAAACCGCATTGTTCCTCCTGGATCCGAGGTTCGACTATCCGTCGTACCCTCCTCTCCAGAACCCCTGAATAGACCTTACCAGGGAGGCTCAGAAGTGTGATCCCCCTGTAGTTGGAACACACTCTGTGGTCCCCCTTTTTAAAGAGGGGGACCACCACCCCGGTCTGCCAATCCAAGGGAACTGCCCCCGATGTCCACGCAATATTGCAGAGCCGCGTCAACCAACACAGCCCTACAACATCCAGAGCCTTGAGGAACTCCGGCCGAATCTCATCCACCCCCGGAGCCTTACCACCGAGGAGCTTTTTAACAACCTCGGCGACTTCAGCCCCAGAGATTGGAGAGTCCGTCCCAGAGTCCCCAGACTCTGCTTCCAAACAGGAAGGCGTGTCGGTGGGATTGAGGAGGTCTTCGAAGTATTCCATCCACCGACCCAAAACGTCCCGCGTTGAGGTCAGCAGCACACCGCCCCCACTGTAAACAGTGTTGGCGGCAGACCGCTTCCCCCCCCTGAGACGCCGGATGGTGGACCAGAATCGCTTCGAAGCCATACGGAAGTCGTTCTCCATGGTCTCTCCAAACTCCTCCCACGCCCGAGTTTTTGCCTCAGCGACCATCCGAGCCGCACTCCGCTTGGCCTGCCGGTACCTATCAGCTGCTTCCGGAGTCCCACAGGCCAAGAAGGCCCGATAGGACTCCTTCTTCAGCTTGACAGCATCCCTCACCGCCGGTGTCCACCAGCGGGTTCGAGGGTTGCCGCCACGACAGGCACCAACTACCTTGCGGCCACAACTACGGTCAGCCGCTTCGACAATGGAGGCACGGAACATGGCCCATTCGGACTCAATGTCCCCCGCCTCCCCCGGGACGTGTTTGAAGTCCTGTCGGAGGTGAGAGTTGAAACCCCTTCTGACAGGAGACTCCGCCAGACGTTCCCAGCAGACCCTCACAACACGTTTGGGCCTACCAGGTCTGTCCGGCGTCCTCCCCCACCACCGGAGCCAACTCACCACCAGGTAGTGGTCGGTGGATAGCTCCGCCCCTCTCTTCACCCGAGTGTCCAAAACATGCGGCCGCAGGTCAGATGAAACGACAACCAGGTCGATCATCGAGCCGCGGCCTAGGGTGTCCTGGTGCCAAGTGCACACATGAACACCCTTATGCTTGAACATGGTGTTCGTTATGGACAATCCATGACGAGCACAGAAGTCCAACAACAAAACACCGCTCGGGTTCAGATCGGGGGGGCCATACCGCCCAACCACGCCTCTCCAGGTCTCACTGTCATTGCCAACGTGAGCGTTGAAGTCTCCCAGGAGAATGAGGGAGTCTCCAGAAGGAGCACTCTCCAGCACCCCCTCCAAGGACTCCAAGAAGGGTGGGTAGTCTGATCTACTGTTCGGTGCATAAGCACAAACAATAGTCAGCACCCGTCCCCCCACCCGTAGGCGGAGGGAGGCTACCCTCTCACTCACCGGGGTAAACCCCAACGTACAGGCGCCGAGATGGGGGGCAACAAGTATGCCCACCCCAGCTCGGCGCCTCTCACCGGGAGCAACTCCAGAGTGGAAGAGAGTCCAACCCCTCTCGAGGAGACGGGTTCCAGAGCCAGAGCCATGCGTCGAGGCAAGGCCGACGATGTCCAGTCGGAACCTCTCAGCCTCGCACACCAGCTCCGGCTCCTTCCCCACCAGAGAGGTGACGTTCCACGTCCCAAGAGCCAGCTTCTGCAGCCGAGGATCGGACCGCCAAGGTCCCCGCCTTCGGCCACCGCCCGTCTTGCACGGCACCCGACCCCTATGGCCCCTCCCACAGGTGGTGAGCTCATGGGAAGGGGGGCCCATGTTTCCTCTTCGGGCTAAGCCCGGCCGGGCCCCATGGAAAAAGGCCCGGCCACCAGGCGCTCGCCAACGTGCCCCACCTCCAGGCCTGGCTCCAGAGTGGGGCCCCGGTGACCCGCGTCCGGGCGAGGGAACACTAGATCCATTTATTTGATTCATCATAGGGGTCGTCGGGCTGCGCTTTGTCTGATCCCTCACCTAGGACCAGTTTGCCATGGGTGACCCTACCAGGGGCATAAAGCCCCAGACAACATAGCTCCCAGGATCATTGGGACACTCAAACCCCTCCACCGCGATAAGGTGGCAGCCAGGGAGGGGCTTATTAAGATTAACAATCTTAATATCAGATATTTAATCTGTTAACATCAATTGAACAGAGAATGACAATTTACTTACTGGGAGTGTCTACATATGTTAATTCTGTGCAACAGACAGTATAAAATGTTCTATGTTCTAGCATACCATGTGGTAAATCCAATAATTGTGGAAATTTTCCCAACAACAACATGTTACGTTTTTAAGTCTGCATATTAGTTAGCACCTCAAAAAAGATGTTGGAAGGCAAATAATCAAACAGCACGTCAAAGCAAAAAGTAAAGAAGCAAACCTGGTCTAGCCTTTTAGGAAATTTGGACAGGCTTCTCTCTGTGCATAAAACATCAGCAGAGAAAGATAAGGTTTGGCTAGTCTTTTTGTAGCCATATGTGCTGAGTGAGATAGTTTTTTTAAATATAGGTGATAATGCTTTATGTGTTTCTTGTAAAGTGTACATTATACTAGCTTTCTAAAACCCAGCTAACACAATGCTTGAATACACACATTCACACGCATGATGTCTTGCAACTCCAGATACATTTAAAAAAAATATATAAATAAAATAAACAAAATTGGGTGAACACAATCGCAATACTTTGGCTGGTTGTGTAATGCTATGGAAATGTAATGTGATTTTTAGAATCAAGTTAGATAGGTTTTAATTGAACCATTCCCTCCTTCCATGTATAAAAAAAACATTTGTGTGATTATTACTTTTTCTAACAATGATTTAAGAAATTGACAGGTAAATTGTTTAGAAGCATTTTTTTTTTCTCGTTGAAATGCAATTCAACTTTTTGAATATCTTTTTGTAAAGAATGCAGTTTATTTGTTCACTAAAACTAATTCATAGGGCTTTTTATACTCTATTATCAAAAACATGAACAGCTAAGTGCCATCAATTGTACACATCATTTAATAAGTCAGTCAACTTATTAAAATTAATTTGCTATTTACTAGCTTCTCTGGACTTTCAGTGTTGCCTAGAAGTCCGATTTGAATCTTAGAACATGAAGTTTGGGAACCCCTGGCTTGGATTAATAAAGCACTGAACCATTCTCAAGCTTTTGTCGCTCACTGCTGGGTAGCTGACTGAAACAAGGCCACTATATTTTCCCCTTGAGTACAAGGAAGATACATTTAGCTGTTAAGGGATATTTTGAACCCTGAAAAACACTCAGTAATGATGTGGAGAAAGGAAAGGACACCAATCATTGCTAGTCATGTAATGTTTTTTAAGGCTACAGTTGACAGACTAACAGCTGCAACTTTTTAAACTCACAGCTTTTTCTCTACCTGTATGTTCAGTACATTTAGGTGTTTTTATGCTGTTTTCTTGCCTAGTTCTACTTTTATAAATCAAGAACCAAAAAAAGAACAAATTTGTTGTTTTACCTTAAATAATCAATACTCTACAATATTTGAGCAGTGGTATAAATAATTGTTCCATGTCTTTTAAGCAAAATTAATTATGTTACTTTAAATACTTTAAAAGAAAACTGATATTAACTGTTTATCATCAGCTGTGCAAATATTTTTTCCTCTGGCCAAATGAGATTGATAAAGCAAGATATTGATGAACTAGTCATTTTCACAACATTACTGTAACACGCGTGCAATACATGGAAACAATAATCAGGGTACTGTCCTGCCAACTCCAACAGTTATTAAATAATTGCTTTGAAAACTAGAACATGATTATGGGAATTTTTCACAGTACATTCTTTATAGAATAAAACAGTTTCCACGTTATATTGTGCCACTCGTCTCTGAAGAAGTACCATAAAACCCAAACTCACAGGCATGGACAAGACATAATATCTAATTAAGTTTCCAAGCCACATTTTCATTAGTTAATCACTTAAGTGCTTCGAGGATAACCTGATATCCAAAGGTCTGGTCCCAGAAGCCCAAAATGTCAAAATGCAATTATATGCATGATTAGCCTGACCTGTTTCTATAGCACCCTCCCTACTTGCCTCTCGCTGCTGGAGAAGCTGACAACCGCTGGCATGTTTATTTTGATGAGATTAGGTGTAGAGGAGGCTCCGACTGTGTGCAGCAGGCATGGCACCCCCATCTGGTCACTGGCAGAACTAACAACATTCACCGGTAGCAAGAGGAGGGGTGAAGTGCTCTAAGGGAAAAGGAGATTGAGTAATTGGAGCGGTGAAGTGGTTAAAGTGGGTAAAATAATCTTTCAATCTCCGCTTAGCCTTAGGAGGCGCGGGGGGCAAACGTAGAAACAAATGGAAAATAAATAAATAGAAATAAAACAGTTTCTGCCTCTTAACAGATAATATGATGACAAATTATTAATCAAATCATCTTGATCCGAGAGCTGGAGAGCTCTACTTTGTGTTGCTTCACAGAACAGCAATCCACTCTAATCTGATTGTGCAGAGATGAAGCGGCTTTAGCCTTGCCATTGTGCTATACCGATTAAAAGGGGCAGGAAACACAGTCATTTGGTCATGGAGCAAAGCCGAGACACTCCAAAAACACACACTAATACAGTTACAAATGTGCATGCATCTTATGATAAATCCACTTGAAACATGGATGCAGTTGGATAAACATCAAAACAGCAACTATTGTGAAAATGTGAGCATCTCTTTTCTGACAGTTGAAACTTAAGGCAGTTATCTACTTTACTAATGTACAAAATAAGTGTAAAAATCGTGCTAGATCTTATATGAAAACTGTTTTAAACATATGTAGCATTCATCTACCAATGTTAAAGACATAATTTTTGTATTATTGGGAAATACATATTTTATTAAAATAATTTAACAAAATAAATTGTTTAATGATATATTTTTTATGGATTCTAATGTGGGTGTTCTCCACAACATTCATATGGAAAATGTTGTCCTTGCAATCATACATTTATCACAACATTTGCATTGCATGTATAGTGAAAAAAGTAAAATCCCATGTTAAATTATTAAAAATGTGCCCAAGAGAAATTATCTCAAAATGTTCCCCATCGTTATTGTGACATGAGCTGTACAACTTAATATGAAAATACAATGAATGCTAATGTTAAACTAAGAATTTGCTGAATTCCAAAGCAGAGCAGCACCTTGTTTTATTGAGTAGAAGTCTATAAGCTTACAACATCTTGACTTTACACTTTTTTGCCCACTGTCCTCTGCAAAATGACTTCAGTCCCTGTGTTAGATTGCAAGGACATCTCTTATGTGCAGCTTTCTTTAGATCAACCTATAGCATTTCAGTCAGATTTAGGGCTTTGCTCTGGCAAGGCCAACTTCTTCTGGTGACTAAAATGTTTTGATGATTTTAATGTGTGGTTTTAGGTTGTTGTTGAGCTGACAGATAATGTTTGTTTTCCATATTTTAGCAAAAGCCTAAAGGTTCTGTGCCAACATTGCCTGCTTTTTGGAACTGTCCATTTTCCACTTCACCTGACTCAGACTTGGGACCCAGTTGAGGAAACAACAATCATGCTTCACTATGGACATGTGCAGTATTGTTTGTGTCAAGCATACATTTTAGGTCTATGGCCATAAGGTTAGGTTTTGTCCAACCCAAAACACATTTCCCATGGCAATTTTGAGATTTTGAATTTGTTTCTGAAAAAAAAAATCACGTTAAAGTGTCTTTTCTGTATCGCATTGCTCAGACATATAGAGTATTTTTTTTTTTTTTACATCATGTAGCTGAAGTTCCTCTGTTGCTTTTGGCCTCCCGGCAAGCTCCTAACCAGCTTTCTTCTAATATATTAATTAATTATAGAAAGGAATACAGCTTGGATAATTTACTGTGGCTCGATATTTTTTTTCACTTGATGTTGACTATAATTACTGTGTTTAATTTTATTTTGACTTCCCCATATATTTTGGAAGCTAATGACTTTTACTGCTATATCTGAATTATCAATAAAATGGGTTTACCCAAAGGGACCTTAAGTAAGGGCAGATCTGTACAAAGTCCTTCATAACATGAAC
Source organism: Apricaphanius iberus (assembly GCA_028564705.1). Classification (NCBI taxonomy): domain Eukaryota; kingdom Metazoa; phylum Chordata; class Actinopteri; order Cyprinodontiformes; family Aphaniidae; genus Apricaphanius; species Apricaphanius iberus. The sequence goes on along the minus strand of JAPXFQ010002722.1, from coordinate 329,024 downwards.
TCTAATATGTTGGCTATTTAGGAACACAGCAACATCTTCAGAAATTGTAGGGTAAGCATTCATATGAACACTAGGTGTGTGCCAGTACACCTAGATGTATTCAAATGTTTTGTTACGGAGCTGTTGGTATGGTACACACTTTTGTACAGAGTGTCTACTTGGTCGCCTAGATGCATTGCCTATTAGCCAACAACATGATAACCAACCACAGTGGAGCACTGCTTTGTGTTTGGGAACACTTAGGCTTCCTAATGAAGTATGAGAATGGGGAAAAACTAAGATAAGACAGATGAAAGCAGTGTGCTAGTGTTATGTCGATATGAGATCCCCCATTCAGAGCTGTTTCGGTTCCAGCCACATCTGCCTAAAGAGAACTTTGAGCACTGTTAATCAGAGGCGAAACGTCTAACAGCCCTCTCAATATCTGTTCCCCCTTGGATAAATTGGTAAAATAGAATGTTGATTGGTCGAAACTGCACAGAGAGACTTGTTTATGGATACAAGTATTGAGAATCATTTCCAATGGGAAAGCCTTTGTTTATTTTTAACAATTTGTTTTCTGAGAATATGCTGTTTGAGAATTTAATTCAAGGAAAGATTAATTTTAAATGTAAGTAAAGGTTTACCTGTTTAGCGGTGTTGCATGGCATAGTGATTAGTGTGGGCACTCGATGAATGGAGGACTTAGTTCTTGATGCAACTGTCTTAAGTTCAAATCATGTCCTCAGAACATTTATTGCAGGTTTCCCCCCACTTCTGTCCCCCTTTCTACATGCTATCCCCCGTTTAATAAAGGCCACTAGAGCTACAAAAATCGTAGGTTTACCTGTTTACACAACAGAAAACCTTTTTTTATTTCACAATTTTTTTACTGTACGGAAAATTAACCAAACTGTGACATTAAACCAATGTACGTACAGAACCGGGATGTTTGGCGTACTGGCAATGCACTCATTTCTTAAATTTTTTATTTTTGATATTTTAAACAGTTTTCCAGGTTACAAGTCACATTAAAGGTTAAAAAAAAGTCTGATATTATCTCTGTGTTGAATTTTTACATCATCTTTACTTCACACAGCTCTCATTAAGCTGTTCTGCTCAGCTTAATTAGGTGTGAATCTGAGTTTGGAGTTAATAGATTTGAAAAGGAATATATGAGGAAGACTCTACTTTGACAAAGGCTGTAGGCTTGGGTTGTATGGTGTCCATGTGTCTCTGGAGAGAGGCGTCAGGTCCCAAGGTAGCCCATTAGAGTGCACACCCACCCCGACCCCCACCTCCAACTACACAGCTCCCCATATCGAGGAAGACCACAGAAGACAAAACCAAAGCAGAATATTCATTTTACGCAACCACGTGCAGTACTTTGGTCGGCCTAAGCAGACACCGAAATGTACACAAGCCAGTACACACACACAAATGCAACCAATCCTCTTACATGGCCAATGATGCATATGCACACACAATCATGATAAGGGTAGTGCGTATCTGGTGTTTGAAACTAGGGGGGAAAAAGTTCTAGCTTAAGTAATTTTTAATAGCAAAATAACACAATCCCTTGAACTTCTGAATTTTATTGCATCACTTATTTAAAAAAAAGTTATGCGAATGTTGAAACACAGAGGAAATCAGTTGGATTTGTCTTTATAATAATCTAATGCAGGCAAGGTTGGATACTGGTTCACAAAATCAGAATCTAAAGGCTAAGTAAAAATTATGAAAGATAATTTTTTTCAGACTCAACAAAAGTTACAGTCCTATATCTCAGAAAACGACAGAAAAAATAAATATAGCTGCAAGCAGCCTCAAATAGCCTTTGCAGCTTAGTTCCACTATGGCTTTTGCCGCAACCGCAGGATTTACGTGCTGCTGCCTAAACTCCACCTCAATCCTACCACTGACCCTGATGTAGAATCTTCATGAGAAAGTGTTTAAAGAGTAACTAAACCCTAAAACAACTTTATTTTGCTTATAAAATTGATAAATGGGCCTTTACCAATGCAATCTTTCAGTTTCAGGACTTTTTTTTTTTGACATTTTCGTGTAAACTTGATAAGTTCTACACTTTTTGGTCTAAAAATGTCTTAGTGCTGCCCCTAATGGTTGATGTGTGGTTACACCATTTGGATTTTGTGGTTGGCTAAGAGCCGTACATCTTTTCCACTTTCTACTGTACGTCACAGGCATGGTCTCTAAGAGACGCCCTCCATCTCTCAGACAGACTCGCACCGCCCTGAGACGAGTTTGGAGTTAGTTGCCTCTCTTGGCTACCAGAACACTGAAGCAACGCTGGGAGAAACAGAGAAAGCTGAAATCCAAGTATCATAGAGCACCACAACGCCGGGGCAGTTTTAAACGAAAAATGTGAAAGTAGTTACAGCAAACAGACTAGGTTTACAGCAACCTAAAGCTGGAAAGCAATGGGAGGGAAAGAGGCCTTCCACACTTGCCGCTGTTCTGGAGTCGACAAGGGATGATTGTGAGTGACTTTAATCACAAAATACCCATTGTATATGTTTTAAACACATATATGATGATGGTGGAGTTTCCTCCAACATGTGAGGGATAGTCTTTGCTTAATTTGGACCCTCCAAGCTGTCCAGCATCTTCTTCCTGACTATCTGTGGCTAAACACAAGACCAGACTATGCTGGCCCATATATGTCATGAAAAGTCTAAATATTTTCTGATGTGGTATCTAGTGAAAGGATTTGACAACCACTGCTATAATCTATTTTTTTATTCTTTTATTTTGAATAACCAATAAATAATACATGTGCATCTGTTGAAATAGATTCCTTTTTTTTCTATGGTGTGTACTTTAGATATTATAATGGAGATAAAAAATTTTTTTAAGAAATTTGATACTGTTTTGAACGTTAGCATATGTTAGCATTGCCACTCAGAGACTGGACCCATCCTGTCTGCCTCAGCAGCAGTGGCAGCGCCAGCTTTGGGCAACGCTGACTAAGCGCCAAGAACCGGTGTTTAGAAACTAAAAAGACGCACTGAATTTCACAATACCTATTGACAGCATTGTTTGTAACTGAGTTTCTGAATGTTTCTATGTGGTGCTGTGCACGGAATAGTCCACACATATTTGCATACATATCTGTTAAGGGTTGGACTAATATCCATGTTGTTGAATTTGGTGCAGATCAGGTGATATAAGTATGATGATATATTTCCTTGGCTTGACAAAAGCCTTCAACATGTTGTAACAGCCACACCCTCTTTCTAAACCTCTCAGTGTTGAAAACCAAGTTACACTAACTTGTTTTTAGTCACTCTCCACAGCCAGATGTTGATGAGGTAAAAGGAGAAAAAAACCTTTTAAGTGAAACATTGCAAATCCTGTTCTCTTAGGAGACATTCACCATTCATTAGTGGTACTGTATGTGATGAGACCCAAGAAGTTTGGTACAGCTGTTACCTTTTTTGTGGCAGTTAATACACACTCTACATTTATGAAGACTAGCCTTATTTTGAGGTTTACCCATGCCCTCATGCTGGGATGCAACAAAACATTTGAACATATTTTGATCCCCAATGACTCAAAAGAGATATATCATGCTTTTAAATTCTTCCTTTTCATATGTAAATCATTCACTTGTGGTCTATGTAAAGTAGAACCACAGTGGTTTGGTCTTAATTCCATGTTATTGTAGCCCCACAGACCCTCCTTATACCGTTCTGAGGAGCATCTTTAGAGCAACTCATTTGGGTGCGGTCCCTTTAATTGTAAGCGAAACATTTCAGGCCCCGCCCCCTCCAGGTTACAGAGCGTTCCGCTCCACCCTGTTCGGACATTTTTGTAGTCTGATAGCAGCGATACGATTACTACCGGCAGATAAACTTTTTATTGCGAAGATCTCGTCGCTAAATTCCTGTACATCATGTGTACCCCACGACAAAAACCGGCAAAAAAGCCCAATCATTTTATTCAAAGCATGCAGTACAGTTATATCCTCAGCTAAAAGATAGCACACATCGCTAACAGAAGCAGAATGTACAATGCTACAACTATCAAAACAATCACCCGTACGACATATCAACACACAACATTCATGTCTAAAATAAAGTTTACTGTCATTTTAGTGTTATTTGAAGCTTACCGCTTTGCTTTGTCCGTCGTTTGTGACAGTGGACTACAAAATTGCCGTGGGGAGAAAAAATGGCGGCTTCACGAAATTGGTTACCAGGAAGTCTACTACCTTATTTGGCAGTTCAACAACAAATGCTGTGACGTAATAGACGAGAAAACGTAAAAGTGAATAGAGAAAACTAAACAGATTGAAAAATATAACCAAAAAAGAGTGTAAACATATAAACACAGCACCAGAAGAAAATAAATGTAAGTTGTCTGCACTCCTAAACACCTAAAATACACATTTACATGCATTTAAGGGCTAAAAAAGTGGATTTTCCATGATATGTCTACTTTAAAATTATCCTTACTCATTTCTAAGTGTGAGAATCATAAGCTCTAGGAGGAGTTTGTTCACATACTACCTGTCTAAATAGCACAAAATAGCAGCTTTGATCCAAAATGGCTCACTTTGTGTGGGGTTGGGCCCTACCCTCAAAACACTTATGGATATTTGTCTTAAGAAACTTCATATATGTACTGAATTTCATAATCCTGGTTTGAAGCATTGCTTATGGTTCAAAGCATTGCTTATGATTAATTAAATGTTTCTAGACAACACTGTGCATTTATTAGGCCACGCCCAACAAAGATTTGCATACATATCTGTTAGGAGTTGGATCCATGTTCATTAATTTGTTACAAATCAGATGATGTATGTGGAAATAAGAGCCAAAAATATTTCCATGACATGACACCATGCTGCCACAGCCAAACAGTTTCGAAAACTCTCAGTATTAGAGAAGTTACCCCCACTTGTTTTCTAAAAATTGACATTACAGATAATTGACTTTTGCTGCAATTAAACATTACAGATAAAATAAACCTTCACAGTGCTTAGCAGCTCCGGCCTAACTATTCATGTATGATCATAGTCGTTTTTTATCTTGGTACAGATCACCTGCAATAGCAATTTAGTTAATGTTGTGCACCGTTTAGTCAGCTTTCCCTCCTGTTAGCTTTAGAGCAATTCTGCTGCCACCGAACTCTCCAAAAGGCACCAGTGTTTGCATGTATTAAAAGGTGGGATGTCAGAAGGTAGATTGTTTGAATTCAGTGTGTAGGTCATTCAAATATACTTTAAATAACATCTATGAATTCATTAATTTGACTGAAACTGATACCCCAAGCTACCTTAGCTTTAAAATAATCTCAAAGAAAATGAGAGAACAAGTTTACAAGAAATAATTTTTAGATCAGTTTTATTGATTACAAAATCACCCCTTTTCTGTTTCGGGTATTATTTTCTCTACATTAAACACTATCCCCTTGCCGACCACACACACAAACACACACACACACACACTACCAGCACCAGAGCATGTGTTGACTGATGTTTGCTCAGAGACATCCTGCAAGTTGGAGGTGCTCTGGAGTGTGATGCTTTGAATATGACCTCATGTTCCATTCTGTTTCTTTGCTGCTGTGCCTCAGCTCATCGTCCTCTTGGGTTGACTCTTCTCTGTAGCTCCAACAACTGTGGTGGGACACTGAACATCTGTAAGTCACAGCTCCACCGAATCTGGTGCCTCTGCATTGGACACATTCCCTCTGTGCAGCTGCCACTGCTTTCTATGTGTTTTTCTTGCCGGGCATAAGAGATTGCCTGTAACACACTTTGATGCTAGTCATGCTCAGTACAACTTATCTACAGCCTGTGCATATCTGCGCCATGTCACTGCAATGGGGACATCTTGTGTGTCTCATCACTGAGAGAGTAAACAAATTAACAATCTAGCATGTCAGCTACAGCGAAAGGGGGAGTTTCAGCCTACAGGGTTGCTAATGTACATTTGAAGTAAATGAGCACAAATTCTTGTTAAAATGCCAGCTAAAAACATAAGTCATTGAAACATTTTCTACAATCAGCAAGACATATGTTGTAGAGTTCAAGAGACAACAAACAAATCTCTTAGAGAGAAAAAACGTTGTAGACAACAGTTTTGCAATATTCTGATCACATGTGTAAACACTGCGTAATGACTGAATGCATTCAGTGCTGTTTGGCAAGGTTCATTTAAGTAACCTCTTATCTTGGCACATTACTACCTACAGTTACCTACCTAAATTTCTCCAAATGCATCAGATTGTAAAGACATCTCCTATAATATTCCTGAATACCTCACAGATTTGAAATAACCCCAAAACACACTATACTGCCTCTATGGGTGTGTTGTTCTTGTAGATGGGTTGTATTGTTAAGGGAACTGTGGCCTTGAAGTTTAAATTTGCATTGATCAGACAGTATGACTTTCTCCCCAAAAGTCTTTGAATATTTTGTATATGTCCGAATCTTTTCTTTAGAAAAAAAACCCCCAAAAAATACATCAACTCTTAGCCCACATTTAAGGAGAACACAAGAGTTTGGTGATTTTTATAGATCACCAGTACTTGGTCAAAATTCCTACACTTATTTTTGTTAATGTGTTGAAAACAACCTGACATCTTCTGTCTTGTTCTGTTTAACAATTTTGGAGAGAAGCTTTTGTAATGTCATTGTAATCAGACCCATTTAGCTCATTATGGAGGGCCTAGTAAACACCCTGTCTTATTTAACTCCTTTTCATTTTTACGCCACAATGGTACCTAACACACCTCAGAGTCAAATCTGCCTCTTTTGCAACACCCTTTCTATTTACCGATCAGTGTGGGGAGTAACAATGCTTAAGTATAATTGCATTACCAACAATGTTCTTTTTAAGATAACGGAGTAATTAAATCAATTACTTTTCCCACCGTTACAATGGCGTTACCGTTACTGGGGACGTAAAGTGCAGCGTTAAGGCCACTTTAGACAAGCCTCAACTCAATGTAACAATGTTTAAATCCAGGCTGAAAACAGTTCTTTTTACCTGTGCATATAATAATTGAAAGTATTTTATCTGCACTCTTGCTTTTTATTGTAATTAATTATTTTTTAAGTTGATTGAGGTTTTTTTCTGTTTATCTCTTTTCTTAATTTATGCAACTGTGAAGCACTTTGAATTGCCTTGTGTATGAATTGTGCTCTACAAATAAATTTTCCTTGCCTTTCCTTCATGCTTCTCCGTTTTGACGGAGATGTATTGATGTAACCCAATTATCCGTCGACGCAAGGGCCAGATCTATTCTAGGAGGGCCTTGCCACTCTCCATATAGTCTCTTTGTAACAAAATTTGGTTGCACTTCCACCAGAGTTCCAGTGGCAACTAGCTAGATGGCTAAATTTGTCTCTTTCACCCGATTGCCTTTGAGAAATCTAAGATTTTATTGTAGGTTTTGCAAGTTCAACATGGTTTATACGTCGAAAGTTGATTGAACATGTACGTGTGTCCTTTCGTTTTCTTACAGGTTGAATTTTTGTTGCCCATAGCTCGCTAGCATTTTCTCAATGACCGGTGATTGGTCAGTGAGGTACTGATTACAACCAGATGTACTGCTTGACGGCATTGTGGCATCCGAAGCGGTACCAGAACGTTAAGGCGGACTTTTTCACCAGAGTTTTTTTTTTTTCAACCTAACAACCTTTTTTTTGGTTGCTAGCAGGGTGACTCGTGATAGCGACTGTAAAATATATGCCGTCTGACCTTTTAAAGGCAAAAAACTTCTAAACTACAGACGTGACTCCTCCTTTTGGAATTACTTCCTCAGCATTGTGTGCTTCGCTCTGACAGCTCCTGCCAGACGCTGTACTCAATTAAAAAGGACAGGTCTTTTAAATCTTTTTAAACCTTCGGTTAACTGTTATCTGGCCTAAAGTATGCATGTAACCAAAAAGAATGATAAAATGAAGAATGCTAAATTTTAAAACTACAATAGATTTGTGATTATACATTTTACATAGAAAAAAATGCCCTTTTGGGTTGTGCACACTTTTTATGTGTGTTGTGGGGCAGTTATCTGCTAAGCTTTGTTATTGAAATTTATAAAACTTAGATTCGTTCATCACCAACTCCCATGGTTTGTCGCTACACCTGTGTGTGCTTTACTCATAGACATGTCACGGCTTTACATCTCTGAGCACACATCACGTTGGGGCAAGCCCATTGAAATGCATCGTAGGGTCCAAACTAAGAAACTCACAATGTAACTCTATGAGTGCATCTGGGGCGATCTAAGTCAGATTGAAAATCGCCCCAAGGGAGCGGGGTTTTAGGTTGGAAAGTGATATTCAGGCTGCTAATTGGACTGGCAAAATAAGACTAATTTTATCTCCTCTTTTTTTGTGTGACTCAAGGAGGGCGATGCACTATCGGCCATTATTAGCCAGCCGCCACTGGTAGGCTCGCTCTAATGGAAAGACTGGAATTACACCATTGCTTCTCAGTCATGTGACTCAACAGGTTTTTTTTTTGTTTTTTTTTTGTCATGTAAAAGTGAAATTCTTTGTAGAGAATAAAACAGAAAAAATGTTTTATTAAACACCCCATGTTTATTGACTTTTCTTTCACGTTAGTTCTTTTGTTCTACCTTTGTAGTGGCAAAAGATCTCTGTGCATCATCATTTGTGAGTGATCTGAGATGTCAGAGGTGTCCTTTTGATGTTTAGTGCAGACCTCATGTGAAGCACCTGTGCCGCTCGTACTGTGTGCCTGTGGATGTTGTAGTGCTCTTACACATGTGTGACTAAGTGCAGATAATTTAGAAAATACATGTATGCTATGTATTGTAAGATATGTCTATGATCAGCTAGTTTGTTTTTTGTTTATTTTTCAATTGCTCTAATAGTTATGACGGCTTAAAATCCCTTTTTTGGCAGTGTCTGTTATTGCGTTTGATCTTTATTATACCATTTACAAATAACAGCAACATTCAGTTTCTGACACATTAACAAAGGAACACATAGTAAAACAATTTCTTCTGAAACTCATTGTTGCCTTCAATGTCATCATCTGTCAATTTAGGTGAGTGAATTGAATCAATTTGGATGATCATGTGAGCCTAGTTCAGGATTCACCTACAAGTCTGAGTCAACTCTTCAATATTTAGAGACAAGGTACACTTCAGTCTATCTTAAATTAATTATAGAAAAACTAGATCATATACCTTAGATCTGAATCTTTTCTTTTCACCATCTTGTTTGTTGTGCTTTTTAAAGAACTATGATAAAAGAGTAAATCATGTCTATTCGATAAGGCTTTTTTAGTCATTCACAACTATTAGAATATCACAGAGCAGTCTCTTCATAAAATATTAGCCTGTAGTCATTTGTATCCTGACTAATGGGGAAATACTTTTGTAGTTTTGTCATTATAAGTGTGTTACTAATAAATGCATCTATTTTCTTTTCACATTCTTTTCATGCCACATGGAAAAATTATTTGCATGTGGTAGACAGACAAAGCCCTAAAGCTAGTCCATGACACTTTATACACTTATATGGTAACTCAGAAATACAATGCAATCTAAATAAACATGTAGTAGCTGCAAGCACACTTCTCAGTGTTTAAAAACGATTCATTTAGTATAATCGATATAAACAAATTCTGATATTTCAAACTCAAAGAATATAGACATTAATTTAATTTAGTTATTTTTACAGTGCATTTCTAAGATTTTATTATAGTTTTAGTTTTGTACAAATTTGGGCCAGGCTTTCATCCTTCTAGATAATAATTTAGAGAAACTATATCTGAGTGTTTGCTTAGTTATTAATACTCTTCTTCTTATCTATTTTAATTACTTTGGAAAAAATTTAAACTTCCTGTGCGGAGTGTGTTTATAAGGAATGAATAGATGTATGAAGGGCAGTGATCAGGCTATCAATATATATGCTCTGTAATGTAGGATTGCAAATTCTCCTTCTGCTTTAGGTTTTGAGGGATTTTAGTGTCTTTACATTTACAAATACAGAATATTTCTTAGAATTCCTTACCTTGATTTGAAAAATTCATCAAAACATAACTGCATATGAGACAGTATTAAATTATTTGTTTAGGTACTTGTTAATCTATAAGTATTGTCCAAAATTTATAAGTGAAGAATAAGGTAATGACAATACAAAGCGTTGGATTGCAAAAGGTTTGTGGAATGCACGTAAAAAGAAAAATAAACTATAATAGTATTTTATAACATTTAAAACAAAGAATGTCATAGGCAATAGTTCTGCATCCACAGTCACACCCAAACAGTTCCTTAATGACAATTATAATAATTATTAAGACCTCAGACTGCAAAACAAATGAAATGTTCAAAGTAAATAATTGTTAGAGAAATATAGATTGTCATTACATGTACGGAAAGCAGAATATATGGTGTTTACAAAAAGAAAGTGGAGTTGATGATTAAAGATTGTCTCAGTTTAAGTTTCTGGGTATCATAATGGATGATAAAAGGACATGGGAAGCTCATATAGCCCACATCAAAACAAAATTATAAAATAATATTGCCATTATAAACAAAGCAAAATATGCGTTGGATTATAATGTATTGCACATTTTATATTGTTCACCTATTTCACCGAATCTAAGTTATTGTTCTGAGGTGTGGTGCAATATATGTGTGACTAATGTAAAGTCTTTATTTATTTTTACAGACAAATCCAAGAGAGCAAACCAATATATTATGTATCAAGTCAGGACTTATGAAACTTAAATATTTAATTGAATCAAAGACACTATTAGTTATGTACAAGGCAAAATACCAAGTATTAGCAGTAATTCTGCAGAAGTTATTTTGTTTTATTTTCAGAAGATCAGCACAATGGAAAGAAATTTCATTTGAAACATCAATTTGCAAGAACTACTTTTAAACAAAGCTAAATTTCAGTATGTGGTGTAAAATTGTGGAAGTCATTACAGAATGAGTGCAAATATTTTCAAGTTTAAAAATATGTATAAAAAGAGATGATCTATGAGACAGATTAATGATTGTTACTATGGAGAAAAAATAATGATATATGATTCTTATTTTGATAATGAGTATGTTCACAGAGTAAACGCAACAACGTATCTGACTTTGCATCTCACACAGCAGCAACAGCTGTGCTCACTCAAGGTGATTTTTATTAGTCGACCAATCACGAATGTACACACCCACATTACTCGTCACGTGCCATTTCATTAATAATAATAAATCAATAAAGAAAATAAAAAGGAACAAAATACACATTTGTGACTTTAACAAAACATAATGCACATTGAGAGCACACTGGTAACACCCCCACTTGCTCTCACATTGTTAACATAGAATATGTCACATATTTAGCTTGGGACATTCTCACACAGTTGTCACTCTGGTTAAAATCCACACCTAGAAAATGCCTTATTTTGCCCAAGTCCTTCATTTTGAATCTTTCAGTAAGCATGTCCTTCACATGTCTAAGAACATTTTCATCACTTGTCACAATCAACAAATCATCAACCCATATTACAATGATCACTTTTTCAATGGCTGTTTCCCGTGTATACACACAATGGTCAGCTTGATTCTGCTCAAAGTGGTTTTTGGTCAAGTACTCATGTAGCACTTTATTCCAGTTTCTGCCAGATTGTTTTAACCCATACAATGACCTTTCCAGTTTACAAACTAATTTTTCATTAGTGTCAGATTTTACTTCATAGCCCTCTGGCTGTTCCATGTAAATTTCATGATCTATTGGTTCGTTCAGGTAGGCAGTTTTTACATCCATTTGGTGCAGAATCAGATTTTCTTGTGCCGCTTTCTGTATTATCACTCGGATACTTGTCAAGTTAGCTGTAGGGGAAAATGTCTCTTCATAATCTTCACCTCTTTTCTGACTGTATCCTTTGGCCACATAACGTGCTTTGCACTTTTCAGATCCATCTACGTTATTCTTTATTGCAAAAACCCATCTACCCCCCACTGCTTTCTTTCCCTCAGGTAAGCTACTCAGGGTAAATGTGTGGTTTTCTCTCAGTGACTCCATCTCCTCATCCATTGCTGTGACCCACTCTTTTTATCTATCCGAGGTTACAGCTTCTGTGAAAGTTACAGGAATATTACATGTCACTCTATAACAGTAATCAATGTTTATCTGCACCTGATCAGTTTCCTCATCAGATGCCTGTTGAGAAACACTGTCATGGAAATAGTCTGGCCTCTTCCTCACTCTAGATGGGTATCTTGGAGGCTCAGGCATAGCTTCCACTGTTTGGGTTTGAGGACTACTACTCAGTTCCTCCTCTTTGACTGAAACCTGGTCACTTGCTGGATTTGGATTTACATCCCATCTAGTTCTATTGGCCTTTTGCTCCAGAACATCATCATTATCACCATCATTATTAACAAAGCTAGTCTGAGTCTGTTGCTCAACATGGGTCTTAGAAAGAAACTTAACTAACCTGTGCTTTTGTATTTTCCTGCTGTCAGGGAAATAGACTATGTACGCTGGACTGCTTTTATCATAACCAATAAAAACACCTCTTTCACTTCTTGGATCCAGCTTTCTTTTATCTTGTTTATAAATGAAACATTCTGAACCAAACTTTTGCATCCTGGCAAGATTGGGCCGTCTCCCTGTCAGCATCTGAACTGGTGTATGTTTGGTGCGATTGTTAAAACACCTGTTCCTGATTATAGCTGCAGTCTGCACTGCATAAGGCCACAAACTTTTAGGTAACTCACTCTCTATCAGCATACACATGTCAAATTGCCATGTCAAAAAGTGTACGCCAATTTCGTTCTGCTGTACCATTTTGATGGGGAGAATATGGCGCAGAAGTCTCATGTTTAATACTGTTTTTAACTAACAGAGTTGTGTAATTCTTAGCAGTAAACTCAGTACCATTGTCTGATCGAATACGCTGAATTTTACCATATGGGGCCGTATCGGCAAGAAACCTCTCAGTTGCTTGTAGTGTGTCACTTTTACTTTTAAGACAATACACAAACACAGCACTGGAAAAATCATCAGTAAATGACAAAACATATTTATACCCCTCTCTGGACTCTGGGTGAATTGGACCGGCTAAATCTGTGTGCACTAGCTCTAGAGGCCTTTTAGCTCTCACATCAGGCTTTTTGTTTCTGGTCTGTGTAAACTTGCCTCGGGTGCACACTTCACAAGTTGCAGGTTTGTTTGTTGAACCTTTAATTTTCATGCCATCAACAACACCTTCTAATTTCTGCACATCATCAAAATTACAGTGTCCCAGTATCTCATGCCATGTCTTTAAATCATAACACCCATTCACTTGGTCATCACATCCATCAGGTACTGTATGGAGTAATATAGTCTATCATGTATACGAATTGGAAATTCTGTACCGTCTTTGTGTACCAAAATGTCCTCACCTTTCTTGAATGTCACGCTTGCTCCGTTGGAGACCGCTGCTTGCACCGAAAACATGTCCTGTGGGTATGAGGGAATGTACAGCGCCCGTCTCAACAGTGTTTTGAGGCAGCGTCCCCGACTGTCCATCAAACATACCTCAGCGTCACCTCTGCGCTCTGCTACTCCCTTACACCTTGTGCCGTCAGCGAGCTCCATGCAATGAGTCCCGGCCTGGAACTCCTCATCAAACCTCTTGAACTTGGAGATGTCGGTGACGATATGCGAGGTTGCCCCGCAGTCGACCATCAGGCCCCTCACGTCGACACCCTGGTTGCTCGGCTGGGATCCTGCTGCTCCATCTGTCACCCGGAAAACGTACTCGTCGGTCACGTCCTCGGTGGCTCTCCATGTTGCGTCTTGGCGCCGTCTCCTCCTGCAGGTTACGTCGCGATGAGTGTTGCTCTTGCAGTAGCTACACCACAGTTTGCGCTGACATGCGCGGGAAATGTGTCCCTTCATGCCGCATCTGTAACACACCAAGTCTGCTGCAGCCCGTTCCGCTCCACGTTCAGCTGAGCCGGCACTGGTGGGTCTCGCAGGCCTCTGTCTTGTCCGCACAGCCATTACATTGTCCTCTGCAGCTGGAGCACGCATCTTTTCGATGTCCTCGTAGCTCCGAAGCTTTGTTTTAAATTCAGCAAACGTTATGCTGTCATCCGTTTGCGTTATATGGATGGCAAACTGTTTAAAAGTCTCAGGAAGCCCCTTTAAAACCATAGCCACCAGCAGTCCGTCACTCAAAGTCTCTCCAGCACTTCGTAAAGCCGTGATTGCAGTTTCAGCACGAATAACATATTCTCTCAAAATCTTTAGCGCTGCGCGCCCATCGTCGGCTGCTTCTCGCATTACAAGCGACAAACTCTTGTCGTCCAAGAACTGGATTAATTCTGCATATGCCTCGGCATTTGAGGTCTCTTCTTCCGGCGTCTCCTCGCCCGCTGGTTCCGTAGTAATGATCTCTTTCAGGCCTTGCAGCCGGAGGTGACCCAAAAACTTAACCTCCCAAAGTTCGTAATTCTTTTCATCCCCGTCGAACAGTAGCCGCGACCAGCGGCCGCTATGTTCGGTTTTTCTAGCGTGAGGCCCACTCATGGCTCAACTTCAACACGCTAAAACAAACGATTGACTTCTTGACTTTGTCTTACTGGGCCGATAACCTGTTCACAGAGTAAACGCAACAACGTATCTGACTTTGCATCTCACACAGCAGCAACAGCTGTGCTCACTCAAGGTGATTTTTATTAGTCGACCAATCACGAATGTACACACCCACATTACTCGTCACGTGCCATTTCATTAATAATAATAGATCAATAAAGAAAATAAAAAGGAACAAAATACACATTTGTGACTTTAACAAAACATAATGCACATTGAGAGCACACTGGTAACAGAGTATGATTCTAAAGTTATTTACTGACAGGTTATTTATAATAAAGGGGTAGGTAATATAAGATATAAGATTTTTGTAATCCCTGCTCTTTTTCAATCATGGTGGTATATTAAGATTTTTTTTTCTTGTAGTATTAAGCAATGCATAAACATGTGCAAAGTAAATTAATGAAATTAAATCAATTCCTCTTTTATTTTTGCAGCATAAGTTCACACTAAAGAAAAATTAGAAAATCAAACCTTGGAATACATTTTGTCAGAGAGGGACAAAAATAATGAAATACAAGTTTAATTTGTTATTCATTTTTTTTTAACTAATTGGCTGCAACATTATTGGTGCCATTCCTGTTGTTGCTTTGTACAACCCTTTTAGCCAACAAGGCAGCTCACTTCACCGATTTGGCACAGGATTTAAGTCTGGCAAACAAAAAATGGCCAGCTGAAAACTCAATGCAACTGTACCATTGGAGCATGAGCTATCAGGTACAGTGAAACAAAAAACATCATACTCAAGCTATGCAAAAATTTAAGACTGACATATCCTGGACTCTACCTGTTGCTGCTGTCCATACACATACAGGCACTCAGCAGACACTGAGCCTGTGACTTGAGGGGAAATTCTGCAGCTCTCTAAATATTCCAAATTAGCCTCTTAAAACATCGAGTTAATATCCCATTCACTTCCCGACCCTCTCCTGTCAGAGCTCCAAAAACAACTAATTTGTGCATTCACGGCATCTAATTATCATCAGAGTTTTCCAAAAGATCACTCTTGACTACAGTCATCCCAGAGTGAGCTTTAAGGATGTTTTTTTTTTTTTTTTTACCTCCCTTAATTCACAACTGTACATGTTGGGAAGATAAATATTGGTCCTGGTCTGGCCAGTGGCAAAGAGACATTGGGTTTTGCTTTTATCATCCCATAAATTGTGCTAAATTGAGTTATGTTGTCTTCCTCTGAATATGAAATATATATTCATGCATTAATTTAATTCCTTCTGAATTACTGAGATTTTTTCACCTGTCTAAGCAAACAATTTCCCTCGTTCGGTTACAGATTGTTCAAAATGCTTGTGCTAGGCTTTTGATTAAAACCTCTAAATGCACTCATGCCACTACACTACTTTTTCAGGTTCACTATCTGACCATTCATTCCAGAGTTCACGTTAAGATTCTGGTCCTGGTTTTTAGAACTTTACAATACAGGCAAGCAACAGCATGTGTCATTGATCTTTAAAATGCTCATACCCCCAGTAGGTCCCTCAGGGACAGTGAGCAAAGTCCACAGGTTATACTACATAACAGGCTAAGGACTAAAGGAGAGAAATAAGTGTATTTTTAGGCTTGAATAAAGTCCTTCGATGTCGATGTATTTCAGCCACATGAGTAAAAAATACATTTTCTGGCTTTTCTCAGTCTAGAATGCTCAAAATTCATAAACAATTTCACATTTCTACTACATATCTGACCCAATTTAAATACGCATTCATCTTTCCTGGGGTGAAGTATTGCTTTAAATGCTGTACTTTTACCCTCTAAACCTACATCTCCTTTTTATTCTTTAAGTATTTGAGGGTTTCTTTTCTTTTTCATTATGTTTTTAAAGACTCACTCCGTAACTTTGCGGATATTTGCCCTCTGTCATCCTCCCAGGTCTATGTGGCGTAACATCATTGTAAAAACAAATCTCCATTGAGCGCATGTGAAGAGGCCAGAGTACTGACGGTTTCACAACCTTTCTTGCCAATGCAATAAAAATGAATCTAACAGCCTGTCAGTTGGTAAACTATCAGTTTTCCGGGCACTGCATCATGCCCGTCCAAACACAATAACCCTAGAGGGAGCAATTATCACTTACCAATCCAATACCAACACTGCTAGTTTAGCATCAGTATTACATCCCCTTGTATCTCTAATGCTTAATTCACACTGGCTGCATTGAACGAAATGAATGGGGCTGCAACTGGTGTGAGGAGAGAACTGGAATGAGGCGTAAGAACTCTCCAATGAGGAAAAGCCGGGCCAATCATGGCTCGTGTCTTGTCTCTTACTCTATCACTTTCTCTTTTTTTTCCTCCCTTCTTTTGATTGTGTGATCGAGAAATTTATTATTATAGTTTTGTCTTCAAAGTTATAGAGGCAAGGTTGCTAAACTTTATAAATACTAATTTTCATATGAGCTTGTTGGGTAGTTAGGAGGGAGGAGGTAGGAGTAGGAGGGGGGCAGCATTTCGCATTCACTGTGATCTGTGCTGTTCTCCTGTATGATCAATTCAACTTTTATTAAAACCTCCAAACGCTTAAAGGAATCTCTCTCATCTTTATTAAGAGTTTTAAATGCCATTACAGATAGTGTCTTTTTTGGTTGCTTTGGTGGTTCTACCATGGCTCAAGTCTCAAAACTGCAGGTTTTTTTTATATCATTTTATAGCGTATGACGTTCTACTGTAAAGCGATCTCATTCAGTTCGGGAGGCATCTGGGAAGAGAAGTTGTATAGTGTGGTTTTGAACATAATAAATAATAATATTTATTATGATAATACATTTCAGACACATGCTTGTAAGGTGTAACTCTGCGTTCACGCCGGTCAATGCGTCCAGAACTTAAAACACTCAAACAGACAATGGTTGATGCTTTAAAATTAAAACCCAGCTACTTAAACAGTTTGTAGTCCTGGTTGGCGCATCATGTCAGTACGTCAGCGCACAGGTCGGGATTTCTCAGTTGCTCAAATTGTTGTTGAATAAACAATGGGAAACTAGTAGTGCATATTTAGTACCGTAGTTGTCCTATCCAGGTTTGGCTAGTGATAGCTAACATAACAAGAAAGTTAAAAATAAATATTTAACTGCTCACCCGACACTCCAATATCCTTATCCTCCATTTCGAATGAATGAATTGCTGATCCACACATTGATTGCGTAATGACCTTAGTACAAAGAGTTGCTCATTGGTTGACGCCCTGCGTTTGCTGCCCCAAAGTTCAGTATTCCCACCTTCAATGAGCAGCTGCTTGGCGGTCCGTCAACCCCTCCAAGCAGCAGTTGCATGGACACGCTGATGCCCGCTGCACCGACGCACACGACTCGCTGCGTAGCAGCTTGACAGCCACTTGCTGCATTGGTACCATAGACTTTGCAAGTATACTCACTGAGTGCTCTCATGTTGACAGCCCAGGGAAAAAAACATTCATGGACAGAAACAAAAAATAAAGAACACAAACCGTAGAAACTAAAGCAGAAAAAAATTGTCCAACAACATACATTTCAAAGTAATTCAAGGGGTTACCGGTGTTTTGTCATTGATGATTTCTTAACACCTCCAACCTCACTTAATAAATTTACTAAAATTAAAGTTTTTTTGTTTTCTAAGAATGTGAGCTTATTCTATTATGATAAAATATTATTTTAGTTTCAAATGTTTACTTATCATTACAATTATAACTAATATGTATGCTACCTATCTGCTTTCTATTTCCTCTAGACTTGATGAGGCAGCTAACACTTGAAAGAATCTCCTGCATTAATTTGGAAATTATCAAGGTACAGTTCCACATAACAAAACACAGTTTGCCACTGTTAATCAGTCTGAGCCATCCTCTCTGATGCCACCTCCTCTACCCCAGAGAAAAGGTCCTGCTGATTAGAACAGGCCTCTCACTGAGTGCCATCCATCATCATCTGACCTCCTGCTCCTCCCTTCTGATTACTATGTCTCTGTCTCACACACTCTCCCACATTAGCACATCTACAAGTAGCACAAACAGGCTTACACACACACACAAACACACACACACACACACACACACAATATCCAAGCAGTCCTTATTGATTGAATCAGGATTAATTGACTATGAGGTAATCAATGGCTGCAAACAAGGCTGTATGTCAAAGGAGTTGACATTTAGTCGACACGGTAGAGAAAGATGGAAGTGTGTGTGTGTATCTGAGTGTATAAGTGTGTGTGAGTGTCTGTGTGTGGGAGCACTGTTAGAGGAAGCCAGTGCTGATGGTGTACTCTGCATTACACAGTCACTGTCAACTCCACTGTCAGGGAGAGGGCCTGACTGAGGCCCATTTGGTTGTAAAATCAAGCTGACAGCTTTGTTAACAAGTCCGAGCAGATGAGGGGGATTATTTTATTCTATGGCACAAGAATGGCGTTCAGCAGACAGCCCTCAGTTAGGGATGGATTTGTCGGCTTCCAGTGATTTTTCATAAATTTGCCCGTTACAGAGGACAAGGCAGTCCAAACTGTCATCATTTGAACAAAATGTTCTCTTTAAATAGAGGCTAAATCAAAAAGGATTACAGCTGTCTTATTATAATAAAGCAGCATATAGATAAATTAAAGAATAATTAACAATAATTTTTAAAAAATTAGTTGTCATGATGAGTGATAAATAAAATCTTAGGACACACCTTGGTTTTTTCACATATCCTTGGCAGTCTATGGATTGAGTTTGTGATGATAAACTTAACGTATAAGACATTTCTACTGAATAATTTCCAAATAACAGACACACATGAAATTTCCATTAAGAGAAAAAAGCATCTGAAAATGTTTAAAACAACCCACAAATGTTTCTGTTAAAATATTTTTGCTAGCACACAAAGCATTCTAATATGTAGTTTGGTTTATTTTGATAAACCAAACTACAAATTATTTTGTTTAACAAAAGTGAAGAATAATAAAGATAGGTTCTAGTTTCTAAGTTTAATAAGTGTCATTTTTAATCACACAAATTGCACACACACAAAAAAAACTGTTTTGCTACCATATAACCCCTATTTACATCTTGGTGCACCGGCTTCCAGTTCAGAACTGTTAGGTATCAGTTAAATTCCTGGTAGTTACAGTAGTGAACATTTAAGCCCTTGCACTACTTCTAGATTAGATTTTCCTAAGATTTTCTGATCAGAAGATTCTTATTGTTTCTTGCTCTAGGTTGAATGTATATAATGGGGACTGCTATTTTGCTATTCTGAATCCCACAGTACGAAATAGTCTCCTGCTGAAACCCTAGAGTGCTTCAAGTTACAGAGTAAAAAACACTTATGCTCTCCCTCTTGTGAAATATTTTATTGTATTTTTAGTCTTTGTCGTTTTTTATTTATTTAACGTGTCTACCATTTTAAATAGCTTCTGTTCCTTTTGTTGTTATTTTTACCTTTTTATTTGCCCGCTTGAAGGCCTACAGGTGCATCACAATAAGTTAGAAACAACTGAATTTTTTTTTTTTTTTTGCAGGATCTCCATTTACAGAGTGGTACTTTTATATTACACATAGAGCTAATGATTTCAATATTGTTTGTGTTTACTTAAATGATTATGCATTACTGCTAAAAAAAATATCTAAAGTCCAGTTTCTCTGATGATTTTAGTATTACATAGGACCAATAAAAAGGTTTTTAAAATATAGAAATACAAAACCACTGAAAAGTATACGCAGTATGGACTTTTCTGTATGAATGTAAAATGTATGAATGTGATCACTCTTTGGCTCCGCTGAAATGTTAATAAATCCCACATTACTTTAGTAGTGGCCTTCAGCTCACCGGCAATGTTGGATTTGATGATTCTCATCTTACACTTGACAGCACATCATACATTCTCATTGAGGTAAAGCTTGTCAACAGAGAGAGGCAAAAAGAGTTCTAAAATATCCTACAAGATGGCTTTGCTGTCTTTAGACTTGATAAACACTGTTGACCAATACCAGCAGGTGGCATGGCTTTGAAAATATTCACTAACTTTAGAATGTTAACTCTGGATTTTATCACTGGGATTCTATCCCTCTCGACTCTTCCTCAATACTTAGGAAACCTGATTTGCCCAATGAAATGCAGTATTTATTAGCATAAAAAGGCCTGAAAGGACAACAGCTGAGTTCTTTTTCTCCTTTGCCCAAACCTGAGACGACATTGGCTCAGGTTTAGCACTAGCTTACTACAATAAATGCATCAGCTGTAGTAAATATCCTATTTCAAAGTGAAATATTTCACATATTTTTTCAACATTTTTTTATATCAACAGCAATAACTGGAACTTGGAATTTAGGATCAAAAAGGAAATTTAGAAAAACAAATCAATTATGCATCTAGAGATATCTCTGTGGCTGTTTGACATGTCTATTCATAGCAAAACATGCTTGTATTATGTGTGGAGAATATGCTAGCACAATGCAGTATGAAACTAATGACGTTACTGTCAATTATTCAGTGGTGATCTAGGTTTTCAAGCTTGCAGACACAGAAAATGATTTTTTTTTTGTACTTGGTGCGTCTTTAAGGCTTGCTTATAGGAACCACAGAAGATGCTATAGAAATCAATATTTCATGCCTAATTATAGTGCCAATGCCAGTGACTTTAAAAAAATGGGGGGGGGGTCAGTGTGTAATAAGCAACTAGTGTAATCCTGCTAACTCCGGCTCGTTAACACGGTTTTAACTAGTTTTAAATTCTTTTTTAACTGTTTGTTTTTCGTTTTTTAATAATTTCTGTTGACTAGTTTTAAACGTTTTAAACTTTTAGCGACATATCTTTTATCGGACGCGTTTTTAATCAGAGCACGGACCGCTGTTACTTCCGCCATGCCTCCACTCACCTGTAGCTCCGGGTGTGATGGTTGTGCCAGGCTAACCAAGAAAATCCAGGAACTGGAGCAGAGGATCACCAATTTACACCTGATCCAGGACCACGAGCGCGACGTGGACATCATCTTTGGCCGAACTTTCGCTGCTGCCACCAGCGCCCAGCTGGCCGACACAATCCCCTGCCAGCCCGGTGAAGCTGCGGAGGGGGATTCCATCGCTGGGTCTCCAGGCGGACTCGGACAGACGAACTCCGGCGGAGGTACAACATCTACGGCAGAGGAGGAGTGCTGGATCCAGCAGGGGGCTAAGCCAAAAGCCCCCCTCAGCTCCACTCCGGTGCCCCAGGGTGCGTGGTGGACGGTCGGGCCTGGTCGCAGTGGGGGCGCCCGGAGCGGCTTTCACCGTTCTCCTCCACCCGGCCTTTCCTCTGTCGAACCGCTTCGGTGCCCTGGGGGACGACTTCCCTCCTCTGACCGTCCCTCCGACCGCGCCGAAGACCAGCAGCTCCGCAGGACCGCCGCCCATCCCCTCCCAGCAGCCAGAGCAGCAGTCAGACTCCGGTATCCACCCACGTCGCGCCAGACCCAGGACTACAGCCGGGACCCGCCGAGGAGTGCTTCACTACACCCCGAATCCACGGAACGAGCCCTCGGCGACCTCTAAACACCGCTGCAGTCCTGTGGAAGCCAAGCTGCCCAACATCCAGCAGGTCCTGGATAACGAGAGGTCTTCTGCCCAGCAGCCAGCACACCATCCACCCAGCACTCTCATCATTGGAGATTCTATTATCCCGCATGTTAGGATGAGAGGAGCTGTCACCCTTTGTTTTCCTGGAGCTACAGTAAAGGATATATCTGAACAGATTCTGGACTCCATCCAACGTTTCCCTACTGTGAGTAAAGTTATAATTCATGCTGGAACCACTGACATCCGTAAACAGCAGTCTGAGCTTTTAAAGCAGGATTTTATTCATCTTTTTAATCTTTTAAAAGACAAGCCCCTATCTGTTTTTATTTCTGGCCCCACTCCAACCATCAGCAGAGGAATAAATCGCTTCAGCAGGTTACTCTCTCTCAACACTTGGCTTTCCTCTGTTACCGTGATGCACAACATTGGTTTTATAGACAATTTTAACATTTTCTGGGGTAGGAGTCAATTATTTGGGGCAGATGGACTACATCTTAACAGACAAGGTACCCGCATGTTGGCATTAAGCCTGGCATACCCTCGCCCACCCCTGTCCCCTGCACCGGCTCCAGCTGCTCCTGTCCTCTCTGCCCCATCCACAACATCCTGATGTGCAGCTGGTCCTTGTTCCTATGAACCCAATCCTGATTTTAACAGTAACTCACATATCGGACTTGGACCTTACCCTACTTCATTCATACCTGTTATTGTCAGCAGAGAGCGAAGAAATAATCATAAACTAAGAAAATGCAACCCAAATAATCATAAACAGTTACTAAAAATCCCACCTACAGTAAGTCATACAGTCACTCCATCACCAACCACTCTTAATATGGCTCTTTTAAATGTTCGCTCTCTGCTGAATAAAACTTTTATAATAAATGACTTGATTTTAGATAAGAACCTTCAGTGTTTATTTTTAACAGAGACATGGCTGAGTGCAGATGCCCCTGCTATTCTTACAGAGGCCTCTCCACCTAATTATAACTTTTCTTATTCTACGAGGAGTAGCCAGAGGGGAGGCGGAACTGCTTTTATTAGTTCATCAACTCTTTCCGCCAAACCTGTTTTATTTAATAATTTTACCACGTTTGAATACACTGCCTCTGTTTTTAGCACTCCTCAGATTTTATGTGTCACAGTTTATAGGCCTCCGAAAAGGAATGCACTTTTTTATTCCAGAATTCTCAGAGTTTTTATCAATTTTACACAACTCTTATGAGAAGATAATTTTAGCTGGTGATTTTAATCTACATATAGATAACCTTTTAGATCCTTTATCAACAGATTTTTTAAATATATTAAATTATATGGATTTTAGCCAACATGTCATGCAGCCGACTCACAACAGAGGACACAACCTGGACCTGGTCATCACGTATGGCCTGTCCACCAGTGTGTCCTCTGTTGTTGACTTGGCTGTCTCTGACCACTACTGTGTGTTTTTTAATATCACCAGTTTTATCCAATCAGAGACCTCTGTGAGAACTGTCAGGAAGCGTCATCTAACCCCTGAAGTGGCTGCAGGTTTTCTTGAAGTTTTTAAAAAATGTCCTCCTATACCTTTACCTGCCCCCTGTGATTTTATCGTTAATGATTTTAACAGTAGGCTTCAATCTGCTCTCGACCTGCTGGCTCCAATTAAAGTTATAAACCCTCATTCAAAACGTACAGTACCGTGGAGAAATGCAGCTATTAGAAAATTAAAGAGGAGCTGCAGGGTGGCAGAAAGGAAATGGAGGAAAAATAAAATCACAATAAATCATCAGATATACATAGAATATCTCAGACTATATAATAACGCTTTAAGAAATTCCAGAAATACATACTTTTCCAGAATCATCTCAGAACATAAAAATAATCCCAAAATTCTGTTTTCCACCATTGACAACATTTTACATCATAATACTAATACTTTTCAGAAAACCCCCTCAAACACTCTTTGTGAGGAGTATGCAGACCACTTCAGAGGGAAGGTAGACACCATCAGATGTAATCAGATTTTATCCTCTCAAACAAACATGGTTTTAGACAAATCAGAGTGTCTGCCTTCACCAGAGGAAACACTGGACAGTTTTGTCCTGGTAGAAGCTGGGACCCTTGATAAAGTTTTCTCCTCAGTGAGGCCCACCACAAGCGCTTTGGACCCGATTCCCACCAGGTTTTTTAAGCAATTTTATGGTTCTTTTAAAGATGAGATTTTAAACTTTATGAATTGCTCCCTTCAGACGGGGGTTTTTCCTGCTGCCTTTAAAGCGGCGGTAGTTAGGCCCCTGCTGAAGAAGAGCAATTAGATTTTAATGATTTAAACAACTACTGACCAGTATCTAACTTACCATTTTTAAGCAAAGTTTTAGAAAAACTTGTTTTTATTCAACTTAATGATTTTATTAACGCTCATAATGTCCTAGAGAAATTTCAGTCTGGTTTTAGGATGAACCACAGCACAGAGACGGCGCTTTTAAAGATTTTAAATGATTTTAGATTAAACTATGATGCTAAAAAGGTGACAGTGTTGGTTCTTCTGGATCTAAGCGCTGCCTTTGATACAGTAGACCACACTATTCTTTCAACTCGTTTAAAACAGATCGGTCTCTCTGGTACTGTTCACAAATGGTTCACATCCTACCTCACAGACAGGACTTTTACGGTAAGTTTAGATACCTGTTCCTCTAAGGTCCATAAGATCACTTGTGGTGTTCCCCAGGGTTCAGTTTTAGGCCCAGCGCTTTTTAACCTGTATATGCTCCCTCTTGGCAGTGTTATCAAGAGACATGGAGTTAACTTTCACAGTTATGCTGATGATACACAGTTGTACATCTCCATGTCTCCTGATGACACACGGCCAATGGATGCACTTTTTAACTGCATTTTAAGCATTAAATTCTGGATGGCAGAAAACTTTCTCCAGCTCAACCAGGACAAAACTGAGGTTTTAGTTATCGGTCCTGAGGCTCAGAGAGAAAAACTTTTACCAAAACTACAATCATTGTCTTTTCATTCTTCTTTACAAGTGAAGAACCTGGGTGTGATTTTTGACTCTGAGCTGACTTTTATCCCTCACATTAAAAACATCAACAAAATAGGTTTTTATCACCTAAAGAACATTGCCAGAGTCCGCCCCATTCTCTCTCGGGCCAATACGGAGACGCTAATGCATGCTTTTATCACCAGTAGAATTGATTATAGTAATGCCCTGCTTTCTGGTCTTCCCAAAAAGACTACCTCAGGTTTACAGCTTTTACAGAATTCAGCAGCTCGTGTCCTGATGAAGACTAGGAGGCGGGAGCACATTACACCGGTCTTAGAATCACTGCATTGGCTCCCCGTATGTTTTAGGATCGATTTTAAGGTTCTTTTAATGTTTTTAAGTGACTTAATGGTCTTGGGCCTTCGTATCTGTCAGAAATGCTTTTACCGTATGAACCCTCGCGGTCTCTGCGCTCCTCTGGCACCCGTCTCCTTGTCATCCCCAAAGTCAGGACACAGACTCATGGGGAGGCGTCTTTCCATTATTATGGCCCTCACCTCTGGAACAGGCTGCCAGAGGACCTCAGGGCCGCAGAGAATATTAATGTTTTTAAGAGCAGACTCAAGACTCACCTTTTTAGCTTAGCCTTTAACTAATTATTATTTATTAATATATTTTTAATCGCTCAGCATGTTTTACCTGATTTAATTTTTAGTTCAGCTTTTAACTGTTTATTTATTAATCTGCTTTGCATTTTTATTATTTTTTTTACACTTATTGTTTTATACTTTATATACTTTATATTTTATTAACTTTATATTTTAATGTATTTTAATCTTTCTTGCCAGTGTTTCCTCTCTGGGGAGCCCCCTGCATCGGGGGTGGTGGTCGGCTGTGGCTGCCTGGGTGCCCCCCAGGTAGCGCTTGGGTGGAGGTGGGGGTACCAGCCCTCCCTCCTCTGGGCGCCCTGGGTGGGAGCCTTGGCTGCTGCTGTTGATCTGCTGCTGCTGATGCAGATGGCTCCATGATGGCATTTCCTGGCTCATCTGTACTCAGCCCACTTTTTGTAGCTTCTAAGTGTGTGTGTGAGTGAGTATGGCTGATGGGTTGGGTTGGGAGGGGGTTGTATTTGCACTGATGATTTTATTTTTGAAGGGGGGGGGGGGGGGGGGGGGTTGTGGGGTTATTTTAAATCTGTAAAGCACTTTGAGTAACTTTCTTTGTTTGAAAAGCGCTTTATAAATAAAGTTTGATTTGATTGATTTGATTTGATTAATAAACAACTAGTGTAGTGCTAGGGATTTGGAGCTCTCTTTTGACACATAATGGCAAAAAGTCAAGCTACGCCTTATGACTTTATAAAACATGTATGCTTATGTACATATAGCGAAGTTAGTTCATGCACTCTTTGCACTCCTATACATTTACATATGCAGTGACCAGTAATAATCTTCTGTCAGTTTTGATCAAATAATTGTAAGTCTGGATTATTAAAGGTAAATTGCCTCCACACTTTCATAGTCTTATTATTGTTCTATTAATATTATTGTTTTTTATTCAAACAGAAAAACAAAACAGAAACCAGTTATTTAAGATTCATACCAATATAAGTAAAATGATACGTTATTTAAATTACGGATTTAAATTAGTCACATATTTTACATGTTTACAAATCTTGATTTGTAAATGCATTTTTTGTTTTTTTTTTCTTGTAAAACCGATATGTCTAGACCTAGAATGTGATGGCTCTTCTCGGCAGAAAAATATTCTGAATTAGTGTTTTGGAACCCAGCCCCCCCCAATGCTAACTCAGATCTACTATTCCAGTGATTAGACTTGGGATTCCAAAGACCTGAGAAAAAAGTCTATTTAAGTTTATGTAACCCTAACATTTTGCAGCTCAGCTCAGTGGGTCCCAGAGGCTGTGGGTGAAAGGCGGGTTATAGTTGAGCTGAAGGGAGTTATCTTTATTGTTAGCCAACAACCACAGGCTCTCCCTGTGCTCACTCATATAGGACCTTCTTGCCCTCCCCTTTTAACGTTCCTTGCTTAACAACAAAATACAAACTATTGCAAAGAAATGTCAGAGTAAAATGAGAAAATATACCAAATGTTTCTCAATAATATAAATGTAGTCTTAAAAGACAAAAAAAATTCTTACTGCATAACATACATTACTCTTCATACTAAAATGAAAACTAGTCTCATCCAAATAAAAGATTACATTTATATGTAATTCATATCTGGTATAACCTTTTCTTTTTTTGTTACTATCTAATCTTGAAGTTTCAGCAACCTTAGTTTTGTTTTCAGGTCAAGCATCTGGGGTAAAGAAAAAGAAAGATGCTCAGACGACAGTTTGAATTTGGACAAATGTAAAGATTCTTATTTAGTCTGACTGTTATTCAAACTTTCATTAAATTAGACATCAGCTAATGATACTCCTATTTCTTTTTTTAAATTGTTGGTATTATGCTTGGTTTTTTTTTCTTTATCTAATGAATGATTAGATTACAGAATAAGAGATAAGTTAATTCATGATTCTGTTAGCAAATAGTTTAATTACAAATTGTCTATTTTGCAATGGAATATTTCTTATGTAATCATGCTTTGATTACAAATTTTCTGTTGTAGTGAGGGAATCTAGGACAGGAGATCATGTAGAAAAAACCAAATTATTCTGTTTGTAATGTTCTGATTAGGCTAATGGATCAGAGGCCCAGGCAGACATCAGAAGATATCAGATATCAACCATACAGTCAGACCTTGTCAGACAGATGCCAGGTTCACCATCTGACAAAGACTTTATTAGTAAATGATTTGATATGTGATAATAACATTTATCTCTTTTGCCTATCAGAAACCTGGTTGCAGCTGGAGGATTTTGTAATTATGAGTCAACTCCTTCCAATTATCAACATTTTCACATTCCTAGACGTACTGGGCGAGGAGGAGGAGTTGCGACCATCTTTGATTCAGATTTACAAATTCGCCCTAGACCAAATATTAACTACAGCTCTTTTGAACATCTAATCATTAGTTTTAAGCTGAAAAACATTAAAACCAATTTGTTTGTGGTTTTGTATCGCCCACGAGGCCTTTACTCTCAATTCTTGGACCGAATGTCAGATTTTTTGTCTGATTTAGTTTTATACACTGATCAGGTAATCATAATAGGGGATTTTAATATTCACATGGAAATTTAAAGTGATAGCCTAACTGCAGTCTTTAATATTACCTTAAACTCAATTGAGTTTACTCAGAAAGTGAAGGGACCCACACACTCTGGTCAACACACCTTAGACATTGTACTGACATACGGCATTGAGTGTGATGAACTAATAGTTCTCCCACATAACCCAGTCCTATCTGACAATTCTTTGATAACCTTTGAATTTACTTTACACAACATTCCAAAATCAGAAAGAAATTTAATTACATTAGAAGTTTATCAGACAGTGCAGTAACAAGTTTTAAATAATCTATTCCATTCTTGTATCCCTATCCGTCTCAGAATACCAAAGTGGACGGCAGTAATTCCAACACTAACCCTTCAGAAATTAATGGTCTGATTCAAAGTATTACTTCCTCATTGCTGGCTCCCTGGATTAGTGCAGAGTTGCGTACTTTAAAGCAGAATAGTAGGAAACTGGAGAGAAAATGGCGCTCTACACACTACTACCTTGTGCTCTACGGTGGTCAGCTAGACAGAACTTGCTACTGCAGAAATCAAAACGGTTTGTGTCTGCGTGTTTCCAAATTACACCAACCAAATGAACAAGTTCAACTTCAACAGGCTCTGTTTTGGCAACCTACACAGACTACAGTTGCAATAGCGGGTGACCTAATCTAAATCGCCGGTTAGTGTAAATTGGAAATGGTTGCTTATAAAGGCTGTAAAAGCCCGGAAGCTTACACCACAGCATCTCCGAGACGTTCCAAACTCAGAAAAAATATTGCTCACTATCCATTACAAAACATTTGTAAAATCAAGGAGTTCTGGGGCAGATAATACCCCAGATAATTGACTCCTATTATAGGGATATACTCTGATCGCGACTGGAGTCATTTTTGTTTTTGAAAGAGCAACTTTTAGCCATAAGAAATTCCATATATATAAATATATTTGTGAAATTTTGTATTTTTTTGCTGTTTTAATACCCTCCCCTCCAAACCTCAAATTACCCCCAGGCCTTAATGTGGATATTTGGAAGAGGGTTAATGTTATTTTAGTGTCTCTTTTGGGACTAATCACCTAATGACTGCATTAGAGTACTGTTAGGATCACACTGAATAGTATTTGAGTCTGTCTTGCAAGTATATGGTGCAGGTGGTATCCCTTGACAAAGAGGGACCCCAGGGAGACATTCAGAGAAACAGAGGAGGAGGCTCAAAGCCCTTTGGCTTGCCCATTTTGGACGGTGATGGATACCTTGCCCCAGGGAGAATGGCAACGAGGGCACTTAACCGTAAACAGACAAAGACAAACAGAGGCGTGCACAAATGCTCCTCAGACAGAGAAAAGATCCAAGGCCCAGACACAGAACAGATATAGCACACAGCGAGGTGGAAATGAGATGTTTAGCTTGATGATGCGTGACATCTGTAATGCATTCTAATTCTCCCCACTGGAGCACTCGTCTTTAAGAATGATTGATGATGTTGTTTCATTTTCTCAGTAAACACAAGTTAATAATTGAAGGCTGTGTCTGATCACCCACAAAATGCAGTATTGTTAGAAAAAATTACAATTATTATGTAAAACTAAACTTGTTCTTTCCTTTCTATTCTGCAGAATCATTTTTTTTCACACTGTTTTAGTATAGATGTGTGTATATGTATTTCTCATCTCCCCTGTTGAAAAGGATTTGTGTGCCTTTGTTACCATTTTGCCAGTAAAACTGCTTGCTTAACTGTTCAGTAAAGAGAACAGTCTTAATTTCACAGTCATCACATCATGCTGTGCATATGGCATTATTGCACATGAGTGGAGGTAAACACTGCTGTGAAAATTCGCTAACTTTAATGCAGTTATGCTGAAGACAGCTTTTAACTTAACAATTAACCACTCATACAACCACCTTGCCAGGTAATGCAGTATTGTATCTCAACATAGTGGGCATATATATATATATATATATATATATATATATATATATATATATATATATATATTCGCTGTGATGGACTGTCGACCTGTCCAGGGTGTACCCCGCCTCTCGCCCGTTGACAGCTGGAGATAGGAACCAGCCCCCCCTCGACCCCTGGAGGACTAAGTGGTTCAGAAAATGTATTCGTCTCAAATCATGCACATTCAGATTCTGCAAACAGTTAAATAAAAGACTGCATATAAATATGGTGAGGCATGTATTCTGGAACAGGGACTAACTTTTCAATCATAATTTTTTTTAAATTTCCGATACCTAGGTTTCATTCCCAGTCCGCAAACCAGAAAAAGAACCTGCCAAGTACCAACGAATAAGAATAAACCAGAAGTGTTAGTGTTACTGCGCAAACATGTAAAATGTGTGACGGCGCTCTAAGATGTGGCTTCACGTTAGCAAACAAAACAACAACATAGCTCAGTGGAATACCTGTAAGCAATAACTGACCGCCCTGTGTTTGATGGGCTGCGTTGCCACACATTATTAGCTCTCCCTAATGGATCTGACCATCAGCCTAGCGCTCTGTCTCACGCAATGAGCGTGAGACACACGCAATGAGCGTGAGACACACACATTTCACCAACTTCCCACGCTCACACGCCACACATGCACTTTCTCACGCTGATAAATGATTAACCCTCTTGGCGCCACGATGTTTTCTCGACAAGATGCGGGCGGCACTGAATAAAACGGCCGATTGTGTCAAATAGATTGTCATATTTCATTCAAACTCTACTCCACTGGTCGGTAGACATGTCATACGTCATCACTGAGTCAAAAAAAAAATCATTCTATACAAAATTTTTGCACTTGAGCGAATTGAATCAATTCCTACATAGCGGTTTTAGTGTGCGTCTCAGCTATTTTTAGTCAGAGCGTTAGTGTAAACATCAGCGAGTATTTACATTATATTATTGGGTAATGGCATCAGCGAAGTTCACCCGCAAGTTTACCCGCAATGAGGTGTTGGATTTTCTCTTTGCTGACCCTGATTCTGAAGGGGAATATCTGCCTCCAGAACATGACGGTGATTCATTTAGTGATCGCGCTTCAGATGCGCCCCCAGCTTGCAGCTGGACAAAGGGAGAGTTTAGCCGAGGCACAAACTCCTTTGCCCGATGTAGATGGTGGGGACAATGTTTCACAGGGTCGGGGTGTTCATCTGAAAGTCAGCAGGCTTGTTTGTGGTGTGGGAAACGAGGATGGAAATTGCGTGGGGGTCCAGTCTTTTTACTGCGCTGGCCAGCTCGCTTCTTTGTCTTCTGACCGTGTGCCTCCCCGCAATCGTGGCGACAGAAACGTGGTGGAGCAACTGTCTAAGGTCACTGGAGATGTTAGACGAGTTCGTAGTGTTTTTAGGAAACTTAGGGGAGGCAGAGGCACATTTGTGCCAAGCAGATCTGGCCGTGCCACCCGCAGCAGGAGCAGAGGCGGTGGGAGCAGAGGTGGAGGGAGCAGAGGCGGTGTTGCGCTGGGGCAGGGAAGGGGTCTCATGCACAGTTTTTTTTTTGTGATATACATGTTTATATATTATATAAATAATATATAGGGGCCGCATAAATGGAAACAGAGTTCCTAATGTATGTAGTAAATGGAAAATCGCTAGCCTACCGCTACCTGCATTCGTTTAGTTTCTGCCATTTATTAGTAATGATTTACACAGTTTGTTTACTACTTATATTTACCTGAGCATTCAGTATTGTGCAATATAGCATAAAGAAGGTGTATAATAATCCAAACGTGACTTTTCATGAAAATTCTATAATCCAAGATGGCCACCACGTCATATGACGTAATATGCAAATTAGATGGGGGAATTGAATCCCCGTATAAACGTTGGCTCTTTCTTAATATTTTTCTAATTTACAGAAAGTCTTTATCTCTTATCACTTTTAAGGTATAGCCTTTTGAAATTAAGATGTAATAATCAAACGTTTCAGAAAAAAAGATCTGGCGCCTAGAGGGCGCGTTACTATGAACAGCCCACCACAGCTGTGTGCTTGTACAGCTCATCGTACAGCTGTCTTAAGTTAGCAAATCAGAACATAGAATTTCTAAACCAATCAGAAAACAGAATGTCTTGTTTCTAGCCGGGTAAGATCCAAAATAGGCAGTGTTGTCGCTGGCTGACGAAGCTTGGCGAAGACAGGGACCGGACTGGACCCCGTCTCAATCTCACTCCAAGCAATCTTGAAAACTTGAGAGCCCTGTCTTAATGAGATTGCTAAACTAACATTACCCAGGCAGCTGACAATACTCAGCAATGTGCTCTGCCTACTCTATTCATCATCGCAGCCGAGAGAAATGCAACAATTAGAGGAGTTCCACAGACAGGTTTGTGATTTCATAATGTACCTGCAGCTAGTCTGGTGTGGATTGTTTAAGTACCTTTACTGTAAATCTTCCGAAGGGAGATACTAAGGGGGCATCCTAATCAGATGCCTTAACCATGTCAACTGACCTCATTCGATGCAGAGAACCGGTGCCTCCACTGCTTTGACTTCTGACGGAGTACTGCGTGTTTGGCCCAGGCTTCAGCGGAGCTGGGGCTACAGTGCAGCTGGCGGTGGATTATGAACCGAGCTGACGGAGGACAGAGTGGATTACGTGTTCGGCCTGGCCTCCGGTAGAGCTGGGACCGCTGCACTCGGGGGTTGGTGAGCTACAAATACAGTCCAGCTACGGCGGAGGGATCCATGAACGGCACCGAGCCTCTCATAAACACCGGCTCCTCGCCGCCTGGAGAACGTGACCTGCTCGCCCAGTTTGTGCTGTGAAAGTCCAAGCTTTGTCTGCCGAAACACCAACTACATTTCTGAGCAGCTTTCCATCTGTCTGCGGTTCGTAAAAGTTTATAAAATTTGAGCAGCGTGGGACGTGGTGCTGCAACCAGGAAACCGGGTGAGGAGGCCGTTTCAAGGCTGACATCTAGGCCGAGACGTTCTTTTACAGCAACAACGGCTCTTTTAAGAGCCACCCACAAACCTCTTAAGAGCATTTCTGTCTAAATAGTTTTTTTATTTATGTCTCTGTATAGCAAACTGCTTGTGTGATGTAGCTCCGGGTGATTAGCCATGGTGTTCATCAGTATTTCCTCCATGTCCTGCTGAGGCTGTGACTCCATGACAGTCACAGAATCACTGAAACTCTGTCCCCTGATTGGTTGACGCGCCGCGATTTGACGCTGGAGTTCAGATTTTTCCAACTCGAGCAGAATTTTTCACGCGCCGTAAACGCCTCATTCGCACAAATCCTCCGCGAAGATCGGGCAGAAAAGCGTTTTTGCGACGCAAATCTGCTTCTGACTTGAAGCGGGACCCCCTGCTGCGCGTCATCGCGCTCCTCCATTGACATAACATGTACACCTGACTCGCCGCTCGCTTAATTCGCTTTTAGTGTGTACGTACTGTAAAACATTGGCTTGGCATTGGAAACCCATTTCATTAGGCTCTCTGCACACTGTTCTTGAGCTGATCTAAAGGCAAATTTGGAGGTCTGTAACTGTGTTAGCTCAGTCTGGAATCTTTCAGCATTCTGAGCCATAGAAACTGCTAACCCTGTTTTGAAATTTAACATGGTTTGCAGGCTGAATTCCTCTTACAGAACTTTGCACGTCTGTCCTCAAAATATTTATGGTTTATGGTCACTTTAAAAACACTGACTCTATTATCCTTAAGGTGATGTGTTGCTAATTTGAAATTATGGTTTCGGGTGTCCATTTGAAAGACCCCTTTAAACTCAACCTTTAATTTACTGGCTTATGTTTTAAGATGTTGCTTCTGCCTTTTTGTTTTCACGTGATTGCATCTACTTTACTGCAACCCTCATATTTCACAGTTTTCCTAGTGTTCTATTTCATACCAGGTTTCCACCTTTTCTCTAAATATAATATTTGTCATTATAGCCAGACCCTTAGTTTTAGATTAATCAGACCACAACTCTCAAAAATGTATGTTCTTTTTTCCCTGAGGGCATTTGCAGCAGTACAGAATTCTGATATGTCCCTGTCTTGCTTTCATTTTTTTGGATGATGTCACAGAAGGAAGTAGTTTGTTACAGGAGTGCCTTAATATAGTTCAAAAAGTTTTCTGAATTGATTTTAATTTCAATCTATGTTGTCTTTTGAATTTTATGAAAGTTTCTAAAATTCTCTAAATATTTTTTTTTTATTTCTTCTAAATAAATGTGGCGTCTTCTAAATAAAATTGTTCTTCATTTAACAAATGTAATTAATTATGTTAAGCCTCTCTATTGTTTGTTTTATTGTTATAAGTCGTTTTCATACAATGGATATACACACCTTGTATATAACTACAACACAAGACACAATTCAAGAAACATCTCTGTGTACAAATCTGTGTATTTTTTAAGACCTACTACCTCACCCGTCACAGATTCTGAAATTATCGACATAGATGAAGCATAACTATATATTTGAATAAGGTAAAACTATTTAAAGTCAGTTTCCGGTTTTTGAAAAATATTTTCATAAAGTATACTAAATAAATATTAACAGTAAAACGTTTGAACGTGCTTAGTTATAATATTCAATTCAATTCAGTTTATTTTTATTTTAGTAAATTACCTTTGCCCTGGGTAATGAGTTGTGCCGTGAGTGCTTTTATTCAGTAACTCAATATGCTTTTCATGGAGGGAAAGAAGGGAAACAGCTATGCCAAATAATTGCAGAAAAAAGAACAGCTAGTTGACGTAATGTAGAAAACTGACATTGTTAGGGGAAAAAAGAATCTATTGCCAGTCACTGTGACATTTCGTGCTACAAGGTTTACAAACTAACAAATTAAAGAAATCGAGAATGACAATGTGACTACATATGCTTGCCTTTAGTGTCAGTTTCTTGGCCCAAAGCCCAAAATGAAGAAACCAAGGCAAATGCATGACATGAAAGTTCAGATTTCATAGAACAGTAGGTAGCTTATTAAACTCTCTTTGATCCCGCTGTCTTTGATATCTGCACTCTCATAAAGAATTCACTTTCAGTAGTAAATATATGTAGTTCAGAGAGACATCATGACACACACGCACACACCCCTCATACCCTTACAGTCTCTTTAAATTATACAAAACAACCTAGCAAACTAGGCAGGTCAAAAGATTTTGGTGAAAGAAGTGAACATATTTAGTTCTTAACTTAGTTACATTTGAGAATGGGAAGATTTTCTGGCAGGAAGGCTATTTAAGTTTTTTTTTTTTTAAAGTTACTACATAAACTTTTGAGATTTTTTTTTTCTGTACTTGGTGACTTGCCAGTGTCAATGGTTGATGTTATAAATACCAGTTTTTAGAATGCTTATATATATATATATATATATATATATATATATATATATATGAATGTACAGTTTATGGTGTATCTCACAAAAATCATAAACTAAAGATAGAAATACAATATACAGAAATTTGGCATGTGTACTTCAGCAATTACTTTTGTGTGTCTGTGAAAATGAGCTAACAAATGTGGTTGTGTTTAGCTGGCCTGAAAACCTTGCGCCAGTGACCCCGTACTCAAGTTGCCATGGCATCTCTCTGTTTGTAATTATCCCAGTTTTCTAGGAGAAATAATGAGCAGCATCTATCTGAGTCGTGCCATCCCATTGTGGCCTGTCCCAGGCTTTAGCATGACCTGGCAATGCCATCCCCGCTGAGCCCCCTTTGCCCAGGGTACAGACATGTTTGTTTGCCTTGCCCAAAGGATGACACAGTGCAGAGGAGATGGAAAGGTCATAGCCACCCCTGACCTGACCTTTCACCGCTCCTTCTGCTTAATGCCAGGACATTGCGACTGTGATGACTAGAAAACACACATTTGTTCCCGGGTAGGTAAATGAGCACACACGTGCACTCTTTTAGACAGGCAAACACAAGAAAAGAAAGCCATTTACCCAATGCAGAAAGTCTGTGTCTCTCTTTTCCTTGCTCTGCTAATTTTTTCAGCTGTTTGATTGATATAGGTGTTCTACTTGACATTTGATTTTTATGTCTTGAGAATCAACAACAAAGAGATAAATCTACTTGATGTCTAAGTGGAAGTTTACGTAATTGGAGCTGTTATGGGTTATGTTAGTGGAGCTGGAAAGATTCAGGCCATGCGTCCTCATTAAAAAAGTACAAGCCCACTTTTGAACAGTAATTGAAAGAATTGATTAGAAAGTCCTCGTCTGTTGTGATATCCACGTCTCTCATTGTTATCTGCTGGCTCAATACAGCAAGAGTTTTTCACTGCACCTTCCAATTACCTTGTGTAGATCAAGAAAGGTGCCAGATTTACTGGAGAAACATTGCTAACACAAAGAGCATTCCTAACTTAACAAGATGTAATTTCTCATTGATAAAACCCTGTCAGATTTCCAGTTACATTCCTTTCTGAATAATTAGGAGGTTAAAATTTGAATGGATACACAGAAACTTCATATATCATTAGAAACACCATGCAATGCCCTGTTTAATATTTAAAAAAAGTCTTCTTCATTTCACCCCATGAATATTTCTAATAGCTTTTTTAACACTTTTTTTGAGGTCTTATTAAAAAAAGATAGTAAGTAAAGAAAGGTATCGGATAAGCAGATTTTATATAATGCTTAGAAAAAGTATGTTAGAACTTGTGACACTATTTCTAAGGACATAAAACTATATAAACTTGGATTTATGCAACTATCTGCTTAAGATCTTCAACAGTTTATTTTTTTTGTTTATCACAGAATACATCACTGAATTGTGGTCTCAAGGTTTGATATACTTTAAACACTTATTTGTCTCTTAAGGAGCTTGTTTAGTTTTTTACTACATATTAGTGTCACTTCATCTAAATATTTACTGAGAACCTCTTTAGTTGCAATACTAAACCTCAAACTGGCTATCATTGATCCAAGTTGTGCATTGGTGTCTGGTTGTTTTTAAAAAATTACCTAATTGGAGATTGGTGTAAGATGTGCTCAAATCCCATGCCAGCTCTCAGATGATATACACAACGTTGTGCAAGTGTTTTTCATCATTTGAAATTCATATCACAATAAAAAAAACAATGGTTTTCTGACTTTAAAATATATTTTTCTTGATGCAGGGTGATGAGTTGCTCTTAAGTAGATTTTTTTTTCTTCCAAGGAACATCATTAACGATTGGCACCAAAGTATATTACCACACAAGCGGAGACCTGGCTCTCTAAAGCCATAGCAAATGGAAATTGCTCTATTTTGGAAAAGATGAGTGAATTTTGTTCTTTTTTTTAGTCTTTATTATTTTGATATTATGTGCTGTACAGTTCTGTACAATACTGCACTGGACAGTTGGGATCTGGAGACTTTCAGATGGAGATAACACCCAATTTAACACCTTAAAAACAAATAGGTAACTTGAGTTTTCTAGGATGAAAAACCTTTCATGTTTTTTGTCTGTCTTGTGTCAGTGATCATCATTCATTTACTATGTAACAAATTCAAAAGGTGAGGCTAGCAACATTCTAAACATACTGGGGAATGGGATTTAAATTGCATCTTTTTCAAGTCCTCCTATTGTTCTATTGATGAAAGTTGAAATATATTAATTAATCCTCACAGTTCGTCTTCCAGAAAAGCTTATTGTAGTGATTAATAACTGACCCTTTTGGAGAGTCTATAATATTTTGTTTGAATAATATCATAGTTTTCTAAAAGTTTGTCTTTTATCAGGCTTGCAACCTTCTGTCTTTAGCTGTATCTATTTAAAGTCTATTAAATAGGCACTGTGATTAGTTCAGTATGACAGTATAAGCAGGAACAGCTTGTGCTTTTATAAATGTCCCAAGAGAACAGTTTGTTATTGTTAGGCAAAGCAAGGGGAACCGTATCTGTATAGCACACTTTCATCAAGAGGGGAATTCAAGATGCTTTACATGATTTGGTGGTAAAGAAACAAATAAAACATATGATACAAGCATGGAAAGTTAAAACAGCAATATAGACATAGGGTGGAGGGGCGACCCCAAATAGTCGAAGATTTGATCCATCGATATGTGGAGCCTGATTCACTCTCAAAACCTGTAATGATTGCATTCAAAACTTTGGCTCATTCGCAAATATTCTCTTTTCTCTTTCAAAACCAGTAAAGCTTGCTTTCAAAACTTTTACCATCTTTCAAATATTTACTGTTCTATTGTACTATTATAATTATAATATTATAATATTCACTGTCATTCTATTGGCTGGAATGCTTGCTAGGCGACAACACTACTGATTCCTGAGAGAGAGCACACAGAATTCGCAAACAGAGAAGAGAGGTTTGTGAGCACAGTTTTGGTACCTGCAGAGTTTGTGCATGAGGAGAAAATCTGTGAGTAAGAAGCATACCATTTGAGTGTGAAAACAAAGATTTGAGTGAGAACAGTGAATATTTGAAACAGAGTAAAAGTTTTGAAAGCAAGCTTTATAGGTTTTGAGGACGAACAGAGAATGTTTGAGAAAGAGCAGAAGTTTTGAGTGCAGACATGACAGGTTTTGAGAGTTAAGACAGAAAATCCCGCTCTCAATATTTAAGTGTATGCTTTTGATTTATGGCAGTAAAATTTCCTGATACATGCTAATATATTGTTTTGGTGGAAAGAGCACAATGTATTTCTTGACATTTCGGTGATGGTGGAATATTCTCACTGTCTATTCATCCAGCACTGCTAGAGAGAGGGCTGGACTTCCGTTTAAGGACACAGTGATCTGAATCAAATAAACGAATCAGCTCTGGTCACACACTGCATACCAGAATAAGTTGCGCCAATGCACTCCTTCTGATCAGTGGATAAGATGCACCAGTCTGTGTCTGAGATAGCGAGAATATTTCGCTTTCAGCGGAAAGTTAGGTAAAGTTTGTTGCAGTAACACAATGGAAAGGTTCTCTTTGGGCATCTTGAACAAACAAAAATATTAGATAAATATTTAATCTCACACCCACTGTAAATAAAGTTCTGTCAGACCAATGACATTTAGATTATTTTTTCCATCTTAAAGCAGTACCCGCGACATTGCAGCTGAGCTGAAAATTTTTAGAGCAGATTTTAAGAGTCTTTGAAAATCTTGACAGCAGCATATGCACAGAAAGAAAACATGATTGCATAAGGAAGTGGATCGGAGTGACTTAAATAATAGTCTGTTCAAATCAGCTATTTTGGAAGCACAGGTCTGGTAAAGAATTTGCACATCAGGTTTGGTGGGGACAAACCCGTCAATCATAAATAGTGATGGATACATACCCATGCCGTCCCCGGTTAAATTGACACCTATGTGCTGTGTGCAGTGTGTAAAATAAAATACATATTGTTTTACCTTCCTGCAGACTAAGTAGTATCATACCCATCTCAAACCATTCACACACACATAAATCATTTGACCATCCTTCAACTAAAGAAAGATTTGACAATTCGGATTTGAATGGGCAAATTCTTAGTCAGGGACACCTAATCTGGAGGTAAAATGTTGCTAGTTTCAGGCGAGGAAATGAGAAGTAAACACAAACCACTCATTCTCTGCTATGCCGGTCATATAGTTCAGCTCTTCCAGCCATCACCTCAGCACAAGGTTCAGCTCTGCCAGCCTCCGTCACACCACAAGGTTCAGCTCTGCTGGCCTCCGTCTAACCACCACTTTTGTTTTTCCAAAGAAAAAGTGCTTTTCTAGCAATTACTTTCACCTCCTGACAGTGCGATTAAATTTAATAAAGCACGAAAAGCATAAAAAAAACTGAATTGTCTGGTGAGTTAGTGACAACGGATCTTCATCATACTTTAGCGCTAAAAATATTTGAAGTCTATTCTCTGAGAGGAACAGGGAACCAGTGTAAAGGCTTTAAAACTGGGGTGATGTGCTCTACTTTCCTGGTTCTATTGAGGATGTGAGCAGCAGCATTCTAGATCAGTTGCAGCTATCTACTTGGCTCTTAATAAAGACCTGTGAAGACGCTGTTGTAATAATCAATCTGACCAAATCTAAATGCATGGATAAGTTTTTCCAGGTCCCGTTCCGACATTAGTCCTTCAATCCTAGATTTTTCTTCCGGTGATAGTAGGCTGACTTTTTTAATTACCCTTACGTGACCCTGGAGGTTCAGCTCCAAGCCTATTAATACACCCAGATCACAGGCCTGATCAGTGGTTTCTAGCTGTATTAACTAAAGCTGTGTGCTGAATATTGATCATTCATTTTTAGGTTCAAAGGTAACTACTTCAGTTTTGCTTCAATTCAGCTGAAGAAAGTTATGACACGTCCACATTTACTTGATTCATTTACTTAGTGTTTGGATGGGTTCAAAGTTGCCTGGTGAGTCTGTAATGTAAAGCTGAGTATCATCTTTATAGTTATGACTAACTAATGTTATTGGTTCGTATAATCTGGGCACGTAGGAACATGTATAGAAGAGCCCCAGAATGGAACCTTGGGGCACCCCGCATGTGATTTCTATTCATTTTGATGAAAAGTCTTCTATTGAAACAAAGAAATCGCTGTTCTTCAGTAAGACTCAAACCAGGGAAGTACTTTGCCAGAGATTCCCACCCAGCTTTTCAGCCGCTCCAGTAGTATTTTATAATCAACAGTGTAATATGCAACACTGAAGTCCAGCAGAACCAGCACTGTGAATCTACCAGAGTCTGTGTTTATGCAGATTTCATGAAAACTTTGACGAGGACAACTCAGTGCTGTGTCAAGCATGGAAACCAGACTGATAAGTATCAAAGCAGTCGGTTATTGTTAGGAAGCTATTTACTTGTTGAAACACAGCTTTTGTGATAAACTTGCTGTTGAATGGGAGATTTGACATTAGCCTGTGGTTCTGTATTAATGTGTTGTTCAAGTTGTTATTCTTCAGTAGTGGTTTGATCAGTGTTGTTTTTAAAGCCCGAGGGAAGACATTAGACACACGTGATGTGCTAACCATTTAAATTTGATCAGACTTAATAAGTAGCGATTCTAGACCTAGAGCTTTGCTGGGGCACAGCACAATAAATAAAAAAATAAAAACATGTATGTGCGTCATTTATATTTTTTTGTTAAAATAAATACAATCAT
Organism: Apricaphanius iberus; assembly: GCA_028564705.1. Lineage (NCBI taxonomy): Eukaryota > Metazoa > Chordata > Actinopteri > Cyprinodontiformes > Aphaniidae > Apricaphanius > Apricaphanius iberus. The sequence goes on along the minus strand of JAPXFQ010002722.1, from coordinate 287,745 downwards.
AGTTTATACGACAAAGAGAGTCTTTGTGAAAACATTATAGATCTGTCAATCACTGCACAAAGCACAAAAGAGAAAAAATGAAAACTGACTTTTTCGAATTATTAAGCTGAAACATTATCATCATGTTCCTTTTTCCCCTCTTCTGAGGATCTGAGTAACTGGTTTGCCAGTTCAGAGCTGGCAGGGGCAAAGCTCATCTATGATTTGATTTCAGGGCGGCTTGGCCCCACACCTTTCACTGAAAGTCTTAATTCCTCAAGAGTTTGAAAGCTGGGATTGCCAATGTTGCACATAGTTTCATAAATAACAATTAGAACTTGTTTTACGTCCATCTTTCTAACCCTGGTGCCAGTTTTCTTTAAATAAAGTCCTAGATGAATTACTTCTATACAATTTCCCAACGTGTCAGAATTTGTGTGAACCATAGAGTAAAATTTTAAAAATCATGATTTAACCATTCACTCATTAAGAATTTTGGTTACATTAGAAGGGCCTATAACAACCATCTCCTTTAGTTAATTTCGAATTGCATTTTTTTTCCCTCCAATATTTTTTAGCCCATACACAGATACTGATAATGCTCTTATGACACTTCAGGGAAAATGTGTTTAATCCTCCTTTTTACCCGTTTTTTCTAATTTGGAAGCACCTCATGAACAATTTACCCTGTGTTTGCTAATGGTATTTCACAAGGCGCTGTGGGATATCTTTATACATCAATAAGGGCAATTATCATCTTAACTGGGAAAGCAGCATCACCAGCTCAGCCATGCCCTTCTCCCCTGTGCTCTACGCCAATGTACTCTCCTGACATGCAATGGTGAAAGCAACGACCCTGTTTGAATTTAATGCTGCATTTGCTTCATGACCAAATCAATAAATTTGGGTCATTAAACGTTTAGATGAAAAATTAAATAATAGAAAATTTAACATGTTTTACATTTTTCAAGCTTAAGATATTAGTCTTTTAAAAACAGAAAATAAAAAAAGGGTTTCAAATTCATTAACTTTGTATCAGTCTGTTAATCTGACTGATAGCAAATTTTGGTGGTTATATAAACTGAATAAAAATAATTTGCCAGGGAGGGCACTGGTGTTGCAGTTTTGCCAACCCAACAGATGCAGTGTTGGATACCATTCCATTTATTTAAAATGGGGTTGTGTAGATGGGGCAGTCATCCACAGCTGACCAGTTTTACAGTTTAACTATTGATCTTAATATTGATATATGATCAAGTATGGTTCACCTCTTTTGAATGTGGCAGATAAAAACCCCACACATGTTAGAATTATGGATTGTTATTGTTACTGTGCCAACACTTTTTTTTGGTGGGTGAAATGGCTATAATGAATGTACATGTAGCTGCAGTTGTAAGACTGAAAAATATAATCTTTTTGCGATTAAAACCATATAAAATCATTGCTTAAATTGTACTGCAGGACGATCCTTGTTCACTGTGTCTATAAAGCAGTTGAGCTCCAATTTACAGAATAAGGACCTTCCTTCCGCAAGACCTTTCATTAACTAGTAAGTCTTGTTAACATAAGATATACTGAAGACCATTTGTTCATTTTACCATGTACAGAACAATCTCCTTTTTAATCTGAAAGAGTGCCCACTCTTCTCTTATGTCCATGCATTTTCCCTGATACGATCTTTCTCAGTGTCAACCGTTGCTCTGCTCTGATCTGTTGTTCTTTAGTCCACTTATTCTTTACCCATTAATGTCTTCAGTTGGTGAAACGCTGGTTGGCTGTACAAACCTAAATGGTATAGTAGCTGCAGATTGCAAAGACAAGCACACATGCTTTTGTGTTCCCAATGCAGCTTCGAACCCATGGTTATGAACAAGAGGGTCTGACCAGAGCTTATATTTATAACCACACCACCATGACCGCCACCGCACCATTGCAGTAATCACCACAGTGCATTGAGACTGAGTGGAGCAGACACTTGGCTTACTTCAGATGGGCACTGGCCAGTTTGGCCCCACGGCCAAGCCTTTCTGAAATGAAATCATAGATGAGCTTTGCCCCTCGCAGCTCTGAACTGGCAAACCAGTTACTCAGATCCTCAGAAGAGGGGAAAAAGGAACATGATAATAATGTTTCAGTTTAATAATTCGAAAAGGTCAGTTTTCGTTTGTTTTCTTTTGTGCTTTGTGCAGTGATTGACAGATCTGTAGTGTTTTCACAGAAACTCCCTTTGTCATATAATTACTCTGATTGTATTTATTTTAACTAATACATTTAAATGTAGGCCACAAATGTTTTTATTTATTTATTTTTAACTAGAAGGATTAAAGGGCTAGGCACCAATTTACAGATTTTGTTTTTATCTGTTTTACAGATCCGATCAATAAATTAAAATATTTTGTCTATTATTTCAGTGACTATTCACTAAGTAAAATACATTATACAGATTCTTTATGGATATATTGACATTTCCAAGGGTTTATTACAAGCAAGATTACTCAGAACTCATACTCTATTTTATTTACCATTAATGTTCATATACCAAGTCTGATTGCTTTCTTTAAAAGATAAGTGTGGTTTTCTTTTCTGACCAGAATGCATTCCTCGAAGCAATTTTTAAACTATGCCTAGTCAATAGAAATTAAAATTAGGTTCTATAAGTTCATAGATGAAATCTATAGATTTTCACTTAAATATATTTATTTTATTGCAGTGACCCATAGAAAGATGCGGTTGTGATGTTTTTTTATAAGGGAGGTAAGGACTAGTGTCTCCAAATAAATAGCTACCAGAACTTGACAATGCTACATTCCCCTATGGTTATTGATCAAGAAGACATCTCACTATGGCACACACAAGCATATATTGTTTAAACTCTCTTTCTCCATGTTGAGGTCAGCTTTAGTGGTATCGAGGTGAAGGAAAGTATATGCTACTGTGCCAGCCTAAAAGTAGCCTACACTGAGATGGCCATTTGGGGTTTTAGGTTACATTTTTAATGGCTTTCTATCTTTCTAACAGTTTTGACAGTATATGAAAAACCACAGAAAGCCAAACTGAGCTCATGGGTTGGCCATGTATGCATACATATATCAAGCAAGGCTGTAGAACACTAGCCCTAAGCTCATTAGAAAACTCCAGGGTTTGCAAAACACTGCTTACTGGATTTGGCTGATGTGCATAAATAGTGACAAGATGATAGCTGTCTTTAGTTCAAACTATGCAAATGAAAAATATTCAGACAGTGAAGAATGGTTTGCTTTTTCTAATTTATTTAAGTAGTGCGAAGTATTGTGATGACATTTCATACTTTTGTGTTAAGCACTTTTTAAAATAAGTATTGTAGTAACCACTGAGTACAAGTGAACCATAGGTCTTTTACTATTAATTTTTAATCGTATAACTACAGTTAGCTGGAATAAAAATGAATGAATAATTACAAAATTATAAATAGTTAAAGTTTGGTCATCAAATCACAGCAACTGTATTTAAAAAGCTAATTTAAAGCAATCCAGGATGAGCAGAATGGTGTATAATAAATCTATAAAATATAGACAAAAAACAGGTGTAAAAAGGTAAAAAAATATATTTTAGATAAAACATGCAATATCGGTCCCAATGAAAGATGTCTGATGAGATGATTTGTAGCTCATTTACTTAAAATGTCAAAACTAGAGATCTAGAGATGGTGGCAAGATCTCGAGATCCGATCAGGCCAGTATTTTCGTAGTTTTCAGTGATCAGAGGTCTGCTGTATTACCTAACGAGTTATGCAGATTATTATGAAAGTACTTCCCAGTTACGTTTAATGGTATTTGTGCAATAAAGCAAACCTCTGTAGCAGTACAAACAAGGTGTCAGGAAGTGTGGTGGAAGGTATGGTCCTCTCCTGGGGACCTTGAGGTTCAGCGGGAAGCTGGACGGACAACCCTTGGCAGGATGGGGGACGGGCGGATGGCCCAGCGGACCTCTCCGGTGGACCTGGGGCCTTTTGACCTCCTCAGCTCCGGAGATTCGCAGTTGCGCGTGAGGAGAGGCGGATATCTTGGACGGATTAGCCTAGACCTCCTTCTGCAGGGCAGCAATCTCCTGGGCGATCTCCTCAGCTGGGTCCATCTTTTTGGGCCGGATCATTCTGTCAGGAAGTGTGGTGGAAGTATGGACCCGAATGCATAAGCAGAGTGTAAGGTAATTTATTGGATTGCTGATGGAGAGGAAATGCTGACCAGTGTAATGCTGACGGCAGGAACAGAGGTACAGGACAGCAGAAGGAAGACGGCATAGAAACACAGTGGGCATCTGTAGTGGGTTCCTGTAATGATCCGGCGCTGACTGAAGGGAGGTGACAGGCTATAAAGACATGAGGTAAGGAGGATCTGGTGTGGATTATTGGGGACACAGGTGAGGATGATGAGGAGGAGCGGGAGTGACTGAAGTGAGAGTCATGACACAAGGACTCTTAATTACCAATCAGCATAACAGATTAAACACAATTCTAATATGGGTAAACTTCAACAATATGATCAACCTTAAAGTATGGTAAAAGGAATAATAATAATAATAATAATCACTCTCTTTCTGGCATTTACAGCCAACAAACCAAAATTACTCCTCCCTGAGGTCCTGCAGCTAGGAAGAGAAAAACATTTAAATGCTGAACAGCACCTGTGGTGCATTCAAAAAGCATCAGAAATCTATTCAGTTCAGGAGCATAGGATATATAGTGAAAACACCAATAATAATACTGCAACTTAAAAACTTAGAACAATGTAGGCTTTCTAACACTGGTATTTACTCAAAAATATAGAATGAATGTGATACCATGAGAGTGGAGGACAGCATTGCGAACGGCAGCGTATAGCCTGCCGGTGTCAAGGTTGTAGGGACAGACTCAGACACAGAGAGTTGTTTAGAGAAATTGTTGCCCATTTTAATAAGATGCCAACAAAGCAAAGAAATCACGAGGACAAAGAATCACACGAAGAGGAAGATTTGACGAGGAACTGGCGAAGGGAGTGAGATACGAAGGGGTATGTAAAGAGCAGGACAACAAAGGGAAGACTAATTAGACAATGGGTGACAGGTGACATCAATAAAAAAACTAGGACACAGGCTGACTAACACAGATGGGGAGAAAAAGGGAGAAAGAAAACAGGGAGGAATAAGTGACGCAGACAGAGACGGAGACACATCATAACAGTCGGAAATACTTTTCTTTATAATGCTGTACCAAGTAAGTGTTTTGCTTTTTTCTTTTGTCTGAAATATTTAATAGAAGCCAACCTTTAATTATCTTTAAAATTTTGATTTCATGGGATTTAAAACAATAATGTTAATGCGTATTAATTAAATTAGTCTTATAAAAACTTAAGTTGAGTTACTTCAATCAATCAATCAAATTTTACTTATAACTTACTCACCGCTAGTGACCTGGAAAAAGCAATGCATGCCTTGATCAGCTCACATTTGGAGAGGCACAGAATTCCGATGGTGAAACGGCACAGGAGACCTACGGCGTGGTGGCGCAGAGAACCCTCTGGAGGAAGGCGTAGTGGACCCTCTGGAAGGGGATGTGTCTTCATAGACATCCTCGGGAATTACGACGGGAGCTGGAAGCGTGTCTTCCCAGACACCCTCGGAGGAGGCAGGAAGCAAGGGTACGTCTGGTTTAATGTCCCCTGAGGAGGCTGAATACAGGAGTTTGTTAATGCGGAAGCCTCCTGGGAAGACACCAGCAACTACTTCTCGACCATTGATGTAGTAAATACTGCGTAGTAAATGAGCGAGTAGTAGGCATGAAATCGGACATACTGCTCCACCACTTTGCATGTCCTTTGACCTGTATGACCCTTCTGTTGAGCCGGATCTTTACGTTACATAAGGTCGCCTTAATCAACTTAAATGTTTAAGCTGTTGTCAAAAAACAATTAAAGTAATAAGTAACATCGCTGCACTTATATACACCAAAAGTGCGCCGTGTCAATGGTTGACAGTTCCTTAGTAGCCATTATTTTCGCAAGGTCGCTCTTCTATGATTCCGAGGCTTCTGCTGCATTGTGGGATAGCGTAGCATGCACCGCTGCTTACTGTGGGAATAGTACACATCCGGGAACTTTGTGCTTACTACTCTGATCCATACTGGAGATTCTGGATCTACTACATTGCACATATACTCCTTGTCATCTGCTACGTAGCAAGCATTGCAGAGGTATTCAGATGCAGCCAAGAGCTCGTCCGGTAACTGGATGGTTGCCAGTTTGAACACCCACTTTGTCTCGTCATTGTGTTTTTGGGCGAGACACTTCATCCACCTTGCCTTCTGGTGGTGTTCAGAGGGCCTGGTGGTGCCAGTGTTAAGCAGTATTCCTTCTGTCAGTGTGTCCTGGGGCAGGGTCTACTCTGTCTGGTCAGCATGTATTAAGTGTGTTTTCACTAAATTTGCCTGGGTCTAGTTGGCCATTGTTTTTTGGACTACATCTGGCTCGATCCAAAGCAGGCCAAGGTGACCCAACATGCAGTGATTGGTCACTCTCACTCCTACCTGGTGGTAGCCACTGATTGACCTGGCATTTTGAGCATGGCTTCCAGCAAGTTCAAAACATTGCTGGGGGAAACAAAAAAAATAAATAAATGCAAATATCAGCCCATGAAGGACCACAATGGTTGGAGTAGGGCAGACTGCAAGCACTGGAAGGGCTTTATAGAAATGCATGGTATTTATGGTGAAAGACCGGCTAGCAATGAGAGATAGAGTGGACTAGAGACCGACTCCAGCATTGGCATCTTTAATGTTGGAAAATAGCAAGTGATGATTGATTTTTACTAGCACTGTTGCCACGCTGAGCCTGTCCATGTCCTCGCCCACTGCCATGTTTCTGAGATGACAATTGAAACACAATCAGAATGTTCTGGGCTGGCGTAAGCCAACCATTGTGGAAAAGGGGCAAAAGAGGCCATTTACCATAACAGATTTTTTATAAAATCAGATGTGTGCCTGAAAGTATGTTGCATAGAAGTAAAAAGCTTTCAAGCTCAACAAAAATGACATCACTGTAATGGTAGGCAAATCTGCCAGAAAAGGTCTCCACCCACTGCTGTCATTGTGCTGAATTGCTTTGCAACACTGACACAACTGAGAAGTACTGTATATATATAAAAAATACTTTTTTGTCGATACTTGTGTGTGTAGATGCAAACTTGCTGATGGAAAATTATAATAATTTCAATTTAGTTCAGTATATTTATATAGGGCCAACTCACAATAGATTTCTTCTCAATGCACTTTACAAGAAAAGTAACTTCTGTACAAATATTACAAATCAATTAAAAGTTTTCTATGTAAGGAATCCCAGCAGATTGCGTTTAATCATTCACGTAGGGCTGTGCCTAGAAATGCAGACACCAACCACAGCAATCACTCAGCAATCCCTTATACTGAACAACAGTTTTGGGCAAGTTACACAGAAATTTTAATATATTTCACATTACTAGTTACAGTGTCAAAAATGTAATATGTTTGCATTACATATTACTGCCTTAAAAATGTAACTGAGTTACACTACTTTAAGTTACTTTTGGGTAAATATTTTAAATATCTAACACGACTTTTAACCACCGTAACTTATCAATGTACATTTTACACAAGTGTCACACCACAAATACTGTATTTTTAACATTGTTTTATTAAAATTAAGTCTCAAGTTCATTTGCATGCCTTCTATTTCATGGTAAAGTTTGTTAAATCTAATGAAAAGAAGGTCCTGAAAGTGCTCATCACAAAGATGGTTGACAAAGAAGAGACTCCGATGTCTGAAGTCTTACAACAGATGGTTAGGAAAACAGAGTGAATAATGCTGCTGTTTAAATGTACAGTCGATCTTTTCCTCAGCAGTCCTGATTCTCTGATGTTTTAGTTTGGAGCAACAGGAAGTGGACGGTGGATCTTGTTCTACCGTATCCAACTTGATTTGGTCTGTTGCATTCGTTGGCCAGAAAAAAAATATTTAAAATGTATTTGTAACTTCAGTTACTAATATTGTAACTAGTAATATATTGCTGTATATTTTGTAAGTAATGCATTACATTACTCAGTTACTGAAAAAAGTAATATATTCCTGTAACTCATTACTTTTGTAATGCATTACTCCCAACACTGCAAAACTCCCCTTTAACAGAAAAAAACCTCCAGCAGAACCTGACTCAGTACAAGCTGTCATCTGCCACAACAATCTTAACTAAATTATCTGCTTCCTATTCTACTTTTGAAAATCATATGAACTACCATTAAACCTGCAGTCTGAGAGTGAAGTGCTCAGTTAGGAACTAATGGAACAATCAGATCTCTGATGATCTACTTCAAGGCTGGACTACTGTAATTCCTTATAATCAGGAAGTCCAAAGAATGTATTTAAAAGTCTTCCGTTGATCCAAAATGCATCAGCAAGATTTCTGATGAATATTAAAAAGAGGGATCTCATGTTTTAGCTTCTCTCCATTGGCTCCCTGTTGAATTCAGAATTGAGTTTAAGATCCTCCTCCTTACGTATAAAGCCCTTAATGATCAAGCACCATCATACATCAGATATCTGATTGTTCCTAATGTTCCTAACAGAGCACTTTGTTTTTGGACCCCAGGTTTACTGGTTGTTCATATTATTTATAAAAGTAGAATGGGAGGCAGATCTCTTCGTTATCAGGCTCCTCTCCTGTGAATCCAGCTCCCAGTTTTAGTCCGTGAGGCAGACACCGTAACTATTTTTTAAGACTAAACTTAAAACCTTCCTTTTTCATAAAGCTTATAGTTAAATGGCTTAGGTCATCCTGAGCTATCTTTGTACTTATTCTGCAATAGACTTAGACTGTTGGAGGACAGACTGACCACTTTTCTTCACTCTTATACTTCTCTCTTTTACTCTTCAGATGTTTTTTTCGCTCTTCTTTTGGCTTTTAACCTTGTTTTTTCTTGGTGTTTTTCTCTCCATAGAAGCTACACCTGGGTCTGGTATCCTGCTCAGCTACAATGCTCTGTTGGATGGGGAGCACTGATTCAGATGATGCTTCCAGTGACCAAACATCTTCCATGTCCTGTCATCGACTTATTACTTTCTTTAATATGAAAAGTAATATTACTTACTTTCCTTCTGTACTAACTCTGCTCTGTCTTCTCAAACCCCCACACGGTCATGACAGATGATTGCTCGTACTGAGCCAGCTTCTGCTGGCGGTTTCTTTATGTTAATCAATTTTTCTTCTCCACTATCACTATATCCTTGCTCAGTATGAGGGTTTATCGAGGAACTGCTGTGGTTGGAGTCTGCATGTATAGGGCACAACCTCATGTCAACGACTTAATGCAACCTGCTTGATTCAGTAATAGAGAACTTTTAACTGATTAGTATGTTTATATAATTGTAATAAAATTACTTTCCTTGTAAAGTTCCTCGAGGTGACATTTGTTATGAATTCACACTAAATAAATAAACTGAATTTAATTTAACTGATCATAGTTATCGTTTCAACACATTTTCAGATGGACTGCAGCAAATCAATGACTACATACAATCTGATGGATCTCCTTAGATAAAAAAAACAGCAACTTTTAATTATTTAGAATAATGAACTCAATGGTTAATTGGAATGTATGCATGATTGAATCGGATTAAGATTACATTTGTTGTTACTTGGCTATATATAAATAAACTGAATTAGATTTAAGTCTGTTGTGTGGCCTAGCTGTAGAACCTGTGCCCCATATACAGAGGTTTTAGTCTTATACACAGACATCCAATATTTGATTCCTGACATTGGGACCTTTGAAACATGTATTTCTCTGCTTTCACTTTTGGCCTTTGGCACAACCCACCAGTGCCACACAAATCTTAAAAAAAGAAGAAATCATATTTATACTTTATAATTATTCTAAGCAAGAATGGCATGAACTCAAACCTGCCAAACATTAGCAATGAAAAGGCAATAGATATATAACTAAAATATTTTAACTAATTGTTGAATTTCCAGCTATTACCATACAGCAATACAATACACACATAACAATAAATACAATAACCGAAAATAAATTAGTTTAGCAAAAACAAAATCTGTATTTATCATCTTATTTTCTTTTTCTTCTATTTTACATTGTTCCTTAAAGGAACTATAAATAAGTTTAACCACAAATAAATATCCAAAATTTTACATTTCTTCCTCATGCTCCAGCAATGCCCTGGTCAGTAGAATAAGACCTAGCATTTTCACAGCGGTTGCCTCTATATGCCTGTTAATTCACTTAAATAGCTAGTTCTAGGGTCGAACAAGCAGATTTCCTGAGAGCTTTTAGAGGCAGTGTAAGGGTGTCATGCACATTCACACTCAGGTCATATACCAATCACGGAGCTAGAGGTAAATGAAGGATGGATTCAGCAAAACATAAGAAGAGAGTGGCTTCAAGCCCCAGTAAAACTCCAGACCAGATACCAAATAAACTTAAACAGTAATTCAATTTACAACAATAATATTTTTTACCTCAGGTAAAGTCATGCCTGCAAATCTGTAAATGGTTCACTGACTCCGCTGTTTTTTCTGTTCGTTGATGAGTGATCATACAGTATGTGCGCTTCATGTACAAATTTACCATTGAGGCTGCAGTTACGCATTTGGCTTAAGGGGAAAATTGTGAGCACAAAACTTTGAACTTCACATAGTTCCCTTAAGTTGTCTGCTTAACACACAATTGTCAGAAATTACCATTCAGTGTTTTTAAGATGACTTTCTTATTTTGCCTTTTTCGCTGAACCCAATTTGTTTTGCTTCAGTGTCAGTGTAATCATAGAATTTTTTATTTTTTTTGTATTGATATTATAGGCAGTTTCTATTTATTAGCAATTTAAAGCAACACTATGTAGTTTTTCAACATTAATAATATATTTCCAATACCCTTGTGATGATACATCGACTTACAATAGGTTGAATGACACGCATGCCATAGCCTGACGGGGTCTGTATCGCTTTCACTGGTACTATGTAACTTCAGGTGCGGGTAGCTACCTGTGCACAAAAAGAACTACAAAACTCAACTGCTGCTTTACGGCATAGCTCACTTCCGCAACCCACGTGAGCCCAACAAGCATTTGTTTGCCAGCTGCTACCGCACGTGAGTGAGCAAGTTGTAATGTCCGAAGCAGCAACCAAACCGAAGAAGGCGAAGTCAGAGGAGACTCTAAAATGAAAAAGAGAGAGTGACAAACTAAAGGGCCGGATGAGAATCAATATTGGTCGAGCATTTACTCGCTGGCGTGAGCTAAAGGAGGATGACGGGTGCTCGACCGATGTGGACTTGGCCGTCATTCTCTTGGACTAGTAAGTATTATAAATACGCCGCCGTATATATGACATGCTGACATAAACCACAATACACCTTGGATGAAGACATTTGACAAGCAACTAAGGCTGCCCAAGACGTGAAAATCTGCAACGTTCGATGGTATCACTTGTCAATGTACGTGAATCCCCTGGTGTAACCATAACAGATTTTCCCAACTGTAGGGGGACCCCGAGAGCAAGAGTTACATGGTAGGGCTTTAATAGCAAATCATATTCCGCAGTATATTTTTTTTTGCCAAAACGTCTTCTGTATTGTTTTCTGTATAGTTGGATATGTCTCAGTGTTCTGTCTGTGAATGAAAAAAGCATGTACACGAAAGAAGCTAAAGGCCCAGTTTTCTTCTCATATGTATTTGTGTTTGAATGGAAAGAGAACAAGATCAAGTTACGCTGCAGTTAATCCCACCAAAGCCATTTTTTCAGACCTAAATCATTGAATTCCTTGCCAATAAGTGGTTTTAATTGGTTGTCTCATGGTATCGGCTAACACTAATAGCATCAGTGTTAGGCGGGATGTGTGTTACATGAGACTGTAAAAACCTCAAGTCTGCTACTCGCTGTTAGGTTCATGGGACAATAATGGTTTTGGTGGTGAAGTTACAGGATACTGGATGAGATCAAATTATCAGTCTGTTAGGTTTAATTATTAAAGTTTTCAACATACAGAGGTATGTGAAATAGTTGACTGGATCTTTGGTCCCGCCTGCTTCATTTGTAATACAGATGATAGTTAATGTTGAGCTTTTTCTTTCCAGGTTCCATAACTGACCACAATTTTAATGGGTGTAAGGCTGACATCTGGAAATTATGTTGCCTATAACTTGCAAGTTTGTTGGTTGGCTGCATTAACTTGGATTTGGCAGTTTATCCTCAGGCTCGTTAATGGAGTTGAGATGACATATACTGTGCCTTGTAAAGGTTTACAAAATACACATTTGTCACATTTTCTCACACTGAAACCCAACCTTGAATGAGTAAGGGAGAGGTGGCATTCAAACACACCCACTGGCATTGTAAAAAAATATTTTTTTAAAACATTGTGAACATGTGTAGGAAGGAAGTTCCCACATTATCAGAAAATAAATACATATTTTTGTGAAGTCTTATTGAGTCAGTTATAACTTTGTTAATATGCCAATGGTTTGGAAACTTACATCTGAAGGAAAGAAAGTAACTGAACTCTGCTTGTCAATTTGCAAGTTTTAGCTAATTAGAAAGTAAAATATTAGTCTTGCAGTTGCTGTACACTAGAAATCAGCAGCTGGAAGGTTGCTTCCTTAATGATTTCCATATTTTGTTTGCAGAGTCCCTACTTCTTCAATATGATCAGAGACATGAAGTCCCAGTTATCAAGAATCAAGACCAACACCTACAAAAACAGCTTTGTCTCAGCTGTTATTCTTTTTTAAATATTCCAATTCATTGTATTTTAATAGTGTTTTGTTTGCTTGTTTTAAATACGTTTTAACATATGATGTAGGCAAGTTTGTGTTTGTAATATGAAAATATTAACATAATGTAATCACCTCAGGTAATAACCTCAGGTGAACAAAGTTATATACAGTAAATCGGAGGACTTGCTATTCCATCCATTTCAACCACTACCTGCTGACTTGCAGAACGCTTGTACGTGTTTCCCTTCCAGAAAATTCAAAAATCCCTATCCTAATTGCAATGAGAAATAAGTCTGTGTCCTGAATAAAAGTACGTATATGGACATATAAAAAGACTTGCTGATGCCTTAGTTTAATAGGTAAATTATATAACTAATATTTGTTTTCATTTATAGATAGATGGATATATAAATGGACTGATGTTTTCTGCACTGCCACGCTACACTGACCCTGAGAGGCTGTGTGTATTGTACACTGAACCCACTCTCATATGCTCCCCCACCCAAAAACTCACTTCTCCCATCAGACAGGTGCACTTGTGTATGCCCTGACCTTGGGTGCAATGCAGAGCTTGTCTTTATGAGGCCTTGAGACTTGGCATTTGTGGCATTTAACCCTCTCATCACTTCATGACCCCCACTCAACCCCTCCCTCTACTTTGTTATGTCGTTCTTTTTCCACCTTCCTTCCTGTTCCTCTTTTTCATAATCCGCTCTTGCTGCATATTCATCTTCTTCCACCTACTGTACCTTGCTTCCTTGTTATATCTCTTTCTGTCACTGACTTCAGCCCTTTAACCTGGCAAGTAAACAACAGAAGTCCAGGTGTGTGTAGGTGTGTGTATGTGTGTAATAGAGGTAACCAGACAGCAGAATGTACACCCTCCTCTCATACAGTTAGGAACCTGGGGAAGAGTAGAAGATCTTGACAAGGTCAGTGAGCTTTGTAGCTCATAATTACCAAGGCAGGGTCTACAGTATAGATATGTCAAAACTAGTAGACTATGCAGGGTTCAGTGCACAAAATGAGCCTGTATACTAAAAGTGGATAAAATTTGTCTGTATATAGTGTGAAGCTGTTTTTATCACACTTTTATTAGTGTATTGTAATAAACACATTTTGTGACACATTATTATTAATAAATATTCATTGGGTTATTCCATTGGGTTCAGTTCATACCTAATTCACAGGCTGCTTTAGTCTTTTTACAAATCACTAGTTTATTTAGCAGTCACATTCATTAATCACACAAGGTAAAACAAAACATGAATCAGATTTATTGGACAAGAAAATCACACAAATAAAGTGTCTGTTTGATAGAATTTGATCACGTTTAAAGTGGATAAAAAAAATCATGCCCTACATCACAATAGGAGGGTTCTATAGTAAAAAAGTTCCAAACGGTCTGAATACACTATGACATAACTGTTGACCTGAGCAAATATGGTTGCTAATAATAATTAAGTTCTAATGTCATCATGCCATCTTCTGAGAAAGAACTTGCTTGTCTTTAAATCTTAAACACTAGTGACAGACACCATTTATTTTTTGGAAATGCTTTAGTCATTCGTAATTCTTTAGATTTATAATGAACATGTCACTCTCTTTTAACAACAAGACCATCCTGTAGTGGATGGACATCAACTGGTTGAAGAAGTGGCTTATTCTAGGTAAATCTATTGTTCTAGTGAAGGAGACCTTTTAGGTAAATCCACATTATTGTGCTATTGTTGCAGTAAAAAAGCAAAGCAAGAATGTTAATCTTTTTTAGGGGGGGAGAGTTTTTACACATATATATTTGACTTTCCTTTTCTGAATATTTTTTTGTGTTAATGTTGTAACCTTATACTCTTTTTGCTCAAATTTGCAGCACACAACCAAACAAAAAAATATAGTAATGTGGGTTTGAGATGATTATGATTGTAAAGCTAAATGCTGAAAACGGAGTATCCCAATTTTGCATAAGCCATTCATAGTTTAACATATTCTTCATTGTGCATTATATGTTATGGGTTGAATTAAGCTTAAATTATATAAAATAAGTAAAACCAGGTTTATATTATTTTTTTATTTTTTTGCCTGTCCTAACCAATATATTAAATTCAAAAGGTTAATGTCTTCCTAGTACCGATGGAGCTGGCAAGGAGCAGTTCACCTGATTGTTGTGTGCACCATCACTGGCTGTTGTCCTCTGTGGATTCAACAAGCTCACCTGATTAATAGCTGGATTTAAGATGCATGAAGTCACATGAGGCCTCATTACCTTCAAAAACGTGTATTCCATTGTTCTGCTTTTTTCAGTTCATTAAATTTTTTCCTCTAATGCAATGAGACCGGGAATGAGTGAGAGAAGCTTCCAAGACAATGTTGGAGGAGGGAAATTCATAGTGCTTTGGGAATGCTGGCCCATTCTTCTCCTCTCTCTGCAGAGGTTGAAACTAAAGTTATGGTCCTCCTTTACTCTGTGGGTACCTCTGGGGGCCCTGAAATGCCCCCATTGGCCCCTTACCTCCTAACTCTTGTGGTTGATCTCAGATTTTTTTTACAGCAAACACAATAACACATATTCCAAAAATGTAACCATAAATGTGAAAATATTCTCAGAGTAGAGAAAGCAAAACAGCGAGAAATAGCTTACGAGGAGTGTGAGGGAGGGAGAGACACTGAACTAATCATGAAACCTCTTTGAATCTCAGAGAAGTTGAATTTCAGTAGATTACGTATCTTGCTCAGTCTCGTATAGCATTTTCTTTTTCAAACTTTGCAAAGTAACAGCTGCATTTTTTCTTCCTTTCTTAAGATCAAAACTTTGTAAAACTGGCAAAATGTTACTGTAAAAAAAAAAAAAATCTGGCCTGGCGGCGCAGTGCATGTCTGATTATGTTTCACAACTATAAGAGGGAATAACTTTTTAAAAAAATCCACCAGCAGATGGCTGGTGGATTTTAAAACAATTTTAAGTGTAATGACGTGATGTATGGTCTACTGCATTACTCTGTGATTTCACATGATGTTGCTTCTGTTTTTCAAAAGGAATACTCAAAAATGTTATAAAGAATTAATCAAGACAATGATGTGACATGACTCTTGCTTCCACTGTGCCTCTTTTATAGATGCCACCAACTTTGATTTATGTTTGTGTCAAAGTCCAAAAGAATTGGTAGAATTTTTTTATTATTGTTGTTACAGAGGGATTCAACAAACAAGACTCATTAAGCAAGTCCTTGGATTCATGTCATTGTCTAGATATGTCTAAATTGAATGTTTTGTTGTTGTTGTTTTTTTGCACTTTGCTGTAGTTTTTCAGTTTGGATAACATCTTGTTTTTACTCATAATGATCTCATCTGTCTCTTGGCAATGCCCCATAGATTATCTATAGAGTTCAGGTCAGGCCAGTTATCTGGTCAGTCAAGCACAGTAATAGATTACAGTACTATTCAAGTCATTGAACCAGGTTTTGGTACTTTTGGCAGTGTGGGAAGGTGCCAAGTCCTGCTGGAAAAAGAAGTCAGCAACTCCACAAAGCTCTTCTGCAGCAGGAAGCATGAGGTACTCCAAAATGTCCAGGTAGTTGGCTGTGTTGTCTCTGGACTTAACGCAGCACAGTGGACCAACACCAGCAGATGGTATGGTTCCCTAAATCAACACAGACTGTGGAAACTTCAGAGTGGACTTCAAGCATTTTGGATTGTTTGCCTCTCCATTCTTCCTCCAAACTCTTTGACCTTGGTTTTCAAATGAGTGGCAATTTGCTCTCAATTTGCTCCAGGCAGTGGCTCTTGATGCACTAACTTCAGCCTCAGTTCACTCCTTGTGAAAGTCCCCAACACTTTTGAGTGTCCTTTTCTTGACCATCCTCTCCAGGCTGAAGTCATTCCTGCTGCTCGTGGATCTTTTTCTTCAACACTTTATCCTTCCACAAAACTTTCTATTAATGTGGATTGATACAGCACTTTGGGAACATCCAGCTTCTTTTGCAATTGTCTTTTGAGGCTTTCCCTCCTCATGGAGGGTGGCAATGATGGTTTTCTTCACAACTGTCATGTCAGCAGTCTTTCCAATGGTTGGGATTCCTAATGAATGAGAGTAAATGCTCACGAACCCTTTACAGGTGTTTTGGATGAATTTGCTGATTAGTGTGACACTTTGAGCATAAAATATTGAATTTTTCACAATATTCTATTTTTCTTAGATTTAGAATTTGGGATTTTCATAAATACTAAGCAATGTCATCCAAAATATAACAAGTACAGGCTTTAAAAACGTTGTTTACCATGTAATGAATCTATCTTTTATATTATTTTCACCTTTTTAAGTTGAATTACTGATATAAAATAACCTTTGTACACTATCCTAATTGTGCAGAGTCCCATATGTATCTTGTCAGGGCTCAAGGTCAGTTCACTAAATCATACCCTTTTTACCATACATTTGTCTGTATTATCACCACTCATGTAGGGGCCTTGGTCGAGCGAGATGCTCACATCTTGACATTGACAGTCAGTTTGACACTAATGCCCAATATAATACCCCATAATTTCATCAAAGGAAAACAATCATTATGGTGTCCTTCTATTGTATGTGTGCTTTTATTGTGTCGTATTTAATGCATCTCCAGTGGAATTGTGTTGCCATTTTCTTTTCTTTTTTTCTTTTCTTCTAAAGCCATCAGGATCGTGCAGATTTTATGTTGGGTTTTTTTTCCAGGGCAGTAAAGAATAAAAGTTTATTTTCCACATTTAGATGTCTCATATTTAGTTCTCTCTTGGAAAGTTTGTGATCTTTGTGGAGGCAATATGGTTATCATGTTGCAGTTAAAGCCCTAATTTGGTTCAACTTTGTGTCTGTTTGGACAACAAATCAAATCTCTCAGTTTAGTTTTAGTGAAATTTTTGTTGGGATTCAACTCTAACATTTTTTTGCCACATAATCATGAGACATAATAATAAAAAAAAATGTTAAAATTTTTATTTTTATTTTTATGAAGGTTATCATACTGTAGTTCAATAATTGTAAACCCTTACCTGAAAGTAAGTAAACTGATTCATGGTTACAATAAAAAATCTCATGTCTGAAAAAATACTTTCCGTTCCCATGAATGCCTGTTATGAATTGACCAAAACTGTGAATAGGAAAAAGCGCATATTGCATTTTGATACATCAATCTGCCGTTCATACACAAATATGAAATCATCATCTCCACCTAGGTGTCGTGAAAAAAAATGAAAACAAAACTTAAAATGCTTATGGCGGTACAATGCAAACCTGGCATATCTTTGGGGGATCGGAGGCCTAAGGCTGCATCTTGTTTTGGCAGCTGTAAAGAAAGCAGTGCCTCCTCACTTCTGTGCTCTTCTGGCACTTTGCCTTCTGGGGTAAGAAACTAGGGGACAGGTGGGGACAGAATGGTCCATGCCAGGTGACCTGTCAGCTTTTGAATCTGTATGAAAAAAAGAAAAAAAAAGAAAAAGTGATTCAGCGGAGGGAGGTGAGGATTTTGGTGGGGACTGTTGAGGCCTGGTACAGTATGTATCAGGGAAGGAAAAGAAACAGAGGAACAGAAGATGACAAGAGAGAGACAGAACAGGATGGTACTGCTGATGGAGATGGGATGTGACAGTTCTCTCTGGAATTGTGTGATTAATTGGGTTCAGGTCACCTCTTCAATGTCTGGACAGTAATGCTATGCAGTCTCATATGGCTATTTACATACAGTGTGGTTCTTGGGCTCTCAACGCATACACGCACACACAGACACACACACACAAATAGACAGACAGACACGAACATTCACACATGTATGTGCTGGGGAAACAAAATACATGTCGTCTATGTGGAATACTTGCATTATTTTTAGCACTAATACAAGTCCAAGTTGTTCTAGCAGCAGCAGCTTGTTGGTTTCCATGTTGTATTCAGATACAACTTTTTTTTTTGTTTTTCTTTTCATATTTTGTCTTGTGCTGGAACAAATATATGTACTTGACAAGAGCCCCTACTAAGAAAGTGGTTGTCGATGCTGAAGTTCCTGTGTTACCTTTTGCAAACTATGTCTCAAAGCACCAGCCCCTCTTTCAGAAGAATGGATAAGATAGCAACCCAATGGAAAGCACAGATACTAAGAAGACACACGCCACTGAATAATTTATGGCCCAGCAAAATAGAGACAGCCACTTGAAGTCCTGAGTAAGTAGGAGACATAGACACTGGTGACATATCAAGCCACAATAAAGAGACAGGGAACAGTGAGGAAGGCAGAAGAAAAACGTTCTGAGAATCTCCTGAGTTAAGAGTTTGTTTTGGTTTCCCCCGCACTATCTACCTTTCTGTTTGAAAGTTGCATTGCAATGCCTTGTTTACCAAGTCCTCTTGCTGCTTGCTCTGTCACACCAGGGATAGTACCCAGGTGAGGACTACTACACACAGGGAAGAGAGAATCCAGTGGCCCTTTGATTCTGGGCTGCTGATTCCTTTAGATTAGCTATTCTCTCTATACCCTGATGAATGCACTTGCTGAACAGCCAGTGTAACGGAGGGAGACAGCTCCATCCCAAAAGGGTTGCATAGGAATGACGGCTTGCTGGCTAGCTGGCGACTAGCAGTGATACTGGCTGCCTGACGGGCTGCCACATTGGGTGCTGGCGTCTTGCAGAGTAGGTGGGTATGACATGAAAGACCAGCTCCTTTTTTGGCTGCAAAGGCAGACACCCAAGAAGTCCATCGAAGTCTCCAGACCCCATCCAGTCTTCCCCCATTACACCTCAGCTGCACTGATGATGACAGGTCATTGCGGTGAAGCTATCCTCATGCTGGCCGTCACATCTCCGCCACTTTCATCCCCTTGCTCATTTCAAAAGGGACATCTGTCATCACTAAGGAGCCTGGAAGCCCTGTGTTCCTGCAATGCACTGCTTTGATGGCGATTTGGCCCCAGGCATTTGTCATACATAACTTAGGTGGAGAACAATGTGAAATAAGACTCAGATTTTAAAGTAGAAAAATAGGTAAGTATAATACAGCTGGGTAATATCAAAATCGCTCTAACCACTGGAGGGAGAGTATCAAAGTATAGTGTGAGCTAGAAGAAGTATCATTTGTTGCTCATATCACAGTCTTGTCAGTTTTCTTCTTGTTCGCATGGTTACTGTATCCCTATCCACAGAGGGAAGAGGTTGCTGATGGCAGCCTATCAGTCTAGTGGTGCAGCTGCGCTTTTTGGATAACTTCCTGCTAAGCTTTTGGTTTGAACCCACAGCCATCAATGTAGCACACAACCTCGGTCAACAACAATAATATCAACATCAGGTTTGGAAGCAAACTGTAAGATACAGGCTGCACTCCCACATACCACAAAATGAGATGGAAGTGCATTTTTCGGGCTTAAACGAGATGAGTATCCAATGCCTGTGAAGCGGATATAATGGTATGTACAAGTGGTGGTACGTGGATTTTCTTTAGCATTATTTAAATGAACATTTGGTACCAATCATTTGTAATGCAAATAGAAAAGAATAACAATGTTTAACAGAAAATTAGACCCAACAGCAGGGTGCACAGTGACAAAGTTGGATAGCACTGTTGCATCCCAGGTTGCCTTGATAAGGTCCTGGGTTTGAATTATTTCCTGGGGTCTTTTTTCATGTAGTTTGCATGTTCTTCCTGTGCATGCATCGGTTCCCTCTGGGTACTCCAGCTTCCTCCCAGAGTCCAAAAACATGAATTTTAGGTTCATTGAACTCTCTAAATGGTCCTCAGGTATGAGTGTGTGGGTGCATGGTTGTTTGTTCTGTGTGTGTCTATGTTGGCTTGCGATTGTCTGGCAACTTGTCTAGGGTTTACTCTGCCTCTGGCCCCATGACAGCTGGAGATAGATATTGGATGGATGGATCGATGGATGGATAGATGGTTGGATGGAGTGTCAACAGCCTAAAATAGTATATCAAGCACATTATCCGTTTTAATATAAACAGCTCAAAATGAAAGTGCAGTGGAAAAAGTAGAAAGAAATACAGGAATGTCTCCTGGTGCCTTCTAACAATTTAAAAAAAATCTATATGTATAAACCTGGGAATGGCAAAAAACCTAATATAACTGTATGTCAGTTAAAAGTTTGAAAAACCAGTGTGATTTGGTAATGTGCACATAAGAAACAAACCTTGCATTTGTAAGCAACCCAAGCTAAAATACATGTATTTCTTTCAAAAACTAAAACAAACAATAAAGCAAATTTTATAACCTGGCACTGCTTGTATGAAAGGTTTACTGAGGTGAAAATAGTCCAAATCACACTTTTTTTGCCAGCTATTTGTATGTTTTCATATACTTTCCAACTTGGACATTTCCGTTTTTAAATAAAAATGGTACAAATAGCTAATTAATACTGCACCGTTTAACAATTTTCATTCCATGGGAGTCCCACTCAAAAAGAATACTTTTTTTGTGTTTTATGGCATACATTTACTGAAATAGTAAAGATACTGTTTTACCGCAGTATTTAAATGTCTGTCTAATTGTTGGGAGATACTTGGTATTAATTAAAGTAGTAATTGTTCTAAAATGATAGGATTACTATGTAGAAAAAATAGTTTTGGTTACTACTTCCCACTAGCACATTAGAGCACTATCACCTTACTGTTTTAATAAGGCACTATATCGTATACAGGTTTATCACCAGAAGAGCCACACGTTTACATATATATTTAAATACTCTGTTTACATGAGTGGTAATTAATATAGATATAATTTACCTATGTATTTACTTCTTTATTTATTTATTTATTTATTTATTTATACGTAATATAAATAAATATAAATAAACAGGAAATACAGGTCGTGGAAAAATTAGCATACCTTGTCATGATGCAGAAGAGCATTAAAAAAACATATCCTTCATCACCATACACCGACACTATTCAGAATGCAAAGGAATCAAAAGGTACACATGTAATTCAACGTTTCTATATGACAGTATTTCATCTTCCACAAAATCAACACCTATATGGAAAGCTGTTTCAGCATTTATTACATATCTTTGATATCAAACTTTAAGTCCATGTACTAGTACACAGTTTGTCCTCACTAGTAAGACAATTTGGCCCACTAATATAACAACTAGGGTGCACTAGTATAACGACTGTGTCTTACTTGTAAAATTCTTTCCACTACTAGTGCCACTTTTGGCCTACTACTATGCAATCAACCCTTATTAGTAAACTGCTGTGCCGCACTAGTGACACTACTAGACCTAACTAGTAGGCACGTGTCAAGCACTAGTAACCTCTCGGACCCTACTAGTATCGCTAAAATGCCCACTAGTAGCACTAGTAAGTCAGTTTTGACCTCACTAGTGCTACTTATAAGATACAAAATGTCCACTAGTAGTACTAGTGGGGTGTGTTTCCCTTACTAGTACTACTAGTAGCAGTGATAATGCACACTAGTGATACTAGTGAAAGCAAAAATGAACACAAGTAGTACTAATGAGGATGTGTTTTACTTTGCTAGTACAACTTGTAACGGCCAAACACTCTACTAGTAGCACTAGTGAAACTTTTATCATATTATTAGTACTACAAAAAAAGACCAGCATGTCAACTAGTGAGGCATGTTTTACTTTAGTAGTACTACTAGTAAGGGCCGAATGTGCACTAGTAGCACTAGTAAGTGACTATGGAAAGCCGTTTGAGCATTTATTACATATCTTTGATATCAAACTTTGGGTCCATGTACTAGTACACACTTTGTCCTCACTAGTAAGACAATTTGACACACTAGTATAACGATTAGGGTGCACTAGTATAACGAATGTGTCTTACTTGTGAAATTTTTCTCCACTACTAGTGCCACTTTTGGCCTACTAGTATGCAATCAACCCTTACTAGTAAACTGCTGTGCAGCACTAGTGACACTACTAGACCTAACTAGTAGGCATGTGCCACGCACTAGTAGCCTCCCGGACCCTACTAGTATTGCCAAAATGCCCACTAGTAGCACTAGTACGGCATTTTTGACCTCACTAGTGCTACTTGTAAGATACAAAATGTCCACTAGTACTACTAGTGGGGTGTGTTTCCCTTATTAGTACTACTAGTAACAGTGAGAATGCACACTAGTAGTACTAGTGAACACAAGTAGTACTAGTGAGGATGTGTTTTACTTTACTAGTACAACCTGTAACAGCCAAACACTCTACTAGTAGCACTAGTGAGACTTTTATCATATTAAAAGTATTAGAAGAAAAGGCAAACATGTCAACTAGTGAGACATGTTTTACTTTACTAGTGCAACTAGTCAGGGCCAAATGTGCACTAGTAGCACTAGAATGTTGCAAAATATCCACTCGTAGTACAAGTAGGGGACTTTTACACCTTACTAGTAGTACTAGTGATGTCAACAATGCTCACTAGTGTTACTAGTGGTACGTTTTGTTTTTTACTAGTGTAACTTGTTAAAGAAAGTTTGTCTCACTAGTGAGCATCTGAACGTCACATGTAAAGGCTTTGGCTGTACTAGTGCACAAATGCACAGCTCTAGTTTGCAAATAGCATGCCACTAGTTTGCAATTTCACTCTACCAGTGTGTGACTACACAAAACTAGTAGGACATTTGTGTAACATGTAAGGCATTGCTGCACACTAGTAGGACAACTTTAGTATACTAGTAAGACAGTTACATCTTACAAGGGAGGCAGAAGTGTGCACTAGTTGACAATTCTGTACCACTAGTCGTACTAGTGACATCACAAATTTCTACTAGTTAGCATTTAGTGTTTCATTAGTAACACTAGTAGCCCACATATGTCAACTAGTGCACACTACCACCTCACTAGTACGATGTAGCTGTCCTACTAGTATGCCATAGTTGTCCTGCTAGTGTGCAGAAATGCCTAACATGTTACAGAAATTTCCTTCTAGTTGTGTGTAGTCAAGCACTTGTAGTGTGTAAATGCATACTAGTTGTGTGCTAGTTGCGAACTAGTGATGCACAGATGCGCACTAGTACAGCCATAGCCTTTACATGTGATGCTCAGAAGCTCACTAGTGAGACGCGTTTTCTTCTACTAGTTACACTAGTAAAACACAAAACCGTGGCACTAGTCACACTAGTGAGCATTTTTGATGCAAAAGTCCTCCACTAGTGCTACTAGTGAATATCTTGCCACCTACTAGTTCTACTAGTGCACATTTATGCCCTTACTAGTGGTACTAGTAGACATGTTGCCATCTACTAGTGGTACTAGTAAGATCAAAAAGTCTCACTAGTGCTACTAGTAGACCTGTTTGTTTTTACTAGTTGTACTAGTAAAACCATAATAGTCTCACTTGTGCTACTAGTGGATAGTCTGGCCTTTACTAGTTAACAAGTCCGTTGCAACATGCCGCCACTAGTGTCACTAGTATGACTAGTGGACTGCATGCAAATGAAGGAGGTGGGACATGGATTGTGATTGTTGGATGTTCAAACTGTATGCTTAGAGCCTTAAAGGGGCCACTCTGTATACTAAAGTGTTTGCAGCAGTCATACTGGAAGATGTTACAACTTTTTTTTGCTAACTTACCCTTACGAAACAAAAATATATTGCAGTGCACTACGATTTATATTTAAATGCATTTGGAATTATATTTCAATTTATGAGAAACTTCCACGTATAATAAATAATATATAGCAGTGTATGGACTAACAAGCTATTAAAATGTACTGAATCATAGATTTCAAAATACATTGCTGTGCACACAAATGATTACATAATATCTATTTTTATTAAGAGAAAATATTTGTAGTAGATGAGCAAGCTCAAGATTATATTTTCATGAACAACATATGAGCGTTTATTTAATCGTTTTTGAAAAATATAGTTGTGATTAAAATAAAAGCTCCTTAACAAAATAAATGCACTTAAAACTCAAAACTATGCCATAGCCTCTAAGCTTAGTGCCACTATGTGCCCACTAGTGCCCTCAAAACTTAGATCCACTAGTTCTACTAGTGGCCGTTAAGTGCAGACTAGTGCTACTAGTGGCATCAACATGCCCACTAGTGCTACTAGTAGCCACTATGTTCCCACTAGTGTTACTAGTGGCCTCAACATGCCCACTAGCACTACTAGTGGCCACTATGTTCCCACTAGTGCTACTAGTGGCCACTATGTTCCCACTAGTGCTACTAGTGGCCTCATCATGCCCACTAGTGCTACTAGTGGCCTTTAAATGCCTACTAGTGCTACTAGTACCCTCTAAGTGCTGACTAGTGCTACTAGTGGTCTCCAAACTCTCAAGCAAAGAAGAAGAGCGGGAGTCGACTCAGCACAAGTGAGTCGGATTGTGGATTAAGGAGTATCTAGTCGAGGCCCGGTGCATCGGAGGGAAGATACCTACAAATGGGTGGCTGGTTGAAACCCCACATTTACTGTTGGCAGGCAAGTACAGCAAATATTTATGAATGCTCTCATGCAATGTATCAGGAATGATAGAGTTTCGGTATTAGCAAGGAATGATAGAGTTTCGGTATTAGCAAAGTACAGTTAGCTGTTAGCTCCGAGACAGTGATGAGCTAGCTACATTCTGCTCAGCTCTCAGCGAGGACGGTCGCTTTTTTCCCTCCCTCCTCCTCCTGTGTCTTATTCCACAGCTCTCTGTCTCCTGTGCCTCTATCTGGAGTATATTTTGGCAATTTTCCCCGAAACCAAACTGAATAAGCGAAGATGGAAATGGTCAGCTGGTCTCTGAATGCTATTGATAAAATCTACTCAACTCTACGAAGCATCGGTAAGGGTCAACCGGGGTGTCCTGCGGAGACGTATCCGGCGGGCTACGTGCTGGACGCTTGGACAAAGTTTCAGCCGTTGTGTCTGTCAATACTCTCCCAAGAGGATGCTGAAGATTTATATCTATTAGCAATCGTGGTGATCGGGTTTCTGCTGATTGGAATGGGCAGTTACTGGAACTACCGAAAAAATGGAGCAACAAAGATCTGAAACACGGTCGAGATTGGTCACTGTTCTGGAAGCGATTGGACGGCTGAAGGAACAGCTGGATGCGTTGATTCGTACTGATGGGACTCAGAACCAAATGCTGGGGGAGCTGGGACGCAGAACAGACGCTGTAAGAGGCGATCTGGCCGGCGCTCTGGGACTCATCCGTAATTTGTCATCGGACTTGGAGAAACTGTCGGTGCGGATTGGGGCAACTGGAAATTAATTGGATTGGGAACTATTAATCTGGGAATTAATTTGGATTTGGAACTTTAATTTGAACTATAATTTGGCTGAATTAGACTATAAAAGAAACCACTGACAGACTGAATGGACAGAAAGGAATATTTGATCTCTCCCTGCTATCCAAATAATTTATATTTTGGCTCCCATGAAGACCTTTAACCTGGTCCTAATCAAATGTCCCTGAGAAGAATGTCAACAGAGTCTCCTCTCCCCCGTACACCTGCATCTACTGACGCACACACTGACATGGTTACACACACTCACATTCACACACACCGTCTCGCTGTATCCTCAATTCTCTCTCCTGCAACAGGAAGCTGGATAACAGCGCGCCTCGATGGCAGCGCGTTAACCTGTGGACTGGAGCTCATACCTGCCCATCCTTCCTGATGTGTCATTGTTATTGTCTGAATATGTGCTTAAATGTTTGTTGGTGTGGTTTTTTCTATTACCTGCGTTGTGAGTGCTGTACGGACCCACAACACAGTTGAGCGTTTTTTCCCCTCACTGTGGAACCCTCCCCTACCCAGATGTGTATTTTCTATGTTTCATAAACGGGAGCACCGCTCGGTGGCTGCATGCCCAACAGTGACCTGGATCTGTTTGTTGTTGTTGTTTGTAATGGTCTTGGACAGGTTGTACTGTATCTGTAAATTCCTTGTATGCGTCATACTTGTATGTGTCATACTTGGCCATTAAAGCTGATTCTGATTCTGATTTTCTAATAAAGTGGGTATCATTGGTGGCTGTAAGATAGCTAACGGCTTTTACTTTTTCAGCTGATATTAATTGATAACGCTTTAAATGCTTAAGCAACTATATAGAGGCTAATTGGCAATGATTCAAATTGGAAGCCGTTAGATTGCTATCCACATTAAGCTATTATTCGGCGGGTTCGCTTCCTAACTGCCTTCATTCAAATTCAGTGGGAGTCACATAACTCTTAATTTGAAATGGGTAAAAAGCAATAAATGTTAACATGCAAGTTAGGTGTAAATTTATTAAGGTGCTTTTTGAAGTAGAAAACTTTCTAACAAAAACTTTGACCTCCAATTTTTTTAAAGGCTTTGATATTATAATTATTTACCACATAGCAGTACACAAAGTATTTTTTTATCACTTTTTAGCAATGTAATATTTTATTGTCAGTACTACTAGCTGACTAACAGACTTACAGACGTGGACAAAATTTGTTGGTACCCTTCAGTCAATAAAAGAAAAACTCATAATGGTCACATAAATAACTTTAATTTGACAAAAGTAATAATAAATAAAAATTCTATAAAAGTTAACAAATGAAACTCAGACATTGCTTTTCAACCATGCTTCAATGGAATTGTAAAAAAAAAAAAAAATGCAGGAAACAGGCCTCTACGAACAGCTTATCTTGACGCCCTCAGGTCTTCGACCTTGACATGCCACACCCCTCTTCAGCCACAGCCAGCTGAAAAGGAAGATGAAGGCACCAATATCCGCACACCCACGGTTCATACTGCGCATAGCGCAAATCTTGCGGTGGTCCTCACTTGCTTCTTGGGTGAAACGGTACTCACGAAGGCAGAGGCCTTACTCTGCCCTGATCATCTGTCTCACGCTGCCTGTCACTTTCTGCTGAAGTAGTGTGCGCCATCGCTTGTGGTGTTCTGTCCAGTGGATTCCCTCCTTAGGTTCCTGCCTCGCTCTCCTTATGTGCAGCCTACTCCATTTTTGCGCACATGCCACAAATCGATTGATTGCTGTGCTCCTCCTCCAGACTCATCTGGATAAGTTCAGTTTGGGCGTTTTTGGGACTCACAGAGGGATAACAAATCCAAACAAAAACACAGCAAATCCACAAACAAATCATGCAAAATTAACACAAAAATGTACATATTTCCCACTGTGGAACTGAGGAACAAGTAAAAGGCATACAAGTGGAAAATAACTGGTGTAGGTAATCTTGCCTTTTTTGCAATATTTTGTGGTTACTGTTCTGGATGTCTGTTTTTTTATCATCTTTTTGAGATGCAGTTGTTGAGCAACATCCGAGGTCAAAGATTCCAGACAAACGGCTGGCCATAAACAAAATAATATGCTAGCTAAGACAACAGGATAAGAAGTCTTCCATGGAAAATTTCAGAGAGACCAAATCAGACTCGTCCTAGCAGGCGTTTTGTTCTTTTTCTTCCTTTTTTTAGCACTGAGGAAACGTCCTCATTTAAAAAAAAAATTGGGGGGATTTGATTTGATTGAAAAAGACATTTGGCTATTTGGGAAATATCTCTATTTTTTATATGTAATTTGCTTTCATTTATAATTACTGTTTCCATCTTTTGGATCACATGACACCTAACAATGTTTCATGTAGTTTCTGGTGTCCTTTTACTTTAAGAGAATTAAACTGTTGTTAGGCAATAAATAGTGTGTGAGTGTGTGCATATTTGTATATATATATATATACAATGTTAGTAACTAGTTGTATTTACAATACATATTCCATTATAACATCTTGTATAATTTAAGGTATATTTCTATATCTTAAATAAATGAAAGTCTAACAACATAACATTTTTTTACAGTTGCACTATTTTCATATACTGCAAAATACATCATTTGCACAAATTACATATCATACAAAATATATGTGTAAATTTAACAATATATGAATACACATAATATATCGTCATATAATCTATTGAGAAGTAGGCTTGTGTTGCGTAAGGGTAATCAGAACAATTTTTTTCAGGTAGACCCATTCAATAGCCCATCTGGCATCCTGGACAATTTAGTTGCTATTCAATATACCCAGAAGTATTTATGTAATAGTTTGTGTTGTTCCCTCATAGTCCCTCATTTCTTATTTTTGTGGTTCATAACAGTGTACTATTGTCAGTTGTAGTGCTATGGTCTCATGTTTTCTAAAGCTGTCAATAAGAGAAAATAAGACAGCTAATTGTTACCAGCTTTATATTTCATTTTGCGATCAAGCAAACGTAGTGGGATGGCAACATGGCCGGGCTCTATACAGTACCGGCTAATGTTAGCTTAGTAGTAGCACTACTGGGCATTTTGAGGCCACTTGTGGGCACATTGTGGCAACTAGTAAACGTAGTGGGTGCTTTGAGGGCACTAGTAGCACTAGTGGGAAAGAGTGGCCACTAGTAGCACTAGTGGGACAGAGTGGCCACTAATAGCACTAGTGGGACATAGTGGCCACTAGTAGCACTGGTGGGACATAGTGGCCACTAGTAGCACTGGTGGGACATAGTGGCCCCTAGTAGCACTAGTGGGACATAGTGGCCACTATGGCACTAGTGGGACATACCCTGCATCCGAAACCACTGAATGTTAGCCTCTAAGCACTAACACTAGCAACTAATCCTTAACCTTTCATGGGGTCAACAGTGAGAATACTATGGCTAGTAGTCTAGGGAGCCGTTCGCGAATGTGCCCATTTCGACAGCCTTTCTACCCGACGTCATTACGCGACATAAACGCACATGAATGACGCATATCAAAATAAACCTTCGGAAGTGGTTGTTGTACTCACATGCCTGCGTCTTTTTCCTTTCGGCCATTTTCGTTATTTTACGTGAGGTGGGCCGGGTGACTTGTATTGATGGCGTCTTGTGGCGCAAGGGATTGTGGGATGGCACATGGCTCCTAATCGCCAGTTAGTTAGTATCAGAGGACCTTATGCTAAAGTGGCTATGATAGTTAGCATACAGGCCACTTTCCCTAACTCCTTCCTAACTGGAAGCCCAATTTGGATGCATCTTATCATGGCGGACGCTGACGCACATCCGGTTTGGTTTGATTTAGTGGTTTCGCATGCAGCCATAGTGGCCATTAGTAGCACTAGTGGGACATAGTGGCCACTAGTAGAACTAGTGGCACTAAGCTTAGAGGCCACTAGTAGCACTAGTGGGAACATAGTGGCCACTAGTAGCAGTAGTGGGCATTTTGAGGCCACTAGTAGCACTAGTGGGTATTTTAAGGCCACTAGTGGAACTAGCGGGCATTTTGATGTCAGTAGTGTGACCAGTGTTACAAGTGGCCATTATATGCCCACTAGTTCTACTAGTGCCCACTATGTGCCCACTAGTGTTACTAGTGGCCTTTATATGCCCACTAGTGCTACTAGTGGCCTGAAAGTGTCAACTAGTACTACTAGTGGCCTGAAAATGCCCACTAGTGCTACTAGTGCTCTCAAAATGCTGACTAGTGCTACTAGTGGCCTCAACATGCCCAATAGTGTTACTATTGGCCATTACATGCCCACTAGTTCTACTAGTGGTCACTATGTGCCTTGAAATGCCGACTAGTACTACTCCTGGCCTCAAAGTGCCCACTAGTGCTACTAGTGGCCTCTAAGCCTAATGCCACTAGTGCTGCTAGTGGCCTGAAAGTGCTCACTAGTGCTACTAGTGGCCTGAAAGTGCCCACTAGTGCAACTAGTGGCCTTGAAATACCTACTAGTTCTAATGGTGGACTCTACGCTTAGTGCTACTAGTGGCTTCAAAGTTGCCATTAGTACTACTAGTGGCCTTTATATGCCAACTAGTGCTACTACTGGCTACTATGTGCCTACTAGTGCTACTAGTGGCCTCTAAGCTTAGTGCCACTAGTGCTACTAGTGGCCTAAAAGTGGCCACTAGTGCTAGTAGTGGCCTGAAAGTGGGCACTAGTGCTACTAGTGCTCTCAAATGCCCACTAGTGCTACTAGTGCTCTTATAGTGCCCACTAGTGGCTTCAAAGTGCCCACTAGTGCTAGTAGTGGCCTCAAAGTGTCCACTAGTGTTACTAGTGGCAATTATATGCCCACTAGTGCTACTAGTGCCTACTATGTGCCCACTAATGCTACTAGTGGCCTCTAAGCTTAGTGCCACTAGTGCTTCTAGTGGCGTGAAAGTGCCCACCAGTGCTACCAGCCAGCATTTAGAGGCCACAAGTGGGAACCAAAATCAAATGACATCATGTTTCCAAAGGAGTGTTTTAAGTCTTCAGGACAGTGAAAAATTATGAAACATAGGCATACAATTGACCCTGAATGTCAAATCCATTATATAATCAACAAACAACCATTTTAGGTCATGTAAAAAAGGTAAGACTGCCAGTTGTAACCTAATTTTTCTCTTTCCAAACAGCACTAGCTGTTATTTCATGTAGCAACTTAAACATGATGAGAAAAACATTCCTGTAACCTAAACATTAATTAAATTCCTCTCTGAGATATATTAGATTGACTTAATTATTCATCTTTATAGCATATAGATAATATTCTTAATTATATTATTAATTATCAATATGGTTATTGCTAACAACAAACAACAGTGAAAGTTTATCAGGCTTTATAGGGTTAAATCTTGTCTGGGTGTCAATTCTTTCTGAAGAGCCAATAGGAAGAAGCTTCAGTGCATGTTGACCCTCATTAGATTTTTGTAAAATTAAATCCACTAGTGCTACTAGTGGACACTTTCGCCCTCACTAGTAGCACTCCTAACATCCTGAATACCCTACTAGTAAGGGGCGACTGTGGCTCAGTGGTAGAGTAGTTGGCTTGCAATCAGAGGGTCATAGGTTCAATTCCAGCTTTCTCCAGTCACATGTCAATGTGCCCCTGGGCAAGGCACTTAACCCCCAAATTCTACATTGTCCTGTCAGTGTATGAGTGTGATTGGGTGAATGCAGCTTCAATGTAAAGCACTTTGAGTGGTCAGTAAGACTAGAAAAGCGCTATATAAGTTCAGTCCATTTACTAGTGGTTTATCTTGCCATTACAAGCAGTAGCAGTGGTATCAAAAAAGTACACTTGCTGTACTAGTGGGGTGTGTTTAAGCTTACAAGTACTAAAAGGACCAAAAATTTCACTAGTACTACTTGTGTTCATTTTGGCTTTGACTAGTACCGCTAGTGTGCATTCTCAATGTTACTAGTAGTACTTGTAAGGGAAACACACCTCACTAGTACTACTAGTGGACATTTTGTATCTCATAAGTAGCACTAGTGAGGTCAAAATGCCTTACTAGTGCTACTAGTGGACATTTTGGCGACACTGGTAGGGTCCGGGAGGCTACTAGTGCGTGAGACATGCCTACTAGTTTAATCTAGTAGTGTCACTAGTGCGGCACAGCAGTTTACTAGTAAGGGTTGATTGCATACTAGTAGGCCAAAAGTAGCACTAGTAATGGAAAACATGTTACAAGTAAGACACAGTCGTTATACTAGTGCACCCTAGTCATTATACTACTGTGCCAAATTGTCTTACTAGTGAGGACAAACTGTGTACTAGTACATGGACCTAAGGTTTGATATCAAAGACATGTAATAAATGTTCAAACGGCTTTCAATACTACTTTCAATAATACTAATTCTACTTCACACATTTTCATTGACAGTGCTCTCCATCTTGGATGAGTAAAACTCAGGTTTTAGCCATCCTTTCTAAATTCCCTGTGACTGACAGGCATGTCTTCAATTTGGCAGCCAGATTGCCAGGCTTCTTGTCTGTTAAATGTACGTTTTTTTGGATTGATTTTTAAGTGCCTTCAGGTTCTCCTTCTCAGAAGTGTATGCTTCTAATTATTCCTATGTGGTCACGTGAATTGACAGAGCTTCTCCTTATGTTTACCGTTTTATCCACTTGCCATTTCTTAAGTTCGATAGACGTGTTGTTGATCAATATCATCAACAGCAAGTAAACCTCTCACATGCGTGGAACAGTCTAAACTTTTGTTGTTGTTGGACACATACTGTACATGTCTGAAATTAGCTTAGCTTTGAATGAGAGAATGTGCAAAACAACAAACATTTTTACTAAACCTATAGGTCAGACCTTAGGCTCATTCACAAGCATTTGTTTGACTTTGTCCAACTGATTGAGCTGCTTGGGCTATGTCTCTTTAAACAAATATCATCAAACAAGTGCAAGTATGTCATTTTTCCCCCAGCTAAAACACAGCTACTTGTATGTGTATTCTAAATGTTATTTTTTAGCAAACCATAGGCACAGTCAGCCCTAACATCAGAGAAACCAAGTTTTTTTTTTTTTTTCTTCTCTTGACATAAACAATATGTTTAAAATATAAATGTTTCTGTTCTTCTTCAGACAGTAGGCAATAAGCAAAGTATGCGTTGTGTCCCTAACAAAGCACCATTTGTGTTTAGTAAAACGCCTAACCAAAATGGATTGTTGGAACAGAGTTGTAATTGGAGTTTAACCAAAATTGCTAACTCGCTGGTTTAATCTATTACAGGTTGAAAAGATATAAATATGTTTTAACACTAATGCAGCCGAACACCACGGTGCCTTTCTAAAGTATTTATGCTCCTTCAACTTTGCCACATTGCTATCACAAATGATACAATACCACAATGATAATTGGCATTATATATGACATTTTAAAAAACAAAATTCAGACATGCTGCAGTTTTAATCAGTCTAACTCTGCAATATGATGTGTGCATGCAGCAGAGAGCAGCGCACGTACGCTGCATGAATTACATTTATTACTAACAAACAAAAAAACTCAATGCACAGCATTTTAGCCTAATTTTGTGCCAAAGACGCATCATGGATCCATGCTCATTATTCCTCCTCTCTCTAGCCATGGTGCAGTTTGCTTTAGCGGCCACAAACTCCTTATTTGTCTACTGCTGCTTGAGCCTGTTAATAATTGCTCACAAAATCTTAGTAAATCACTCGCAAATTAAGGACAACCCATTCACAAAAATATTTAGCGCCACACTCAATTTAGCTTTTGCCATTATCAGGAATCTTGATAAATCAGCCCCTTAGTGGCTAGTTGGAAAAGAGTTAGAAAAAAAATAAATTACTGCTTCATGAAGACCAAGAAAGAGAACGGACACAGCGCTAAATTTACAGAGTTTAAAGCAGGTTTTGGCTATAAAAGTATCTTGAAGGTTTAAACTGTTGTAAATCTACCCAGATAGTTTAAAAAATGCAAAGAGACTCCCACTAAACTATTTTTTATGGCAGAAACACAGAGGTCAGAGAAGACAGAGAAGTAGCCATGGTATATTTGGAGGATTTATAAAGATCCACACCTCAGGTTAGAAAACCTAATGACCAAAAAACTGTCAGTTAAGTAATCTACAAATCTAGCATTTATGAAAGTGTGGTAAAACAAACAAAAAAAACTAAAAAGTCAAGTTGGTTATAAGACAGGTAGGGAAAGATCAAACTGCACTGGTATCAAAATTGAAACTTTTGCGCTACATGTCATGGAAAACTGTATATCCTGCTGGTGTCAGCATCATAAAATAAGAAGGGATTTATTTGGCACGAACATAGAGGCAATCCCCAGTTAGTGGGAAATTAGATGTCTCAAGTTTCTGCGATAGATGGGATATGCTGCCTTAAGTGTTACTTAGAAGAAGTTATGGTATTATTTGTGTGCAATGAAAATACAATTGTATTAAGTGTGCAATTAACCAATGCTGACTGATGTACACTAAGAATGTATCTGACTGATCCCAGATGTATTACCTTGGATCTCAGAATGGCATCCAAACCAACTTAACAATACTATATTTCCAAAGTAGCAATACCAGTTTAATGTAAGAGTGGATGTGCTCAGTAACCATTATAACTCCTGCACCACAAAGTGTTGCTGTGGTGAAAGATTTAAGGACATACAAATATTCAAAACTGTTTATTACCTGTTCTGGGGAGTGTCAGAAATTCAGCAGCTTCCACCTGTGCCACATGACAGCTTTCTGTCCCGCCTTTTCAATTAATCATATTTAAGAAGTCCTCACTCACCTCCTCCTTGTTCTGTCATCTGGTTCTCCAGCCCAGAACTCCACCCTTGTCTAGACCAGTGCCTTCCTGAGTCTCTGCAAGCCAGACCTGCCCCCAGTTCCTTTCCAGTCTCCAGCCAGTCCTTTTTCCTGATCCTCTCCAGTTTCCAGTCTCCTGCTGGGCAAGGTTCTGCACCAGAGTATGTGATTAAAAACTGCCACTGACATCTTGGTGGTTCCAGACATATTGCTATTACTAAATCTCAAACTTTCCAACTCTCAGCATTGAAGGACTTTTTAAAAATGTTTCCAACTAAAAAGTTGTTATACACTCAACAAAAATATAAACGCAACACCTTTGTTTCTGCTCCCATTTTCATGAGATGGACTTAAAGATCTAATAGTGATAGTGAGCACTTCTGCTGTGCTGAGATAATCCATCCCACCTCACAGGTGTGCCACATCAAGATGCTGGCTGATCTGACATCATGATTAGTGCACAGGTGTACCTTATACTTCCCACAATAAAAGGCCACCCTTGAATGTGCAGTTTTGTCTCACAACAAAATGCCACAGATGCCACAAGCATTGAGGGAGCGTGCAATTGGCATGCTGACAGCAGGAATGTCAACCAGATCTGTTGCTCGTGCATTGAATGTTCATTTATCCACCATAAGCCGTCTTCAAAGGTGTTTCAGAGAATATGGCAGTATATCCAACCGGACTCAAAACCGCAGACCATGTGTAACCACACCAGCCCAGGACCTCCACATCCAGATGGTTGACCTCCAAGATCGCCTGGACCAGCTACTCAGACAGCTGCTGAAACAATTGGTTTGCATAACCAAACAATTTCTGCACAAACTGTCAGAAACCGTCTCAGGAAAGCTCAACTGCATGCTTGTCGTCCTCATCGGGGTCTTGACCTGACTCCGGCTTGTCGCCGTAACATACTTGAGTGGGCAAATGCTCACATTCGATGGCATCTGGCACGTTGGAGAGGTGTTCTCTTCACGGATGAATCTCGGTTTACATTGTTCAGGGTAGATGGCAGACAGCGTGTGTGGCCTCGTGTGGGTGAGCGCTTTGCTGATGTCAATCTTGTGGATCGTGTGGCTCAAGGTGGTGGTGGGGTTATGGTATGGGCAGGTATCTGTTATGGACGAAGAACACAGGTGCATTTTATTGATGGCATTTTGAATGCACAGAGATACCGTGATGAGGCCCATTGTTGTGCCATACATCCATGAACATCACCTCATGTTTCAGCAAGATAAGGCACGGCCCCATGATGCAAGGATCTGTACACAATTCTTGGAAGCTGAAATTTGTCCCAGTGCTTGCATGGCCAGCATACTCACCGGACATGTCAACCATTGAGCATGTTTGGGATGTGCTTGGCCGGCGGATACGACAGCGTGTACCAGTTCCCACTAACATCCAACAACTACGCACAGCCATTCAAGAGGAGTGGACCAACATTACACAGGCCACAATGACAATCTGATAAACTCTATGCGAAGAAGATGTTTTGCACTGCATGAGGCAAATGGTGGTCACACCAGATACTGACCGGTTCTGAGTCCCCAGACCCCCAATAAAGTAAAAAACTGCACATTCCAGGGTGGCCTTTTATTGTGGGCAGTATAAGGTACACCTGTGCACTAATCATGATGTCAGATCAGCATCTTGATGTGGCACACCTGTGAGGTGGGATGGATTATCTCAGCAAAGCAGAAGTGCTCACTATCACACATTTAGACTGATTTGTGAACAATTTTTTAGAGAAATGGTAATATTGTGTATCTGTAATGAATTTTAGATCTTTAAGTCCATCTCATGAAAAATTGTGTATATTTTTGTTCAGTGTATATCTATCTATCTATATATATATATATATAGCTACAATGTGAGAAATGTTTCCTCATGTTATGAAGTGAATAATGTAATTGCAGTCTCCAGTCTCCAGTGCAGCGAAGCGCGGATTCTGCCAGTAGATCAACAGCTATGGTTACTCTCTGTCCGCGAAAAAAAAAAAATCCAAAATCTCATGTCCATAATTTCTGCAACAATCCGACTATTGAATCACGAAAAAGAATAAAAAGAAAAGTGAGCAGTTTTGTTCCATGCCATGCAGGAACCGCTTCAGATATTCTAAGAACAGGCAAAGTCCCCTCCCAATCGTATGGGGCGCCAAGTGTAAAATTTCCGTTATTTAGTAGAAATGCACTTTTTTTGAACATTTAGCTTAATTTTTCCACATTTAGCACACTTTCACACATTTAGGAAGAAAATGTTTTCTAAAATTCAACATTTACCAGCATATTTACATTTTAAAAATCTAAATTCTAAATATTATTTTGAAATGTAACATGTTAAATCTAAATCTAAATGTTAAATCTAAATCTAAATGTTAAATCTAAATGTTAAATCTAAATGTTAAATCTAAATCTAAATGTTAAATCTAAATCTAAATGTTACATCTAAATGTTAAATCTAAATCTAAATGTTAAATCTAAATGTTAAATCTATATCTAAATGTTAAATCTAAATCTAAATGTTACATCTAAATGTTAAATCTAAATCTAAATGTTAAATCTAAATCTAAATGTTAAATCTAAATCAAAATGTTAAATCTAAATGTTAAATCTAAATCTAAATGTTAGGAACATTTAGAACGTTGGACATGTTCATTAGAAAATTGGATTTAACATTTAGATTTAACATTTAGATTTTTTATTTGTGGTAGATGGTCCAACACAGAATTAATTAATTGGGGCTGAAAGTGTTGGCACACTTCAGTTTCATTTTTCCATTTGTTATTTTCCTTATACGTCATACTTCAATGCTGCTTTGTGTTGGTCGGCTACATAAATAAAAATAAAATACATCTATTGGGTTGCATCATGACAGAAAGTATGAATGCTTTGGCAATGTTTACCTGTTTAAAGAACACGTTATATCTCGTATCTGTTTTATCTGCATTCATAGTAATGAGTTAATATGGCTTTGTATGTATGTCATACTCCAGGGTACATCACAATTGTCACATTAGATTCATTTGTACATGAGCATAGATTCCAACCTTCCTGCTCTCTGCACAGTCGTACTATCACAAGAGTACTGTGTTGTGGTTTAAGTCGACCACAGCATGCATAAATCATCACTTGTCTTCGAAGCAACATATTAATCAATGATAGGAACACCAAAAACATTCTTTTGCACTAATCATGCTCACTGTTTGATCTACAGTACACAGTGCTTTAATCTTGTCGTGTGTGGACAGCGAAACTGCTCACAGTTGAGTAGGTGGAGTATTAATGTAGGTGAATACAAGCCCTCTTAGCTGCGGACAAGTTTACACTGATTGTTTCATGTATCTAGGACTGGGCTCTTGATGCCTGCAATGCTTTTGAACCTGGGCTTTTGTGTCCTCCAACACAGCTTTTGTTCTAGATGAAACAGACTATGTATGGTCAGCATTTGGGTTCTGTACAATGCAGTGTCAGCCTCACTTCACACACACGCACACGACACACACACACGCACACACACACACAGGCATTTGTGAAGATAAAGGTAAAAAGCAATACTCAAAGATCTCAGACATATTACGGGTACTTTGGACCGAAGATCCAAACTGGTGTTCAGCAACATACAAACCAATGTGCACACTCATTCATAGTCTTTGTGTGTTTGTGCGTGTAGGAGTGGTAAAGGGCATCTGTTTTTTTCTTAACAGTACAACATCCTACAATCTCAATTACAAGAGGGACTTGAGGATTAAAGTTTCATCTTACTGTAACACTGTGGCCTCTTGTCGGCACATCAGCGCACAGCTGATATCTTTTTAACTACACCACCATGTTTGCACTCTCGAAGGGAATAAGTTTACTTTTATTCAAAAAAGAAATTGAAATTAGAGTCGAACTGGTGGATATAAATTTAGTTGTTCACACAAACAACAAGGCTCATACGTAATTCCATTACCAAGCCCTCTGGCTGCAGCTGAGACAAATAAGGCTGTTTTAAATGTTGTCTGTTTTGGGGATAGGGCGCTGGGTTTGGTTGCTTACCGGGCAGCAATAGCTGAGAGTGGTGGATGTCTGGTGGGTCAGCTGCCAAGGGCTTTGGTCCGCTCCCAATCTCAGTTTTATGTAGTGTTTAGGCCGGTGATGCACTGGGTTCCTGCCTCAGCACGTTGCACTTGGTGCAGAGGTGGTTTTGGTTGTTGATTTATTTTTTGTATTTTTTGTTTGTTTGTGCCTAAACGAAGATAGCAGGTTGAGGGTAGAACCTCTAAACTCCAAGAAATTATCACTTTCTAACATATGTCAGCTAGAGAACCTAAGATGATGAGTCAGTATCAGTATCATTGCGTTCCCTTTATTTCCATGACAACATTGTAGATTCTCAATTAAGGGCATCAAAACTATGAATGAACACATAATTTATGGAATTACTGTATGTACTTAAACAGAAAGGGTGAAATAACTGAATACACATGTTACATTTTAGATTCCTCAAAGTAGCCACCCTTTGCTCTGATTACTGCTTTGCATTCTCTTTAGCTTCAAGAGGTAGTCACCCGGAATGGTTTTCCAACAGTCTTGAAGGAGTTCCCAGAGATGCTAACTGTATCCAGGGCAGTGACTTTCCTCTGTAACTCTGCCTGGGTATAATTTGTTCCATTATTTATTAAAATTACAGAACAATGGCAAAAAAGTAGGCATAGCAAAGCCTTGAATGTGAAACTGCTGAAATGTGGGCCTTTAGCTGTTTTCTTGTCAGTGCTGACAGAATCTTGGTGCACTTGTTCTGATTTGGATGTGACAAAAGCATTACCAGAAGTGCTTGTGTTTGGACGTGTGAAACAAAAAGGAAACGAAGGAGATTGCAAGAGTCTCTCTCAAATTCAAGAGGTAGTGCATGAAAAAGTAAATGAGCATCATAATATTGAGGTCTCTCAATTTTTAAGCTAGTGTGATGAAGCGAGTTTTGACTGATGTTTCCTGAAAGTGGCAACACATGTCCCTCTTACTCGGCTGGTGCAGCCTTTGCGTCTACAGATGTGTCGCTTGATGTACCCGTCGAATGGCACGCTGCCACTTAATAAAATATCACTCTTGCTTTGACAGGGAGGCCTTAATTGAGTCCCTTGTCAGTTTTATCAAACTGTGTGTTATCATTCATTTGAAACTTTTTTCCTCCTTTCTCCTTTTTCCTTGCTCTAACAGAATATGTTAGCAGCAAGAAGCCTCGGCAACCGAAAATTGAAGGAGGACGGAGTTCAGAAAATGCAATATAATGAAAAACACTATGGTTAAAAGGAAAATAAAAAAACAAGTAAAAGTGAGAGGGAGGCCAAAAAAATGTAGAAAGAGAGAAAGCCATGAGAGAGGAGGGTTTTGAGAAAAAGCCTTTTGAGACTTTCTTTTCATTGGATTCATAATTCAGGTTCATGATTTTAATTTCCCTCTGTTCTTATCAAAGGCTGGTGGAGACGCAGAGGCAAGACTGGTAGTTTGTCGGATCAGTACATATAGAATGAGCTACAGCACTCTGTCACAATGCCTGAACAACACAATCACGATGGAAATGTTCAGTACTACCCAGTTGCTCATCATGACTTCCTCTTTGAAGACGCAAAACCCAAAAGCATGCACTGTTTACAAAACTTTCCCTTTGACATCACCACACTAATTCTTCAGAAACTTTTTTACCATGCATGTTGATTGGATATATCACTAACCCAAATGCAAGTTCATGATCGTGTTTTGGTTTAATGCATTGTTTGGCCAGTCTCTAAAAGAAATTGTGAGCCGGCTTGTGTTATATTTGATAAAGAGCTATTAGATCACATGGAAGGGTTTGTTTGGAGCAGTTTAATGGGTAAAAGAGACCTAAAAAAGCTAAAATAGTGAAAAATAAAAAATAAAGTAAAACGGATATACTATATTGTACATAATAAAAAACATAAGGAAACAATCATGGATTATATTGTGGAATTAGTTTTTATTCTCAAAAGAGTTGTTTTATACATTTGATGTTACACTTGAAAAACTAAAGTGTCTTTTGAAAGTTTACAGATTTTTATTATTTTTTTCCCCACTCTAAAATCCTGAAGTTCCTGGTTTTTACTCTGGATTTTATTTCCCCAATAGACCAACATAAGTAGTGCAAACCTTTGAAAAGATGCATATTTCTAGATCACAAAAGATGAAAACAATGTTACTCCTGGAGTGTCCTCAAGAAAAAAGTCTAATGTTAAGTTTAACATTTGGCATTGTTTGTGAAGCATGTAGCATATTAAATATATTTAATGTTTCAGAAACTTTTTTTGCTTGTTCCAAATTTGTTCATTAAATTGCAGTCTTCTCTCCCTTGTATCTGAGGGTATACTGTAATGCTGCTTGATGACTAAACCTTACATGATCCAACTATGTGGATTGACCCCAGTTATAAGCAAAAACACTTCAAAGTGAACTGGTCTTTAAATATAGTCACAAGTATACAAATTAAAACACAATGTGGAAAATTTATTTCAGCCACTTGTATCCAGATCTTGTTATTTCTGTCAGTATCCATATCTACTGACCACAGCTGTGAGTTGGGATGTAGATGGACCAGTAAATTGAAACCT
Organism: Apricaphanius iberus; assembly: GCA_028564705.1. NCBI lineage: Eukaryota > Metazoa > Chordata > Actinopteri > Cyprinodontiformes > Aphaniidae > Apricaphanius > Apricaphanius iberus. The sequence continues at coordinate 246,394 of JAPXFQ010002722.1, read as the reverse complement.
TCTCTTTTTTTACATCATGACAAACCAGAACAACAGTTGAAGTAAACACAAACAGAGTTGATCCATCTGCTTCACCCTGCCATCACTTGTGAACAAACACCAAGATACCTAAACTTCTCCACATGAGTTAGAGACTGATCCCCAACTTGAAGGGAACCATTTTTTTTAAAGAACCAAGGCCCTAGTCTTAAATGACCTGACTACTATTCTGGCTACTTTACACTTGGCTGTGTTTCTCCCCATTGCAAAATGAGGGTTATAGCTTGAGAACACCAACAGAATCTCCTCATCTGCAAAAAGCGAATATACGATTTTGAGGTCCTCAAACCAGGTATCCTCCTCTCCACAACCGGGTCATTAACATTTTCCAAATCCACAAGACACCTATAGACCAGACTACTAAACTCCATTGGCCTCCTCAGCATTTCTAATAAGGTTAAAAAAATATTTTAAAAAATTTGTGGGATTTTCCGAACTGAGCACAAATCAGACGGGCCCACCTCTGAAATAGTTACTGTGCCAGTCAATCTGAGTCCTACAGTAAACGTTCTACTACTTTGCAAGGTCACAGGTAAGTAAATGTGAAACCTATTAATGAAAAGCTTTTAACATAGTTCATGATTAGTAGTGTCCTGTTTTTACAAATATCTATTTTAAATTGCTCAAAGGACTGTGTGATACGTAATATCCTAGGATCTATCTATTTAAATGATAAACTCTCATGCATAACCATGTTATTGCCTTGCTGCTGTGTTCTGAATACAAACAAGTCATGGAAATATCTATTTAAACGTGGTAATTTCTGATATTCCTTAAATGTTGTTTCATCTTACAAAATAGATTGTATATATAAGTAATTGTTGAGATGGACTTGTCTCAAATGTTTTGTGTGCTGCGTATTTGGGTTGAACAATACACAAACATGACACATTTGACTTTTTTTCCCCCTGTTGATACTTTTGATCCCTTGTGTTTTCTCGTTTTCCAGACCCTTTATGTTCCCACCCCCCTCAATCTTTTCCTGGTATCAGTGTCTGCAGGGGCATTTTTTTAAGACAGAGGCTTCCTGGCCTATTTTGGTATCAAAGCTTTGATGCAGCAAGAGGCATGCTGTCTGAAGTTGACATGTAAGGAGAGGAGGGCCCATCTTTCGTACTGGTTTATGTGGACAAGGGGGTGGGGGCACACTCAGTATCCCTTCCGAGAATAATCTCTAATGGTGGAGCTTCAAGTGCTCCTCTTGAAGCACAGACCATCCGTAGCCATTGGTTGTGTCTGGTAGGGAAATTCATGTGTTTTGGGGCCCAGTTGACTATATATAGTGCATGAATCGTTTATTGTAAAGTAGCAAAAGTAGAGGCGTGATATTCTTCTGGTATGCTGTATGAACACATTTTTTTACACATATTTGAACTCAGTAAAACCATACAAAAGTAACCATTATTTGCATCTTTAATTGTTATAAAAAAGTAATAAGTTATAACTGTACATTCTGGTAATCTAGTTTTTTGTCTTTTTTTACCTTCTTTGTCTGTCTATTCACAAAACAACAGAGCTATGAAGAGACCTTAGAGCAAGAATTTCAAATGGCTTACAACAACGTAACTTATAGTCTACCATCTCGATTAATCACCACCAATATTTATTAGGAATCTAAATGGGAGTCGCACAAAATTTATCCACATCATCAGATGGGGACCATGCAAGCAAAAATAGCCTATTTTTTTATCTGATGGGGTGCAATGTTGCTGTTGAGACGTTGCTGCTGGGCTGTGTTGATCAAAGATCATAAACATTAAAAAGACCATAAGAGAGCTGGTAAGTGATTTTTATTCATTTTTATCAATTCCCACAAAAAAGTGTATCTAGTATTCTAGTAACAAAAGACAGTAATCTAAACTTAATGTATTATTTTATTTAGCAATTGTTTGATAGGCACCAGCTCCCAAATCCACGACAATGCATAGGAGTGGATGGATGGATGGATGGATGGATTTATGGATTTAGGGAATTTTGCAAATTATCCTTGATTGGCAGTGACAGATGAGAAATGTGGTTTAAGGTAGAAAATTATTTACATGCTGATTGATGGTGATGTGTATGACATTACGAAATGCAGATAGGTAGAAGCAAATGAATAATGCTGTGTAATGTCTTTCACACGAATTGGTTATCAGCTTCTTCAGGTTAAATGTGAGCAGTGCTACAGATGCAGGTAAGTAATCCAGATAAGTCTGTTCAGCATCTCCCCTCATTTTGGTAGGATAACAGGAAGGTGCAGTGATTTTGCTATGTAAAACTTCCAAGAAGAAACAAGAGAGTAGCCTACTGAGATTAAACAGGAGACAACTTGAAGTGAGTTCCAGGTTTTTATAGAGCACACAGAGACACTTATTATAAATACCTGGGACTTGTGTCATGATCTGTAGGTGTGAATGATCATAGGACTATGCACCACCTATGGCAGACTGCTTATGATATATATATATATATATATATATATATATATATATATATATATATATATATAATATATATATATATATATATATATATATATATATATTATTTTTATTTATTATTTAATATATATTATTTATTATTTATTACCCCCGTTGCATTGTGGAGCTTTTTATGTGACACACTCAAGACAGTGGTGATGGTAATAAATGCTCAATTTATCCCACCATAAAGAGAGCAGGCTTTATTTAGAGAGCCAATTTGTTTCATCTTAAATACTATCTGCATATGAGACACAATAAAATGTGAATTTTGAATTTCGAACGGTAACTACACAAATGTAATTGCCGTTTTGACAATTTGTGCATAGAGAAGGAAATATTTGCAACAACATCATGTACAAAAACATCATGTGCAAAAAGGGATAATAATAATAATAGAGAAAGTCTCTTCCCAGTTTTTAACACAGCATTACTGGAGGTTTGTAGCATTTCATCTTTATTTGCTAAATTAAGATTACAACAAGCGTTCACCAACTACATGCAACAAGCAACACTGTTTTTTAGAAAAATTCATTTATTTTTTTTATTGACTGTAATTTTTATCTTTATGGATGGACTGTAAATGTGTAGACTATGATTTGTTTTAGATGTGGACAAATAGCACATAGAGGTTCTATTGGCTTTGGAGAGCCATTTCAGTTAGTTTCACTTTGTGTGGGTTTCGTGAATTAAACGTAAAATCTGTTTTGTATGCATTTGATGAAAATTTAACATAGTAATTTTTATAGTAAATCAATCTGCATGAATTTAGTTTAGCTTAGTTGTGGTACACTTATGATGTTGTAGGAAAATTTCCGCTACAGCTGGTATCCATATTTCTGCTAGTGAACTTCTTCAAAATTTAAAATTATGTTTTTTGCATTTTAAATTCAAAGTCTTCTCCATATTTCCATGAACCTAAAATGAGCTGGAATTATTTTGGAAACAAATGGTAAACCTAAAGCTTTCAAGTCTTTCAATTAGTGTTTTTATTCCCTTTTTAAGATGGCTGAATTTTGTATTTTGACATACTAAACTTGCTTGGAGCTTTGAGTAATTTTAACCAGCTTTAGCCCTATAAATTTCAGTGGGCTGTTGTCCAGATGACCTCCTTGTCCTGTCTCTTTTCCTGAGAAAGTCCATTTTACGGAGGATCCAACTGTGAATCTGTCTGACCTGACTAGTCTGTCTTCCAACACTGTGTTTCCTGATTCATCTTCTGCCAAGCCCTTCAAGTTATTCATCTGGAAAAAATATGCATTCATCATTGTATTTTTAATCACACCAAATAGATAGACAAAGAGAATGCCTTGGGGAGATGGGGAGCAATCTACAATTCCCAGAGCTCAGATGGTATCCCTGCCTTGCATCACCAAACATTTCCCAAATTGACTTTGAATTAATTTATTTTTAATGTGGAGAGGAGGCTCTACCACCGAGAATAGAGTTGATGTATAAAAAATGTTGTCTGAATGTGTTTGTGTGCAAACTGTTGTCAACAAATCTTTCTGTCTTTGTGTGCATAAAATATTGTACTTGCAAGAAATTTTTTTTTTTTTTACAAATTATTTTTTTCTTTCTAAATACATTAATTTAATAGCAGCTAAAGCCTCTACTGCATAATTCTAGTTTGACCCATCTCTGTCCTCTTGAATGCCTTGTTTTGAAGTTGAATTTGTTGCCCTAACCAACCCTTGACAAATGAGTAGGATCATCCCTTCATTCTCCATTCTTTGGTGTTCATTAATAAATTAGTTTATCAGCTAGTCTTGGTTCCAGCCTAATTGAGTCCCATTGCAGCCTTCTAAGTAGGACACAAACAGATCCGACAAATGAAATGGTATCCGGCCTTCTGTTCTTTGAGGTAATCCTGAGACAAGTACTCTGAAACTTGGTGCTTACTTAGGTGCTATATGTAAAAGCTAAAAAAGGTAATTGATTACTATGTTGGTTATTTTATTACTGTATGTTCATGCCTTGTATGACCTGAGAGATGGAATCAATGTAGGAAAAGGGATAGAGAAAAAGAGGAGCACTGGGAGGAAGGGGCTCCTCCTGTCATCTCATCACTGTATATACACAAGTTTGTGCATCTACACACACTGCAAACAGATGTGGGCTCAGAGAAGGGCTGACGTTCTATATCTTAATGCCATTACATTAAATTTTAAATAACGTTATGCAAATCAGAAATGACAGGAGATTATCTCCTAGGGACCTTGAAAGGGATTCGTCAGTTCTTATTCCAATAGCCCTGGAAAATAGCCCAGACTTCCTGAGTGGAGAAATATGGCAGGGCGTGACGAAGCCTGCCGCTGCTGAAAGATGGGACCGTGAGAAAAGGACCCAAGTGCTGGCTATTAAAATCAATTTACCCAAGGAGTCAATGAAGAGAAATCCCTGAGTAGAGGCACCTCCTATAGGACAGTTCAGGGGTCCTGGAAGAGAAGCACAAGCGATGACAAAGGATGTGATCAATGCATGCCAAGGTGGAGTTAACAAGACACTGGAGGAAGGACAAAGCAAAAGCATTTTAGGAGAATAAAGACTATTTTGTAGTTGTCTTTTGACAACCATGACATGAGTCAAATACACTTTCACTGTGCTGTTTATGGATATTTGTTTCAAAAGTTATCACCGATAGCATTTTTATTTTATGTGACACACACTGACTCTGTTGTATTTACAAAGTATTTTATAATGTAATGACACAATGTGGCAAATGGTGTAGTGGAAACAAATATGTGTTGCAGTTTTTTTCTGTGGTGTGTGCATGTGACATTAATAGTGATGAGAGACCTTTTTGTTGCATATAAAGCCTCAAATTTGTACCAGTATGTTTCAAACAGCTTTGCAAATGTGGATACTGAGATGTTTTCCCCCTTTTATTACATATAACACACACATTTTCATAGTCCATAGTTGGGGGTGGGGGCGCTGTGTGCTTCGTAAAGTCCATAATAATCTCCACTGTCTCTAGGCATTCTGCACTAGATTGTTGTGGCTGCACCAGGATACTGGAAGTTTAGCCTACATCCTGTAGGTGGACTCATCCCTCTCTAAGATGTGTCCAGTAATGGTGGTGTCATCTGCAAACTTAATTAGTTTGACGGACTGCTGGTTGGAGGTGCAGCAGTTGGTGTACAGAGAGAAAGGCAGAGTAGAAAGAACACAGCCTTTAGTGGAGCTGGTGCTAAATGTCTGGGAGTGTTAATCATACTTCCCCACCTCATGTGAAGGTCTTGAGGAAGGAGAGAACCAAGCGCTCAAATGACTTCATGACCACAGATGTCAGAGCCACAGGTTTGTAGTCATTGACTCCAGTGATCCTTGGACTCAATGACTACATGGCCCAGAATAGTCAACTGGGCCAAAAGAATTATGTTTTAAAAACCTAAAAAGACAAAAAAAAATGATGTAAACTCATTTTACCTTCTTAACAAGAAACTACATATTATAGTAGTGAAATAGTGAAATATTTTGTAAGAAAGGGATGTGTAAATAATCCTAGATCAAAAACTTAAAAGGGGTTTTGCATATTTGCATTATTAAAAGGAAAACAATTTGAAAGTTATTTTTGGCTTGATTAAAAACATGAGAAAAAATAGCTCTAATGTCAGTAATAAAAGCAGGATTTGGGTCACTTTTAAAAAAAATGCTGGCTTTATTATGTCTTATTAAGTTTAACAAAGCAATAAAAAGCCGATTTAGGTGCACATATGTTTTCTTTTGGGGTACATCACTGGATAGATGTGATCCTATTTATATGAAAGTAAAGATAATATACTGCCATTAAAAGATAAATACTTTGTGATGTACCAAACATTTTTCATTGTAAGCTAATTTTATTTTATTGGCAATAATGTTTAGCTTATTTTGAGTCCACATCTGTATCAACCTCCTGTACTTGTGGCCCAGGTTGAAGTTGGGGCACCAAACAAGATGAGTCTTTGGGCTGTGAGTTACCTTTGGGTTGCCCATTGGACACCCCTGATCTAAATCATTCAATTAGAAGCCATCGCTGACTTTATGTTTAGTGTTGTTGTCCTCCTGGAGAGGAAATGTTACCCCATTATCAAGTCTGTTACAGCCTCAAATATGTTATGTCATGATTCTCATTTAAAAAACACTGGCTATAGGTTTGTTTTTACAATCAGAACGTCAGGAACATTTATTTTGATCTTTTATCTGACAGGGTAATTAGAACCCTGTAAAGAATCACCCAAAGTCATCCGCAATTCATGATTCTTTTAGCAGTTGGTAGTGTCACTGCTCAGCGCAAAAAGGCACCCGGAGCAGCAGAAATAACTAAAGATCGACATGTAAAAAGCAGTTCTTGTTGATGCATTTCTGTTTGATCTGACTCAATGCGGCCATTCAAAGTACATAACCCCATTCAGGTACTCTGTTGGTTCCTGATAGTTCCTTAAAAACAGCCCTTTCAGCCCAGCCCGATAAAATGGAAACACATGGATATTGGGAAGTTCTACAAAACTTACCCTGAATTTCCAATTGTGAAAACGGGCCTCATCTACCCATCAATTCTCTGTCCCTGAAAACAAAGCATCCCTGCTGCATGATGCTGCCATTGCTATGGCTCACAACTCAAACGTATTTTCAGTGATTTGTGCAGTGATGGTTTTCTCTGTATGTTATATAAGCATTTTGTTTTCTGAATAGAGATCTTTCCTTTACATGTTTGCCATATCTCTTACATGAATTTTGACAACATTTCTCACAAGTTTCTTGAATAATAGCTCTGTGATATTTGCTATAACATTTAGGCCAGATCTTTTTGGAGTGCATGGGTGATAGTTGTGCCATCGACAGATGCTCCCACTTGAACTGTCGATCTCGGAAGCTCCTCCAGAGTTACCATTAGACTTTGCAGCTTCTCTAATTAATCTCTAATTAATTGTAATGCCTGCAATTGTACCATAGTTTTTCATTTTCAGGTGATGAATTGAACAATGTTACATAAGATTTTTAAAAGATTGGAATATTTCCATGTGAACAAACTCTTCTTTTAACCTTTTAACATTATCATTAACCTGTCTGGTATATTTCTTGTTCTCGGTGATGCTGGTTCTCCATAAATAAAAACTATCAGCTCTGTCAAAGAACAGTGACAGAAAAGAGCTCTGCTGCTCTTTAACTAAGTGAAAATATGTACTAACATACTGTAGTTGCATCATAATGAGAGATGTAATGGGCTTTATCACATGATGACTTCCCTGGTTTCCTCCCACCCTTTTCCACTCTCTCCACAGGCCAGGAGTGTGGCAACGATACGCAAAAAAGCCAGTCTCAATATTGTCTTAGGTACATAGCCATCCATTACCAAGCAAACAATGTTTTGTCTGTCTCCAGTGCTTTAGGCCAACAATTAAAGACATCACGCCAGCACAGAGGCACTAGAGGGGGGGAATGAGCAGACCTTATCAAAGCCATTTCATCAAATATTGATGAACCTAATTGAGGTTTTTAGGCTCTACAAAGCTTCATGAGGAGGGTATCTGTTTTTATGGCAAAGCACAGCCCCGGTCTGCTGGAGCAGACGGTGAGAAGAGTGCAGTCTTGTGTATAAATTGCATGTTATGTAGAGTAACTGCAGGCAATTGCATGTTATTGAGTTGGAGGATGAAAGAAAGAAGAAAAAAAACTTGTAGCAATTAAATTTTTCTTCCACAGATGGAAAGTATGTCAGGGCCAAGGTTTATAGACACTGCATAATGTTACATCTCAAAGTGAAGTATATAAGAAACACCTAAAATTATGATTATGTGATTTTTTATTTGAATTCTGTTTGTGGGTGAAATAAGAAAACCGCAACACCAGCTGCATTTTTTGATGTTGTGTGTGTGTTTATATGTGTGTGTATTCTCTCTCCTCTTTCTTTCAGTCTTTTTGAGATAATTCAGGATTACATTTCAATCTTCTTTTTCAAGAAATGTAAAACTTTACGCCTGCGGTTCTCATCCCCCTCTGTCTCCCACTGCTTCTCCCCCGTGACATCAGCCTGAGAATGACAGCTTTAATTTGCAGCAAAACAAGTGGAAAATATTGATTTCAAAAAGTGGTCTGTTTTTCTCCCATGGAAAAAAAAAGGAGAGAAAAAAAGCTGACTGCAACGTGAAAACCTGTAGCCTTCAATTAAGTGGGGCTTGTAGGTTTGTGTGTTTTCATTTGGGCACTGTGTTCACTTGAAATGATACATTAAAGGCTGTGTTTTACTTCAATCAGACTATGAAAATATACACACAGACCTAAGTATCTCTTACAGTTTCAGCACACACACACCATCATCTTACAGCACCAGACAGATGGATGGTATTTAACTTACAGGAAGAACCCTGTTCTGCACCAAGATGAGAAAACACTTTTTTTATTCACTTCTGAAAACAACATATGTCCTGGAATTCATGTCAGTTTATGTTCCCAGGTCTCCAGCCTCTCATCTCCTCTCCTCTCCCTCTCTTTTTAAGGCATCATTGTTTTTTTTATGTGCCCACAACATGTAATTCAAAGCTTTTATTTTGGTCCATCCAAAAGGTGGACCATGGAACCAATGCGTTGGTGTTTATTATGACTTCCAATAAACCTGCTCTGAATAATTTGATCATTCGTGGTGAATAGTCAGTCCCTTTGGTGAGGCTTAGCCCGTTAATGCAAGGCCTATTTGGGTTCTGATCTGTTGCTCAGAGCTGTGCAGAGTTTGGGTATGAATGTTGGGACTGACTAGAGCTGGTAGTTGTTACACCCCAGAGTAACATCCCAGAGGCTTTGGAAGTCATCCTGCTAATACAGACATGAGTAAAGCTCCCTATCATCCTCCACAGAATGACACGGCACGGCTCCAAGACTTAACTCTTACAAAGAGCTTAAATATCTTAGATGTGTAATGCATAATGGAGGTGTGTTCTGTACTTTGGGGCACCGGGAATTGCCAGCACTTTACCAGGCTTTAGTACAATAGCAAGATGGTTTCTTCATTAAACCAAATATCATTCTAGGAGATTCTTTTTAATGACTGGAAACTTAATTATGCTTAAACAAAATGCTGGAGCAGATTAAATCCACTTATATGGCAAAAAAGCTTTTTGATTTTTTTTGTTTTGTTTTGATCTTTTTCATTTTTGATCAAAATATAAAGATTAAATTATTTCTCTCATCTCCCTTACTTCTGTCTTTGTTTGCTATGTGTATGCATGTGTATGAATACATGCTCCTCTATCTTAGCATACAAGTTGTCTAAGAAGGAAGTTGATGCTCCCCTAGTGGTTTCTCTAGAGAATTACCTCAGAGAGTTACAGCTTTGCTCAGCAGCAAACACTCTAATGGCAAGTAAAATAGCTAACACATTACTTTTTTCTGTTGGTTTCTTTATCAGCAGATCCAATTGTGCACTTTCAATTTATTTTTTGCTTTCATGTGTATGTGATAAGGAAAAGCCTGTTTGTGAAACGTGTAAAATGCAAAAAAGCCTGTTGGTATTTAGTGTTTGTAATTTCAAAACAATGTTTTCATCAGCTACTACTAAATAAAAGAAATGTTTTGTGGAGGGCAATGTTTATTTTCATATACAAATTTTCTTTGCTATTAAGATATTTATTTCCCCTTTCACTAAGATACATAATATTATGTTAAAGTACCAACTACATTATATTTTAATCTAGTTTTAATCTTGTTTTTTATCTTGTCTTTGTTTTATTTAGATTTGTTTTAAATTAAAAACAAAATGCTGTCAGAAGAAAATCCTCATACCTTTCTTTTAATTAAGCACCTGGTGGTAAATAGGAAAAAAAAAAATCTTTAAAAAATAAGGTTTTCACAAAGCAAACAGACATAAGTAAGCTTTTACTGAAGTGGTGAGAGGCTTATTTTATTTTATTTATTTTGTGGTTGGTGGATATAATACTTTGAAGACATCCACAACCAGCCTTCCAGCTTGGAAGCGGGGTTTGAAGACTTTGGTTCAGGCTCTCCAATCTCTGGTGCTGAGGTCACCGAGGTCATTTAGGCTGTGTTCACACCTGATAGTCTGGTAGACTCTGTTCGATTGGGAAATTGCAACATTGTTGCTGTTTTTAGCTGGTGGGGTTTGCAATTTACACTGGCTTTTTATTATCAGAAAGTCCAGAGCTTTGAGCAACAATTTCACCTCTCTGCCTGTGGTCGCGCTGTTGTAGAGCTGTGCTTCCTCGTGCCGCGGGGGTGTAATGTCGGTATGTGTTCCCACTCGAGACGTGTTTCGGGTCCAGCCACACACGAGGCGGCTGCTTCTCGTAAATGTTAAACAGCTGGATCATTAGGTTTAGGCACTGGTTCCTGATTATAAGTATTAGGGAAACAGTCAAATTAGGGTTAGGTAATGCCTCTCCGATGTTAGGATTAGAAAATGACTTAGGGTTGGGCAATTATTCTCAAATGTTAGGATTAGTAATAAATAACCGGTCAGCCAATCAGAAATGACACAGAACCCAAAACACATCTTGATGGGGGACCACATAACAGGGGAAATTCCAGTAGAGTTGAATGTAAACAAACATGGAGGAACAGCAGATTGTATTGGTTTTAAGATGTATCTGTTGTTTTTGGCAAATGTGTCAGACAAATACTGCAGCAGTAACTTGGGATGAACATAGAATGAGTTGGAGGACTTTGGAGAATGTTATTTTTTATACAAGACATGTCATGACTCGTCACTCTCTCATCATCATCTGCACCTGCCTCCAATCTCCATCCACTTGCTTCACGTCCTTAAAACCAACTCCTGTTCCCTCATTCGGCACTGGATCATTGTTTACTACAGATCTCCACCGTGTGTGTTTCCCTATCGTCAACCTCCTGCTGTCCTGTGTCTCCGTTCCTGCCGTCAGCATCACATTGGTCAGCATTCCACTTCAATAAACATCCCTGCACTCCTGCTTCTGCGTCGGGGACCATACCTTCCAACGCACACATCCTGGCAAGACGGCTGGGACGGCTCCATATTAGCATCCTGCAGTGAGAAGCAGTGAGAAGTGAGAAACAGAGTTTGTTTCAATCAAACCGAGACCAACATTTTTAGGTAGACCAAAGTTTGATTGCCCAGTCACACCTCCCCAAACAAACCAGACTTTCTGCGCTTGAAACAAACTAGAGTTTGTTTCAAGCAAACTAGAGTTTGTTTCAAGCGGATTAAACAGGGCTGGTGTAAATGCACTCGTAAAAGCTCCTCTGTGGCAAGGCTCCAGGGGTGGATGAGATCCGCATGGAGTTCCTCAATGCTCTGGATTTCGTTGGGCTGTGTTGGTTAACATGGCTCTGCAATATTGCATGGACATTAGGGGCAGTTCTCTTGAATTGGCAGACCGGGGTGGTGGTCACACTATTTAAAAGGAGGGCAACAGAGTGTGTTCCAACGAGACGGGAATTACACTTCTGAGCCTCCCTGGCAAGGTCTATAGGATGATTTTTCGTTACGTCAATGTTTATGTTTTCTCGCAATGCATCATGGGACTGGGTGGCAAGAAACAGTGTATTTTACCTAAAATTTGATTGTTTTACACATTGTTGCATGCAGGGGAAGGTTAATTTTCCAACCTAGAGAGAGCAGAGCATGTCACTGCCAAAAGATGCTCTTATCTAAAGCTAACTGTTAGCAACTGAGCTAACTGTTAGCAACTCAGCATGGCAGAACAGGGTCGGGCCTGTTTTATTAGTGTTTTTACCCAAGAAACAAGAGCTTAGGAACAAACTGTCTTCTTGACTGTTTGTCTTCTAACACCTCCAGCAATGAAAGCTAAGTAAATAATTTGATCGAAGGCAGCCAAAGAGTCACACTGTTGTTAGTAAGTCAGAGACGAGATGTTTGCATATTGTAAATAACACAGTTTAGACGCGGGATCCTGACGTGTCATGCCAACCACTCCGTTGACAAACTGCAACTCCCTGAAACAGGAGCGAGAGAGCATTTATTTCCAAATAAAATGACTCACAAGGCATATAATCAGCCTTGAGACCGAAGGAAATGATTTTTCACATAGTATGTCATTCGGTCTTTGTGATGGTGTTTGTTCAGTAGTTTTTTCCAACAAATCTCTGAGATCAACTGGGTTTTAATTACATGACTTCTAATTGGCTGCACTGATTGGAAAAGCTGAGTAAAGGGTTAAACTGTTTAGAATTTTATTTCGAAAAAACACTGAATACCCGCCTTTCGCCCGTATACAGCTGGAGATAGGCACCAGCCCCCCGTGACCCCTTGAGGAATAAGCGGTTCAGAAAATGGATGGATGGATTAAAACATTGAATACCATGGACAAATTTCTCAAATCTTAATAAAATACGTTTAAGTTTGTCGATATGCGTTTAAAAAAAAAAAAGGGGGGGGGGGGGGTTTAAGGAATATTTATTTTTCATCATGGCACGACATTTTGCCCTTTAAGTGAGGGTAATAACAAAGGTTAGTTGTTGTCCTTAGGTGTTACTCTGAAACTAATAATTAACTTTGTTTAGGCTGTCTTGTTCTTCGTCTTTGCATTCACGGTATTGCTGGGTGACTAATTGTATCAGGAAGCAGTCTGCAGCCCAGGGTGTCTCTGTTTCATTGAATTTAGGAAGGACTTGCGGGAGGTGTGCACATTAGTGGCTCAATACAATCACATTTATCGGCATGATCCTTTCTAAGTGATATCCAATTATGCCGTGATTCTTGATTTTATTATGCCCTGGCCTTGCTGACAAAATGCGCCATTGCTTCAACATGGCTCTGTTTAAAGTACACAATTTAATTTCCCTAATGAGTTAATGTCCTTTTCATGTCCTGGTTTTTTAAACAGTCTTAAAATTCCACTTTCCATTGAAGCAAGATTTAAGTATAAAGGGGCAACCTAAAAACATCTGTTACTTCCATTAATAAATTATTTATAACAAATCTGCATTTATGAGGATGTTAGGGTGCTCTCATTTGTATGTTTTGGGCAATTATCCTATGTGATTGGGCTGATACAAGATACTAATGTAGATTGATCATTCTGACAGTTGTCATCTGACTTGATTTCTGCTTCCAGCGCTGGGTTTTGATAGAATGAACCAGAAGTGTCTTGTACACAAAAGATAGAAGAAATGTATTTTTCTCTGCTTGAAATATCAGCATATGTAGTCTTTGCAAACTAATTTTCTAAAGGAGGGAGGCATGTTGAAAAAAAATTAAAATGAAAAAAAATGTGTTTTCTGTTTGGCAAGTGCTTAGGTAATTGATTAAGCTGTTAAATACACACCCATGCACACATTTGTGGACACACCATGTTCTTATGTATCTCTGCACTTCTACATGGATGTGTCAAACTGTTTCCCTACCTACTGGCTTCACACAGTGTCACTGGAGCACCAGCAGAGATCCTCCTAGTCTACAGATTGTACCTGAGTACATCCTATTTCCTTTCCTCCTTCATCCACTTTACAGCCAACCTTTTTTTTTTATCAAAATACACATAAAACAAGGTATCAAATAAAAGTCATGGCCCTGTCTGTTTATTTATTCAGAGTTTGACCTTTTTCTGTTCCTTTACTTTTTCCTTTTCTTGAATCTTCTTACTGATATGGTCATCTGTCCATTAACAGGGAGTGAGTCAGTCACCTGCCGTTTGCCCCCCCTTCATCATATGACACATGGTGGAGAAGCATGGCTATCAGCACCTCCCCCACGCCTGGATCAGGTGACCAGATTGTCTTCCTGCCGGCTTTAATTTCCCACATTCTCATGTGCCACACTGACAACAGATCACCCACAAACAGGATGAAATCAACCCAATGACCAACCTGTCCACTTGTTTTACATTTTTCATCACAGAATTGGTCAGGCTGAACTTTGATGACCCAAAGATTTTGGCATTATCTTCTAAGTCAGATGGGATGTGCTTTAAAACCTGACCTGTAAAACACCTTTTTGAGTTTTAGGATGTCCTGGAGCTTAGAGAGATTGATGGGGATCAGGGAGAACAAAGGTTCTACTTAAGGCTAAAGCCAGAAGTGTAATTATTTGATTACATTTTTGACTCAAAGTTTAAACAGGCAATGATTATTATTATTTTTTTCTTTCAGATTAATAAACAGTATTTCATGTCTGCTTGATCTTGAACTTATGAGTTTCATTGATTCAATTTGAAAAAATATGTATATATTTTGTAAATGTTCCATTTGGTAGCGGCTGTGCTAACCGGTGTCGCAACTCTGTAAACATAGATGTTTTTCTGGCTGTCCCATCCTTGTGGTTGGTACTTCTATTACTATAAAATGTTTTTTCTTCATTGTGTTTTTCTGGCTGTCTCTATTTGTACCTTGTCTGTGGCTGGTTTGGCTCTCCACTTGCAGTATAGTGTCAGCAGTGGTGGTGCAGATGGTGCCTAACGGGGGAAGAAAACTTTTTTTCTTCCTCCTTTAATCACTGCCTAAAACTTTTTTTGTCTTTTGACACTGACTTTTATGTTATGCACACAGAAAGGTTGAAGAGGTGTAATAACATTGAGCTCAGTTTTTAGTTTAGTGAGTAAAAGGGTCTAGATGAATACAATATGATATAAAACATTTCACCGAGATGAATCGGCACTTTGCGCCTGACACAGTCTAAGAGGTTTTTTTTTCTGATCAGCTGTGGTTATTTGTACAGATCCCCCCTGTTCTAAGACTGTTAGAACTTCTGGTTTAGGTACTCCTCACTTCAATGTGTAAAATGTTTCTGACAAGGGCCTCGGAGGAAGTCCAGTCCTATCAGCTCATCCTCCATTGCTTGCCTTCCCAATTGACATTTTTCGGAGACAGTTTTTACAGACAGATCAAATGCTTGACCTGCCCCTTTCCTATGACCTCTCTCTGTGGATTGGAGTGCCGTAATCTGACCAGTGCACTCTTTACAGACATGGTAAGGTTCCCTCTGTTTTGCAAATACCAGCTGAGTGTTATTACCCCTCTCTGCACAGGAAAATATGTCTTGATTCCCATCGACCCATCGCAGAATCAATGCTTTTAAAAATCTTAGACACCTTTTACTTAAGAGCAAAAGCATGCATTTTATGTTTTGACATGGTGATATTGATTTGGGTGGCGCACGGAGACAGTTGGAGTGTGGCGTAAAGGCGGTGTGTTAGTGGTGGGTGATGTGTGTTGACCTCTCGCTACACTGGTTTCGCCGTCTCCTCCAATCTTTGCAGTTCTTTGCTTTGCACTCTTTGTCGCTGCCAGTGTCTGGTAACACTGCCATCCTTAATGGCTTTCTTTCGCTTACATCTAGACCCCCCCTCCTCCTCTCTCAGCGGTGCTATACCCATTTCTTTTTTACATTTACTCTACCCGCCTGGCCTCTCTTCTATTTTGAGACTCCCCCCACCCTGTACCACTCCGTACACTCATCCAGTAATCAATACTCAGTGCTTCCCCCTGTCCACACCCCACATCCCTCACATGTGGCTTGTTGATGAATTATGAATGGGGGCCCCTCTCAGATCACATCTAAAATTTCTATTGTGTTTGTCAATGGATGATCAATACTTCACCTTGCCAAATCCTCAAAGCTCCTCATGCTTCTGCTCTCTTTCCACTTTAATTCCCTAACTCTCCTTCTGCTTTTTGTTTGTTTATCATTTTGAGTTGCAGGAAGTGCAGTGGGTACTGAGGTCTCTAGGGCATCCAAGATTAGAAAAAGCTAATCATCAAATATATGCATCCGCTCCTGCACTTTCTTCACCTTCTCACTCTGCAACTTTCATCCCTTAGTGTGCCTTTTATCTTGTCCTTTTCTCTGCAGAATGTCTTTAACATGTGGCCCACTGCCAGTTTTTGCCTTTACTTTAAGACAACCACACAGGCCTCTTTTGACTGTTCTGATTGACATTATTTAACCACCCCACACCTTGAGATTTTGTAAAGACAATTCAAAAGCCACAGCTGATGTTTGTAGTGACATAAGATGAAAATATTGAGAGTTCTGCATGTGCACACAGTCTCTTAGTTGTCATCAATTTCTAGACTTTACATTTAGTATATTAACATGCACATCTACATCATGCTTTTTTGAGTAATCAAATAAATGCTCTTCATATACCAGGGGCAACCTATAAGTAAGGAGTTCTTAAACTTGACCAAGTCATTTTCATTCTTTCTACACCCAACGCTCATTCTAGCCTGTAAAAAGGAAGTGAGCTTGCGCTACCTTACTAATGGATACATTGATTGCAACGAGAAATAGCAACGAGAAAGAAGAAAGCCGACGAAAAGCGTGCCAAAAGCCGAATCTGCATCGGAGCTGCTGCATTTACATGGTGGTGTCAACTCAAGGAAGCTAAGGGCTTGCTAACCGATGCGTTGCTTGCTGATTTTCTCCTGGACAGGTAAGATCACCTTATATTTTGTGACTTTGGTTGAAATGGCTTGTGTCCTGCGAGTTGTTGACTGTGGCGGAGACCCAACCAGACCATGCTGGCTGCGTGTGCCTGTGTTATTGAGGCGTGGCTTAAGGGGAGAGCATGAAGCAATGGGTGGGACTTTTTATTTTGCAATAACGCTCTGTTGAGGAGCGCTCCAACAATTGTATACCCTGCCTTTAACTAGTCACCTGTATGAAATACACCTGTCCACACAATCAATCAAGCAGACTCAAACTCTCCCACATGGGAAAGACCAAAGACCTGTCCAAGGATGTCAGAGACAAAATTGTAGACCTGCACAAAGCTGGAATGGGCTACACAACCATTAGCAAGAAGCTGGTAGAGAAGTTGACAACTGTTACAACTGTTTGAAAATGAAAGGAGCTCAAAATTACCATCAATCAACCTCAGTCTGGGGCTCCACGCAAGATCTCACCTCGTAGGCTGTCAATGATTCTCAGTAAGGTGATAAATGATCGTAGAACTACGCCAGAGGAGTTAGTTAAGTACCTCAAAGTAACTGGGACCATAGTCACCAAGAAAAAAAACATTGGAAACACATTTCACCGCAATGGATTAAAATCTCCAAAGCTCGCAAGATCCCCCTGCTCAAGAAGGCACATGTGCACGCCCATCCAATGTTTGCCTCTAAAGACCTAAATGATTCAGAGTGACTGGGAGAAAGTGCTGTGGTCAGATGACACCTAATTTGAGTTCTTTGGCTTTAACTCAACTTTTCATGTTTAGAGGAAGAAAAATGCTGCCATGACCCCCATAAAAACCGTCCCCACCATCAAGCATGGAGGTGGAAACATTTTGCTTTGGGGGTGTTTTTCTGCTAAGGGCACAGGGCAACTTCACCGCACCAACGGAAAAATGGACAGAGCCATGTATCATAAAATCCTGAGTGAAAACCTCCTTCCATAAAGCAAAGCAAACAAAGGAGTGAATCTGTAATTTTCTCATGAATCTACACTACCGTTCAAAAGTTTGGGGTCACCCAAACAATTTTTTGTTTTCCATGAAAAGTCACACTTATTCACCACCATACGTTGTGAAATGAATAAAAAATAGAGTCAAGACATTGACAAGGTTAGAAATAATGATTTTTATTTGAAATAAGATTGTTTTTACATCAAACTTTGCTTTCATCAAAGAATCCTCCATTTGCAGCAATTACAGCATTGCAGACCTTTGGCATTCTAGCTGTTAATTTGTTGAGGTAATCTGGAGAAATTGCACCCCACGCTTCTAGAAGCAGCTCCCACAATTTGGATTGGTTGGATGGGCACTTCTTGCGTACCATACGGTCAAGCTGCTCCCACAACAGCTCAACGGGGTTCAAATCTGGTGACTGCGCTGGCCACTCCATTACCGATAGAATACCAGCTGCCTGCTTCTTCTCTAAATAGTTCTTGCACAATTTCGAGGTGTGTTTTGGGTCATTGTCCTGTTGTAGGATGAAATTGGCTCCAATCAAGCGCTGTCCACTGGGTATGGCATGGCGTTGCAAAATGGAGTGATAGCCTTCCTTATTCAGAATCCCTTTTACCCTGTACAAATCTCCCACCTTACCAGCACCAAAGCAACCCCAGACCATCACATTACCTCCACCATGCTTAACAGATGGCGTCAGGCATTCTTCCAGCATCTTTTCAGTTGTTCTGCGTCTCACAAACGTTCTTCTTTGTGATCCAAACACCTCAAACTTGGATTCATCCGTCCACAGCACTTTTTTCCAGTCTTCCTCTGTCCAATGTCTGTGTTCTTTTGCCCATCTTAATCTTTTTCTTTTATTGGCCAGTCTCAGATATGGCTTTTTCTTTGCCACTCTGCCCTGAAGCCCAGAATCCCGCAGCCGCCTCTTCACTGTAGATGTTGACACTGGTGTTTTGCGGGTACTATTTAATGAAGATGCCAGTTGGGGACCTGTGAGGCGTCTGTTTCTCAAACTAGAGACTCTAATGTACTTATCTTCTTGCTCAGTTGTGCAACACGGCCTCCCACTTCTTTTTCTACTCTGGTTAGAGCCTGTTTGTGCTGTCCTCTGAAGGGAGTAGTACACACCGTTGTAGGAAATCTTCAATTTCTTAGCAATTTCTCGCATGGAATAGCCTTCATTTCTAAGAACAAGAATAGACTGTCGAGTTTCAGATGAAAGTTCTCTTTTTCTGGCCATTTTGAGCGTTTAATTGACCCCACAAATGTGATGCTCCAGAAACTCAATCTGCTCAAAGGAAGGTCAGTTTTGTAGCTTCTGTACCGAGCTAAACTGTTTTCAGATGTGTGAACATGATTGCACAAGGGTTTTCTAATCATCAATTAGCCTTCTGAGCCAATGAGCAAACACATTGTACCATTAGAACACTGGAGTGATAGTTGCTGGAAATGGGCCTCTATACACCTATGTAGATATTGCACCAAAAACCAGACATTTGCAGCTAGAATAGTAATTTACCACCTTAGCAATGTATAGCGTGTGTTTCTTTAAAGTTAAGACTAGTTTAAAGTTATCTTCATTGAAAAGTACAGTGCTTTTCCTTCAAAAATAAGGACATTTCAATGTGACCCCAAACTTTTAAACGGTAGTGTATATAATATATGAATTTTATTTAATTTTATGTATTGAATTACTGAAATAAATACAATTTTCAAATATAGTTTGATTTAAAGACAACAACTGACAACATCACTATATTCTGTAGACTATTCAATTTCCATAAAATTTTTGTGTATTCCCTTGTCTAAGTTTTTTTTTTTTTTTTTTCTCACACTTTGACTCCCAAGGTTCTCACTTTCTCTTTATAACACAGTCCAAAGCATGGAGGGTCAAAGTAGTAGTGCTGGTGTAATTTAAGTGGTGTACAGGGCTTATCACAGCCTAGTGTTCAGCTGTGATCTCTGGCCCTGAGCAGCACCTGCTCGTCATAGCAGATCCCACCTCCCACCTGCTGACGAGAGAAACTATGCTGTCTAATAACTTTAGCTGTGGCTCTCTGCCTCCTTTTCCATGACCACTTAACCCCTGACGTGGCCTTTTAAGTAAAGGTCTGGTATGTGTCTGCCAGGCTTAGCTTGCCAGGCATCTTTGTGCTGTTACCTTAAGAGACATTCAGTCTTCTTTTAGCACTGCGACACAAATTTAGACTACTTTAGACTACATTCAGAGATTTATTAAACATAATCATACCTTTTTTATAAGTGCAATTCATTGCAAGTGCAAGTCATTCCTGTCAATTAATTTTTGTAGTATTTAAGTTATATCCAGAAGACTACAAATTGGAAAAAAAGAGAAGGGATCGATTCCTGTTTTTTGGCATAAACTTGAGATTCACTATATAGTCTTTGTGTTATGGTAAACTAAAATAATGTCTCGGAAGTTATTAGTGTTCAGGGGCATGTGTGTAGTGTGCTTGTCGATGTAATCCAAAATGGCTGACATTTTTAGGGTTTAACCTCTCAAACTCAGATCTGCGTCTTGTCTTTCTGCACTTCAGCAGCCTCTACTTCAATCTTAATACTACACCCCCCATCCAGTTGTCTGCCAACCCACTTCAGAGTGAAAAACGTCACCGCTCTAGACTGCCTAAGATCGATCTTACTAGGTTACATGAAGAACACCGTGACCCTGAGTTTGTAGATGGACACCATTTATCTTACACAAACCCATGCAGATGCATGCATGTAATCCGACTGAGTGACTGAAAACAGAGGAGCATAGAGGACGCTCCTTCTGATTGGGGTCAGTTGCATTTATCTTTTGTCAGACTGACCTAATCTTTTGTCAGGTTATTCTTTAAGTCTCATTTGAGTAGTTTCAAGTAAATGTTAAATGGTCCTTGTTAAATGGTCCTTGGAAAGATTATGTATAATATCATCACAGTTGGGAGTAACGGCTTACAAAAGTAACAAGTTACAGGAACATATTTTCTTTCAAGTAACTGAGTAATGTAACGCATTACTTATAAAATGTGCAGCAGAGTTACAATTTCAGTAACTCAAGTTACAAGCACATTTTAAATAGTTTTTCCACCGAACTA
The DNA here is from genome assembly GCA_028564705.1 of Apricaphanius iberus. NCBI lineage: Eukaryota > Metazoa > Chordata > Actinopteri > Cyprinodontiformes > Aphaniidae > Apricaphanius > Apricaphanius iberus. The sequence continues at coordinate 225,448 of JAPXFQ010002722.1, read as the reverse complement.
ATGCAGCAGACCAAATTCAATTGGATACTGTAAACAACATCCACCATCCACTTCCTGTTGCTCAAAACCAAAATATACAAGAATCAGGATGGCTGAGGAAAAGATCCGCTGTACATACTGTATATAAAGTGGCATTATTCGCACTACTACCACCTGTTAAAACACTGTTCAGTCTCAGAAGTCTCATCTTTGTCAATTAAAGTTTAATAAAATAGTGTTAAAATACAGCATTTGTGGTCTCACATTTGCATAAAATGTAAAGTGATAAGTTACAGTACTTAGAATGTGTGTTAGATATTTAAGATACTTTGGCAAAAGTAATTTCAAGTAGTATATCTCAGTTACATTTTTGAGACAGTAATATGTAATGCAAACATTACATTTGTGAGGCTGTAACTAGTAATATAAAATATGTTAAATATTTTTTGTAACTTGCCCAACATTGAATATTATCAGTGTAATGGGGGCAAAAATAACATTGTAATTATGTAACAAGAAGTATATTTTTTTAAAGTGGATAGTTATAAAGGCTACAAGTGAACTCTAAATGCTAGTCTAAAAAAGCAATGCCCATGCATGATTGGTAGGAGCTCTGTTAATCAAAACTATGTTTTCCAGTTGACAGAGCAAAATAATCAAATGTGTTTTCAATGTGTTTCAAAAGAAGACTACCAGATGTGGCTTGGTAAACTTAAACTCAAAATGGCTAGAAAATATATACAAGTACAACATAAACATTTAAAATACACTTAAAATGTTGCATATTGTTTATCAATTATTTCAGAAAGTGAAACTTGTGTATAACACAAAATTTCTATCTTTCGTGAAATATTTCAAGTCTTTCTCTCTTGCCATTTTAATGATAATGGCTTACAGATGATGTAAACACGCAATTCATTGTCTCCAAAAATGTGATTACTATGTGAGGTCAATAAAAAAAGGGTATTTTAACAGAAATGTCAGCCTTCTGAAAAATCTTGATCTGTTTGTGCTTGACTTACAGAATATCGCAGCAGGTTAGTAATATCTCATCTTTCTTTTGACAGTACTTAAAGATTTACTATGGGGTCCAGCTAAGGCCAATCAAGCACAGTATGAGCCACGTCCTGCTAGAATAAATAAATAACAATTTCTACAAAGTTTTTCAAATAGAAGAAAGCATGAAGTGCTTTAAAATTTCCTGGCAGATGTCTGCTTTGACTGTGAACTTCAGAAACACCAGTGGACCGACACCAGCAGATTACATGGCATCCCAAATCATCACTGATTGTAGAAAATTCACACTTGCATTTAGATCCTTTGCTTCTCCACTCTACCTTCAGACTAGGACCTTGGTTTTTAATTGAAACTAAAACCATCTGAAAAAAAGGAATTTGTAGCAGTATAGTTATGTTTCTCCCTAGCCAGGATAATACGCCTTTGATGTATGTGGTTCAACAGGGGCTTGGAATTGGAAAAGCAACATTTGTAGCCCATGTTGAGGAGTTATTTGTTCTTAATGGCTCTTGAAAGACTTAGTAACCCTCAATGTGAAACTCCACAAATTCCTGAATAGATTTAGCTTATTTTAATGTTACAGTTGAATCTTCTCCTACCATACTTTATTTGTGTATTCAAATGTATTTTGAATATGTTGTGGGTTTTACATAATACTCTAATATTGTGGGACACTGAAACACTGGGTTTTCATTTGCTGTAAACTATATTGATCAAAATTACAAGAAATAAAGAATTGACACATTTCACTCTTTGCATAATGGCTCTATATAAGTTTCATTTTCAGAAATGACACATTTTTTTCAAACCTTTTCACATCTTTCAATATTTTAAGTGTACTTAGAAATGTTTTTGCAAACCAACTTAGAGAAATGTCCACAGCATTTTCTTCATTTGCAGTCTGAATCATTTTTGATCAATGTATGTACAAAATAGTTCAACATTAGACAAAAAAGTTATATAGCTTAATTTAACGTTAAGCTAACTTTGTTTTGTTTTGTGAGGGCATGGAGCACATGTGTCAAAGTCCTGGCATACAGGCCAAATCCTGCCTGTCATAGCCATTTGGCCATATGGCCCCTCTAAACTCTAGAGGAAGATTTAACTTCTATTTATGTGCATCTAAGTGCTATTTTATCAGTCAAATCAAATATGTGTTAGTTTAAATTCTTCCAAATCACATCTTTCTGAAGATATCCTCAGTATTATTTCATTTTAATGAGTGCTTGAAGAGACAGACATTTATTAATATTTTAACAGTTTGTTAAAGATAGTAGTATTAGTACCTTTCTGCCACAAATGGACCTTTAAATGCATTCATGATCTCTGTGTGGCCCAAAATGGAAAGGAGTTTGACATCCCTGGCAAAGAACAAGAAGCCAGAATACAACAAGATTTTTTATTTATTTTTTTACTCAAACTGTAATTTAGAGAATGGCGATTACATTTGCTCTTCAGCCAGAAACTAAAATAGAATCACAAAGTGTGTCATAACTTTTAAATTAAGATTTCTACAGTCAGTTGGTCCAAGAACACCACAGGTTCTACCATCTGTTCAATAACTAGGTGCCAAGGTACACCATTTTCCATCACAGATTTAACGTTCTAAAAAAACTAGAGTATACATTCACTTTAAAGCAAAACTATACAGTCCACCTGAAGGATAGCTACAGATGTCAGAAAAGACAGTCAAGTACAGAGACATAGGGCAGGTTCTGATGTGAGGCTAATATTAGAACAGACCTTGTATGTAGTTGTTGAGGGCGAAGCAGTGTATACACAGAGTTAATATGAGAGAATCTAGAAAGTTTACACAGAGTTCACACCTATAGTTTAGTCTAACATCGTCATGGCTCTGGCAGATTTATTGTGGATTATTATTATTTATTGTTTTTCATTCAAATATGACGTTTGTTTCTAATAGAAAATTAGACCAGTATCGCACAACATATTAAAGCAATGAAAAAGTTGTGTTAATTTTGAAACAAAAAATCTTTTTCTTTGCATTTTATTTTTAACATGGCTTGTCAAAAAGTGGTCATTCTTCTTTCTTTCTTCCAAGTAGTGACACCCTTTTCCAGCTGAACACAGGCCTTTCTCCCATTAATAGTGAAAAACGAGAGCTGTCATGTCGTAATCGTATAATAACCATACATGGTGTCACTTTCAGCAATTAATGGAGAGTCTGACTGGGTTACGTAAATCCTGGTTAACTTGGCTCCAGCTGGGTGAAGCAGCGAAAGAGGGTTGCAGAAACAGACATTATTAGTTTTGTGTTTGTGTGTCTTGGTTTAATAGTCTGTGAATATTCTCATTCATCCAAGTCATGATTATCTCAAGGAAATTTCAATCAAACGCAACTGGACTTGGTAATTTGTCTTGGAAGACGTTTCACCTCTTATCCAAGAGGCTTCATCAGTTCATGCTCGCCGCTGACCAGGCTGGGACTGGTCCAACTAACTGGTGTGGAGACTCAGCTATTTAACCTCTTGAACAAGTATTGGTTTAATAGTGTTAACGTTAGGGTTATGTGTTCTAGGACCAGTGAAAGACTGCCCAGATCAGACTTTCTCAATGTTGTGGAAGAACTTTGACTCACTCTTCATTAGAACTTTGCTTCATTTTAGCAAGATAATTTTGAAATTATAGATACGTTCCTTTTTTTAACCTCTAATGACCAAGTTCAATTCGAGCAGAGTCCAGAAATTGAGTATTCTACAGTACCAATTCCTTCTGTATAGCCGTTTGTTTTTGCATGGAAATATTGTCTCTATTTGGTTAATTTAAGGAATATTTCAGTTCTTTGACTGATAGCCTAGCTGTTCACTTCCGAATACTTTGGTATGCAGTGTAGTGGTGTTAGAGTTTGTTTGAAAGATAGTAATGTCTTCGGATATCACAGCAATGAAAACGAGCATTTTCTAAAAAGTTGCTATCATGCATTTGCTCTGGACTTTTTGATTTTTTTGCAATGCATGGTATACTACTTAAAAAGAAGGTAGCTTTTTGTGGGGTATTTTCAAAATTGACTTACAGTACATGTTTTTATTTTTAGTTATTTTTATTTTTTTTGTGTTTTAGATTTTGTGCTGCAAGTGATTGACAGCAATTGCAGAGTAAATTTACAGAGAGTGAAGTGGAGAAGATGTGCAGCTAAGGTGTAAAGTCGGGAACTGAACTGCAGACAGCTGTGTTGAGGAGTACTACGCTCTGTATATGAAGTACTCGCTCTTCCACTACACCACAAGACCTTAGAAATCATAGCACATTGCACATATTATATTTGATTGAACTTGCCATGTTACATTTGCATCTGAGTAGGACCTGGATTGTTTTTTCTCACTTACATTGTCTAGATTATGTAAATGGCAAAATCAGAAGATCTTAGCTTTGACTTTGACTCAACGTCTAGGACTTCAGTCTCATAAACAATCTTTATCTCATGTAATCAATGGGAAAACGTAGTAGGAATACACAATTAAAGTAAATATTAATGGAGTCCTATCTAGAATAAAATTAGACTATAGAAGTATCTGGCTGTCAGGGTAACATTTTGTATTAAACATGTGGGTTCTATGTAATGTTCCTTCACAGTATGTGCCCTAAAGCTTTCAATTTATTTGATTTATTATTGAATTCTATCATTGGGCGAGCATTTACAGTACGTGAGCAAAAGGCTGCTGCTTTATTATAAATGCACATTCTCTTTTTATATGTTGATTGATCTATTTACCAAGGGTTATGGTAGACCATGGGTAGACCATTGATCCATGTTTGTTGTAATTTCACAATAATGACCTCTCAAAATAAACTCTAGGTTGTTTAAGAACAAGATGAATTTAAATAACCTCTGACATATATGACATTCCCTGTCTACAATATTTTTTAGAACATAATGAAGTATTTACCTATTTTTTTAGAATTTTAAATATTATATCATATTAATTTTTAATATAATCCACTGCATTTGCTATTAGTATTTTGTACATGTTGAATTGTTCATTGGCGTTTACCCAGGTGAATGAGAGGGTAGCCTCCCTCGGCATACAGGTGGGGGAATGGGTCCTGACTATTGTTTGTGTTTATGCACCAAACAGTAGATCAGATTACCCACCCTTCTTGGAGTCCTTGGAGGGGGTGCTAGAGAGTGCTCCTTCTGGGGACTCCCTCATTCTGCTGGGGGACTTCAACGCTCACGTGGGAAATTACAGTGAGACCTGGGCATGGTTTGGAAGAATGGCCCCCCCGATCTGAACCTGAGCAGTGTTTTATTGTCGGACTTCTGTGCTCGTCATGGATTGTCCATAACGAACACCATGTTCAAGCACAAGGGTGTTCACGTGTGCACTTGGCACCAGGACACCCTAGGACACAGCTCGATGATTGACTTCTTCGTCGTTTCATCTGACCTGCGGCCACATGTTTTGGACACTCTGGTGAAGAGAGGGGCAGAGCTATCCACCGACCACTACCTGGTGGTGGGGGAAGATGCCTGACAAACCTAGCAGGCCCAAACGAGTTGTGAAGATCTGCTGGGAACGTCTAGCAGAGTATCCTATCAGGAGGAGTTTCAACTCCCACCTCCGGCAGAACTTCAAACATGGAGGCGGGGGACATTGAGTCTGAGTGGGCCATGTTCCGTGCCTCCATTGTCGAGGCGGCTGACTGAAGTTGGGGCCGCAAGGTGGTCAGTGCCTGGGATAGGGGGACGAGCGGTCTGCCAACACTTTTTACAGTGGGGATGGTTTGCTGCTCAACACGGGATGTTTTGGGTCGGTGGGTGGAATACTTTAAAGACCTCCTCAATTCCACTGACACGCCTTCCTGTTTGGAAGCATGGCCTGGTGACTTTGGGACGGGCTCTCCAATCTCTGGTGCTGAGGTCACCGAGGTTGTTAAAAAACTCCTGGGTGCTAAGGCTCCGGGGGTGGATGAGATTCGCCCGGAGTTCCTCAAGGCTCTGGATGTTGTAGGGCCATGTTGGTTAACGCGGCTCTGCAATATTGCGTGGACATCGGGGGCAATTCCCTTGGATTGGCAGACCGGGGTGGTGATCCCCCTTTTTAAAAAGGGGGATCACAGAGAGTGTTCCAACAATAGAGGGATCACACTTCTGAGCCTCCCTGGTAAAGTCTATTGAGAGGTTCTGGAGAGGAGGGTCCAACGGATAGTCAAACCTCAGATTCAGGAGGAAAAATTGCGTTTTCGTCCTGGCAGTGGAACACTGGACCAGCTTTACACCCTCAGCGGGGTCCTAGAGGGTGCATGGGAGTTTGCCCAACTGGTCTACATGTGTTTTGTGGACTTGAAGAAGGCGTTTGACCGTGTCCCTCGGGGAATCCTGTGGGGGGTACTGCGGGAGTATGGGGCACCAGGCCCTTTGATATGGGCTGTTAGGTCCCTGTATAACCGGTGTCAGAGTCTGGTTCGCATTGTCGGCAGTAAGTCGGGCTCATTTCCAGTGAGAGTTGGACACTGTCACCGATCCTGTTCATAACATTTATGGACAGGATTTCTAGGTGTAGCTAAGGTGATGAGGGGATCCGTTTTGGGGGGTAGTAGGGTAGGGTGTCTTCTTCGGGGCGGGAAAGGGTACCTTCCTCAAGTGGAGGAGTTTAAGTATCTTGGGATCTTGTTCACGAATGAGGCAAAAAATGGAGCGGGAGATCGATAGACGGATTGGTAAGGGTCTGCAGCGCTGTACCGGTCTGTCGTGGTGAAGAGAGAGCTGAACCAAAATGCAGAGCTCTCGATTTACCGGTTGATCTATATTCCTCCCCTCATCTATGGTCACGAACACTGGGAGGTGACTGAAAGAATAAGATCACGGATGCAGGTGGCTGAAATGAGTTTCCTCTTTAGGGTGGCTGGGTTCTCCTTTAGAGACAGGGTGAGAAGCTCGGTCATCCGGCGGGGGCTCAGAGTAGAGCCGTTGCTCCTCCACATCGAGAGGAGCCACTTGAGGTGGCTTGGGCATCTGGTCAAGATGCCTCCCGGACGCCTCCCTGGTGTGGTGTTCCGGGCACGTCCCACGGGGAGGAGGCCCATGGGAAGACCCAGGACTCGCTGGAGGAACTATGTCTCCCGCCTTGCCTGGGAACGCCTCAGGATTCCTCCCGAGGAGCTGGTCCAAGTAGCTGGGGAGAGGGAAGTCTGGGTCTCTCTGTTTAAGCTACTGCCCCCGGATAGGCGGAAGAAGATGGATGGATGGATGGATGGATGGATGGATGGACATGTTGAATTTAATGTTCTAACATTGTTAGATCATGAGTTGCAATACACTTAATGATATATATATTATTTACATTTACAAGTTATAATAAATCAGTGTTATAGGCAGAATAGATGGCATTCATTTGATGTAAGAATGTTGCTTTGGAATTTTGAGCTTTGGACTTTGAAACATCCCTGTACTATGGACTTGTTTGGAGAGATTTTTGTAACTCTACTCAGACTAACAGGCAGTAACATTTGCTTGTCTATAATCATTGCCCCTAACAATTTTATTATTAAACAGCTGAGCACTTCAAAGAAGTATCTCCACAAAGTTCAGCTTTTATAGAAGTGATCACATTCTTTTTTGACCTGTTAATCAACTGTATTTTGCTAGAAGCCCCAGGTTGCCTCATACTTTCTTATTTTCTATTAAACATTTTCAAGTGGTATATGTAATCTGAAGTGGTGTTAATCCAATTTAATGGCCTGACACAATTTTATGACCACATGGTTTTTTAGGTAGGCGCTCATATTTCAAACCAAATATTTAGTCTGTATTGTGTTGCATGGATTTGTGAGTGGAAAGGTGACTGGCATCACTGCAGTTATAATAAATATCCCCACTATTAGAGTGGAAGGTGTAATATTTCTCATATAAATAGACTATCTACCTCATGAGCTCTGTTTTCAAATGTTGTGTCAAATTTCTAGGTAAGCACAATTCTAACAAGCTAAAAAAGCATGCTATTTTGTCACGGTCTATATTAAAGATTTGCTAAAGAACGGTAGAGATATTTTTGCTTAGAATATTGTATGTATCAATGTAAACCATTTTGTCTAAATTATGCTAAGAAGGTCCAGGAGCCATAGGTCTAAGAGGTCAGGGGGTGGGGCTCTGACCGTGCTCATAAGGCTGTTCTTTATAGACAGGCAGACAGATGAGGTGAGTAGGACAAGCTGTCAGCAAAACCAGAGAAATGCATTCAGCAGTCTGCTCCTGCCAACCCCTCAGATTGCGTTAAATTCATTGGGTGTCGGCAGTGTCTGACTTTACGAGGTGTTGGGCTAGTATGAAGTTGGTTTGTGTGAAAGCAGGCAAATATTAGTAGGGTTTTTTTTATTGTTTTTTGTTTTTTCACAACCTCTCTACTGAAGCACTTCAAGGTTTAGTTTGGAACCCCCATCTAGTCTTTAACCAATTCCTTGTTTTTAAAGAACCAACATTTGACTATATCTTTGTTCATGACAGGCATAAGAAGTATCACAATGATGAAATAACCCAAAATTGAATTTTGAAAAAAAACATATTTGTTAGTAAAAACTTAAATCACTGCATGATTATGACCAATGTCATATTTTTTTCAGTTCACACACAGAAACACCAACACACACGCACACACACACACATACACACACACACACACACACACACACACACACTGTTCTCTCCTTGTAAATAATAGTTTCTTGGTTTGCAAAAATCAATTTCAGAGAAAATTATTTCTTTAAAAACAACTTATCAGTGCAGCACCATAATCAGGGATATAAAAGCACTCTGTAGTGAGTCTATTTTGCATGTATTCACTACTGTGAGGATTAACCACAATATTTGACAGTAAAACACTAAGATTATAATATAATTTAAAAAGAATAGTTTCTCTTTCAGTTACCTAGAGCATTGTTACTGTGTGTGCAAGGTTATCAGCCCTTCCAGTTCCCCCAACAATCATGTTACCAAAATAAGCAGTATTATATTGCCTAGTTGTGCAAATGATTGCACAAGTCTCACTTTTAAAGAATAATATGCCTGTGCTTAGCTCAGGAACTTTAAACTGTTCCATAGTAATGTTGCTTTTTCTTACTTTTCTCACAACTTTTGTTTCATACGAAAACATTTTCTACAAGCAACAACCCATCTGTTGATATACTAGTCAAAAAGGCCTTATACAACAAGTAAACAATTAATTTTAACAGAAACACAACAGTTTTGTCACTAGTGCAACTACATCAAAATCTGTATATTGCCTGTATATTTTCTGTATATTACATTTTATTGCTATCTTTGCTCTCCTCGCTCTCTTGTATCTTCAACTCACCATCTCCCTCTTAACTTTTTTCTTCCATACCTCTCTTTATCTTCTTTCTTTTCCCCTCTTTCTTTTTCTTGTCAGTGTCCATAATATCGGGGGGAAAAAAGACCCACAGCAAGATTTATTACATATAGGCTACATATCCACATTTTGAAAGTAAATCTGTCGGGCTTCTTCTCAAACATTAACTCTTAGTGTTACACTACCTGACAGGACACATGAAAAAAAGAAAATTTGTACATTGCAAATGTTATTTTATTTGATTTATTTTCTGCTTATGAGTGTTGCTTCTGATTGACAATTAAACCTTTAACCCAAGTTTTTCAAACCAAAATGATATATTTCAGTTTGACTGGAAATTACCTATTAAAACGTTTAAATTAAACTTCAGAGATGACATTGTTTGTTTTTATATCATTGTTGTAACCATGATAAACAACTGGATCCTAAAATTCCTTATATTCAGTAAGAAAATTAGGTTAATGTTAAAACAAAAGTAATAGAACATTTTAGACAAGATTGTTGATCTAGAGCAGTGAAAAAACATTAACTGTAAATTAAAGCCACAATATGAAGCCAAATAGATTTTTTTTTTCCAATTTGCATTCTGGTCATATTTTATGTGTTAGGTCTTCTTGTTCCAAGATTGCTTTTTTTTGGTAATAATTCAGTTTACTTGCCTAAACCTAACCTTCAAAGAGAAGCTCTGAAGGCTCCAAATGGCATCCTATGTGACATAGTCAGTGTCATATAGTATCCCTTAGTCTTATTAAGTCGTTATTTTCAACCAAATGAACCCACAGAGAAGTCTGTTTTTTCGCTTTTTCTTTTTTTTAAAGAAATAGTCTAATCAAGTACACTTCTTTACACTGAAAGTCTTCTGGTTAGTTTTGGAAGTGGATGAAATTGAGTAAAAAATTCAATAGAAGATGGTTGTCTCTTTTTTGTCCAAAAACAAGCATGTATTAAATACCTCTGTGGCCTACGTTGTACCCTTCTGAAGACTCATCACACTTTCTCTTTCTTCTGTTGGCTCATCAGTTCAGCAACAAAATGTGTTTTGTCAGGGGTATTGATGTATAATGCAAGGGCATCAGTGAGCTTATTTCAACTTTAATATTACTGAAAACATTTTTAATATTAAGTGATTTTCCATAATCTTTGTGACAGAATGAAAGTGTTATGGCAATGATCAAACAGTGTCTTGTTTCAGGTCACATCTCTTCTGTCTTTCTGTCAAAGCTGTTCCAGGGAGGGCTGGGGAATGACAGAGCACTATTACTGGGGGGGATTTCTCAAAAACAATACCAAATCACATAGTTTTTCCTGCTCCTCCCAGTCACTGTTGAGACGTGTCAGAATTATACGTCTATCACAGTATCCCAAGGCGGACTCTTGATCCAGCAACGAGCGGGTGTCTCTTGTCTTGTCACCTGTTATCTCTTCCATGTTTCAGAGTTCTGTGTTAGATAACTCACAGTGTTCTTTAAAAATGCAGAGAATGACTTTAACAACATGGAATGTTCCCTGGAACATTCCATGTGCTTTATTAATGCTATTAATGCTTTATTAATGCTAAGAACTTAATTATGAAAAGCTGGAAAGAGGTTCAAAATGGATAAATATGTCCCTTTATGATAATAATCCATATGTTCTTCATCTAATGACATGAAATATGAGAAGCATTTTTTTTTTGTAGAAAATACACAAAACCGTCCCTTATATTTTTTATTTTGTATACAAAACAATTCAGTCAAAATGGTGGCAGAAAGTAGTTTATTGTTTGGCATCAGATTTTATTGAAACTACATGTCATATAAAAACGTTTCCTATTTATAATCATGGCATGTTTGAGTTTGTTATTCTTATACAATCACTACCCATTGCATGCAATTGATTGTTAATTGAAGTTCAATTTAAAAATTCCCCAGTTTTGGTGAGTGAATAATAAAAAAATTAGGAGCTGCTTTTAGGGGAAGAGACTCTATTGGTCTATTTTAAACTGTTATGATCAGAAGACCTTTGTCTCTGATAAAGTCCTTTTAAGAGATTACCCAGTCTGCTTTTGTAATTTAGAGAATTTCTAGTTAGCTGTGGCACATATAAATGAATAAGACTTTTGAGATTTTATGTTGTATATGTCACAGTTTTACAAAATAAATTATGTCATTATGACTGCATTCCTTGGATGAATAAAACATAGAAATATGCTGACAGTGCCAAGCAAAGCAAATGTAACAGGGCACAGAAAAGATATATGTTGGTCCAATGGAAGCAAGTTAAGGCTCTACCAGCGCAGAGATAGCTCAGGATGACCTAACCCACTATAACTCTAAGCTTTATCAAGAAAGAAAGTTCTAAACCTAGGTAGACAGGGTGCCTGCCTGGTAACTGGTTTCAAAGGAAATGAGCCGGATACCTAACTGATCTGCCTCCCATTTTACATTTTCAATCCTAGGAACCACCAGTGAATTTGGTTAATTGAACATTGATTTTGGTATCACGCTACAGTGCATGTTTTAAAAAGAACTTATTACAGTAAAATTTGTGCGCAAGATCAATGCCCATCTTCCTTCAGAAAAATGCAGGTATCCTTTTGCAGTTCAAAAACACTGGAAAACACCTTCGTTTGCAACATCCATTTGTTCTCGCTGCGCAAAAGAATAGTTATGTGGTCTGAGCCCATTTCCTAGCACAGTACCATGAAAAAGCAAACCAATGGTTTTACTAGACAGAGGAATAACACATAGTTTGCTGGCTACGGCATGCTGTCAGACTTAGCTGGAACCATTTCCTTGGCATGGGGAAGTTTTACTCATCCATAATTGTGCACGGCCTTTTATGCTATGCCACTCTGTATAAAACTTTTATTTGAACTCAGTTGAGCATTTGCAGGTCTTTGGTGTAGAAAACAAATGTCAGATATGCTTTATCATCTTTTCTAGTCTTTGGCTTGGAAGTTGCTTTAGAAGTATGTTGGAACTTATGTGGGAGCCTCAAAAAGCGATCCATTATGTTAGCAGTGTCCAAGCATTCAGGTTTTAATCCATTCATCACATTAATTTCTTCAATGAATGTTTATGTGCCAACCAATCAAATTAGAAAATAACATCTTAAATCCACGTTTCTACTGTCTCTTTAAATTACATGAGTTTGTGAGTTATGAAATTGTTTGTTCTAACTTGAATCTAGGACAAACATCATAATTTAACTCATTCATGTTTTATCGCAAGGCACAAACCAGTAGGGTTTGTTATTTGCTGTACTTACTGACTTACAAGCTTATTACTGTCAGAAAGTTATCAGCAATCTTCTTCTGTAAACACTAGAAGAACACATTCACAAATAAAGGTTCCATAAATGTTTATGCCTATATAAAATTTAATGAGAGATGTAGACATTGAAAAAAGTGCAGATAAAATGTTTATTACTGTAGCTACAATTATTTTTTTAGATGTACAGTCATTTTGCAATTGATGCAACTCCAACTCAAATGCTGAAATACTCACCCAATAGTGACATTATTATAATAATTAAGTAATACAATAATAATAAATAATAATAATGTTGCATTATTCCATGATTGTTAAACAGGAGCTTTTTCTACACTGGTGAATCCCCAAAGCTCTGCATGCAGCATCCCTGAAACCTAAAGTTATTCAGCTAATAATTGTCTGAATAAGTTGGATTCAGTCATAGAAGATCACAATTTCAGTCATCAGTCCACATATATAGTTAAAAAAAACAACATACAAGTCAATGACATCACAACAAAAAGTAATGTAACATATCCTGCCATAGTAGTAAACTGTGAATTATTCACCCTTGATCCAAATACACATAGCCTCTTTAAAGCAGGAGCTCACACTTTATAGATGTGATATACCTTGATGTTCCACAAAACCTGCTTCATTATCTCACATTTAAACCAATTCAACATGTTTTTATATAAAGTAAACTACATGGCAAGATCAGAAACTGAATGACAACAGCATTTTTATTACATTTATATAAGCAAAAATAGATTCTTGGCAAGAGTGCAGAAAGTTATTAAGGAAAGTAAAAATAACGTTCATAAACTTTGAAACTTTGCCACAAAAAATCTCAGGAAGCTGTCAGTTTCCTGCAGGGATGGAGGCATCTTTGCTGAAGGAGATTGTCCATGACTTCACCACATGGTTTCCTCTTTTGATATCCCCTTTGACAGGCAGATTACTTTAAGTTATAAAAAAAATCTTTGTAGGTACAAGCATACAGTATGTACTTTGGATTAATGGGGAGTGATAAATGTGTAAAGAGCAGTGTACTCCGTAAACCCTAAGAGGGCCTGTGGTGAAATGTTCAAGGTATGGATTAGCAGAGAGCTTGTGGCAACATAACATATCCTACAGGTGTTCCAATGTTGACTTTTGTGTGGCTTTCTGTCATTGAAATATTCTAACAAACTCTGAGTAGAAATAATAATGAAATAAAATGATGTTTAAATAATTTCACGATTAAAATATGGTTTAAATGTTTATCTGTCAGCATGTATGTACATGATCTGCCAGCATGTGTCGCTTTCAGTCATTTGATCAATATTTGCTTTCAGAGTTTTATGCAGCGTCTCATTCCTGAATCTGTCATTTTGGGTCCAGTGAGGTAAACAGTAGGTATGAGATATGTCCCACAGGCATACCAGTCAGCTTAGACACACTGCAAATAACCACCCTGAGATATGACACAATGCTGAAGTCAGAAAAAAAAATGTATTCTGGCTGATATGATTGTTTCTTTGTTTTCTTCTTTGTCTCCATTGTTTTTCTTTCTTTCTTGTTCACTTACCTCTTCCCCCACCACCTCCTGTCAGCGTTCCCGCAGATTCCCCTGCTGTCGGCTCTCGTCACATTCCCCAATCTGTTAGCCTTCTGATACCGGGGCCAGACTTGAAAGGAAGTCTTAGGGACGAGAGCTTATACACTGTGCCAGATTTTGTTAAATAACTAAGAGATGTTGGTGCCAATTCATTGGTAATTGTCCCTTCTGGCACAGTCTGTTGAAAGTCCTGGAGAAGCCTAAGCTCAAGATCACTGCAAGTGTTAATCTTCTTATACTTAAGGTATCAGGTTTTCTTTTGATGTCGCTAAACATGTTGACTCCTATCTCAGCACAGAAGGCAATCCAGACATAGCTATGAGCGAGATGGGGGTTTGCCTGCCTTCGTCTTCCAAGAATCTTGTGCTTTTTGTGTTCTTTTCCCATAGCGTTCATTATGCTGCTAAAATAATTCAGCAACAAAATAAGAGGGAAAAGAAAAAAGAAAGAGCAGAATTGATTCCACGCTAATTGTCTTTTCCAGGGTGTGATTGGACTTGCTCTTGTTTGGTGTAAAATGGCTGGAATCATTTTTAATGAGGCGAAATCCTGTTGCTCAGACAAGTTGGAATGATAGCCCAAGGTGGTTCTTTAAACATGTTTTGTCAGGGAGCAGCTTTCAAGATCAACATAAACGTCACTTGTCTAAAAGTATAAATTATTAAATATCTCTTTCCTGACCTAGAGGCACGTTGTATTAGTTTTAGGTTCACATAAGCCACTTGTGAGGTAGAATGAATGCGTATACACAGTTGCAGCATTGACCACAAAGATCTCGGTGCAAGGGAATCTGCCCTAGGGAGTCAGGTGGACTAGCACAGGAAAGGTGTGCTCTCCTGAGGCCCACACTCTTTGGCACACCGAGCCTCCCGCAGGTGCTCAGGTGAGACTCTGTGATCAATCACTGATGCTCTATGTCAGATGAGATTCTCCCATTAGTAAGTCACTCATTTGGGCAGGGCCTCAGGTGGTGGTTGATAGTGCAGAGGCTGTGGGATCAGGGCGAGCTTCCACATGTACAACTAAACTGATCTAACACACAGGTGGAGATTTTTTTCGTGGACTACAAGGAGCTCATCTGTGATTGCATATTGAGTTTGACTGCGTCACACATGTAGACTGTCAAAATATAATGTAGCTGGCACATGTCAGCTGCATCTAGGGTTTATTATATGTAGCCCAGAAAACCAGCATGTTTATATCATTTTAAACTCACACACACTTAAAAACCTCTTTATTCCTCATGCTGCAATCAAAATCAATCAAGCGTCATGCACACTTCAAGATTTATGGCAGAGTGTAGGGTTTAATTGTGCAAGTTTGTTTTTAAAGAAAAAAAAGACTTGTGGGAACTGAGATGAAACATGTCTCATCAATTTAACTCTGTGTCTCTCCTATCTTAGAATACTTGCATAATCCAACCTGTGCTTTACTGTAATTTAACTTTTGATTTAGAGCTGTTTGTCTCTGGGAGTCTGTAATGACTGGCTTTCAAGAAAGTAGTTGTTGGTGACTGGGCGTTATAACGTCTGGTGCGTGTCAGAGAAATGTGACCAAGCATGGTCATTAAGTTAATCAAATAAACAGAAAGGCACATCTATGGAAACTTCAGACTTGTGGCTCCCTTGATTGAAGGTCTTGAAGCATGCTTTTCAAGTGCTTGGCAAATGGCTTTATACACATTAAACTGTTTTCACAATTATTCATGTTATAACCACAGCCTTTAGAATTTTAAAAATAGATAACAATTTAGCCCATTTTAAAGTCTTAAAACTCCAACAGGTTTCCTTCCAGGAATACTGTGTTTTACCTCCATCTTTATCTTTCCATTAAGTATTCTTCCCTGTTCCTGCTTGAAGAAAGGATTCCCCACATTATGATTATGCCAACGTCACAATACTTGTTCTGGCAGAACACATTGTTCTAAGAGTATCTTGTGTCCGCTACATGGCTTTTGGCAAACTATAAACATATATATTTTTCTTTTTTTTTCAATCAACATATCTCATTTCTACTACTTTTCATAAACACAAGATTTGTTAAGTTGACACCTACTGTAGTGCTACTGTTTAGAGATCTCCCCAGTTATAGATCTCTATAGTTCCTCTAAAGTTGCCAGTAGGCTGTTACAAACTTTCTTTTTTGTTGATAATATAAACCTTTGCTACTATTACCCATAATTTCATCCCTGACCTGTTGTGTTTTTACTTTATGAAGCCATTTGTTGAGTCCATCAATTATTTTTCTATTCAGTAATATGCTATTTCCCTATAAAATACAATTCTAGGTAGGTTGCAGGACACTTTAGGTGTGACGGTCCTAATTCCCAAATCCAGTCTTGGTCAAATTGTGTTGAACAAAACCCACTCTATGGAGTTCAAGTGGTGCTTGGTGGGCAGCCTTGCATCAGTCAAACCCACAGGCTGCTTGGGGGTCAAAGCAAAGCTGGCACTTAAAGTTTTAACACACAGTCAGCACACACATTATCCAGCTAATGATGGAATTACAGGACTGACTCATCATGTAGCAACTTGTAAGAGATGGGAGGATGGCAATAGATTATCGTCTGAGAAAAAAAGCCACTCTCCAAGCAAAAGCAGCGTGTGCCAGGGTGGAAAAGAGCAAGAGTGAGAAGAAAAGGTGGAGATGGACATAAACTCCTAAGAATGGAGGCTTAGATTATTGTAATTATGATTCTCTATAAAACGCTCAGTACTGTCATTATCATTTAATCATATGTCCATGTGAGTGAAAGGGGTGTTTAAATGGATGTGTCATCGCTGTCTGAGGTTGAAATGGGAAAGAGAGGTTTAAAGTGGAAAGGGATAAGATACACAGACTGTCCTTTAAAATTGGCACTGTCGATAAACAAGTATAACACATCCAAAAGGATGTAATGGATTATGGTGACTCAGTCTGTGGAAGTGTGAAGGTTTGTGTGGGAGTTTATTACTGTAGTGTCCAGTATATCCACTGTTTTCATTGGTTTCTAAATGCTTATGTTTCTCACATAGTTACATGTGGGTTTGTTTAAATGTTTATATAACTGTATGGAGCTGTGGGTGGATATATATGTGTGTGTGTAGGTGTGTGTATGTATTGGAAACCTGAAATGTCTGTGGTTCAACATAAGAAAGCGATGCATTTCTGTGTTGTCGGCACCTTGTTTTCTTGATTTGTTTTCAGAGTAAATTCATACATTCCTCAATAGCAATTCTGACAGAACCAACAAAATTCACAGGGTGATTTATTTTTATCCTCTTCAACTAATGGCAGTTCCAGAAGACCAAAGAGTAACAGAAAGCAATGCGGGAACTGGAGGGCGGGGATACATTGTGGTAAAGACAGGCATGTTGGACATCTAGACATTTGGGAAAAGCGACTTTGAAAAGTGCTCTTCCACCTCTCCAGTACATAAGCCTTAGAGCAAACGTGCAAGGTGCATGTTAACTTTCTGACGTGAAATCCAATCATGGTAGGACTGAATATTCTCAACCAAAATGGCTCCAAGTTTAATTGCACATTATGTGCCATACTGTAGTTTCCATTGTGCAAATTTCAGCCTAGCAAGGCTCTGCTAAATCGTCCAGGGATCGTTGATCACACTGGAGACAGTGTGCCGAGACTGGAGGGAAAGGCCTTCTTAAATACTCTATTATGGTAACACATACCTGTAGAGAAGGAGTCACCCGAGACCAAAAAAGCAAGTAGCTAAAGGCAACTAGGCTCTGCTTTTTTTTCCTTTTTTTTTTTTCCCAGTGGCACCGTCTTGTACTTGACTGTTGTTGAACTGTTATACATAGTTCTAGTGTGATTGTGTTGATTGTGGGACTCATTAAGAGATTATATGCTGGCCATCTAGCCTAGAGCTCAGTTATTGTAATGAATATTAAGAGTCCTTCCTTTAATGTGGGTTTAGAGAGATAAAGTTTCCCTGTAAATCTTACATATGACACCATGTTCGTATTGATAAATACAGTTTAATTATCTGTTACATTTAACATGTCCTAGATATTTACCTTGCTTCGATTGGCAGTTCCTGGGTCTAATTTACAGTTTATCGATGTATCCTCCATTCCTTTCAGTGAGAAAACAAAGGAAACAGGAGCCCCATTTTTCAGTTTGATCACTACGGTGGTGGGAGAGCTGGAACCAAATCTTTAAAAATTCCTTCTTCAAACCACCATGACTGAGTAGATTAGACCCCCATTCGTTGGCAAACAGTCTTGTTTCCTGAAGATATTTGGGGCACTTAATTCAGAAACAATGCACAGCTGGGGTTGGAGCCTTTTTTCTGCTGCATGCTTTTGTTATTACCATTATAAACTTTTTTCTTTTTAAAGGAAGAAACAAATGAGTGGCACACTGAACCATGTTCCAGTGTTACCAAATACACTGATGTCAGGCGTAATTAGTCTGACGGTTGACTCTTTTTCTTCTGTACACGTTGAAATCAGGGGAATTAAATCCGTGTAGCATTCTTTTGTGTGTACTGGTGCAGCCTTTGTAAAAGCCATGTCATCAATGACACATGGCTATATACATATTTTATTGGGACATGCATATTTTACTGTGTAATCCTTGGCACACCACTGCTTTGTTCAAAGTATGTGGGGAGGGCTGATGATCATGGTTTTTTGTTGTTGTTGTTTTTTACTACGTTATGTTTTACTAGTTAGAATAAAGTATGGAATAATGACATTTACAGTCGACCTTTTGTATTAGTCTTTTGAACTCCATAGTAATCACAAAGCCTTCCCACTGTAAAAGTCAAAATGTAGTCCAAATTATAATCCAGGTCATGCACAACAGTGGAATGACAATAAATTTCTAAGTTGCTGCCAAGTTTTTTCCTAAAGCATCTCTTCATTTATGTTAACGTTTTGTGGAAACAAGTACTGTTATGTATTTGAATTATCTGTGTCGCTTTTGTTATTTACATTATAATTGGGTGATTGTTGTGATATTTGAGTTTCCGTTTTGTCCATGTTGTTTTATTGGCATGGAAAGAATCTGCCCTGTGAACACTTTCTTCTTTTTTTTTTTCCTTCTTTGTCACACTCATTTCACATGATCAATCTAATAACATCAGACAATTATGATCGGATAAGCAGGTCAAAGACAATGGATGAATGTCCTTATATAAAACAAGTATTTTTCTTGTGACCTTGTAGCTGAGTCAACAATTGACTCTTAGGCCGTTTTCACATGTGTGGCCGTACCAGAAAACGGCCAGAGAAAATGCTAATTTTTTCTGTTCACATGTCACGGATCTCTGCCCGTATTTGAATCCATTGTTTTACTACAAATAAACAGCAGGTGGCGGTATACAAATAAGTCTGTAGTTCTCCAACAAACAAGGGAGTGAGAAGTACCGACGTCATAAAACGAGCGACAGCCTAGAATGTAAACAAACTGGTCTACTGGTCAGCTGCTACCTGAAGCCATCTACAGGGTGAGTGTTGCAGTAAACCCGCCGTTTTGTAACCTGCTGTGTTGCTGTGGGATGCTTGAATCGCGTTGTTTTGGTATTTGTATGGTATCGAGGTGATTCTGTAATTTCGGCCGGCGGTGTCGTCATTTCCGCATGGAGCGCGTCTATTGTCTTGAGTACGGCCAGAGTACGGGTTGTGTTCACATGATACGTGGCCGCCCGTACCTGGACTCGGATACTACCTCCAAGGCAGGTCTCTCTGGCCGTATCCTGGCACGGTACAGTCTGTGTTCACATGGTACGAAATAAGTGGATTTTGACCAAATACCGTACCCGAGTACGGACTGCCGTACCATGTGAAAGCGCCCTTATAGTAATTTTGGTGAGCCGGCCACTAATGGGCAGGTTCAGTACTGTTTCATGTATTCTGTATTTCTGCGTAATCACCATACCTCATTTTCTTCCACTTATCCAGGGTCAAGTCATGAGGGGAACAGTTTAAGCAGAGAGACCAAGACTTCTCTCTCCCTAGCCACTTGGGCCAGCTCCTCAGGAGGAATCCCAAAGCGTTCCCAGGCCATCTGAGAAACATAGTCCCTCCAGTGTGTCTTGGGTCTTCCTCTTGGTCCCCTCCTGGTGGGACGTGAATGGATGGCTGGATGGACGGATGCACCCTCCCTCATTTTGGTGTGTTGGAGTCCTGAAGCCTTAATCCCAGTTAATTTTTGATTTAACGAGGGAGCAATTCATTTTTTTACAAAATGCCAAATTATTCTTTATTTCCGCTTAAAAACTGACATTTTCCACTCAAAAACAGACATTATCATTTAAGAACTCAATTTACTCTGGGAGTTCTGGTCTGATTTTAAAGTGTCTTAGATGACCTGAAACGTTTAGAAGTTACAAAGACTATCAAAAGTAGAAACCTTGGGGAAATGGTATTTAATGTACAGGAAATATAAAAGCTGTAGGACTCTGGATACAGAATAAAAAAATGTAATTAAGTAATTGTGCATGGTACAATTTTATCAGAAGCAGTGTTTACCTATACCATGTTCTTACATTATAGTGTTACAGAGTATTAAACACATGGAAACAAATTAAGTTTAGTACTGAGTGAATAAAACAGTTTTTTTTTTTTATTAATGCTCTATGTTGTTGATTTTTTGACGATAAACCCTTAACAATCTCTTTTAAAAGTCGTTACAATGGAGCATTTGAGCTTGAATGAAATGCCGCCCCGGAATGCACTTGTTTACAAAACCCAACAACTTTGAGACTGTTGCAGACTATACAGGAGCTGAGTGAAGCCAAATGTGCTTGTGCAGCAAACATGATTGCATGTGGTAATTCTCTGCACTCACTTTGCATGATGTTGTGGTTGAAAAAGTGGTTATACCGTGCCGGAGAAATGCTAATGTATGTGTTCACAAGAGACATAACATCCAGACACCTTAAAAGCAAAAACAAGTGTCAGCCAGTGTTTGTGTTAATAAGCGGGTTCCCTGGAGAGGGGAATGAGGATGGAGAGGAGACAAGAGTAGAGAGAAAAGGAGAGCGGTCACAAGCATATATTGCCTGCGCTGAGTGGAGGAAAGAAAGCTGGGAGATACGTATAAGTGGAGTTCAATTGGAAACAAGGAGGGGAGTTGTGTGTGGACACTGGGATAAATATCAACTGTTAGACTACACACCATCCCCAAATGCTCCCAAACGCTGCCACCCCCAACACTGCCAAGCATTAAGTCTCGACGAAGTTCATTGGAGCAACTTCAAGCATTTCACTCACAACTAATAGCCCTCTGTATTCTGGCTTCTCATGAACCCAACACTTAATCATTGTGTTGTATTGTGGTACACTGGGGTGCTGCTCGCTGAATAGCGAATATAGCAAATTGCAGTATGAGAACTTTGTAAATGTTAGCTACAGCAACAGAAATTGCTATAAATCAATGTACTGTACTTAAAGGGAGAGTAGCCAAAATGATATTAGCTCTGAATCATGATCACCACTTTGTTTATAACTCATAGGCATACAGATTGCTGTTAGGTACTTCATCTTGCAAAAGGATATAAAACCCTGGAACTTTTACATATTTTATCTAATTTCAACCACAAAGTTCAATGTATTTAAATATATTCTTTTTAACTCAGTCCTTTGTCGAACCATTGTTCTCAACAGTTACAAATGCTTATCTTTAGGGGTGTGTTTCTATCAGCTTTGCACATCCAGAGATGGAAATTTGCCCGCTCCCTACTTTTCTGCCTATTTGGAAAGTAGTTCAAGCTCACAGAGATTGGATAGGGAACATTTGTGAATAGAATTTGTCCAATCTTGTCACCGATGCAAAATTGGATCAAATATGGAATTCAACTGGGATGTTCTAACACATGAATATTATTTGATTTAAACCATTGTAGCTCTGACTGGTTTTCAGTAAATGCTGCACATTAAGTTTCCACCTAACTCTGTTGCAACCTCTAACATGCTTGCTTCTAAGATGGTCCTATATGTAGCTATGGCCATCTTTGCATCAACTCTGAAAATAATCTTTTCCATAACTAAAGAAAAAAATCCCCACTGCATGAGGATTCTGCCACTATGTTTCTCTATATAGATGGTGTGCTCAGATTGATATGCAGTATTGACATTATATCTCTCATATGGAGTTTGCATTTCATTAAGGATACAATACTTCGTTCACATTATGGTGTTGATATATCGTTTTGTATCCAAACACACTTCAAATTTTCCAACATTTTTATCCTGGGCCTGTCTAGTGTGTTTCTTGGTCTTCATGTTAATGTGTGTTCGCTGATGTTCTTTAACAAGGTGACTGTGGCTCAGTAGGTAGAGTAGTTGTCCTGCGATTGTTGGGTTGTATGTTAAATCCCAGCCCTTCTGCTGTCACATGTTGATGTGTCCCTTGGCAATGCACTTAACCCCAAGTTCCCTACTGACCTCTGTATCCGGGAGTAAATGTATGGGTGAATGTTGCTCCTGTGTAAAGTGCTTTGAATGGTCAGTATGACTAAAAAAGTGCACCAAAAGTTTATTCCATTTATATAAGTTCAATCCATCTGACAAACCTCTGAGACCTTTGAAATATATAGCTATATTTATACTAAGATGCATTACACAATGATGGATTTTATGTTATAATTAGATGACTTCCAAAGGCAGTCGGACACAATGTATTTTAAGTTAGGGACAACAGAGTAAAATTGGCTAAACACATGTACACTCCACACATTTTTAAAGTTATTTTTTGTCAAAAATGTTTAAAATGTATGTCCTTTTCTTCCACGTGACTGTATTGTCCCACTTTGTGTCACATAAAATGAAATTATATAAAATTCAGAGATATTGAAAGGTTTGCATGGCACTGTACATACTGACACATGTGTGCAGGTACATAGAGATACCTCTTATATTGAGAAGTTTATCAAGTGGATCTTTAGTTAAGCTTAAACAGTAAAGCTTCCATCAGACAGCATTCTAATTTATAAATTTATGCTGGTGCACAAATATATAAAAATATATATCAATGCCTCAGAATTATATTTGACAAATTAGTACTCAGTTTGAACTGTCTAAGGTGTACTCTTTGCTTTTGGCCATTGATAGGTTCCAGCCCTCCAGGAACCCTGCAAAGATAAAAAAATATATATATATAATGATTAAATAATTAAAAAAAAACATATAATAAAAAAATTCTAGACCAGAAACCACTACATATCCATTATTGTAAAATATATTAGAAGCTTCAAATAAAAATCTCAATGCTTATTGGTTGGTTTTGGATGTCAGCCCCGTTTTTAACGTTTTAAATGGGATTGCACTTCCACCATTAAAGGATTTTATACATAAAAAGATGAATACCAGAGGAAAAACTAGAGCACTAATCGGAGGAGACTGTTATGTTAGATAGCGCAGGACTACATGCGGTCAATCTCTGGTACAGGTACTTCGTCATGGAACACCTTACCAGTTCATGTTACCAACTGTGACATTTATTCAATGTATAAACATAAAAAAAACTGAAACAGTATTTTAAGTGAAATCAGCACTGTACTCATACCTAAATTAGCTTCACGGTCTTAACTCTGTTGTACTCTGTTATGTTGTACTCTGTGTAATATGTCCTTTGGATGTTATGATATTGCTTTTGTGTTACCTGCCTTAAGACTACTGATGAAATTTAGCTATTGTGCTAATTTCGGAAAATTTACATTGATGCTTATTGTGATTTGTTGATAAATTTGCCCTGTCCTAATTCAAATAAAATTAAACAAAGATAAAAGAAAGATATGCGAGGATAGACAATGAATAAATGGATGTTTTTCAGTATGTCCGTACCGGTCTTTTTCCATCTCTAGTTATTGGAAACTCTGATGATGCATCAACAGCCTGCATAACAGAGATGATGTGATGAAAAGAGATCTAAAATATGTACAAGTAATCCAGCTCTTTACCTGTGGGCCATTAGATTTTTAGAGACTTACTGGTATTATTTTACAGTGACATTTTTGGTTAGAATTGGGTAAGATCACGGTAGTTTGTAATGTCTTATCGCCCACGGTTAAAGCAAGGCTCACCGCAAATCAAAAACAGATCCCACTCTTTAAACATGACTGCTCATTCATTGAGGGGGCGGCGGAGGGAGGATCACATGTCTCATTCATGTGTTGCCATAACACAAAGTGTTTAAAACTATTCCAAGTTTACAGTCTAAGATAGCTCAGACTGTGCAATCTGTCACTCCACAAAAGGTTTAACTTTGCTGAATTCACTCAGGCTCAGCATACGTCTTACAAAAACGAAACTACTTAACATTCTTTCAGAATGTGTCACATTACGACCACAAACTACAGTATGTATTATCAGGGATGAGTTTTATTGGGACCAGCACAAGCTAGTCTATAAGTATAAAGTAGATGGAAATTGTGTTTTGAATACAGAGGGAGAACTTGAACTTCCTCCACACTACACATATGCACAGATGCATTGCACTCCTCATGCTTTCTATTTGATCTCACAGAATATCAATTATTCCACTGGTGGTCATTTTTATGATGCCATTTTATATCTGCCCACATAAAGTTAAATATAATGAGGCAATAGATTTATTTCATCATACGTCTTTGAAAATTAAAAAAAAGTCTAAAAAAAGTTACTCTTTGTCTTGGGTCTGAAGCTGCTCTCAGTCAATGAGGGAAGAAAAAGCTCTTTATCACAAGGTCAGATCCTTAACTCATCCTGTGCTATTGATTGCTCCCGACTTACAAATCATATGTATTGATCAAAGCAGGGATCATACCGAATGTAGGGCAGACAGTAAAATCCTATCCATTTAGTCCTAATAGCTCACGTTAAAGCAATTATGCACACAAATTAGGACTTTGTGACTGTACACTTATAATCAATATATCTTTTTTTTCTTTGCAATTTATCTATTCATTTCTGATAATTAATCATGGTAGTGCTTGCTACTGACTGTGATGGCTGGTACAGATGTAATTAGTTTGACAACCTTTTATCAGCTACTTTAGCTTTGTAGATAACTCTGCTGCAATCGATGACATAATGTGCTTGAGATTTTTATATGCGTGTGTCAATACTCATGTATTTACTAATGACAGTGCAATCATAGACGACCCACTAATGTAGTCACTTTGCGAGTTAATCAACAGGTCAAGGACTGAAGAGCTGTCTGTTTAAGTGCACTGTAAAAAAAGAGAGGGAGCAAATCATTTTCTTTTTTCTGTTTGTTTTTTCATGAAACCCCAGGACAATGCCTACCTACTTATGCTCATTTTCAATATATATTATTCAAATAGATTTTTTCCAAATGAAGATGTTTCGTGTTCTGAACTTGTTTGTTCTCTTGCCTTGTTCAATGTTGTTTTTTTCCTAGTAAAATAATAGTCATTTTGAAAACAAAATTAGTTTCAGAGAGAACAGCAAATATCTGGAAGAATGTAATCTGGTCAGATGAGACAAACATATCTGGTCAGATATGTTTGGTCTATGTTTGATAAGCTATGTGTGGTAGAATGGTTTAGGCCAATAATCATGTTTTTTATTTATTCATCAATTCATTTGACCTAACCTAATATTATACAGTGTCACACAATCAAACTATCACTATGTCATGAAGAAATGGCACACAGTTCTCTCAGTATGTAAGAATACACAGAAAAGATCATTCTTAATATAAATTTCTCAATATAACGTCTCAATATAAAATTGTCCATAACAGCATACATCATTTTCTTTACAGTTCACAAATTATATTGAGGTTTGTGGTAGTAAGAGCTATGAATACTTTTGCAGGGCACTGTAAACCACATTGGTGTTACTTTAGCTTTAGAGCATAATGTATAAGTTATGTTTAAAATAGTATAACATCTAGTCATTCTTAAACCATGTGACTTGTTTATGTAATTTCTGGTTTTTAAATGCTCTTCCAACATTTATTCATCCAATGAAACAAGGAAACCGAGGCATCACGCATTAAAATTCCAGCTTTCCCACACGATCCAAACATTATGATTATAAGCTATCGATTATATATGCAAGTGAACTTGCTGACTCTTTGCTCAACAGTGTGATTATAACTTATTGGTGATATATGCAAGGGAACTTGCTGACCGTTGGTTCAATGAGTTTTCCATACGAGAGGAAGATATTTTTTTCTTTCTTTCTATTTTTTCTGATAATAGTTTATTTAACAGGGACAATGCAGTATAACATTGCTACAATTTCATGCAGCCGATGCTCTACATATAGGCTTCTAGCCAAAGGCTAATTTGCAGCCCCAGTCCTTGGTTAGGCTTTTCTATAAAAAAAAATAAAAAATATATATATATACATAAAATGCAAAACCAAATAAGATAGAATAAACAGCTGACACTATATACAACTATCAATGTTCACATATCTGCTTTTGTTTGAACCACTTTTTCATTTTTGTTTGAAATATATTCAACTGTGTCTGCATTTTCAATTCAGCTGGCAAGCTGTTCCATAGCAGTGTACCTTGAACTGAGAATGTACATTTGCATATAACTTTTGGCGCAAGATTATTTAAACATTTAAAAAACATTTTAGTAAGAGATAAATTTATAAAATTTTCAAAACTAAGCAAACTATATTTTTGTAAAACTTTACAGTGGTGCCATCTGGTTGGTTTCTTATCCAAAACTTTTAGTGTTTGTTTATATAAGGATCTAACAGGTTTAATAGTCAGTTGAGAAACCTGACTCCAGACAGTCCCACAGTAAGATAGGTGTGAAAAAATCATTGCATGCATGTATAACTTGGCTGCTTTCAAGGATATATATGGTCTAATCATGTAAAAACAATTCAGATTTGTTCTGATTGTTCTACACACCTTCTTAACATGCATATCAAATTTCAAATGAGAATCTAAAATAAAACCTAAATATGTAAAATGATCAACTGTTTCAATTTCCTTTTGATTGATCTTAATTATAAAACCACTCATTTCCTTCTTTCTGATTGAAAAACACATTGAGACTGTTTTTGTACAATTCAGGGTTAAACAACTGTTATGTAGCCACTGTGACACCCTAATCATTTCATTTGTTAATATTTCTGCAGCTAAACTTGGAGTCTTTGCAGATACATAAATTACTGTGTCATCTGCATATAACTGACAGTTTGTTTGTTTACAACAGTTTGGAAAATCATTCACATATAAGGAAAACAATAATGGCCCTAAAATTGACCCTTGAGGGAGACCCATCGTATTATTTCTTAAAGCTGATCTTGAATTATTAATTTTAACACACTGATTCCGGGATTCTAAATATGATCTAAACCAATTCAATGCCTGCTGGGAGAAGTTGAATAAGGTTAGTTTCCGTAGGAGAATTTCATGATTCACAGTATCAAATGCCTTTTTAAGATCTAAAAACACTGCACCTACTACATTCCCTTCATCTAAAGATTCCTTAATAAATTCTGTGAGATAGCAGTTTGCCATTTCTGTTGAATGCTTAGGCCTAAAACCAAACTGTTTAGAATAAAGTAAGTCATGTTTTTCTAAATAATTGATAAGTTGTTCAGCTACAAATTTTTCCAGAATTTTTGAAATTGCAGGAAGAATAGAAATTGGTCTGTAATTCTGAACCTCATCAGCTGATCCTGCTTTGAAAATCGGAGTTACTATGCTAGTTTTCCAATTTGAAGGAAATTTATTTTCTCTAATTGATAAATTTATCAGATTTACCAGTGGCTTTAGCAAACAAGCACTAAATGTTTTTAGAAATGCAGTATCCATTCCAAATATATCTTTAGCCCTGGAGTTATTCAGTTGATTAATAATTTGAAGTATCTTATGTTCCTCAACCTCAGAGATATGAAAAGCTAAGGGTGTGTCATTTATTACATTTTGGGGTGGTTGTATAGTTTTAAAACACATAGCAAGCTCTTCCACAGACTGAGTAAAATATCTATTAAATTCATTGGCAATTTCAGTGTTATCAGTACTTAATCTACCGTTTATGTTTAGCTCCACTAATGGTTTTCTTTGTGTACCCTCTCTTTTAGAAAGTTTATTTATACACTTCCAAAGAGATGAGCTATTTCCTCCTGATTCTGTAATCAATTGCTCAAAATATTCAGTTTTTGCCTTCCTTATAACACTAATTACTTTATTTCTTAATGATTTAAAATTTATAATATCTGTCTGTGTTTTTGTAAGCAATGACTTTTTCAAAGCTATATCTCTCTTTTTCATTAATTGGTAGATATCTGAGTTTAACCATGGTAGAGATGCATTTTGTCTACATTTTAGCGGTTGTGTGTATTTTTGAATAGTTTTTTCAATGGTTCTCATCACAGTTTCACAGTTTTTGTCCAATTCACCAGTTTGTAATACATCATCCCAATTTATATTTTTCATATCATTTCCATTTTTTAACAATTTACTCTTAGGAATACCTACTTTTCCTGGTTTAAAAATTTGATGAAAATTATTCTGCAAACGTTTCTTTGTTAATTTCCTAACTACCAGGATCATGTTATGATCAGACAAACCTGTCAAAAGATTATATGTTTTTATTACCCGTTCAGGTTTATTTGTAAATACCAAATCAATAAGAGTTTTACTTGTTTTTGTAATTCTTGTTGGTCCTTTTATTAACTGGTTAAATTTATGTTTTGTTATAATTGATTTCAGTTTTTGCTTACTATGTTTGTCTGACCAATTTATGTTAAAATCTCCAAATATAACAGTTTCAATACGCCCATTTAAAATCTTCAACATTTCCTCAAGATTATTATAAAAAGACATATCATATGAAGGTGGATTATACAGGATCACAAGATTAAAATTCATTTTTGGGGACAATATAACATTTAACACCAAACATTCTAATCCAGCAATGTCTAGTTGTACCTCAGCACATTTAAAAGTATCCTTAATATAAATTATGACTCCTCCTCCTCTTCGTGATCGTCGATCCTTTCTATAACAACTATAACCAGGAATATCAATCATGCATGATGGTACACTGGTAGACAACCACGTTTCACATAACACTAAGAAGTCCAGGTTTGAGTTCATAAGCAGGTGTTCAATTTGGTCCCTCTTTGGTATAATACTTGGGATATTCAGGTGCCCCCCAAAAATACCCTTTGGTTTGAGTTTTGAATCCCAGATCACTCTGGCATGATTCACAGTCTGAAATATTTCAAACTGTTTCTGTTTCTGTGCAGCATGGTTGATGGCTCTTTTTGTCTTTAAGTTTTCATGAAGTACTTGTAGTTTTTTCAGTCTTGAAACTGTAATTTGAAAATGACATGACTAAAATGACATCCTATGAATAATAACAAGCTCCATGATATGAGGATTTGACTGTTCCCATTCAGCATACAGTATTTGGTGTGATAAGTCACATTATATGCATACTTGTCAGGGAACTGAAATGGTTTGTGAAGCAAAACACCCACTTAGAAGCTTGATTTTTAACTCCTTTTTTCACTCTGTTGATTCCACTTTTTCCATATTCACTTGTGTCTCTTTTAGGATGAAACGTGCTCATGAAAGATTTATCATCAAAATCTGCATATGCCGATCCCTCTAACTTGGTTGTTGGTGTTTGTTGTTTGGAGAAAAAATATTGAGAGTAATATCGGGAAGTGATGAGCGGATCTCAGTTTCTCCCTTTTTGACTAATGCATTTCATCTCCACTGTGCGGTGCAAAAGAGGTTATCAGATCTAGAATAGCCTGTGTTTGAACCCCTCCATCCACTCTATCAAACAAAAATAGAGACCCTGGGAAGGTAATGAATATTTAAGGAACTTTAACTGCTAACATTTGATGTGAAACATGTGACAGGTAAAGCACCACTGAATATGCATGGGCCTCTTACTAAGCTGCATCAAAGTAAATTCATCTAATTGCAACTACAGTCAAAAATTTGGGGATTTTAACTTTTACAACTTCCGGTATCTGCAGCATGCAATGTGATGCAAAATGCATTGAAGAACCGGCATCAGATGAAGTTCATGTACACTAGAAAGAGACAGAAAAAGAGCTTTCTCAGAAAACTTATGTCATGAGACTCTCATTATCTAACGTTGGCACCCGAGAGATCAAAACTGCCAAAAAGATACAGAGTTATAATTGCTTTTATTGGTTTATTGTGTGAGCGAAGGAGCTCTTTGATGTATTTAAGGGACTGAGCTAATGAATAAGTAAATGCAGAATCCAGTCTATCCAGGGAACTGATCCCAAAGGGATGATGGTGGGTGGGTGGGGAGGTTCATACTGGTTGGGCTGGGGGGAGTGATTGGAGTTGCAACAATGTGTTCCTCAGTTGCCAAAGATTGTGAACAAGCTCGAACTTAATCAAGCAGAGTGGAGCAAAGAGCGGCAGATAGGAACGCACCGGGTGCAATCAAGTTTAAACTTCCTATACAATGCTGAGCGGGAAAATGCATGACCCTGGATTTATTGAGCAGGCTGGGCAAAGGGATGATGAGGTGGCCTTATTTAGCAAATATGTAGACGTGCTTTTGACCCCAAAGTGACCGAATCACAAACCCACTCTCACAAACACACACACACACACAAACACGTACGCACACACTCCCTCTCTACCCTGGCTGTCATTAATCATCATTTGTGATGAGAGCAGGCCTTGTTGTCGCTAAATAATAGAACTTGTGAACACTTCTTTTTCATTTTTCAACACGTTGAACGCTTCCTGTGTAAACTGTGTACTTGATGATTTTTGGTGACTCATTAATTAAGATCTTTGGCCTTTGCTTTTGTCGTTCTTTTGGACAATCCTTTGCAGGCTAATTCAGGATGATGACCCCCCCCGCCGCCGATAATGTTTTTCCATACAAAAGTCATCAGATGGTAAAAGTTGATAGTGTGCCTCCCTCTCATATATATAAATATATATATATATATATTTGCACTTGCAAATAACCTTTTATTAAACTGTTCATAATGCATCAACTTAGCCCACAGACCGCCTGCCACATTCTCATGCCCATCAGGTCAGTCAGGTTAACAGCCAAAAGGAGGCAGAGAGCAGAAGGGCAGTTCTATCGCATCTGCACTCCTATGTCTGAAGCCTGCACAACACATTTGCAGATAGAAAGAAAGAACTACATACTACAACCGTTTGATGAGCAGCAGGGCAATAAATTCATTAATCATCATTATATGCCTCATCAAACTCTTTGCCAGACTCTCCATGGGAGTTACACAAATTAGCCAGTGAAAAAAAACAGTCATTTTAGAGGAGCTAGGTAAGTGCTGTTTGATTGCTTTCTTGAACAATGCTTCCCCTGACAAGCTAATAAATCAGATCGTTCTATACTTAAAGTGCAGCTACTGTGAACCCAATCTGAGCTCCCCAAACAAAAAGGGAAGCTGTGTTGGACGAGGGGTACTACCACAGACGGAGCTCTTTCACTGATTTGTTTTGGATTCCTTTTCTTTATTCGGCAACAAAGACGTCTGGGTACAAAGCTTTTGATATCTGAATGAACTGCTGTTAGGTCTCCAGATGCAACAAGGGATGTTCTTACTTCAGATAAAAATAACCTCATGTTTGGCTTGAGATGAGAAAAAAGTCAATTGTGGCCATATGGTGCAAAATTTCAATTAAACATTTCTTCTGTCCATTTATTTTTTTTTTTTACTCAGAGCTGCTTTGGTTGTATACATACAAGCTAAAGTAGGATACATATAGCTGTAAACTGTAGGCTTTTTTGTGCACTGAGAGCCTTACCTGGCAAGTGATGCATACCAACTACAGCGAGCACATTCTTCGATCCAGATGGTCATTCCATGCAAGACCAGCAAATCATCCATCAGACTGGAAGTAGCTCATTTTATTGAAAATGAGGTCAACAGATGATTTGAGCCTTGTTTTAGGCTGGCCACGTGGGCCTACTTTCAGGTGTTAGCAGTTCTCGCTTAACAAGTTCGATGGGACATCCCGGGTGGGGAGGGATGCAGTTGGCAGAGGGGGGTGGTAAGGGGTGGTCTTTTATCTGTTTAAAGCCCCTCTCTGATGAGATTATCTATTGGATTTGGCTGTAAACCACACTGTTAATCAGTGTGCAGCAGCACACCCCCGCTGGCACCTAGCCACGGCAGTTTTTTTTTTTCTTTCTCAATTTTTTTTATTCATTAATTATTTTTTCTTTGGACTCAGACAAGAATGCATTCAGAAACTTTATGTGGATGATGGCCATTAATCTTTAAACCAAAAGCCATATTTCAAGGTTTTTTTAAACATTTTACAATGCAAACTTCAAATTGAGAACAGATTGTAAAACAGCCAGTCTATAAATGCATGTTTTTAAGTTCAATACAGTAATATAAAAGTTTCAATATATGATCCTTGTGTCATTTGAAGGTGGGGCTGGGAGTGAGTAACTGGAATTAAAAAATGAAATACCGAGAAAGTCTTTTTCAAATGAATACATGTTGCAACTTAGAAGAAACATTTGAACTTTCATCTCTTTAAAGCATGTAAGCAGGATTGCTGAAAAGCGGCTCAATCATGCTGTCTAAGCTTCCTTAGTAGTAGTTGGCTTTATTACATAATTTGAATGTGTGATTCTGAATGTATTTCAACCCTTTTTTGGCTGTATTGTGTTATATTGACCTTTTTGTCTAGTAAAGAACCGTGAGATGACATTTGTCTTTAATTCATTTATAAAAACTGTAACAGTGGGTATTACAGTTTCCCCTCAATCTCCATCCATCCAAAATAAAGATAAAAATAGATAACAAACAAAAAACCGGTACATGTTTCAAATGACTAATTATTAAAATGCCTAAATTTCTGCTGATGTCCGCAACAAGCATAGACATAAACAAAATTAATTTGTTTCATTTTGTGTTTACATTTATGGCTGGTGGTGAATAAATGTAGCAAGTATCCACATCTTACAAATCATGAAGCAACCATTGGTGTTGTTCCTGTCTGGATACATTGAGTTACATCACTTATAAGCACTCTTAAATTAGCATGCTGATGCCGTCCCAACCAGGATCAGTGCAGCTTCTGTCCATGTGGAAGTGAAGTCGGATCTTGCCCAGGGATCCTTTTGCTGCTGAGCAGGGTTCAGAACATTTGTTGTGCGAGGTGGTTTGAGGAGGGTAAAATGTCCCAGATGAACTGTGGATATTGGTAATGTTACAGGCAAGAATTGTGTGTGCGAGCGCAGGCATTGTAGCGGTCATTAGGACAGATATCTGTGTGGTAATGTGGAGCAGATGTTGTGAAGAAAGGGATCATTTAAAATGGGCAAATGTAAATAAACATTCAGGCAGCTCTTTACCCCTCCTCCCTTGTGGACTCTGTGAAGTCACTGAAAGAAAACAGTTCATCAATCTTCTTCACGGCCATACGTTTTGTGAAATTAGAGCTTTGAGTTTAGATTTATAGAGACCATAATTTATTTTTATTGATATTAACAACTATTGCAAGTGTTCTATGTCTCACAACATATTGAGATGTGGAATGATTACCAACTATACATGATTCAGGATTGCAAATATATGTTTGTGTATTTAACCGGCTCACCTTTAAACCAGGCTTTAATGCAAGGATACCTATGAATGCTCGGAGGAAGAAGAAAAGGCTGGTGTCTTCACCTTCGGACTGGATGCACATGCTTACTGCTCTGGGGCTATACATACCTAGGGGGGGGGGGGGTTGGCGTGGAGTTTAGGCCACAGGTTCCTCCCTGCATATATATGTATGTGTGTTTGTGCATGTCACCTCCCCCAGGGCAGGGCAGTACCCCTCACTGTGAGCTCCAGCGAGCCCTTACATGGCCACTGAACACAGACCCTGTGCAGTCACAGGGTCAGAGGCTCCTGCCACACTGCTGTCAGAGCAGATTGGTCGCCTTTCAAGGAGTCAAGGTGCTTTCAGAGGAGAGCTTTGTGGATATGCATGTGTGCGCTTGTGTGGATTGTGTCTCCAATTACGTAAAATTAGACATCTTGTTTGGAGTGTAGGAGCAGTTCAGGAATTTGAGCTAATTGTGTTATTATCCTCACTAAAATCCAGATAAACCCATTACATACATATATATATATATATATATATATATATATATATATAATATATATATATATATATATAATATATGTATATATATGGCAGTCCATAGATCTAAGTCGTTTAAAAATTTCATAGTCCATTACTCTTCTATACTTTTTTTTTTAGCTTCATAAAAAAAATTTTTTTTATGTTGGGGGGGTTCACTGAAAACATCTCACAGCTGAAAATTACACGTGTAATCTCTCCCAGAGGGGCTCTATATGGAGAAATAGAAAAACAGTCTGTGAAGTGGAAGAAAACAGTGGTAAATCACTCTCTGACACTTTATCTGGGCCACTTAAGCAGGTTCAAGACTGCTTCATAACTCCATTTAACATGAACAGGTTACTTTCCATGGTTTGAGTGTAACATTAGACTGACATCAGTTGTTTTTCTCTCCTATAGTGAACACCTTAGATATAGCGGTGTAAACTGGTTTTGTACCACATCACTTTTCTGCATCAGACAGACTAAAACCTTAAATATTGCGCCCTTTATTTGCCCTTTCTTCAGAAAGTTTGCTGGTTGAACCTTTCAAACTTGAGAACAAAGCAAACCCTGAAGAAATGTTTGTCTTAAGTGGACATATTTAATCTTGTATTTTTGAATATATATGTATATATATATATATATATATATATATATATATATATATATATAAATATATATAAAATGCATCAATCCCTTCTTTCAATGGGCTAAATAGCAAATGTTAACGAACCTCTCTTCTGAGCCCCTATTTTTTATTATTATTATTATTTTTTTTATTTATTTTTTTTCGTAATTGGCATTGCCTGGGTTTCAGCTCGTGGACTTGATCCCTGCGAATAATCCATGTCGGTCCACTATACAGACGGTGTCTTTTTACGCACTGGAGCTGAATCCGACTCCCAACTACAAAGTCGTGTTGCATCAATAGTCTTGTTTATATAAGGTGCTCCGAGTGCTATGGTGGTAATTCAACAGGTTCTGGTTTCACACTGTGGACCGATGTAGAGCAGCGAGTGAGAGGTGTCGGTGTCGATATTGGATTGGTGCTCATCTCGCAAATATTTCAGTCGCAAAAGGAAACTCTTGAGAGATTCTTTAAGTCTTAAAGAAGAGATAATCGAACATATAAAAATTGTGAATTTTGGGGCAGAGTACATAGACGGTAATTTACGTAACTCAAAAATTAATGGGAATGAATGAAAAATTACACGTGCGGTAGGTGTTCGAAAATAATAATAAAAATATTTGGCCTATTTTTTTATCTATTTTTGTTATTTGGTTAATATCCGCATAATTTATCTTAAACATCCATTAATTGGAACAGGACAATGCCATCTAACTGCAAATGATTTGTTGTTTTTTGTTTGTAACAACGACTTCGATATGACCGTGTTTTGTGTTTAAAAAAACATATTTAATTTTGTTTAATTTAATGTTAGGCCTACATATTTTTTGGGAACTGTAAAATGTAGCCTATAATGTCATGATCAATAGCCTTCCCATTGATTGAGCATAAATAATAATAATATTAATAATAATAATTATAATAATAATTATAATAATAATAATAAAGAAAAAAAACATTTTAACCCGATTCTGCATGCCTAGGTTCAGTAACAAAGTCGGAGTGAAGGTTACAGAGCTTCACTTCTTCCGCTCCAGTTTCTCCCCCTGTCGGCTTATTCTTTTCCCCCTTCATTTTCACACGTGGGAACGGCTTCAAGCCTACTTAGTATTCTCAAATTGTAGCGATCCCAACAATGAACCGACACGCCATTCAAGCGGATGGGAAGCTAAGGACCGAGTTGAGGGAAAGAAAAAAAAAAGTTGCTGGGAGGATCTCCCCTGCAGGCTGTCGTGCCTTCTCTGATGAAGGCTTGCAAATTCTCCCGCTCCGCTTCCTCGAGTAATCTGGGGTTAATTGACTGGCTTTTCATCACACAGGGAAAGAGAACAAGAATAATCAATGATTATATACAGTCTATAATAATTTTGTTGGTGATTTTCTCTTTTTCATCTTCATTTTCTTCCCGAGGAATCTTGAAGATAATTAGTGAGGCCTATAATTCATACACAACCCCTTCAGCTGTTCCTATTATAAAATGTTGGCTTATATCAACATTGAACATGTTAATGCCCAGCATTTAATAATAATAATAATAATAATAATAATAATAATAATAATAATAATAATAATAATTCATGACTGAATGAATAAACATACCAAACCAGTAAATTTGTAGATACATTTGAATCTTGGTGGGGGGAAAAAAAAGCAGGTGATTTTATAAATAATGAAAAATAGTGATTGAAAATAGTAAAAGAAAGACGGAAGAGAAAACCTTTTTTAAGGATTATTGTTTTTCGTTCTGAATTTTTAATCTCCTAATTTCCCCTTTAAATTAAAAATCTAATGTAAATCATTTAAATAACTTTATTCCCTGATGTCCCCAATAATAAAACCTCGATATTCAAAATAATTCCGCCAATAACAAAAATGCATTTTATGGGGTTCACACAGATGCTTTGGTAGTGTTTTCTAATAAAACTCCTTAACACTCTCTGAGGAGACATCACATCGAACAGTTCCATATTCCTCCGAGGATCAACAGCAGTAAAAAAAAGAAAAAAAGAAGGGGGTAGAAAAAACATAATTATGCTATTTAGCCGGCTGATGTGTCGCAATCACTGCTCTTGCACACTCTGTCAGATTAAAATTGAGGAGCCGAACAGAGGACATTAAGGCTAAGGGAATTATTGAAACCTCTGGGGAGATTTCACGCCGGAGAAGTAGGGGGGAAAGCAAACTATAGAGATTAATGGCGGCCATAAACAAGAGCATGCCATCCCACTGCAGTGGAGGTCAACAATAACGACACCAATAATAATAATTATACATTTTCAATGCCCTCAAAAAGAGGCAATAAACAAAAACAAATGAATAAGAATGACTAAAAAAAAGAAAATAAGGCCTTTTGGCTTTGAGGCCTAGATGCAACTAATCCTGTTTTATAATCTTTTTTTTTATGTTTCTCCAACTTGGGTAATCAGAATAATGAATAAATAATAAAATAAATGTAGTCTTATTTTCTCCTTTTTTTCTTTGTTCTTATTTTTTTGGTCTGCATGAGTATACTTTTTAATCTC
Organism: Apricaphanius iberus; assembly: GCA_028564705.1. NCBI lineage: Eukaryota > Metazoa > Chordata > Actinopteri > Cyprinodontiformes > Aphaniidae > Apricaphanius > Apricaphanius iberus. Next base: position 188,102 of record JAPXFQ010002722.1, on the reverse strand, counting down.
TTGTCATATTAACTGATTCCTATTAAGTCTCAACCTATTTATTTAATTATTTTTTAAACTAATTTTATTTCTATATAAAGTTTATCATTATCATTACTATAATCATTTTTACCAAGCTGTTCGATCCCAGTGGGGTTTCCGTTAAGGACTACCAGACTCCCCCACCCCACCCCTCCCTGAAATTGTAGGAGCAAGTGTGACACCTACCTGCGGAAGTTGGAAGAGTTATAGGGAGAGCGCTGGCTTGCACACTCATAATATGTGTCGGTGTCTGCTACCTGCTGCTGGCAACATTATACAGAGAGAGTTTCACATCCAACGCGCAATTAAAAAAGAAAAACAGAGGCTCCCCATTAATGATATATAATTGGCCAGTATGTTTTAAATGCATGGTCGCGTCCCTTTTTAACAGTTTTGCCACGCCTTAGAAAATAGTAATGAGGTCTAAATTTGGCATAAAATCTTGCTCATTACCGGAGTTCAGCACCTGGTTGCTCTGGGTAGAACACGAAAAGATAATTGGGTTAAATTGCTGCTTTACTGTCGTTATTATGTCAACATCCACTTTTAGAAACGTGCGCAAGTAAACAAACAAACAAAAAAATATATAAATATATTGAAAATTATTGAAGGATTGGTTGGAATTTTACCTAATACAATTAAAACAATTAAACCAAAATTCTCAAAAATGCACAAACATAGGAACTGGCGGTGTATTGTGAGATTAGTCACCTTTAAAACATGTAGTGCAAAATCCAAGTAAACACATCAAGCAACGTCAGCTGTTTAGCCAAATAACCTCTGCACAAGTGTGTCGTTTTTTCTCCATAATTTACTTCAAAGATATCGTGTTGTCCATTTTAAATACAAAAAAGCTACATTAAATATACATGTTAGTCTTTCATACAAATAGGCGGCTTCAGCGATTAAGACCATTCTTGTTACATTTTTTTTAGGATTAACCATTCAGAAGCTAAAATCTTTGAAGCATTTACTCAGAAAATAACCATATTCTCAGGATTTGCTTCAGCATTCCTCTTGTTCTTTTTTTTAATGCAACCACAAAAAATAAATAGAAGTCCGTGGTGAAGTGGAAAATATTCAGGTATTAAATATTTGACATACCTTTCTTAAGTTCATAAGGGGAGTCTTTACAAAGATCTACCTGCGTATGGCCTCTGACTTTCTGGCTCTCCCTCACCAAGGCCTCTGCTCTATTTAACACAGTCTGGTTTAATCCATTGAAATGTGCCGTGGAGCTCGTGGTCACCGAGCCGTGGTTACTGTGAAGGGGTCCAAAGCTGCCTCCATAGTTCGTGTAACCGGGGTAGAAAGGGGAGGTGTAGTACAGAGGCCTGGATAGGACTGTGCTGTTGGGGAGTGGGCACTGGGGAGAGGACCGGGACGGAGAGGCGTTTGTGGCCAGCACTGTACTCTGACCCAAGCCGGGGCATGCCTGCGGCACCTCGCCGCTGCCCTTACACCTGTCTGAAGATGTAGCGATCTCTGCCAAAGACCAAAGTTTGGGTTTAGGGGCTGAAGGGGGCGAGTGGATAACAGATGTCACGTTGCTGGTCATTGTATTCTGCGAGTGGCTCAAATCTGAGGGTTTGTCTTGCGGCGCGCCGGCCTGGTTCCCCCGGGGCACCGCTGGTGGAGACGAGGTGGTCGGCTTTGCGGAATCCGACAGCAGCTCCGCAGTCCTCTCCTCCTGCTCTTTTAACTCCGAGTCGCTCAGGAGGGGATCTGTTTCTTTGCCATGGCTCTCTTCTTTAAATCTGTCACAGCCAATGTCCCCTGGGTTCAGTAGTTTGTGATCTGAAGCGCAAATAGAGAATAGAATCATTGCCTAATAAGCGTAACGTACATTACTGATTAACCTGAAAATTTTGTTTTAGGTGATCACAAGACAAAAAAAAAAATAAAAATAAATCCCCACTGACCTGTGCTAAAATATAATAATTAATTATAGCTACATTCGTTTCACTGCGCTTATAAATTCCCTCATAAATAAGGACACTAGTCTAGAAATGAAAAAGCCAAATAATCAAAATAATTCAAATAATAATAGGGTTTAAACAGAACATATCTGAGTGAAAGCACTTTCCCTTGAATTCCCAGCCCGCTTCAGCATTTGCATCCTTATTATGCCGTTAAAGATAAATTGACTGCTAAACACTGTGCGTCACCAGCAATTTCAGCCCATGAAAAGTCAAACGAGGGGAGTTCAAGGTGATTATTATTTAAAGCAATTGTCTCATTATAAATTATATACCACCATTAACCAGCAATCAATTTTGTGCCCCGTGTGGAAACGACTGCGATGAAAAATTGATGACTTTTTTGCCCTTTTTTTCCTGCAACACCGACCTGTCTCTGTGTCTGTGGAGTCTCCCTTATCAAGGGGCTTGTTTGGCTCGTCGTCGTCATTTTTCTCCAAGTCGATGTTCTCGTCCTCCTCTTCGTCCTCGCTCCGGTTCCGCGGGGTCCACGTCATTTTGTTCTCCTTCTTTAGCCTCCTCCTGGCGTTAGCAAACCAGGTAGACACCTGTGTGAGGGTCATTTTGGTGATGATGGCCAGCATGATCTTCTCCCCTTTAGTCGGATAAGGGTTCTTTCGGTGCTCGTTGAGCCAAGCCTTCAAGGTGGCGGTGGCGTCCCGCGTTGCATTCTTGCGGTATGCGGGGTCACCGTAGGGGTAGGTTCCCAGGGGCGCTGCATAGGGGTGGTATCCTATAGAGCCGGCCATTCCGGTTGTGTGATCATAGGGAGAACTCTGGGATAAAAAATAATTATTTGTGAATATATGTATTTAAAGTAAACATAATTTTAAGTCCGCACGCACTGTAAAACAAATGCTGACTCAAATAAAGGTACTACCTTAAATTTAGCTAAATGTTCATGGAGTTGTGAGTAACTGTCATGTTTCAAATAAAGTCGTATGATTTACTTTTTGGACACATGTAGATGTGTAGTATTCTTTCATAACTATTAAACAAGTACAATTCGCAGCCATAAAATAGTGCTCATTATAGGTATATTATTAGATTTTTTTGTGGGACCTTTCTTTCTGAACATTTTCTTGTTATTTGGCCTATTGAAAGTCTGATAATTTTTTTTTTGAATAAATAGAAAGATAAATCAAAACCAAAATGACAGATATAGTTTTTATTGTGGGGTTGAGTTGTGTAGCTGACGCAGTTAATAAGCTTATGACAACAAATAGAGTGATTTATAAGCTCTCATCATATGGCGCTTCTGTCCTGTCTCATTCAAGGATAGTGTTTCTCATTTTTCTAGAAAAATGCACACACGCACTAATATATATATATATATATATATATATATATATATATATATATATATATATATATATATATATATACTCCTAGACATGTTTTTCTTCTTGAGCTTTAATCAATTAAATAATCAAATCATTTTCATTTGTTTGTTTCGATTAAGCAGAGCTGTAATACTTTTCTATCTCCCTCGCTTTCCGCATCTCCTCTAAATCAATAATCATCTTTAATCTACTCACCACGTATGAGGAGAAAGTGGCAGCCGCCGCTGCGTCCGCGCTGTACGGTAAGTGGGAGTTATAGCCCGGAGAGGCACTGGTGAAGGCGGTAGATCCAGCATAGGGCGCAAACGCGGATCCCGAAGAGGATCTCCCAAGCTCCTCGGTCCTGGGTCCCGATATAACGCTGGTGCTGTACGCAGGGCAAGAGTACAGGGCTAAAGAGGCGGACGGCTGGTACAAGTAGCCCTGAGGATACGCCATGCTGGAGCCCGAGCGTGAAGCCACTTAAACTTGCGCACTTTCCCCCGCTTTTTTTGTCTTCTCATGCGCTGCTGCCGGAGCGCAAATGAGCTACGTGTATTCAGACCCCGATGTCTGTCCTCCTCTTGCAGATGACAACGCAGAAAAAATGAACTGCCGAACTAAAAAAAAAAAGAAGCGGATTACTTTTGGTCGCTGCCAATCAGCCAGCCAACCAATATCCGTCGGAATAGTTCACAGACTGCTGCTGTTTTTTGTGAGTTGCGCCCTCACTCTCATTTCTGTGCAGAAGTTTTATTTAATTTTTTTCCCGTCGGACGGGGGGCTTTGCTTGGGAAAACGTCCTACCAAGATGCTAAGTTGGAAATTTAGGATCCTGACGCCTACTACGCTGCACAGCACGCTCCACCTCTCGGGGTGTAGTCATAGAAGGGAAGGGAAAGGGAAGCTTATGCTGGGTAACCACAAACCCTACCCAAACCCATACTCTCTCTCTCTCTCTCTCTCTCTCTCTCTCTCTCTCTCTCTCTCTTCCCCACCCCTCCCCTCCCTCATCCTCTCGCGTTAACTAACAAGTCTTCTCATTCTCAATTCCTCTGTTTTTCCCCGTTTTTAACCAGGGTCGAAGCAGTGAGCCTGAAGTGCGCCTGGCAGCCCCCCTTTTGGACCGCGACGTCATGCGAGTCTATCAACTCTCAACTTTCCACCCCTTCCTCCCAAACACGAAGTCCTTACTTTCACACTTGATCAATAACAAATCGGCTGTTGTATGCAGGAGCTGTGGGCTTGCTTGCAAGATACCACCAGGAACCAAAAAAAGGCGCCTCTCTGCAGTGATCTCTTTTATCGTGCGTAAAGAAAATAGAACGCGTGTTTTTTCTTCATTTTTCGTGCGCTAAACGCACAGACAGATGCTGATCGATCTCTGCGCACATCGGCGTAACATCCGCGTCTGTGGAGGGAGTTGTCGTGGTTCAAATGGATTAGTGTAATTGTGTACGTCGCCTTTCCTAAACGCCAGTTGAGGGGTTACGTTTGTAAGAAAAGTAAAAGTAAATTGGCGTAAACTGCTCTAGACCAAAAAAGAAAAAACTTTTGTCCCCGGAACATATTTTTTTCTTAATCTACGAATACATGTTATCGTTATCCTGTTTGTGTATTTCTTTTAAGAATAGTGACTTTCAGTAGCCTACTTAATACACTTTAGCAGATTTAGCTGAGGCGGAGACTAAATAGTTTTTGCAATGGATCCTGGAATAAACCAGCCCCATACGCGCTCTCAGAAAGTCGTAAACCCTGAAGCCGGGGCAGATTAGTGCCATATACACCAAATCCGCCTGGACTAGTGGGTGTAATCTCATTTCATCTCAGCAGATATACTTCTATTCTGAAATGCAGGATATTAATAAAGAGAATACAACATATGTTGGAACTTTATTTCTTATTTAATTTTTTGTAGTTAGTTTTTAAGCAGTTAAATAAACAATTAAAAAAAATAAAAAAATAATAATAATAATAATAATAATAATAATAATAATAATTATTATTATTATTATTATATATTTTTGTTAATGATCAATAGTTGCTGTTTTAAAAGCTTTATTTAAAATAAAATGTTTGTGACTGACTACAGTTCAAGTCTCAGATAAGCCGAAAGGGATCGCTGTAGGCGCTGCTAAAGAGTGTGCGCACACACACTGTCACGTGCTTCTTACGCTCTGAAACCCCTCCAGAGAGCAAAGAGTGATGACGGCGTTACACAGTGCGAGCACACAGACTTTAGGAGAGTCACAGAAAAGAGAGGAGAAAAGGAGAGAAAGATGGACGCACAAAGCGGCCTCTACACGATAGCCTGATCAGATGAAACTGATATGAGACCTGTTTAGAAAGTCAACTAAATATTGGAACTTTCTCTTAGGTTTTTTTTTTTTTTTGTGAAAGATTATTCTTTTTTTAATAATTATGTTATGCAAAATACTATGCAAAATATTATTTGTGAAACAGGAGCCTATTTGTTTATTTGTAAAATCTAAATTGTTCATGGAAAATTATCATTGTTTTTGCATAATTGTGTTTGTTAGATGTGTGATATGAGAGCTAGAGAGTGTGTATCATGTTTCCTTCTTGATGCGTTTTGTTTCAGAGACAGCTCCCTGAAGAAGGAGCCATAATTTAAAGATCCTGCAGCCTTTAATAGGAGCAGGGTAGCAACTGCTACCGAATCTCAGCACCGCGCACATAAAGGAGGAGGTAAGTGGCGTCTTCCTTGTTTGTGATGTGTGAAAGTAGGATGTCATCTCGGGCTTTCATCCTCTTTTCTGTTTTCGTTTTTTTTAATTTTATTTTTTTTACTTCTTTTTTGTCGTTTTGACTTTTCGCCATCTCTTTTCCCATTTGGAAGCATTACATCGCATTTTCTTTGACGCATGAAACCGCTTTTCTTGCCTAAGAAGAACCGAATTAGAGATGATGCTTACCACTTAAAATGCCTGGGGGAGCAAGTGTAATCTAAATTGGATATAGAGGCTATCATTACACAACATTATGCATTCTGGTGGACTAATTGCGGGGCTGGATGGAGTTAAACAGTTATTTAATGTCGAGTAGTGGACAGGTTTCTGGAGCGCGCAAGGTCAGTTACGCTGCTCCCAAAAGCCTTTAGTGGTGTACAGGAAAATGAAAAAAAAATGCTTGAAGAATTCATGGGATTTTTTAACCATTCTAAATCTGCGTCCTAAACCGATTAGTTGACACCAATTTTTCTTTGATGTATTAGCTGAGGGCTTTTGCCACTTGGAAGCCAATTGAAATTCAAAACAGTTTTCGCTCCAAATGCTGTGGGGAGATCAAATAATGGATGTCATTTATTTTTGACCTTGCATTTTTTTTCCAAGGGTTAATAAATGATTAAATATATATGCACTTTGGTTCCTGAATAAATAACTTGAATAGAAAAAAAATATTTTTTTGTATTTTAAATGCATTTATTGTAGTTTAAACTTTTTTGTATTTTTGTTCCCTTAGAAAAATGCAACATTTTAATTATAAAAAAAATAAATACTGACTGCTGTGTTTTGTCTGAAATCCATTTAGATCCATGATGTGGACATCTTTTCAAGTCACCAAGCAATGCAACATAATCCTTCAAGCTCCAAACACACTGTATGAAAATCATTTGACTCAATTTTCAACTATTTTTGTGAATGTCTTTTATGAATGTCTACTTTATAATTATCAAATGAATCTGTTGTTAACCCCCCCAGAAAAAAAAACCCAAAACGAATGAGCTCCAACTGTGATCCGTTGATATGACTTTTAAAGGGAACAAGTCTGTTTACTCTAGTATTTTAGTGACTTAAATGAAGATGTATGGTTTGATAGTGAGTGTGTGTTTCCTCTTGATGGGGTTTTTCTACCCGTGCACATCCCACCCTCACTGTCCACAATCCCCCACCAGGCTGAATGGCAGACCTCTGGATTGGCTAAGTGATGAAATGATGACCCCATTATGAGAAGTGATTCCAAAATGAGAGGTGTCAGACAAAGACTGCACACCCCTCTCTGTCTCCCTCTCTCTCTCTTTAGCTGCAGCACCGTCCTCCAGCAGCAGCCTGCTAGCTGAGCAGATGATGATTGATTCGCCTGAGAAGGATCACAGGAAGCAACCATTGATTTCTCTTCTCTCTTTTTTGGGTGTTTTATTAAAAATATTCATTTACCCCTATATCTGTGGGGCACAACAAGACTCACCTCATATGGGCAAAGCTATAAGTGGGATAATTCACACTTTTTCATAGCAAGATGGATGACCTGAAGTACTGTATTACTTCAGAAATAAGTCAATAGACCCAGTCAGTTAATGAATATTGATTGAAGTGTTGAATTGAGTGTGAATATGAGCTCTTGCTATGACCCGTGTTTCAGACCGAAGTGTTGGCATCTTTCAGTGATGCAAAACATTTGTAACAAAGTTTGTTAAAAAGAGGAAGCTAAAAAATTTAAATATCTTGAATAATAAATTTAAAAATAATAAACATAAAAAAATGAACATCACGTCTTTTCTATTCATTACCAACAGATGGATACATTTCAAGTGTGTATTTCTGTTAACTCAGATGGTATTGACTTGCAATAAAATGTATCGGTTTTTACCTCACAATTCTTTCAAAGTGGAGGTTATGGCTGTAACATATCTGCCATTTTCTGTCACACTTTTTTCCCCCCACTCAACTTTTCATTTATATGTTCAGATCCATCTCTCTGTGAACAATGATCCTGTTTAGCAAAAGCCTGCTGGAGATTACCTCATTGATGATGAGGGTGTCAGGGATTCTCGATCAGAAGTCTCTCCTGGCATTTTGTGTGCCATAACATGGCCATAAAAGAATGTTACTCTTTTCAATTTTTGCGTGCATTGTGTAATAATATAATATTCTGAGAAACGGAATTTTGGGCTTTTAATAACTGTAAGCAGTAATCATCAGAATAACCAGAATTGCTTAAAAAATAAAAATAAATTAGTGTTTAAGTAAATTAAAAGAGATAGAGATGAATTATATATATATATTCTGAGATGCTTGAGACACACCTGTAGTTCACAGCTGAAAAAAAATGAAATAAAAAATTATTAACCGTTATTTCTCGTGCTCACTGGTAGTAGTTGTTTGCTTCATCTTAATTTCTCACATTGATAAATATTGATATAAATGGGATAAAGTAATAATTCCATGTTGCTTTAAAGCTCATGAGTTGTACAGGAAGTCTTTGTCTTCACAACATATAAGGCAATACAATGTGAAAATCCAATGAGTGCCCAAATGCTGAAACCACAGTGTGGGAGCAGTGTCCCAGATATTTGCTCTGACTTAATCCAATTGAAATAGTATGAGTGAGTTGCTGGGGCTCCCAGGTCTGTTCCTTGCTTATGTATGTGATGCATAATAGAAGTTGACGAGGTTGGTGATAGATCACAGCCCAGGTAATGTAAACACATTAATCCCTCAGGGTTCATGTGCATGTTCTTTCTCTTGTTTCCTCTCTTCTATCTGCCTCTCCTTAGGCTGAGACACCCCCGCCAGACCCACATCCACTCCAACCCACCCACCTCAGCCCTACCTCCACCACCACCACCAACTCCCCAGTGTTCATCATCTTCCCTAAATGCGTTACTGGAGCACAAACCAGAAGCAGCCTTAATCTGTCAACATGCCCTTTAATTGGAAGGAGAAAACAACACGTGCTCCTGGTTGTGCCAGTGCACATGCCAAAGAAATACAGCGGTCACGGAAGAAGTCATCCCAGGAGAGTGGGGCATAATTAAAAGTATCTTTTAATAGGCTTGTAATGCTGAGGCTGACTCTTGTTTCCCTAAGTAGAGTGCAAAATCTGTGGCTGGAGACGGACGTGTAAAGGGGGCTTCTCTAAGGGAGCCTGTAAACGATACACTGCCTCCACCGTCATCAGACATGCTGTCTCCGCCTGAATCACCACACTGAGGACAACAGCCACTTTCAGCCGTTGCTGCGGACACTTCGGCTCACCAGCTAACCGTGTTCCTTTGTTCTCCGAATGAGAGATTCTCCTCCACAACACAACATTAGCTCTCCAACTCCCCGTCCCCCATGTCGTTTTGCCAACTTCTGCTCTACCTCAAACTCACAACACCAGTCGGGAGTGAGAACTGGGATTAAGGGGTTGATTTTGGGCCTGCTACACTGTAATCAAATGAGACTTCTTAGGGGAGTGGAGGAGAAGGAGGAGGTGGAGTATTATGTTCTGTAGTGCATTCCTGCAATGCAGTGTTTTTTTGTTTTTGTCAGGGCAGGCTTTGATGCCATATCCCCTTACCTTTGTAGTCCCGGTAGCCATGTTTCATAAACACAGAATAGGAAACATCCTCGGCATTAGAAATGTAGATTACTGCTTTCCTGCCCGCCACTCTGCATTCTGCACGTGCCCGGTCGCATTCTCCATCTCCCTGCACTGGGGTATTACGTTTCGTCTCCCATGCCTCTGATACATTTAAACATCTCACAATCAGCCCCAGTGATTTAGAGTGTCATGTATAATCTGTGGCAACAACAATGCCAGCATCACTTTATGTCCTTGTAGCTGCCATATTTTATTCTTTTCTTTTATTTCAGGACAGCTGCACTTGCAAATTGCCTCATTCATTGAAGCTGAGAAGTTCGCATTAGTGCAATTTCGACTTTGTCTTCATGATTGAGGATATAATATTAATATTGAGCTCCTCATTTTGTACTCTCTTTCTTTGTATTATCACGCAGGGAATTGTCTGGTCTCACTTCTTTTTGTAGTTAACTGAAACCCTCCATGGGATTGGGTGTAATTGTATTTCTAAATCTAACTCATTAAAAGCCAAACTCTTCAGTACTGCTGCCCATATACCATATTTTTTTGTCTCAACAGTCTTTGCGTTTTTCTGTATTCTCATTAGAGTGCTTTTTTCAACACAGGTGCATCATTTCATATTATTCAATTATCCCCCACAAGTTTTTTTATTTATTTTTTTATTTTTTTACAAGGTACAGATTCGTCTTTTTTTAACTTGTCAGAAATGTTCTATGTTGTCCTCTTCTGTTTTGTTCAACATCTGACACACTGACCTGACTGATTGAGCCAAACTTGGAAATCCAAAGAGGAGATGCCCCTGCTAATGCCTGACACCTGGTGCAGATTTGGAAGGGATTGCACTGCAGGTACTTCCTTACCTTTTCACGAATCCCTAAAAGTCCCTAAGGTATTTCCTTTTCTGTCCACGGCTGTGTTTGTTTCGGCTCTGATTTGCCACCTGGCTATCCTGTCTGTGTCAGTTGGCCCCTCTCTGTTGGGATTAGGATGAGAGGGTGTTGAAATATGATGCCTATCATCCATTAGATACATGCAGTTCTGATTTGTTCGGATATTTGTTGCGCCTAAAAGATTTCAGCAGGATTAAAATATTTCTAGGCTGTATCCCAGGCTTTCAGGGGTTTAAATTATATTCTGGAGGTGGGGTAGATTTTAAAATGTAATCAGGAAGATATCATTTTCCAAATATTTATGTCTTTAAACTGAACACAAGAAAAAAAATATGTACATAGATTTGTCAGTATTAAACAAAGTAACTGTTAGGTATGTTTACCTAAGCACAACTTTCTGTGTTTATTTCTGTTGTAAATGTATCTAGTCACTCCAACACCCTGTGGATGATCTCAGGGGATGCTTTAAAAGTGAATGTGTTCTTCTGGAGCACATTCTCATCTGCAGGCCATACTGGAACAGAACAACAAGCCAATGTCAACACATAAAGGACATCAAATCCTGGCATCTTTGTGATATCTGAGCTAAGTTATCACAATGGACCTATGTGTCATCTTACCTGAAATGGGAAGGCTTTTTTAAATTTATTTTTAGGCCAAGTTAGATCATTATATTAGGGCTGCAGAACAGGATATACACTGCTAGAATACAGTGCCTTGCACATTTTGCCATGTTACCTCCAAAAGTTCTGTATATTTTTGTTTGACAGATCGATACATAGCTACACATAACTGGAAAGTGAAAGAAAAATAATGCATAATGATGGAGATGACAACATGTTTTATAAATAAACAGCTCAAAATTGTGGCACACATTTGCACTTATCTGCTTGAGTAGAATCACTTTTTTGCAGCAATATCAGAAAAACTATTTTGGGATATGTCTCTACGAATTCTGCACATCTACAGAAAGCAATGTTTTGCAATTTTGCTTTGCAAAATAATTTGATCTCACTTCAGCCTTATTTAGGTCTCTCCAAAGATTGTCAATTTAATTTAGGTCTGGACTTTGGCTGGATCATGCAACATTTAAATACACTTTGATATAAGCTATTTAATTACAGGTTTAACTGTATATTTATTGTTTTGGTCCATCCGGAAAGTGAACTTCGCCTCAGTCGCTCTTATTTTGGAATTTCTAAGAAGGGAGAAGGTGTTCAGGGTGATATTCAGTGTTATTTTTGTTGTACAAATATATTTTTGTATGTAGAACAAACATTTATAACAGTGGTGTCATTTGATTGAAGCACTTTCTATTGAAAGAATGCTCTTTCCCCTGCATGACTTCATATGGCTTTCTTTCTACAAATTATTTCTTTCGTCTAATAGTTTTCCTGTAAATGGGTTTTACAACCTGACCTTTTGATCTCTGTTGCTCATCCAGAGAAACCATGGACTTTTTGTTTCTTCTTCAATTGATGCTCTCCTTACCAGGCCTTTTAAATTTGGGAAGATGGCCTCATCTTTGTAGGCATATGGTCACACTCTTTCCATTTGAGAAGTTTTCTCTGAGCTTTCCTGAGCTTGGTAATTCGATTTTATTACATAATCCTGCTTTACACTTCCCCTTTTAAATGCTGAATGTAAATGCATACCACACTCTTCTAAAGTTCACTTGAACAAAAAAAAAAAGGAATATCCCTTTCCTCCGTTATGTATTATTTTCTTTTTTTTTATATCAAACCACCCAAACATAAATGTAAATGTATTGTAAAGGCAGAAGTGCAATGAGGTGCAAACATTTTTGCAAAACACTGTACAAGACTGAAAAACAGTATTGAGAATCATGACATTTTAAACGTTTGATAAAAATAGACATTCTGGAACTCTAGTGTAATGTCAATTGAAACACAGTTAACATAAATGAGATGCTGAGGCAGACCATAATAACGTACAAAGTTCTGCTTGATGAAGAGATATATTTTTGCATCACTGAATCACATTTAAGTGTTCACTCGGTGAGCTTTTCCGGCATACTGTTTATGTTGACACATGCAACTCTCTTCCTGATGCAAATCCAATCTAAACATTAAGCAGAGGTAAGGCAAGCGTAGCCCATAAAGGCTGAGAGCTCCAAACACTTTGAACAGACAACTATCACTAATCACTCCCAGAGCAGTGCGGCGTGTAATTACTCTGCCAAACGTTTGCCTTTCACAGCTTAGCACCGGGAGCCCTGACCCCGTCTTTCCTCACCGCCGCGCATGTGGAGGGCTTCTGCCACCCCCCCCCCCCCCTTTCCCTTTACTAAAGAAGAAGGCAAGCTGAGTCTAACTCTCAGTATTCGAGGAAGAGTGGCGGAGGAAGGAGAAAGAGAGAAAGATGGGGAGGGAGAAAGCCCGAGGTTGGTGCTTCCGGCTTTGTGGGAGCCCGTTTAAATGGGCTTTGAAACCCTAGCCATCCGGAGATCAGAAATAGCCTTACTGACTGTGAGTGCCCAGAAGTTACTGAGCACGCAGTGTTCTAATAGTTCACCCTTTCTGGCAGTTCCGTATGGTAGGAGGGAGCATACAAGCAAGAGCCAACCTAAGTGGCAGAACATTAATATTATATCCGGAAAAAATTTTAAAGAAAATTCTTGATATTTTTGAATGACACAAGGCTGAACTTTGCTTATTTGTGGTGTTGCCTTATTTCTTTGAGTTTTCTTTTTCTGCCAAACATGTTTCCCCCAGCGTCTGCCTTATTTATTGAAATTAGTAATGTGGCTGTCATTCTGTGGTGTGATCTTTCCTTTCTCTGGGTGAATGCTGATAAGATGACACAATGCAAATATGAAGCGGGAGCGGGGCAGCCTTGACAAGCAGGTAGTGCATGTGCAGGGGCTGGCATCCCCATAATGACTATTAGGTGGATTTCACAGCCTGCCTCTGACGTTTTGCAATGACAGGGGGCCTCTATAAAGGGATGGACAACCCTCTGCCCCACCTTATAACCCCCACCCAACACACAGGCACACAAATACATTCACCCAAAGAAATAAAAAAAGACAGAATAATATATATGAGTTGATTATGAGTACAGTGTTCTGTCATTTCTTTCTTCTTTCAATGTTTTATTATCAATACTTGAACCCCCACCTCCCACCCCCGCCTTATTGAGTCGCAAATAAATTCACTGAATCGCAAATGAATAAGAGTTGTGGGGATGTTTTAAGAAATATTGTGTTTCTTTATAGCTTTTCTAGATTTTTACAGTGTTTCTTTAATACAACACTGCTGTGGAAGTTCAGTTTGACTTGCAGTCTCATAAGAAGCTCTCTATGTCGCGGACGGATCTTGTAAAGGCTTTTCAGAGAGCCCCATTTTATCTCTGATGTAGTAATTTCACTTCATCAGCCAGTTGTGACTAAAAATACATTGGGGATTAGCTTCATGGCCAGTCTATCTCACACCGCTTTGATAACATAATGGGGTCTGCCTGCTCGTGGTTACAATCATCTAATACGTAGGTTCATAACATTCAAAACTTCACTTTCAATACTATGGCCTTTTTGAAAAAGAATAATAGAGGGTGATCTTTTTTTAAATGGTGGTGAAAATTATGTGTCTCTATTTTTAATTCCTTTGTAGGAGCATTTTGCAAAGATGAAAACAGCACCCACCCCCCAACTCCTTTCCCCGCTCCAGTTTCTATTCTACACAAATTAGCTATGGTCCTGGAGGGCAAAATGACATGAGGTTACTGGAAGACTATGTGTTTAATTAATTGAAAAATGCTTAAATTGCTTTTACAGTTGTTATGTGGAGTGAAAAAAGGGAATCGGTGTTGCCAGTACTCACCAATAATTAGGACCCGCGGGAATTAAATATTTAGCATTAGCTGTGTTGCGGCACTTAGGACACAAATTTCTATTTTAACTATGAAAGGAAAGCTGTCTTAAGTGCATGAGTCTGTGTGGACAGCTGTGCAAATGGGAACAGCACAGGATGTTTCTGTGAAACACCCCAGTGGCATTCGGGGTTCCTCCACATCACTTGTGTAAGAGATATGGCAGTTGTATTCCCAGGGGTTAGGCATTACTCAAACTATTTAGTTTTCTAATTAGGCTGAGGGCCTTCGTCCATGCCTACCATCATCATAGGAGCCAATGAGAGTTTTCTCTCTGAAGTACCAAATAATCTGTTTTAGATGAGAAAAAGTAGCAAATAAAACCAGGAGCAACAGAAAGCCTCTTCGAATTTGTGTGAAAGAACAATGCACATGTGGTTTGAGGGAGAAATTAGAAGACCAGTAGGAAAGCCTTTGTTTATTCCAACTTTAATTACACTTTGGCTTTAATGGCTCTAATGGTGTGTTTGAGGCTGCCGAGGGAGAACCTGTGGAGCCTTAATGATCTATAGAAGTGGATGTCAAGGGAGCCGTTGGAGACTTACAACCCTTTTTTTTTAAAAGACCCTCTTGGTTTGGGCCTTGAGGCGACATGACAAATGGAGTTCATACTAAGCAACACCAAACTAGGTTCAGAAAGTGCTTCAGTATCTGGTTAGCTGGGCTGTTTAGAAGCATCAGCAGCTGACACAAGCAACTGTTAGACATGCCATTGTGCAACTGTTTTCACAGTAATGAAGAATATTAATGGTTTCTCCAATTTATAGCACTTTGAACATTTGTATACAGTAGAAAAAAGTGATTTAAGACGAGAACCAGAAACGGACTCGAATTTGATGTGTATGTAAGCAGGGAGTCAGGAACACATAACTAAATAAAAGCTCTAATACAAGAGCTTTCAGAATATATCTGGATTAAATATTTGATCCCCTGACCCTTTTAAGATAAACTAATAATGGATTATTTTATATGCTTCCTGATTCCTAAATTGGCTAATAAAGGTTATTGATTTCAGATAAATTTTGAAAGCCATTCAGATCAGATTTTTCTTTTTTTTAAGTTCTTATTCTAAAGGTACCGAAAAGCTTTTGGGTAGGACAAGAGCTTGTACCTAGATCTACAAGGTTCATTAAGGACATTTTAAAGGGTCTAGAGAAAGATAAACACATAGTTCAGATCTGCATGTTAAAGAACATTATATACTGAGGAACCAGTAGACAAAAAGCACAATGATCAAAGACAGTGTATAGCTTCTCTTGTTCCCAGGTAAAAATTGAGTACAACCTTAAGGAAAAAGCCAGACAATTGCACTAGACTGAATCACAGAATCATGTTCAATTAACACAACAGTTCTTGTAACCCTCTGAGAAGCCGTGTTATTTGTTTTGACACACAGCTTTCTAAAAATTCTACCACCCCAGCTTCGGCACACAACGTTAAAACCCCTTGTTCAGTAAAACAAATTCTGTGGATTATTCAAAGCTTTAAGAATTAGGATGGAAAAATCCATGCGTAAAATTACCGTCCATTCAACTTCAGGCAATATTTTCCTCCAGAGGCAAATATGTTAATTGCTCTCTCTAAAGAAGCTCAATCCTCGGGTTATTTAATTTCCCTGAAAGCTTTAGCTGTGATGAATTTACAGGCAATATGGTTGTGCAACTCCTTGCAGTACGATGATCAACAAGGGTGAAAAAAAGCAGTAAAGTGTAGAATTGAAAAAGAAAGATTGAAGGTCATCAAGTAGATAGATATCTGCTACTACTGAAGGACAAGATGATGGGAACAAGACCGTAGCAAAATCTTAATGTATGAAGAAGTCATGAAAAGCATTGTCTGCTACCAGAATGTCTAAATTTGTCGACAAAACTGAAATGTGTTCCATGTGCCAAAGAGTCGTCGTTGTCATGACTGTTGTGTCGTCTAATTGCTTCTGTCTGCTTTTCCCAGAGGCTGCGTGTAGCTCTGTCACGGGTCCTTAGTGCTCCAGCAGCCTGGTCAAAAAGATGTCTTGGCAAAGTCCCAGGGTGGATGCATCGCCCACGCACACTGCCCTCGACAGCTCCCAGAAGCCTTTGTGGTTAACCATTGACCGTGCTGTTCCCTATTTTCCTCCAGTCCAGCAAATAATAAGTTATTTTCCTAACAGGCTGTTTTTTTTAACTACCAAGGACCAGGCAAAGCATATATCTCAAGGATCTGTAATACCAATAAGCTGAATTGTTGCCTTACTGTAGCCAACATCGCTCTAAAAAGCCACTAGTAGCTCCTGACTCACCATACAGGTTGAGCTCTGATTGATGGTACCTACAACATTCAGACGTTGTCATAAATCTTTGGATTTAAAAAAGCCACTCATGAGAAATTATGTATTTGGCTGGTTTAAGCTTCATTTGTGACAAATCTCCCATAAAGTTACTATTCCAAGGCCCTCTGATGATTATCCTAAGGGCACACTGAAGCAAAAAAAGAATCCAGCTAGGAAGAAAACCAATTTCAAATCATTGAAATTTCCAACATATACAGAGCAGTTGGTTAATTCCTTTAGAAAATAATTCAGTGTTAAGTATAACTCAAATATAAATATAATATTTTACTTTATGTTGTATTATTTGATTACTTTAATGTCTATCAAAAAAATATTTTTAAGATTTACCTAATTATCAAATGGGCAAAAAAAAAGGTTGCATTTGCATCCCATCAAATAATTTTAGGCTTGTCTGTTATTAGACATCTGTTCCAACTGGACCAGCTCTACACCCTCAGGAGGGACCCTCAGCATGGGAGTTTGCATTTCAAAAGAGAGTTGGACTTTGGTCAAGGTTATCCTTTGTCATCGTTTCTGTTGTTAACTTTCATGGACATAATTTCTGGGCACAGCCAAGGTGTTGAGGAGAGGTTTCATCAGACTATGATCTATAGCTTTCAATGGAACAGTTTGGAGTTTGCCTCCTGCACGCTCATGCTAACTCTGTAGAAGTTGATGAGATCTGCAGGTAATGTAAGAGAATCAATCAAAAGAAGACCAGTTGTCAAGAAGAAATGTGAATCCCCTTGAACAGTTTGCTACATACCATTTAGGGGACATACTAGACATCTGGAAGATGACGTAGAGGTGGCAGCATCATGCTGTGAATATACTTTCATTGGGAATGATGGCTGGAGTGAAAACTCAACACGGGACATACCCAGAAGAAAACCTGGTGGAGGATGCAAAGAGTCTCGGTGGTGGGCTGGAGCTTCACGTTTCAGCATGGTAACCGAAACATGCACTCAAAGCTACACACATATGGGATAGATCAAAGCATATTGATATGCCAGAGTAGCTCAGTTCGGTTTGGAATTAAATGAAAAATATTTGACAACACCTGGGAACAGTTGTTCACATATGCAAATGTAGGTATCTTGAAAAGAAGAATGGACAAAAAAAGTCTGTTGATACGCAAAGCTAGTGAAGACACACCCAAAAAGACTTGCAACCACTGCTATTTAAGATTAACATGATTACATATCGTTTTGACTGAATATAAAATGGACACATTTCTTTATTTTTGTTTTCTTTTATATAATACTACGTTTGTTTTGAGGAGTAATAGCTAAACAGTGTACAAAACTATATTCTAAAGACCTATACAGAAACTACAGGATGGGACAAAAAGAAAAGGTTAGGTGCTTCACTTTTACTTAGACAAACATGATTTGGTTTCCTTTATTGTAGAGTGACTTAAGTGTGTTAGGCTCTTGGTCAAATCCACGTCACTGTTACTAATGGAGTCAGTCATAAGCAGGGTGTCATAACAGGAATAATGGTCGTTTGATTTTTTTGGGGGGTTTTCTTATTGGAACACCTGTCACTTTTTTGGCAAGGGCACATCACAGCACCGGGCCTTCGTTGGTAGCCCTGGGGGGAGGAGTGTTTGTGTGGGTGGAAGATGAAACAGCAGTCGAAGAGGCAGTGATCACACAGTCGGAGGGGGTGAGTGACAGACAATACCTGCTGTAAAATTCCCTCACATCTCTCTTATCTGTATTCATACATCTCGGCTTCTACGCATGGCAAACTGTAGCCCACACCAGCAGACTTCTTTGGCGCAACGCCCCTCCTAGTTTGACTCTTGCAACTTACTACGCAGACTGTCCTTTTTTTTCCTCTTACTTCCTGAAATAGTTGCCACCTATTCTTCTTTGACTCTGTCTGGATCATGTGTATTATCACAAACTGAAAACTGAGGATGTCTTTCAGAAATATATACTTTTATAATCACACCTCATTATCCTATTCAATCATAGGTCTCTTCTGTAAAAAAAAAAACCTCAAAATGAAACCAACATATATACATTTAGCTTTTTCTATCTACATGGCACACCCAATCCACACCTTTTTATGAATCCCTTTGACATTTTTGCATGTTCCTCATCCTCACTGAGGATCCCTCTGATATGTTTTCCCTAGAAGTTATTAGTTCTATCAGAGCCCTTATTTTCTGTGCTGTTTCACCCACCCCCTTACGCCCCTACTCCTGAGCACCCCCATCCACCCCACCCCCATCCCGATGACTGATTTCAGGCCTAAAACTTCCTGAAACCTAAGCCACGTTTCAAGAAGAAACGCATACACTCCAAGGACACCACAACGCAGCGGCTGCCTCAAACAGGATTAGGTTTGTTTTGTCAGATCGCGGTTTCAGGTTTGACTTGAGTAATGTGTCGTTTAATTTCTTCGGGAATTGTTTTGACAAAACAAGTTAGCGTAAAGTCGGAAATGTCGTCTAAGACAAAAAGGGTGTGTGTAGCGTGTATGTTTTGTTTTGTGTGTGCGTTTGTTTGTTTTCTTTTTTTCTTCACGCTCATGTGAAGCATGTGTCAGTCATCAGCGGAGTGTTACAGTGGAAGTGACATCAGAACCCTGGAGGGCCTGCACTATGAGAGACGCTTTTTGATATGATTTCTGAGAACAGAGACTTTAGCTAAAAGAAAGGAGTTCCTTGTATCTCTGTTGTTGGGGTGGGTGAAGTCTTGCTATACAAAGAGAGCAGATAAACTAGAAGGGTGCTCTGCCACACTTTTACTCAATCTTTAAACTGTTGACTGAGGTAAACGGCATAATTGTGTTGCTAAATTGCAGATTTACAGTGACAAGGGTAATTATTATGACGTTAGTACACAGACATGGAGATATGTTTGTCAGCCATGATTATAATTACAGTCATTCTATGATAGTGGAGGTGAACAGTACTGTTTTTTGTTGACCTGCACGTTGAAACCAATTTCCTGTCCTGATTTGCTTTTTCCCAGGTTTTTATGGAGAGGATTCAGTGGTGTGGAAACTGTATTTACCCCATGAAAACTTTTTGCTGTTTTTGGCTTTTGTTCAAAATTACACATTTAAAATCATCATTTACGACGTAAACAGTGCGGCGGGCATACATGTAATTTCCCCCAACAAAGTAATTTTTGCAAGAGAGCTGACAAAACAGCAGAACTCCTCCTCCTTTTGCGTGCAATTACGCGCTGAAGTTGAGCAGAGCAAAACAAAACAAATGTGAAGCAAACTTTGTTTTATAGTGGTTCCTCGTTTTAACGCGGTTCACCCTTCGCTGCCTCACTATTTCGCAGATTCTTTTATGCAATTTTAAATGCTTTCTTTACAGTTTACTAATGTGCATTGCGTTCTGTGTCTGATTGATTGGAGGCCATTGTCAATCTCCACCGAACCTTTAGTGGAAAAAGAGGCACCCGATCCGCACGTTGGTGGAGACACCTCATTATATTGATAATTTTATGATTTAAAATCTACAAAGGTTTAAACTTTAAAGTATAAAAACTAGTGAAAACTGTGAGAAAATCTTAATGTATGTCTGAGAACAGTGTGTAAAGTGTGTGGCAAGGGGTTTTACAGCCTCAAAACATTTATAATAATTGTAAAAAATCAACTTTGGAGATTTCACATATCACCGGTTATTTTTAGAACACAACCCCACAATAAAAGAGGGACCACTGTATACATATACATGTCATCAGTGCGTACGCTCACAGCTTTCCATGTCCCACACCCCTCAAGCTATTCCAGAACATTACCTGATAATCTGAAAGCAAAAACCCTACCTCAAGAACAGGAATTTATTTGTGTCAATTAGCCAATTCTCATTACAAAACACAGAAATAACACGTGGGGTCCACAGGGTTCCATCCTAGGGCCCCTCCTATTTAGCATTAACATGGTCCCATTAAACCAGATTATAACAACAAATAATATCAACTACCACAACTATACTGAGGACCTTCAACTTTATATCTCAATGTCGCCAGGTGATGTTGAACCCATCCAAATCCTCAATAAATGCAATGAGCAAATTAACAGTTTGATGTCCCATAATTTCCTCCAACTGAAAAAAAACAAAACTGAAGTACTTATTTTAGGACCCCAAAAAAAACTAATTAAATATCAGTACACAACTTCAGTTGGTCCAACTAGAAACTACTGACCAGACCAGAAATCTAGGTGTAATAATAAACTCAGACCTGAACCTCCAAGGTCACATAAAGGCAACAACAAGGTCAGCTTTCTATCACCTCAGGAACATTTCTAGGATTAAAGGACTAATGACAGAAGGGGACCTAGAAAAACTCATCCATGCATTTACCTCTAGCCACCTTGATTACTGTAACAGTATCTTCACAGGTCTGCCTAAAAAAACAATCAAACAATTGCAGTTGAACCAGAACGTTGCTGCTCGTGTTCTCACTAGAACCAGGAAAGTAGAACACATCAACCCACTTCTAAAGTCCTTACACTGGCTCCCTGTAGCTCAGAGAAAAGACTTCAAAGTGCTTTCATTGGTCTATAAATCACTGAATGGGTTAGAGCCAGAGTACATTAACAATCTGCTTTCACGGTACAAACCATCCAGATAACTTAGGTTCTCTAGCTCTTGTCTATTGATCGTCCCTAGAACGAGAACCAAGCATGGAGAAGCAGCGTTCAGTTTCTATGCTCCCCACATCTGGAACAAACTCCCAGATGAATGCAAAACTGCAGAGACACTGAACTATTTCAAATCGAAAATTAAAATGTATCTATGGTCTATTTTAATTACTGTTATTGCTTTCGTCAATTGCTAAATGTTTTCTGTTTTTAATTTCCATAATTTTACATATTTTTATTATTATGCTCAATTCATTAAATGTTTTCTTTTATGCTTTCTTTTAGTGAGTCTATGTTTTAATTTGTAAATTTTTGTAATCATGTAAAGCACCTTGAATTGCCTTGTCTTGACAGTGTGCTATACAAATAAAATTGCCTTGCCTTACCGCGAAAAGTCTGCTCTTGTTACCCAGTCTTCTGCAGTAAAAATACTGGTAAAGGTTACAAAGTCGGAAAGGTTACCCTGGAAATCCAGAGGTCTCGCGAGAGCACAAATTAAATTGTCTCTGCAAGACACTCTGGCATTGAGCAATGATACTGTTACTGCATTACGTTAAGCATTTCAGGGAACCAATCAAATCGCTGTATCTGATGTAGGCGAGGCCTGCTAAGCTTATGATGGCAGCGCTGCGACGTCCAGGATCATTTAGGAAATACTGAAAGGTGTCTGCAGATGAACACCAGTTGTTTGAAACGGCTTTGGCTGCTACAATGAAGGAGTTAGACTTGGCTTTTAATCTAAAAGACAAAGAAAACCACACTAGAACTGTGCTTCTTCCTTTGCGAGAAGGATGTTTTTGCTGTTTTGCCAACTTGATACAGCAAGAGTTTAATCTACCATTTAGCTCCACTACAATACCACTCTGATACATCAAACCGTGTATTGTTGTGATTTGTAGTGGCGTTATCCAGTTGTGTGCAGTGAGAGTTCAAATGCATGCTTGGTTCCGCCCCTCAAGTTTGGCCCTTTTCATTACTAATTGCCAGACCCTTAATCTTAATAGATTAAGGCCTGGATTTTTTCAGGCTACCTGAAGGTTGCTTTCAGACCCAAAAGTGAAACAGACGAAGTCCAGAAAATTAAAGTTTTTCATGGCCTGTTTGAAAGGGGCTATAGAGATCAACAAGATGTCCATGAGACAACTAGTGTTCCTTTTTTTCTATATTTGTGAACAATTGCTCTCATTTTGGTTTGCTGGTGTTATGAAGTCTTGAAAACAGTTTTTTTCTGTCTGTTAGATTCTAATTATTTAATTTAAATCAAATCAATTTTTATTTATAAAACGTGTTTCAAACCACAACTTCTCAAAGTGCTTTAAAGATTAAAATGACCCCACACCCCGCAAAAATATAACATAAAACCATCATTTTCACTACACCCTCCTCCCAACCCAACCCATCTGCCATATACACACACACACACACACTCATGTTGGGTTTCTATGTCTTGTGGGGACTTCTCATTGACATAATGTTTTCCGTAGCGCCTTACCCTAACCTTAACCATCAAAAATTAATGCCTAACCCTGACCCTTACCCCAACCTAACCATAACCTAAGTGTAACCCTGACACTAAAACCAAATTTTAAGCCTCAAAAATTGCTTCAAACTTGTGGGGACCGGGATTTTGGTCCCCACAAGGGAGGTCGGTCCCCACTTGGATAGTAAACTTCAAATTTTTGGTCCCCACAAAGATAGTAATACCAGGTCCACACACACACACACACACACACACACACACACATATACCCAAAAGCAACAGTAAACAAAAGGGCTGAGTACAGATGAGCCAGGAAATGCCATCATGGGACCCATCTGCATCGGCAGCAGCAGCAGCCAAGGCACCGACCCAGGGCGCCCAGAGGAGGGAGGGCTGGTACCCCCATCTCCAACCAAGCACTACCTGGAGAATACCCAAGCAGCTACAGCCGACCATCACTCCTGAGGCAGAGGGCTCCCACAGAAGAAACACTAGAAGTAAGATTAAAATAAGAAGTTAAAATATAAAATAAACAGTAGATAATGAGATTAAGTATTAAAATACTGAGTGTGAATTTAGTTTCCCAGCTCTTCTTCAATTTGTTTGGATTTGAGAATAATATGTTGCCTTTTTTAGAATTCTCTTTTATAGCCCACTGCATTTGGTCAAGGTGTAGCTATTAAAATTAAGAACAGCAATTGATCATAGCTCATTTACAATTTACTAAGGAGGGAAATTCTACTTTCATGTTGGGGCAATTTTTTTTCTACTCGACAAAGGGTATTCTCATTACATTTTTTTTAAGGTTATCTTAGTCGAATCTAAATTAGCTTTGATGATTTAAAAGATGTATATGTGACAAAGAAAAAAAAAAAGAAAGAAAAGAAATCTGTTAAACACAAATACTTTTTCAAAGAATTGTAAGATCACTGAGAGGAGAGAGTAAGTAGTACTTATAGCGCTATCTCATCTCTGACCAGCAGTGAAAAGTCGGGAAGAAGCTGATCTTTATCCCGGCTTGTTTAAGGCTAGAGGTGATGATGCCCACAGCAGCAAGAGATTGATGGGGGTCCTGCACAAACGGCAAGCATGAGCTCTGGCCTTTGAAGTCGTCGACATGGAGGGAAATTGATATATCAGTTTAAGCCCTGGACCCTATTAAAGGAGCCCCAGTCAGGTTAATGTTATAGCCTCAGTGTTACCCCAAGACCTATTCAGGTCAGCCCTAATTCCTGCCCCTGCTCTCTGCAATCTCATTTTAGTTTCTCATCAGTAATGTTCTTCCCATCAGAGGAGCTCTGCTGGGGAGTACATCACAGAGTCAAAGACAGTGCCATCTCTCTCCTGGAGCGATTTAAGCCTACAGCCAGAGCGTTAATCACCAGCCAGAAATTCCCATGGTTGTTTGTACAGGCTGGACAGTCTTTAAAGTGGCCTCTGTGGTGGCACACTCATCTCTTGACTGCACTCTTGCATTCCCTGCTCTTTTTTTGTTCCTCTTCCTCCAACTCAGGGCTTTTTGAGGTCTCAGCCAATGGGTCCCCATGGTCAGCCGATGAAACAGGGCTCCCAGGTCGGCAGAGGTGAGCTCTGTGATCATTCATTTTTAATTACATGCAGAAATACATTTACATTAAAAATGTAGAACAGTGTCTTTTTAATTCAGACACGTTGTATTTATTATTAAATCCTGGTCTTGGAGGTCAGATCACAAGTAGTTATCTGTCCATCATTTTTGGGTCGCCGTACGCACATTGGTCGATCAGTCAGTCCCCAGATTTTAAATATGTTTCTTTATTCACTTTGATTTTCTTTTCCAGTAATAAGTCATGTTGTGAGCCTGATTAAACCACTTCAAAAGGAACCTTCATATCACCAGAATTCTATCTGAATAAGAGATAAACTCCTTGTTTTTACATGAAAAACCTATGGTCAAAAGGATGCAAGAAATCAGTAATCTGATGAATACAAATACACATACAGTAAAAGGAGAAGATATAATTGAGAAGCTCATTTACTTATGTAATTTAATCAATTATTTAA
This sequence comes from Apricaphanius iberus, assembly GCA_028564705.1. Lineage (NCBI taxonomy): Eukaryota > Metazoa > Chordata > Actinopteri > Cyprinodontiformes > Aphaniidae > Apricaphanius > Apricaphanius iberus. The sequence continues at coordinate 163,221 of JAPXFQ010002722.1, read as the reverse complement.
TACATACAGTAGGTTTATTAGACAGTTTCGCTTGTTTATTTTTGTTACTTTTGATGATAAAGGCTTACAGCTAATACAAATGCAAAATTCTATTTCTCAGAAAATGTGAATATCACATAAAAGCAACAGAAAAAAAATATTTCAGAAACTATAATGTTATGTTGTTGTTATTTATGCAAGACACACTCACAAGACTGTTGCTTGGAGAGTTGTCCAGTAGGCAGGCAGTGACACCACAGAAAATATCACAGCTCAACCAGCTGTCTGTCAAAGACTACAGTATCCAAGCATATTAATTTAAAGTTCAATTGAAAAAAGAAAATGTTAAAAAAAACAGTTCAAGCACTCTAGTCTTGAGAAAACTGCAAAGTGAAGATATACAAAATATGGACTCTGGCTCGAGTCAGAGTTATATAATGTCAACACACACAAACATATCCAGGACATGTCATACAAATGTCATGGTCATTGTGTTAAACTACTTCTGAAAAACATAAGTAATCAAAAGTGCCTTTCCTGGGCTAAGGAGAAAAAAAAATCTGGGGTCTTGATCAGATAAAGTATTTCCTTTAGAAAATGGAGGTTTCCATAGTTTTAATGAAGAGTGGAGATGTACAGAAAACAAGTTGTCTGAGGTCCAATGTAAAGCTTCCACGAAGAATGATGATTTGGGGAAAATGGTATATATTAGTGTTGATTCGCTGAATTTTATCACATCCAATGTTAGCACAGTCATATACCAGAAAGTTTTAGAGCACTTCATCTTTTCCTCTGCTGACAAGCTTTATGGATATGCTAATTTTATTTTTTTAGCAGAACTAGAAGGCAACTTTCACTTGCAAAAGTAGCAGCAGCTGATGTAATGACCATGGTATCGCCTTCGTCAAATGGCCATAAAATTCACCTAACCTTAGCCACCCCTGAGAGACACGAAATCTAACAGTGCAATGGAGCTCTGCTATTAACAGTCAGAATGAGCTACATTCAGATATCTTCCATGCCACACCACACTGATGCCGTAATCTATGAAAAAGGTACTCCAACAATATATTTACTGCATCGATACTGCAAAGTATTGTTATTATTATTATTATTATTTTTTAGCTCAACATTTAAACAATCTTTGTCACGTAAATTGGGTGTACCTTGGAATCATACTCTTATTTAGGTTATTACCTTTGCAAAATATATCTAGAAATCTACCTACTTCTCAGAAGGAAGGAAGGACGGAAGGAAGGAAGGAAGGATCATTCTCTCACCCATGAATTTGTTTATAAAGCCGTGTTTTTTTTTTGTTTTTTTTTTTAACGTGTCCTGTCTAGCAGTATGCTACTCAGAATTGGTGTCTGAGTACCAAGTACAAGCCCAACAGTTTTACTTTCCCAAGCAGAGTATTACAGCTTCGCTGTAGTACGCCACTTGATGTATATGTATGAAAAATCTTTATTAGTGATTACTGTGGGTTCAATTTCCTGACGTCATGGACATTAAACTGAGACAAGAAGGGAGAAAGGAAGAAGGTGAAGAAAAGAAACCGGACCAACAGAGGCGCGAACCGACGACACAAGACAGGGAGGCAAACAAAGAACACAAGAAAACATCCCAGTCCTCCACCTCTGCCGGACGGCAGAGAAACAGTAATACAAAACAAAAACAACAAACTGTACAGAACCAAACCAATAGTTCGGATCTAGTAGAATAAACAAAGAATTATACATTCACTACACACAAGCATTGATTAATGAACATAATACAAATGTTTCTGGTAAGCTCCTGTGAACAACTAACTAATGATGATAACCTCAGCTTAAGATATGTCCGTCCTCACCTATGTCCCCACACCTATGTGTGTGCGAGCATGCAGGTCTGAATAAGGTTTCCCCATGCAAGTGATTGATAGCTGGTGTAAGGAACCGTCAATCCGTCCTACAGGAATCGGCACAGACATGGAGGAGGCAAGAGATGTATGCATCCAGGGTCCCACAGAGTACAGAGTCCACAGGCGGATCAGCGCAGGGTCGATCACCCACCAAGAGAGGAACAGATGGAAGTCCCAGGGGAGCACCCACCAGCCGCAATGCTGGGGCCCGAGAGATCGCAGTGACGAGCCCACGGGCTCCGCCGGTAACCGGCTACGCCAGGGCGGGCCCGGACCAGGAACCGGAGGCCACGGGGACCAGGGGCACCCCACCCCCCAGCGGGGCCCCAACCAGGGACCAGCCGACAAGGGCCCCCCGCCGCCGCCGCAGGCAAGGAGGACCCGCAGCCAACCGACGGACAACACACGCCGCCGCCACCCCGGACCAATACCCACCGCCAACAACCCGGCCCGCCTCCACACATCCACACGCCAGGGAGCCACAGCAAGAGCCACAGCGGATGTACGCCCTCCCCAGGCCGCGCCCAGCCGGCACCTGGACATCCAGATCTTCCAGCTCCAGGGTCCAGATCCCGCCCCACGTAGGGCGCCAAGATCAGGGGCCCAGCCAATGCCGGACAGCCCCACCAGGCGAACAGACCAGCCAGCAGAAGTCCTGGAACCGGCAGGAGGACTGGGCGCCAGGCACGGTCCCCACCGATCCACCGGACGGCACCAACCTATTCTACAACCCCGGTACCCCCATAAGAGGTGCCCCAGTCAATCCAAGGAGGACGTCGGCCCGAAACAGCGGCCGCCCGACACACCGGACCACCCAGGACCCGCCCGACATGCACCAGGACCGAGCCGGGCCGCAACCGGGACCCCCAGCCCCATGCATCGAGAGTCATCATCAACCAGCGGGCAGGAGCAACCATCACCGACGGGGAGTGACGGGGAGGGAAGAAGATGCATCAGGCCAGAGAGCAGCCAAACACCCAACCTGACAGGTAGACATAGACAGACAGAGACACTCATACGTACCCTCCCTCTCATGCGTACACATTCTTACAAATACAGGACATACGAAAAAAGGACGCTATACACTCATTCATACCCCCCATACGTACACTATACTCCATACTCCCAGGCCCAGGGACAGACGCCCCAATAGAGAACCCTGCCCCTGCACCCAGGAGACAGACCCCTTTGCCCACCAGGACGGGGACAAGCAGACCGCCAAGGCCCCCACACCGGCAAGAGCAGCCCACCAGCCCAGGACCCCAACCAGACGGCGTGATGTTCTATCCGGGCTCCGACCCCTGATGGTCCAACGAACAGGGGTGTGGAAAGACCCCCCAGCCTCTCTCCCCCAGCTCAATGTGGTGTTGTTGCGTGTTGTTCTAATGTGCACTTAAAACAGAGGGGGGGGACATGGGAATACTGCCGGGTACCCCCATCTCCCCCCCCGGGCCCTCAGTGTCTAGATGCGTTTAACCAGTGGGTGCCGGCACCGCCAGGTCCCTACATGTGCGTTCCCTGTAAATGTTGCAAGTGTAGTGTCTAAGTTGCTCAATAAAATCGGGACCCAGGCCGCCACCGGGTAGCGAAGACGGAAGCTCCATCCCGCACCCCAGTGACGTGCCCACGTCCCAAGGCCTTGTGAATGGTAGAATGAAGGAGCAGGTGGACAGAGGCATGGGGATGGGGAGAAAATAACTGGGGTGACCATTGCCAACCCCAGGGAGCCAGCTCCCCTGCTGACTCCAATAGGCACCCCCGTTCGGCCCGATCCACCAGGGTTGGGAGGCCCCAGCACGTCCAGTCGGGGCCCACGGCAGCGGTACCGCCGAGCCCCATGGGGGCCCCGTGTTTTTAGCCCATGCATATTGAGTCTGCTCTAAGTCGAGAGTGTTTCATTTAATCCCATGTTGTTCCTATTATTGGCCTCTCCTGAGACGTTATGATTTGAATGTCTGTCTAAGCGCCATCGGATCCATCAATGGGATTCAAAGAAATGTTCTCCAATACTCTCTCCAACCCAGCAGATGTTGAGGTTTTTGTAAGTCGAATTCCTTTATTATGTTAATACCACTGTTTTGTCACATGCAACATTTCCATTTGACTGGGGTGGAAAAATCATCAGATGGATTTGGCTCCCTCAATAAGAGATGTTTGACATTCAATGAGATGGGAAACATGAAAAACAAATTTCAATGGCGAGTGGCATCTGACAATCACAACAAGACGGCCCTTTTAACGAACAGGAGATCACAATATAATTGCGGCAGCATGTTGTGATTTTAAGACATTTGCTTGTATAAATTCCGCATTGATTAAGTTGTTTTGAAATATTCTGAATTCAAAGGATTCACATATTTTTAGATACAATGCCAGCTTTTTATACTTTCAGTTTTACTTTTACTGGTGATAAAAGCAGAGAACAAACATAGAACCATATGGGCGTGTAGCTTTGAAGAGTTATGGGTGCACATTTCTCTTTTGTTCAGTGTTTAAATACAAATACCCATTCCAACACAAATGCTCCCATATTTCCACACCAGGCTCTTTGTTGGCTGTTTTCCAGCTGCTAAAAATTAAACTGTGATAGATGTAAAGTTTAAAGCAAATGATTTGAGGAGATCATAACCTAAATGACTTGTACACGTTATATTTTATGATGCATCCTGTCTGTGTTTGTCTGTCTGAGAGAGACTCAGTGAACTTGTGTATTGACATGTACCAGTTCTCCACATGTCTGCATATCTGTAAGCTTGTGCGTGTTAGTCGTGAGCTCAGAGCCACGGCGTGGGTCTGCATGAGGGAGTGCGGTGGCAGAGCACTCCTATGATAGGCCAGATCCAGGGTGCACTGAAGCCTTTCGCATATATATGGAATTTTTGAATATCTAAACCATTATTTAGCATCCAAATCAGTTCTGCTTGTCTGACTGATGGACAATTTCACCGTGACCCCAGTCTCTTTGCATGTGACCTATACTGTCGGGATTCTTGCATATTGTTTGGATGTTCACGTCGACTCCTCTGCTGATTTTTTACCCCCTTTCTTTGATCCTTTTAGCGTGCTCTTTGTGTAGGAATTCATGAAAAATTCATAACTGGACTGTGGCTTTTTCATATCTTTATGTACAATTATTGGCAGCCGTCCTGTTATGTCGAGCCATCTTAATAGTAGGTATTGGGCTCGTTTAAGTGTGACTTCAGATTTTTCTGACAGTTAAGCGGCTCTATGTTATGAATTGATAAGGTGGGGTATTATATTTGCAGATTGTGCATTGTGCTTGCCTTCTTAGCCTACCATTAATATTGATAACCTCAAGAACTGCTTCTTCCATAAAAGTAAACATCAGAAATTTAATTTGATATTATTATTATTATTATTATTATTATTATTATTATTATTATTATTATTATTATTAGCTTTAGTGCTACTTCCATGCTTCAGTCTATATCATCTTCACCTTTATCATTATAGGGATAGAGTCCTGATTTGGCCCATGCAGTTGTGTCGATAATGCTAACAGGGTTAATAGTATGTTCCTCTCCATCATGAGTAGTGTTATTGGCAGCAGGAGTAATTGGACAGAGGATGTCATTATCATGCCCCCGTGTGCAGCTAAGGATTTGCAGGAGCACAGGGGCCTGCCGTGTGGCCCTTGCCAAACTCGCTGATGTCCTTGGGAGTTTCACATGTAAATACTGTCTATTCTCCAAGCTTTTAATAAATGTTTCGGGAGGTTTATTAATGTGCAAATGGGTAAGACTGCAGCTCACACTCGACTCCAATACCCCCCCACCCCCTCCCCTTCCCCACCCTCAGCCCCGGCACAGTGTGTGCGCAGAGGCACAGAGCTGTTTAAGGAGAAGAGATTCGCAAATCAGCCGCCGTGGAGCTAAGCCTGTGGATCTCTCCACCAGGGAGCCACTAGGAGTATTTAATTCTGGCTCTTCCCCTCTTTTTTTCTGCATCCATGGAGAAGACCTATTTATGCGTGTGTGGGTATGCGTGTGTGTTTCCATGTGTGTGTTCATGGGAGTCCATTACCTGCCAACAGTCCCTATGTTTACTTATTTGTACCATTCTCCAATAAGCTCTCCTGGTGCTTCTTTAGCCAGTGAATACCAAAGGGTGCACAAATGAAATGGGGAGAAAGATGAGAGAGACTCACTGGTATCGTGCATGGAGTTATTGCACTCACAGAGGGCATACAGATGGCCAAATCTAAGGATAAAGGCTCTCAGGATCCAGCTATGGTCATATGAATGCAAATAGGATTAAAGTGCCAGCTTTAGAGGCTGATATACAATTCACAGTTTTTATAGAAGTCTGACTGCAGTCATTCAGAGCCCATACATTATTATGGATGTGAGGATGTGTTTATGATTTTCCTGACCCACTACAACCTATATGCCTCCCTTAACATGCACATCGATACTAGGACCATAAGTATTCAATGTAATAGCTTACGCCAACAGCAATAATCACTTTGCATAAAGTCTTGTTCTCTAAATATCTGTGTGGATGGAGAAACTTAAGGCAGTAGTCTACAAGAGTACTTTGTATATAATTTTTAAATTATCTATGTTCAACTTGGTTTGCTTCATTTGCCCTACTGCTTTAAAACCAATATGCTGGATAAAGCATCTGACTCACTATCAATAAAATCCCTTTATACGATTTTAACGAAGATGACTAAGACCAAATTAGTTAAGAGTAATGGGGACATGAATTATGGTTTCATTTGATATTGATAACCTTACATTTTTTTATGTTAAGCATTGAGGGCAAATTTTGATTTTGAAAAAAAAAGTTTTAAAAGAAAATGAATGTATTTGCGTTTATGTAGAAAAAAAGCTCATGTATGACCATTTTAAATCATTAGATATGTTAAATGCCAAAAACAAAAACACCTAAATGATAGGGCTAATCCTGCCTCTGGATTTACATATAAAGAAATATTTTCATTTTTCAAACATACTTCTTTATCATGGAAGTAATATTAATATTCTGCAGTCCTGATCTGAACCTGTGGAGCAAAAGTTTAGGGCGATATCAACAGGGTCTTCATAACCTACCTATATTTCAAATAAGCAAAAGAAAACAAACAAACAAAAAATAGCTTACCAGAACAGCTAAAAACATGAAAAAAGTTGGTCCATAAATGTCTTTATTTGTTCTTCTTTTATTTTTTAATTTTTGTCTTTTGAGGTAGTGAAACTGGTGAAACCAGATAGTGAATTGATTTACCATAAGAAAAATGAGAAAATTGTCTTGGTTAAAAAAAATGATTTTAAATCTAAATAATGCTAGGGGAATTAATAATTTGGGGCTTAACTATACATACATTTTAGGGGTGTAACATACATAAAATTAAGGTTTGATATGTAATTTATTTTTTTTAAAGTCACAGTTCAGAATCTTTTTCCAAAAAGAGGAAAAAAAATAAATCACAAATTCGCATTTTGTACAAAGTAAGGGTGACCCCGAATAGTCAAGATTCAATGCATCGGCAGGCGGAGCCTGATCTGACCGTCCTTGGAAAAAGTATCTTTCCATTTTGGCACTATGTGGATTCTCAATGTCTAATTACACAATACATATTTAGATACATACAGGCTTTTAAGACGGGAAGCCTTTCAACTCAAAAGCTATCTAGAGTTTACTTGTCATTGTGACTATATAAAGTCATCAGTCCAAAAACTATATTTGCAATTTGTTCTTCTTTTGCACCATTTGACTACAAGGAGGCTGTACCCTCTGCAACTTGAGTGAATATATAAGTAGGTATAACAACATGAAAGGGCAGAAACCTCACTCCTATGCACTGCCGTCTCTAGGATGGTGCACGGACAAACACTGACAACAACATAACTCAGATAATAACTAAATAACATGACTATTTTTGGAAAACAAACTATAATGTAAAATGGAGAACTTTTATAATTTACACAAACACATTACCCATAAGTCTTTGTGGGATACAACCATCCCCCGGGCAGCCTGCATGCATAGATCATTCAACCATAGGTCGACTATAAAAAGATTAGACAGTTCTGATTTGAATTCGTAAATCCTTCGTCGGGGACACCCCAAAAACAAAGTAAAGAATTTGGGATTAGATACTACAGGTAGCCATTTGGACATGAGATGCTTTTTCTTCAGCATCGTTGATGTTTATATTAAGCTTGACATTGTTTTAGGTGAACACTTCAGTGCAGAACATGTAATGTACCTTGTTGGTGTTGAAATATTATTTTGTCTGACAAAATTCTGGTTGGGTCAATCTGTCTCTTTCGAATGTTGCTGATTGAGAAAGCTTAATGTCCCCTTGTGTTCAAGTAAGGAGTGCTGTATTCATTCAGTACATCTGCTGAACCAAACGGGCCACACCGGAAATTCACAGTATGAATATGTGTATCTTTATATTACACCCCTAACTTTTCCTTCTCTTTAAATTTTTTTGGTCCCCTCTTAAACTGACTCCATGGTTTCCAACCAGAAAGGATCCTCGATCTCATTTGTATTTGCTGTTCAGTCTTTCAGGTGGTTTTCAGTCAATAGGCTATTTGTTTGGTCTCTGTCTTTGGGGTAATTGATCGACTTGATGTAGTCTGCTTTTCAGGTTTCAGGTCTTTTATGGTGTATTCTCAGGAAGGTCTGTTAGTTCATTTGCTTTGGTCTGAAGAATGTTTTTTTCTTTTTCTTATACACCGGGAGTAAATGCAACAGGGCCAGAGTTTTCATCAAAAAGACATGTGTGCATTGGACAGCTAAACGTGTAAGGGGTGTAAGCAGCTTGTGCACAAGTGCTTTGAAAAGTAAAAGAACTGCAAAAGGAAATAAATAACTAATATAAAGGGTTGTTTTGTAGAACTTTTCAGTACCTGATGTGAGCCTGCTGTGATGGCATTTTATCTGCCAGATGGAGTTGTGTGTTTGTGTCCTGCATCAATGAATTTGATTCATTTAGCATTTGCTTAAAAAATAATTGTAAGGAAGTTTAATAAAGAACTTGTGAGAGTAAAATTCATATGCGTGATCGCTGCCCTCTGCCTTCTTCAAAGACCCTGATCAGCTGGTGATCAACTTCCCACCTGAGAGCCATCAGGACTTGAGATGAACCAGCAATGTGTCAAAAACATAGATCATTACAGCATTTAGCTCTACACTCAGTTGTTTATGGGGAGAGACGCAACTGATGCAGCCCTCTCTGCCCTGTCTGTACGGCGCCTTCAAAGACATGCCATAAATGTGCCTACCAATGGAATTGGCCAAATTAATTTTGCATTTCAGATATTTTTGTGCTATTTTAGATATGATTTTTGACAGATTACCGTGACAGATTAGACTCCCGACCACTTGATGCAGACACACTTCACACACTGAGAATACGTAACTGAAACAATAAAAAAAAAAGATTCCCATGAGAGCGTTTGAGCATCTTCTAAGACCTGGACCCCATTCTCAACACATCTCGCTAACTGAACGCACATCTATTTTTTACAGCACTTTTATTTGTTACAGAGGATTTGGATTGAATAATATTTAAAAGGAAAAACAAAGAAAATATAATATTGAATATATTTGACATGTAACCTTGCAAAATATTTAACGTGACCTCTGGTATCACTGGACATAGAACTATATGGTAGTGTGCAGATTGCTTCTGTCATTTATTGTTGGAATCATAACCATCACACAGTTTTAACTTTATAGCTGGATGAGGCTTTTTACACTCTGTCACTTGGTTCAAAACATTTGTTTGAGCTTAGTTGAACATTTGAAGGTGTTTGATGTTTCTTGTTCTGCTTTTTGTTTATATGGGAGCCTCATCAAAAACCGGTCCATTATGTTAGCAGTGTCCAAGCATTTATTTTATCGATTCATACCACGTCCCCCCTGTAAACACTCTGCGATGCCCCTATGGGTGTGCCCCCCACTTTGGCAACCACTGACATGAACAATGGAGATTGCTGTTTCTTTCTGGTGTAATGGGTCATACACATTGGTGGCATTAATCAAATATTTTCTGTATTCAACCGTTTTTTTTTAAAGATGATGAAAAATAAGAAGGGTTTCAGTCATTTCGACAGATCGTTATTCACACCCCTGACATCGTGATGCAAATCAGTGTGAACTGGGACAAAAAAACATTCCTGGACTTTAACTCGGCCCAGCCCACAACAACAGATGCGCGTGAAAACTCATCAGCCATAGACACGGGTCTCAAAATACTTAAATCTTAACCGATAATATTTTAACTTGCAGATTATAGCATTATCACTGATGTTGACCAAAAGATGTGTTAAAAGCATAGTGTAGAATACTCACTGAGAAATAAAAAACACTCTCTTTAAATGTCTCTCTGCTGAATGATGTGCAGGTGAAGTTACTACCAATATTTAATAAAAGTAATTAAACCATTTTTGTGCACACTCCAAAAACTGTCCATCTAATAAAGTAAAAAAAAAATCTTGTTTCCTGCTAAACGTTAGTTTGATCTTGTTTTGAGACTTGTATATTACGTTATTAATACATTACTAGAAATTAATGTTAGATTATTAATCTTATTTTGAGTATATATATGTCTTATTTTGAGAATTCTTACTAAGTATTAATTGTCTTATTTTATTGGCAGATTATTTCACTTAATTTAAGAAGCGTTTGACTAACCTAACCCTTAAAATACCTGATTTCACACTTGGTAAGAATTCTAAAAATAAGGCATATACTCAAAATAAGATTATTAATCTAACACCTTCTGCTCTTGCTTAGTATATAAGTCTCAAAACAAGATTTAAAATACTTTTTAGCCGGAAACAAGATTTTTTGACTTGATAAGATGGACAGTTTTTGCAGTGTGCATAAAATAGTTTAATTACTTTTATTAAATATTTCCTTTGCATTCATTTTAATGCTACAGGAAGTTTATATGGTGTTTTATAGCTAACCAACTGTAAAAACTGGAATAGTTTTGTTTCATCACCTAGCAAGTAACCCTAATTATCCTCCTTTCATACTTACGTGCCGGGCACTTTTCTGGGGAACTTCCACCTGCTCATGCATCTGTCCCTAAGGCCGGCAGTTGCAGCGCTGCTGCTGCTGGCAAGCATTTCTATCAGCTTTCGACACTTGGATGCTTTGCTCTCCAAGTGCTTAATTTTTTCTCCCTCACCTTCTCAGCCCCACCCTTTTCTTTCTTTTTTTTTTTTCCGTATTAGCAACACCTTCAGTATCCATGGTCTCTCTCCTATCTGCACTTGTAAACTGTTGAGTGACGAGCATTGACCTGCTGCAACGGCCATTCTGGTTATTGTCCAGAACGTCCAGATGGCCAGTCCACCACTCATGCAAATATACACACATTCCAACTTTACAGATGGACTACAGGTAACTAAATCAATCAAAGAAAACATTCCTATGACAGCATCTGAGCATCATCTCAGACCTGGACACTGTAACCAGTTTATCTCACTATCCACAGGCTAACAGCATGCTGAAGAGTTACTTAGGCTTTGAAGCAGATCTGTGTCTGGCCTGGACACAAACTGGCAGCGACAGATCGCTGCAGTTTAACTACTGATGCAAAAACAGTGCATCAAGGGAGCACTTAAAGTAGAACTGCAATTAAATTCCCCGCAACGTTCGGGCCCTTTTTAGCCACACTCTAAGTACCTTAATACTATATCAAAGGATTTCTTGCCATAATTCAGCCTTGTTGTAGAATTGCAGGTGTGACGAGGTAGCCCTTCTGTGAGCATTAGCACAGAATGACCAGGTTTCGGAGGGCAGGGACTAGGCTATGTGCTTCTGTGGTCAATGAGTCTCTAACGATATTTGGAATGTTCAACTATAATAAATATTCTCCCCCCCCCCCCCAAATAAAACATACTAGCACAAATGCTACATAAACAAACTAGGGTATTACCTGTGATGCTAATTCTTAATGTTAGCTATGAAGCTAATTGAAAAGCGAACAACTCAAACAATGCCACAATGTCTACTAACAGCTGAAGGACATTATTGAGGAAATATGCTTACTTGTAAAGGGATATTTGCTGGTTCACGGAGAGTTGGTATTAATCCTGGTAGAAGTTTAAGACGATCTGCGAATCCACTGCTGTATTGTCCCAAGTTGGAAAAACAGTCGTCCTAGAAATGTTTGCCACAAACTACCACACGCTTCGGCAGTCGGTCGGGCACATTCCCTGCATAAATAAAATCTATCTACAAGCTTTTCAGTGGCTCAGAAGTGGGGAGGACAAAAATGTTTATGTTCTCTTTTGTACACCCAGGTACAGTGCAGTTTGGATGCGGTCTGGACTGCATGCTGTTGGTTTGTTGGTTGCCTGTTACCCTAGTTCCGCTGCGGAGGGAGGGACTTGCAGGGTGTAGTTCAGGGAAGGGGGTAATTGGCTGGAACTGAACACGCAATATGCCGAAACGTGTCGTCATATGCCGAACTGCCAAACAGCCCATTTCTGAGTGCTCATTTCACTATGTAGGCAGACATACACCGGAACAAATGAAATAGTAATTAGTCATTTTAACCCCTTCGGGGCCATAGGCAGGTTGGGGGTACTGAAAGATATGATCAAAAACCTCAAAAAATGCAAATTTCATGCCAGGTCCACTTTAAGGAAACATGAAAGCCTCTTGTACAGAGATGTTTGGCATATTCTGATCATTTCAGTTGGATAAATGTTCCCTGATTTCAAAACTATGGTTGAAGTGGTGACTCAGCCTTCAAAAGGCCCAGAGTAGTTTAGCTCTTTGCAGAGTATTACTTCTCAGGAAACTAAAATGATTTTATCTTGTTTTTTGTTTACTGGATGGGATAAAGTTCAGTTGCTTTCACACCTGATTTGCTACTCACCAGGGTTGGTTTAGAACTGCTCTGAGGCCTCCTCTTCAGCTTGGTTTCGGTTTGCTTTTCTTGTGCCCATCAGAGTTTGCTGAGTTGTATTCACACCACCACATAAGGTCTGGACCAAGCGAGGGAACTAATTTGAGTTTGTTTTAACCAAACTAAACAAGGCTGTTGTGATTATGCTCTCTCTCTCTCTCTCTCTCTCTCTCTCTCTATCTCATAGTTGGTCAATTTAACAAGCATTTAAAGAGGGATAAAAAAAGAAGAATGTGTTTTCAACTGCAGCTCGCTTTCTCTGTTTCATACAACAGTTATTGAGTGCAGTCAGATCCACTGTGTCCATAACCTTTCAGTGACTGCTGATTGCAGTAAATATTGTTGGACTTTTAGCTGACATTTTTCATTTTGCAGGAACAAATAACAAGGGGCACTCCGCACCATATACTTTCATTCATTAGGTTATCTTTGGAAACCAAACCTTGTCTTCTTGCTCCCTCCTCCCCTTCCCCTGTCCTCTTGGTTGGTTTCTGTCAAAACCAAGATCTGTTTTATTTCCCCCCATGAAGTTAAGGAAGCTGGCGGAGCTGTAAATTTGGACGCCCTTCGTTAAGAGGTGCTCCCCTGGCTGTAATTCATCTCAATCCTCAGTGGTCTTTAGCTCTCTTTCAGAGGTTGTAAAGTACTGCCTAATGCTACTGGGGTCGGAGGCTGGTGCACGGAGAGCCTGGGGGTTACCTCGTGTCGGAGGGGACAGTCTGGGGCCTGTGACACATTGGGGTCAGGTGACAGACATGGAGATGATATATGGACACTCATGTGACACAGTGCTAACAAGCGCAGGCTTTTACAGCGAGTCTCATTTTCCATTGCTCTCTGTTTAGCTCCTTCTCTTGCTAATCCTAGTTTTGGAAGTTGTCAAATACACAGGTATAAGATTAATTTATTTAAAAAAAAGAACTGAATAAAGCAAAGTAGCAAAAGTCAAAGTAGACAATTAATTCAACATTTTTGCATTAAAACTTATTTTATTATTATGTTTTTTCCCTCTATGTGTCCATGGCCTCAAGAAATTAAACCCACAGCAATCACTAATAAATAAGTTTCATATATATTTATCAATTTTGACTACCAGACTGCCAGACAGGACACGTAAAAAATAAAATAAGAAAAACATTGGATGCATTAGAATTATCATTTTCAGTTATGATATTATAACAAGAAGTGATTTTCTTTAATTTGGAAGCAAAGTTGATACAACTCCAATGGATTTTAATTTCCTTAATGATCTGACCATATTTGATTTATTAAGAAATCAGATATATTAATATTGCTGATGCAGTCCTGCATCAGCTCTTGTAAAACACAGTATTAATCTTTGATAACATCGAACCAAAGCCCTATTTTATCATGTCTTACATGTTAAATTAAGACTAAGCTCCCTTCTTCATTTCTTTATTTTTTTTTACTTTACTCATAAAGATCAGTTGGCCCTTCCCCACAGGGGGCTAATTTATGTTTTGAAACAGTAGCTAAAAGCTCATTTACTTCAAGAGGAAATGGAAAGTCTTGTACGTATGCAGTATCAGAGTGTGAACTTTGTGTAACTATGATCTCTATTTTTGTGGGCTGAGAACGAACAACCAGTAAAACCCATCATGGCTTGATGGCAGCCAGGCTTTATATAGGGATGTTCCCTTGGAGAAGGAATTGAGCGTGCTGCGTTCATGAGGGAGTTTGTTAAAGGACTCATTTGATGAAGAGTCGGCAAAACAGATGGGGGCGGGAGGGGGGAATTAGTGTGTGTGTGTGTGTGTGTGTGTGTGTGTGTGTGTGTGTGTGTGTGTGTGTGTGTGTGTGTGTGTGAGAGCAAAGGAGGTTTAGAAATAGCATTTCAAGCTTGGTCCTTATGTCCCATCTAGCTACCCAGCACCACCCACCAGTCAACGAAGCAGTAAAGGAGGCCTTCCTCCAACCCACATTCCAGCCCAGATCTGATTGCAAGGCAAACATAGCATCTCTCCCTAAATCCCTTGATAAATATTTTCCGAAGTGAGGGAAAACAGAAAGGCTGCGAAAGTCTAATGAGTTAATAATGGTAACATACTCAGTTGATTAGAGCTCAGTCACATTACACAGGTTTTATATTACCAGTTTTTTCCTCTTGCATTAAAGTCTATAATTCTTTAGAGGCATTCTATGTATCATGTTTGTAGTTTGAAGGAGCTAGTGAATAGTCCCTTCTGGTAACTTAATTGCTGTCACCTGACTCTATCACTCTTAGACCCTATCTTTAAAGTGTCAGTGTTAGCCTGATAGATTAATGTTTTTATTGTATTTGGGACATCTAAGTCAACATTTATGAGGTTAAAAGAGGATGTTGCTATTTTAGGTCAGAACCTAAAAATAGGTCAGTCCTCAGAAGCTGTTCCACAGGCAGTCAGGAAGTGCTTTGATTTCTTTTTCATCTCTTCTTTTACTTTATAAGAATATTCAAAAGAGCCTCTGGATCTGGTGAACAGGTGGCATAGCTTAGTTTCCTCCACACTGCAAAAGCAAACTTCCTCAACATACTTTTCCATCACGAAAGCTTAGTACCACAAGCAAAAATACTGCTTCCTAGCTACTTGCTCTGTCTTACAAAATTAGTAGAAATTGATTTCACTCTTTGGGGGAAGCAAAGGAAGAATTGTGGACCTTTCGGGAACGCAAAAAAAAAAAAAAGAAAAAAAGAAAGTGTGTTTGTTTAAAAGTATACTCAGGATTAAAATATCCCATTAATAAGTGATTGAGGAATTCTGCAAATGAATGCATGCTTGAACGTGTGTTTCTGAGTTTGTGACGCACATTATGGTCCTGTCCCAGAAACCTGAAGCCAGGCTTAAGGGCCCACCTGTCTGTGGTTGTAGACAGATGATGCTTGGCTGCCAGGTGCTTCATTCATCTCTGCTGCTAACGCTAATGGTAATGCTAACATTAGCGCTAACATTAGCTACTGTTCTTGTTTCACTCTGTCAGACTCTGGTCACAGCCAAAAGTATGACAGATAGCCTACTTATGCAGATGTCCTTGCTGTATATTCGTTAGGGATTGTCTCTGAAATAAATGACGCAAAAGCTGTATATGTATGTAGTCATTGATGATTTTTTAATTGCTGTTAAGCCTGTTAAGTTATACTCCAGCCAGTCCCATTAGGGAAATCATCTCTGCTTTTTTACCTAGTGCACAGACAGAAGATATGCAAACCCAGCAGTTACAGACTTATCTTTAGATAGTTGTTTACTTTGTACTCTAAAGGCCAAATGTATCTGATGGGTTAGATCTTAGAGTCTTTTGTTCCTGTATTAAATGATAGTTGTAATCAATTCCTTGCTGGGAGTATTTTTTACAAAAGTCATTTGCCGAACACAAGCTTACTACAAGAGCATTCAGTAATCTGTTGTGATCACTTCCATGATGCATTATGGAATGGATAATCTAACCTGTGCAACAGATTTCAAGTCAATTGCATACATTCCACCCTGTTCATCATTGGAATTTATTGATACTAGTTGTAAAACAGTGAGGTCAAGTTGAGTTTGTTACTCAACTTGGCAAAAAAAGGAAAAAAAAAAAGGTTTCCATCTTAAAAAAGCCTAGCAGATTGCATTAAATCCCTGATTTTGCAGCAATCACTCAGCTAATGATTTGGTATACATCTGATTCACAGTCAGGCACTGCTCATGTTGCCCCTTCACAATTGAATAGTTTTGCAATCTTGGTCTTTTGTAACTCAGAAACTTTAGGTTGAAATTGAGCCATCTGCCACATAATATTTTGCAATGATCATGCTCTATTTATACCCACCTATTGGTTGAGTTTTGAACAGATTATTCATCAGTTTGTACTCTTGTGCAGAGAGGATGAAATGTGATTTATTTTAACTTGTCATAAAATGTATTCAATAAAAGTTGCTTCTCCATGCCTGGTTCTAATTCTAGGGATGATTGGTAGACTACAGTTAGAAGACCTGAGTGGTCTGGTGGATTGGTTTAGGTACTACAGATCTTCAACACATTTTGGTGCCAATCCTTCAGTGATTTATACACAAATAAAAGTATTTAGAGGTATGTTTTCTGAGCTAAAGGGAGCCAGTGTAAGGAATAGGGGTGATGTGCTCTACTTTCCAGGATCACAAGATCTATGATTATGTCTAAGAGAGTTTCTTTAGCTTGTTCTGTCCCCCCCCTCCACACCCGCCCCTTGTAATTACAAGATGTTTTCTTTTGGCAACATGCATCTTTGAATAAGCAAATGAATGTTTTAACCCTGGTGAACTTCCACAGTGTTTATGCCCTCCCCTCCCCATTGCATACTTTGGGACTGAACACAACCGCTAATGATCTTTAGCATCACTGGCAAGTTTTATGTGTGATCAGACTGCATATGTTTAAATGTGTTGTCCTGTATCTCAGAATATTACCGCACGATACCAATTAGCCCAAGCTCATTAGGCAGCAAAACTCCACTGAGTTCCACAAATTAGAGAGCATGTGAAGTCTGACAGTCCAAAATGTGGGCTCTTGCCTTCTGTGTTTGTGTTAGAATTTAAAAGCAAAAAAGTGGTCTTTTATTTTTAGATCATTGAGCACATGTCTTTGTTTGTTTGTGCTTCTGTGCATTTGGGTGTGCATGCAACTGTGTAAAACTATATGCTTGATTACAAGTCAAGGATCAGAAACAGCTCCTGTATGTACACACTCCTTGCTCAAGTGTGCTGCAGAGCAGCATTTAACTTTCATCTGTTTGTTTGGACATATTCCCTGCCTGTTGATTAATTTATGAGTTCTTGAAAGACGAAGGCTGTGCTCAATCTCAGGCTTAAAAGCTTCACGTTTTTCTTGCTGCCTTAGAAATGCATAAACACAGAGACACTCCTTCTCCTGAAATGAATGTCTCGGTTATCTCTCAGTTTAACACACTAACTTATTATTTTTTATTTCTATTTTAAATGAAGCATTTTATGATGCATAATATATATATATATATATATATATATATATATATATATATATATATATATATATTAATATATATATATATATTTATATATATATATATATATATATATATATATATATATTATTTTTATTTTTATTTTTTTATAGTAAAGATAAACCTGCATAGGAATATATATAAAAAATATTGCATATAATTTTTTTTTTTTTTTTGTGCAAACTGGATATCTTTTTTGTTTCTTTTTGAGCTTGAACTGTTAATTATTTTATTAAACCATCATTACTTGGCTTTTTAGAAACATCTAAAACCTTAAAGTTAAATAAATAAAACTAAATAAAATAAATAAAAATATGTATAAAAAAAACACCATAGATTTCTTGAAACTTGTCGTCCTTGTGACCATATGGCAAACCTTTAATTTACCGGTAACTTAAGAACCAGATTATGCTTTTTAACGTCTTGAGATGCTGCGACAAGTGAAATGTTTGTGAGTGTCTCTATATAGTTTTTAAGAATTTGTCTTTTTTTGTTAAACAATCTAACCTCCATCTGGTTCCATGAGGGAGCAAATAATTCTTAAAATGATAAATTGTCTTCCTGTCTCCAGGCCAACATCTGATTAGTCTCTATTAGAGATCAGAGCAGTAAAGAGGAAGTGTCCTGCTGATCCATGAACCTAGTGCTGTGTTACCTTTGGCTAAGCCTGGCCAACCCGCTGCCTCCCCACTCTATTTTATTACAGTTTTATGGAGTTTATTCGAGCTCATGTTGGCTTTAAATTACAACCACAATAGTCCATTGTAAAACATGAACTACACTTATTTTGTTGGTGATTACTTTGATAATTAGTTAATTAATGAATCCCTAGTGCTTTTAAAGTAAATCTAAATTAATGAACCTAAACCAACTGTAGACAACAGTTTGGTTGTATTGGTGTTTGACAAAAATCTTTTTTGACATTGTTTCTAACAGTCCTGCTAATAAATACAACCGTTTAAAACAATACTTTAATTTAGTAATTCAAGTCAAAGAGTGAAAGTTGTGTATTATATAGATCCCATCAAACTGATTAATGTTATTGATTATGGCTTACAGCAGCTGCAAACCTCAGTGGATCAAAATATTGGATTAGAAAAACAACAACAACATTTTTTGTATTTTTTTATATTTTGACCATGTCATGTCCTAAACAACAATGGTCTACTGACTTGACAATAGATAGGTGGATAAGCTATGAGGCATTCCTATTTAAAACTAGCTGCTCACACAGTAATAATAATCAGGAAACTCAGTGGAAGTAAAAAAAATTGAGAAAAACGGGACCAGGCTTCTGATATTCTTGTTTCATACAATAGCAAATTTAGCATTTAATTGGAAATCAAAGCTCCAGTATCAGGAGAAGCATGAGATAGATGCAGAAACCAAGTTGCTTTTGTCCAGTGTCAAGTTCACACAATTATTGCTTATTTGGAATGAGGGAACATCCCGTAGAGGCTGAATTAGGCTTTTCAAACCAATCTTCTGCTCATGCAATTTTAAGGGTTTCCCCTCTCTTGTGGTTGGTCTTTTTGGGCCAGGATTATCGGACTATAGCAACGGGTCACTTGCTCAATTCACATAAAAAAGATGCTCAATTTATTATTTTCTCAGTGCCAGCGATATTTTGAATCAGGGTGTTTGGACCTCAAAGAGAGTAACCACAAGATGGCTTTAATTGCAGAGGATTTTCCAGTTGCATCTAATTTACATGCCATGTAGAATATTAAAACTGGCATAATTTGTATGAGTGGACATTTTACATTTCCAGACTTTTTTAAGCTACCAGGGTTTGCAAAACAAACAATTTGGGAGATGAAGGATTGTATCATTAATTATGTTTCTCCACATCATTTACTCTTACATACTGGCTTATAGTGGGTGATGTGCTGTGATGTGAAAACTTTGGTTTTCAATCTATTGATGTGCCCTCTCTGTATAAGAGAGACATCAAACTGAATTCCATGTGTCTCAAGAACTCAAAGGACACTCACTTTAAAGGTCTGCACTGATCAAGACATCAAATATGCTCCTCCTCACAGAGAGTGTCAAACAAGTTCGTCAACTTGTTCTCAGAGATCATTTGTTGTTAAAGTTGTTGGTGTAGCAGTTCTTGTTTTCTTGGGTTGATCTGTGTGTGAAAACAACTTAGCAACTTCCACAAAATGTCTAAGACTGATCACTGCATTCTGCCATCCTATTCTGTCACCTTGTGTGCTTGCTGAAATTCAAAACACTTTGCTTTCAAAACTCCCCAAGATGGAGAAGGGTAAGGAAATAAATTGGCATATTTCTGGTTTGTTTTTGAGTCTACCTATAGCAGCCAGCAGGCCAGAAAACAACAGACGAGTGATTTTGGTTACATACCTGAAGTCAAGTAGAGATATAACACTGCCTGCCAAAATGACGCTCAAGTGTGCTGTAATGACTACATTGTTTTTTTCTCCCTCTTTCTCTCCAGCCTGATTCTGAGCGGCAGGCAGAAGCACAGTCGTAAGCTAGCGGCACGCCGAGGTCTGTATGCTCTGAGAACTTAAGGAGTTTTGAAAGTTAAAAGAGGGCTTTTCTTCTCCCTGATACTGTTGTGATGTTTCCCTGGCTGTCTTTTGTGCTGCAAGTTCACCAGACGATGCTATTATGTTAGAGGTAAAGTAATATGGCTGTGACAGGCTTCAGTATCCATTTGAAAAGCACGTTTTGGAAGACAGCCTCGTGTAGTGCAACTACCTCCTTTAAAAAAATGCACTTTTCCCTCATGCACACTTTCAAGAATCTTGTTAAACACAAAAGGAGCAGCACCTGCTTCTGTGGGACGAAGTGGAGGGTGATGTGGGGAGAAAAGGGAAAGGGGGGGAAAATAACTTTCAAAAAAATATATTATGAATGTGCTTGCCAGGTATATGAATGTCGAGTTGAATTTATTGCAAAAGCATGAAACGGCGCAGTTAAAGAGCTTAAAGGCTGACCTTGAAAAGTCTGCCGTCAGAATCGTGTTAGTAGACCTGCTCCTCGCCTGTCAAGGTACGGCAGAATCACGACATTGTTTATTCACTTTGATTTGTCAAGGATGCATGCAAGAGTATTGACAAAAGATCTCTCCTCACCACTTCCCCTGCCTGTATATCCCTTCTATGTTTGGATTTTGCCATCCATGCGCCATGTGCACCTGAGCCTTGCCTATGCGTGGGCCTTTTTTCAATGCCCCACCCCAATTATATACTTCTTCAATTGGCCTTTAGAGGGACATTGATGATTTTCTTTTTCTTAAAGGGTCAGCGACGGCAATTAGAATTAGCACCGGCATAGGCTGAGGCGATTGTCATGTGTGTCACATGGTGCTCTCTTTTCTACCCTGCCTTCCCCCGTGTGCTCTCCATATGGGGGGTGGTGAAGGGCTTGATGGGGGGTGCCGTCCGTACGGGGGGCTGTGGTCCTCTCAGCTTGGCACATCAAACTCTATAAAGGGAATCATTTATGTGCCACTCCCTATTACTGAACAGCATGGAGACAGCTAATGAGGGCCAAGGCAAAAGGAATATATCCACCACTTTGCTGGTAGACAGACACTGGCAGGGAAAGAAAACCAAGAGTCTTCAGGGAATCATTGTTTTCTGGGGAGGAAAAAAAAGAGAGAACAAAAGGAAATATGTGTGTGTGTCGATGTGTGTGTGTATCATTCTCCAACCTGCTCGTCTATCAGTTTACTTATTTATTTTTCCACCCGCTAGCGGTGTACTTGAGCTACAGTAACAGCTTGAGGTGAAGAGTCTGTTAAAACACACACAGTTTTGCGTGTGCTGTATGTGCATTTTCTTTTTTTCTTCATTTTTTTTTCCTCTAGTCCCCCTCAGCTGGTGAATTCATGATAAATAGTGATGGGGATAAATATGAGTGTGCTAATGTGTAACTAAATGTATGCCCTGGATGTGTTTTGTGCTAACGGACACTTAGGTATAATCATGTAGCTTTGCGGTGCATGTGCAAATGTGCACGTGTACGTGAATTCACACGTGCACATAGGGGTCTAGTGGTGCTGATAAAAAGGTAGCTGTGACATTTCCAATTTGCCATGCACCAGCCCACTCCATTTTCTTCCCTGCTGCCTCTTACATGGTAGAGTAAGCCTCTAGGATTGACAATAATTACAGCCTGCATAAAATGAAGAGGGTAATATGAACACAGCTTTGCCATAATTGCCTTTTCATTATTTGCTAACAGTGAGCTATTCAGTCATAAGAAAGAGATTGCATAGTAATTGGCTGACAATGGGAGGCTGAGGCTCTGTTCAGAGACTGTGGTAATTTTTGTGTTGCTGTGAAGGTTTTTTGAGGAGCTTTTTTTTATTAAAAATCTGAAGCATTAAACTGTAATTTAAAACTACAATTTCCAGCATGAATGAAAATCTGGGTATTAACATGAGCTCCTATTTAGAGTGGAACATCCTATTAGCAGTATTAGCACTATTTGGTAACTTTCCATATGGGCCCCCTCTTAGCCCAAATGGGATTTAAGACAGCTTTGTTTCTCTTCTCAGTCAGTTTCACACATCAACAACACAAGGTTGTTTACACCAGTGGGAAACATCACCGTGAATGGATGATGCAAGGATTGTGTTTGTGGCAACTGAGGGTCAGGAATGGGAAAAGTTTCTAACATGCACATTTGCATTTATACGTACGGTTGGCGTCAATTTAATGGGATGGAACAACTGGACTCAAAGCGACTCTGTTTTACCCACCAAGAACTCCGGCAATCCAACTTCTGAGTAAAAAGATACACATCATAAAGTCAGCGTTTTTTAAAGCGTGTGTATGTATTCTATCAAGAATATCTGCATGGAAGAATGGGCCAAATTACCAGTTATACTGTGGGGAAACCTGGTGAAGACCTACACGAAATGTTTGGCTCTCTATCATTGCCGACCAAGGTTACTTTACAAGGGATTGAAATGAACTTTTTAACTAGGGCTGTCAAAAGATTACAAATGTTAATCTATCTAATCATATGGTAGCTGTGAATTAATCACAATTAATCATGATTAAATAACACTGCTAAATATGACTGAAA
Source organism: Apricaphanius iberus (assembly GCA_028564705.1). Taxonomy (NCBI): domain Eukaryota; kingdom Metazoa; phylum Chordata; class Actinopteri; order Cyprinodontiformes; family Aphaniidae; genus Apricaphanius; species Apricaphanius iberus. The sequence continues at coordinate 140,374 of JAPXFQ010002722.1, read as the reverse complement.
AACTACAATTTTCAGACTTTCGTTCCATGTATAATCACGTATAACAGAGACTTAGTGATCAAATGTCACAATGTACCATTTTCCTATAAATAAACACTGAATACTCTTGTAGTGAAGGTCTACACAGCTACTTCCACTATTGAGTTAGCACTAATTTAAGTCAGAAAACATCATAATGCACTGTACGAAATGTACTGAGACTATACAGCGAACCAGCATGCATCGTTCTGTGCTGCTTTTACACTCGTTAAACTGGTGGGCTAGGTGGCTATTTGCAAGAATGGGCAGACAACCAAAGAGAATGGAATCAAAAAAAGAAAATTCCCAATGACAACTAATGAACTTAATCATATTAACTCAAAGCCAACACATTAATAATAATATACTCACATACTTATTTTCTGTATCATTGTAAAAAATAAATTCTTTAAAAATTCATGCAAGTTAATGTCCTTGATTTTTTCCCCCACATTCTTTCTCTCACAGTAGAAGTGTACTTATGATGAAAATTACAGACCGCTCGCTTTTTTTCTTTTTATGGGTAAAACTTCCACTTTTTTCCCCACAGTGTTGAAAGTCGCATAGGACATTCTGCATCTAAAAAAAACAAACAAAAACATGGCCATTGTTTATTGGTTTGTTTATTCTACTACATTCCACGAATCACCTGCAAACCTGGGACGACCATGGCTTAGGAGTCGGGACTTCACTTTGTAATCGTGAGGTTGCTGGTTCCGACTGTCTTGGTCGTTGTGTCCTTAGGTGGTTGTCAGAGGGTCTGGTGATGCCAATTTCTGTGCCTTTGTCAGTGCGCTCCAGGGTAGCTGTGGCTACTATGTAGCTTGCCATGTGTGAATGTGTGCTTGAATGGGTAAATGACTGAATGTAGTATGAAGCGCTTTGAGTGAAAATAAAGTGCTATAGCAGAGGCCATTTACACACCTGTCTATTGGAATGCATTTGGCCCAGCGCACGCCTGGTAGCTGTGTGTCAGATATCAAGATCGGATCACATTTACATCATGAAGAACCTGCTTTGCTTCTGTTTAAAACTGCAGCAAAGCCACCACCAAGTTCAGCACTGTTAATTTGATATACCTAGTGCGACTGTTGAATTTAAATCTACATCTCCAAAAATGAAACTCACTAAGAGAGGAACTGAAGCAGAATTTCACAGTTCATTTTAAATGGACTAAACACCACAGATGCTAAATGAGCAACCACATGAAACATGTATCAATTAACGTTTGTCCATGTGACCAGACTGGAAAGCCCACTCTTTCATTTAGAACAAGACTGGCTTGCACCAGGCAGCTCAACCGTACCAGCAGCACCTCATCCTTACAGACATCTATTATACCTCAGAACATATTCCTCACTGTGGATAACAAACCATTCAGCCAATCAATATTCATCTTATATAGAGTGCCGATCCTCAGTAGCCATAATCGTTTAGCTCGAGTGCTTGCATGAGTGAGAAATAAATTACATTTACAGTGCTATCACTGAGGCTCTGGTGTTTCCCAAGCATTAGGATATATTTAGAGATGACCAAATGTGGTAGGACCTTAAAGAACATGGGTAAAAGAGATTGATTAGATGAGCAAACAAGAGGCCAAGCAGATGTAGAGAGTAAGTGGAGGTTAATACAATTTCTGAACTGAGGAATTACCTAGCCGAGTCACTTAAACTAATATTGACTCTTAAATTTTTATTTCTGCAAAAAATGAGGGCTGTAATACTGAAGTTGGTATACAACCCACTTTGACATATACCTTTGTTGCAGGTCATGCAGATGTTCCATGCTTTTTTTTTCCTCTCCCTTTCAAACTATTGACATTTTTGAAAATATTATATTTAAACACTTATAAGAAAACTCCAGATCTAGCTACAATTAAGCTTTGCAAACAGGAAAAAGTGTATATTCAAACAAAGTTTTCTAGTTGACTCTTTTTTTCCACCTCTATCTAAATATCCCCTGAGAATGTAGAGATACTGATATGTCAGAATTAGTATTATCTTTATTTGGTCAGTTAGTAAAAGCGACAACCTTTTTTTTTCATCCTCCTGGTTTTCAGACTCCATAGGCTAGGATTATAGAGCTATGGTACATCAGCCAGCAGAGCTCTCTTTATGTTTGAGGTGCTTGTTGGTGTCATAATTATCTTACACCACAGGGTTGCTGCTCTTATTAGTAATTAGCTCCTACCAAAACTGATTGGTTTGGGTTCCTCCGCTCATCTCTTTTAATGTTTAAACATTTACTTTGTGCTTGAAGGATTTGTTTGTATATATCTTGTGTGTGATGAGCGCTTTTCAAGTAATTGGCTCCTAGGGGACAGCACTTTCTAACAGTTAAAGAATAATTACAACCCTATGAAATGTTAAACTGCCCTGACTGTCTTTTCACACAGGCTTAATTGCGTGCAACAAGTAAGGCAGGCTTTTCATTTTGTTCCTTCACAGGAGCGGACTGAGCTCACAGGGAAACACACAGAAATTTTGTCGAGCTGTAAATAGCCTCACATATGGTAATTTTGTAGGACACCAAAGCAGTTTGAGAGGCATAGAAAGTGATGCTCGTAAGATGTTGTTTTTTATGGTGGGGAGAGGTTATGCAGTAACTCTGTGTTTTTATGCTTTAATGGACTTTGGAATTTAATCATTATAAAGGAATTCACAAAGGAAGAAAGACAATGTATAATACCTTGGCTTATGATTCTCATAGAGGCAAGTAATTGCTCTGCCTACCTGTAAGTAAGTAATTAAATATGGCAATTGTTTTTTTTTACCACAAGTAAGACACTTTTTGACAGCTATTTAACTGCATTTCTTACATCAAGTGTCAATGTAGATCAGGTCTTTATGTAGAATGTATTTAATGTTAAGTTTAAAAAAATAAGTTATTCATATATATATATATATATATATACAGTATATATTGCTATAGGAATTTTGCATGTCAAATAAAAGGCATGGGCATTGTTTATTGGTTTTATTTGTTTGTTTATTCTACTACACCCCACGATACAACTGCAAACCTATCTAGGGTTATGTGCTTAGTTTTTTTTTTTCAAATTTTTCTCTGGATTTATATCCTACTTCCCTGACCCATGCAGTTTGTCAGAGGTGAGACCAAGTCATCGTTTTGTAAGTCACTAATGAGTCTCTAGTCTTCCCAACCCAAGTCTTGAGTCAAATCCTAATTAAAGACATGAATCTGTCAAGTCCAAAGTCATAGCATATCTTGAATCGTGTCGGAAGCCCAAGCATTTTTACTTTCAGTCCTGAACAGGTCATTTAACCAGGTATTTAATTAATTCGATTAAAAACAATTTGAAGATTCACAAAATAGTTTAGATGGTGTTTTTGTTGGCAGGAAAAAAACAGTAAGAAGAAATTAACTTCCAAATTGTCTAAAAATCTGTGCTGACATTGTTTTATTACAGTAACAGTTAACCAGAAAAAAGTCCAGTAAATTGAGAAAATGTTCAGTAAACTGGTCCATAATTTAAAAAAGTTTTTAAAAAATATTGCCAACTGCGGTACAGTACAAACCTGCTTTTAAAATTGTATATAAGTAGCATCAGATGTGCTGTTGTCTGTCAGCTTGGATGCAATGATTTGGTCTGTAGCTTCAAGCTCAAACCACTGCGTTGCTATGTTCGCACTGAAACCTGTTACTTTCAAGGCTCCATGGTTAAATTAGTTCACCCCAAAATATGTAGATATGCATGCATTAAGAAATTACTAATATTAATTACTTAGTGCAAGTTTACATTCAGAGGAAAGTTAGATGTTATCACCTCTATACTTTATTTTCAGTCCATTTATTTTCCTAACTGATTAATGATGAATTATTTCTGATCGCATTGTAATCCGTGTAGGCAAATTTATTTGTCTTTTATTTTTCCCATGTTATGTGGGCGTGACAATTTACTAAAAAATGACTGAAAATTAAGAAATCTAAGATTCTCTAACCAACTTCTACAACTTTCATAGAACTGCTAGATTAAAACTGAGATAACATTATAAACTGGTGCAAACTCCAATTACTAATTAGCTGACGTGTGAAAACAATTGAATGCACTTGATTGTATTTAGGGGTATCAGATTAAAGGGGTCTGAATACAAGTGCGAGCTACACTGTTCACATTTTTACTTGTATCCTAATTTGAAAATGTTGTAATTTTCATTCTAGATCCCTTATACAACTTTGTATTGATCCAGCACATAATTTCCTCATTGAAATTGTTCAAGCTTGTTCTTGTAACTTGATAAGAAGCAAAAAAGTTCACAGGATAAGAATACTTTAAATATTTCTGTATGAATCCACCCAAAAATCTTAATGCATTGTGGGACTCTTGCATTTTTGTTATGTATTTTTTTGCATACCATGCTAAGACGGTATTGGCGGTACTTTGGCTTGGACACGAATACCAGTGCCTAACATGGTTTTACCACAGATGCATATTTTCATCTTAAATTGCTGCTATAACTCAGCAAGCTGATGACTTACTACAATGTTTGGTATGCGTTTGTCTTCCCTTCTGTGTTCTGAAATAGTGTGTTTTGATCCAGTAGGATATGCGTTCTTGCCAAATGCACCATTTATTTAAAAAGATTGCATAGGAACTGTGGTCCTCATGTTTTACATTCCTTCTTAAAATATAGTCCTGTCTTGTCCCTTTCTAGAAAGCAAATACATGTTACCCTGCAGGAAAATGAAATTATTTAAGTTAAGTGGAGCTCTCCCGTTTAGTCTTCATTATGGATATCTTCCTTTTTTCAACATGTGCACAGGTGTTCTTTATGGAGGGCCGTAAATGCTGGATTAGACACTTCCGTGCAGGTGCCCATCAGCTCTGATGTGCTAAAAATCTACTGTGACTAAAAAGCCTTTCCCTTTTCCTTTCCTAGCTTGTTTTGCTGGGGGAAAATATTGCATTCAAGTGAATTATACCGAGCTCAGTTTGGCAGTGGTGGCATGCATTTTGCCCAGTGGGCCCTTTGTAAATAAAATGCTATTACACGCCTGGATATTTCATGCTCTGTGTGAACACAGGGCTCACTGGTGCCATACTTCCGTGAGATCACATGCAGATGTTAATCAGAGATTAACACACTGTCAACACAGGCCTCAATCAGCTTCTCAAAGTGCCATGCTTCCCAACTACTGATTAAGAGATGAGCCTCTCATGCAGAACTCATGATAGCTTCTTATTCAAGTATCATGTGCTAGGAATTGTATTTTTATTAGTAAATGTAGTATAAAGTTCTTAGCTGGTGTTGCAGTGAAGGAGATGTGATGCACAACCAGAAAATGTAATAAATGGCAAAAGTGTTCATACCTCCGTGAATTAAAAAAAAAAAAAAAAAAATCCACATTTCAATCACACATTAAGTACATTCTATTGGGATTTTATCATAGTAAACCGAAAAAAGTATGACATAACTGTAAAGTGTGACATATATTGCATTCAGTCCCCTTTACACCAACAACATTAAATTAAATCCATTGCAGCACCTCCATTTAGAAATCACATAATTTAGAATTAAAGGTTGAACATGGAACTATTCAAATTTTGATATACCTTTTATAAACCCATATATATGAAATATAATAAAATTTACATTTTAACCAGGCAAAACAATGAAGTTTACATCTACCAGCCAGTAGCAGCAGCAGGTTGCAGGTTGACAGACACCATTCGGATGTTCCAACAATATGGTCGGCAAAGCTCGGCTGGCACTGGGAGAAATGGCGAAGTCAGCAAGTCAAGCTGACTCCGCCATTTGTGACTCTGTATGGGTGTTTCTCAATGCCTTGGAACCTCGCCTTGGTGCCTTGTTCCCGCCCGGATGCCTAGGAGATACGTCATCAGGGACCACCAAGGTGTGTTACAATGTTCATGTTCTATTGAGGAATCTGTCCTCCGTTTGTCTGCCGTTTAGCTAACTGACCAAGGATACATGGGAGGTGCCTTGATGCCTTTTCTCAGTCAAAACTTTCCCAGAATACAGCGTGGTAGGAGCCGACAACAGCTACTTTGGAGGTAAATTTCCAGTTTAAATGTAAATCTACTAATTTTAGCTATTGGGCTAATATCTAAATGTTTGTTGTATTTTTTTTTTACTATTATTTTTTAGATTCAAAGCAGTTATATATGGTTGGTTAGTTGCTTAGTAGTTGCAGCTTCAGTGGCTACCAGGTACTAATTTGCGTACACATTTGATTTGACCGACATATACACAATTGAAAAAAAGTTAATCACTCGTTATACATTTCTAGTTCCATGGCTGAAGCAATGTTACTATGCTACAATGCAAACGGGCGGGACGTAAACAAAGCACGTAAGCTGGCAGCCGCGGTCACGTGAGGCAAGTCTGTTCCAAACCATTTTCTTTGACCAAGGAAGGACAGTGTCCTTGTAAGCAAGTAGGCGAGGCGCCTTGACATTGAGAAACACTCACTGCTTCAGAGCCCCGGAGATATTGTTATCCGTCTCAGGAGAGGAGTGACCAAAGAAGAGCAGAAACTAGAGTAGTTTATAGTAAAACCTACAGTAAATGGACCCACATAAAAAATTTCTATGGCGTCAAATAAGCGTGGAAACTGCAACTTTCCTCCTGGTAAGATAACTCACTTGCTAACTTGAATAGCTGTCATTTAAACTCCTCTAGGAAATATTCCTCACTGGATTCGGTTGAGGCTCATCACTGGACATATTGGCAGTGAACCAGGCAAACAAACAACTAGAATTATTTTTTATTGTTGTAACTACAACCAGGATAAACTAGATGTCACTATCATGCTTTTATGCCATATCTAACCTTTAAAGTCTATCTGTACATTATTTAATCTCATTATAAATACAGCTGCTCTCTGAAGGCTGTAGATGTTTGCAAGATGTTAATGAACAAACGACATTACAGAGCCCAAGTAATATGTTAGACAGATCTGGAAGAAATTTAAGATGTTTAAAACAGGGTAAGGTTAAGAGAAAAAAAAATCCAAATATAAAACATATCATGGAGGAATGTGTAGGCTATTGTTAAGAGAAAGTCTTTGGAGGTCCTATTTACTGTTTGCTTTAAACAATGTAAGGGATACAGCAAACATACTGAAGAAGGTGCTCTGATCAGTGACTATTATGGCTAGAAATATTGCTGTTTTCAAAACAAAGATGAAACCGAGGCCTGTAAACATTTAAGTATTTGGCCATACATGAAGGGGCATAGTGTACTGACTATATTTTTTCTCATATTCCATCCACAGCCATTCTAAACCTTAAGTAGTGTTTAGTAATCACAGTTTATCTTCTAAGAGCATGAGTTCAGCTTTGGTGTCCACACTGTCTTCTTCCTGCCTGGAGCCTGCCACCTCTGATTGGCTGTTGATATCTTTTGCATTTTGATACAGTACAGTACTTGTTAAAACATAACACACAAAATGCATTTGTTCTCCTTTAATGATTCATTTTTCTATATTCAGTCAATAAACCAGTGAATAAATAATGGAATCCTACTTGCTGAAGAAATATTCCATAAGAGTTACCAAATTAAGTGTTTTTCTGTTTTGTTTTTTTGAAACTGAACATTTCCCTAAACTCTTGATCCTAAGAGCAAAAATGATACTGAGACAATGATCCTGTGAGGATTTATTTTCTTTGGGAAGGGCAGGGAAGCTGGTCACTGGTGGAGGGCTAAATATTGGAGCTAGTAACAGAGCAGTACAGGAACACTGGAAAATACTTTTAAGTGGAGAAAGGGTTCACCTTCCACTAGGACAACGAGCATGAATGTACATCCAGAGCTACAATCAATAGTTTAGATCAAAACATAAAATACATTAAATGTGAAAAAATAAATAATTACTGTGATGGACTGGCGACCTGTCCACGGTGTACCCCGCCTCTCGCCTGTCTACAGCTGGAGATAAGCACAAGACTAATTTGTCAGATTGAAAGTACAGTACATTTTAGAAATAACCTATAAGCAGACATTAGGCACACTTTTCATGAATCCTACGTATTTTAACATTGGTATCATGTAATAGTCTAAGCTTAAATATCGCGTTTTCATCAGGTGTAAGCGGAAAAATCATAATTAACATAAAAAAATGCTTAATGGTCTAATTCACAAATTCTTTCAACGAATTGCTATGGGCTATAGCCCAAGTATATGCCTTCAGAGCTATTTTATGTAAAAAATGCTGTCTCAGTCCTATTGCAGGAGGCTGCAGTTTGTCAGAGGAGTGGGTGGGGTGAAACGTCAAGATCACAAGTCTAACTAAGTATTATTCACAACATGCAAGCATCTCGTCTCTGATTGGCTAACAGAAATGCAACTCTTTTGCTGCCTTTGATTAAATTATTGAATTAACTTCTTTTGCTGGCGCCATTCTTAGACAGATTTCAACACTATTTTCCTCAGCTCATCTTTTTTGGGTAAAAATTGCAACACTAATGTGCTATGTGCACAGATAAAACAAGCCCAACTGTGTTCTGCCAAGCTGTAGAATTGCTAACAGTTAGCTTCGGCTACTAGCTTGTACTTGCAGAGACGTGCTCTGCTCTCTTCAGGCTGAAAAATCAGTCCTCCACAGGTTGGTCAATGGACCAGGTAGGAAGACCATGAATACTAATTCTCCCATTGACGTAGAAGGGGCTGGCTTTTTCTGACCCACTTGTTTTCTCCTCTATATTTTCTGTAGGGATTGTGGTTTGAAGAAAATATTCAAATGCAGCATGCTTATGCAACTCAGAGTATTCCAATTGTATTTAACAAGATGAACCAGTTTTTGGGGATTTTCAGTAAAGTAGACCTTTAAAGAAACACCAGTCTGTAGTTAATCTATATGTAACGTGTTTCACTTTGCAAATTAAGTTACTAAGATAAATGAAACTGAAATATTCCAATAAATTAAATGGGTTTGGAAATTTGTAAGCCATTGTAAAAGGCAATCACATTGGGATGGATGTTTTTCAAGGCTATACAAGTGAAGTACATCTAGTGTTGGGTTTCTACCCACTGTATATATATTAGAGCATTTCATGCTTGTTGTGATGAATTTGGAGATAGCACTTAGTGCCTCCTTGACTGAGCCCTATGATCCAAAAGGGAAGAAGCACAGCCCATGGCTAAACAAATCCTTCTTTGTTTTGGGGTGTGCTGAGTGATCTCCATTGAGAGGAGGGGATGGGTAAACACTGCTAGATCTATAGAGCTACACATTGTAAACACACAGTGCTCATTAACTATAATGAGATGTTATGAGGAACCCTTGAGCTCATTGTGTGGCTTCTGCAGAACAACGTCCCTGCTATTGTTGTTGTTGTTGTTTACACCAAGCAAATCATAGTTTTAGGTGGGGGAAAAAAAGGAAGTTCTGCATTCCTGATATTGATTTCACCCACTAATAACGAACACAGAGGCAGGTGGTTCAGAAACACCTTTATTCATGCTAAACTTTCAGGAATGTGCGTTAAAGTAAGGTATGTGACTTGACTATGAATGGGAATGTCTACATGTTAAACATATGCTCTTATATGTCTGCAGAGTCAACATACCATTTCTTAGTGTGGTCAATGAAGCCTCGTGCTATGACTGGGTACATTATTATATCAAAAAAGCAAAAATTGATAAAGATGACAAAAAGTGAAACACACCTTTGCAAGCAACGTAGGAGTTTGATTAAGATTTGCCCTCGTATCCACTCTCTTACTAACTAAAAACCTACATTACTCTGTGACTCTATGTTTCAAGTGCTACCCTCTTGCCTTTTTGTGTCATTTATGGCAGCGCTAGTCCACCGTAATGCAGCACTGCTCAGCATTTCAAGTCTAATTGCAAATGTGCCAACAGATACTGGCAAAGAAACAGGGAGGGTTTGAGTCTAACAAGCCTGGCTAGAATAGCTTCTTAGACAACAATGAGTGGCTTCACCTTGACTGTTAATTGCCCCCCACTCGGGTCCCTGATTCTCACTTGCTGCATCATCTCCTTCCGTTCTTTCCCTTTTTTGTGTCCTCTGTGATTGGGAGCAATCTTATTCAGCTGACAGTTGGTTGAGATTCCTCAGCCACATGCAGCCTGACATTCCTAATTAGATGCTGCTATATGGCGGTTTACATTAGACAAACATTTGTGCAGGCCATGGGAGATGCCAGCTTTTGTTTGGAGAGCTCTTTAAACATGCACAGACGCACACTTACTGAACACACAAACACACACACACGCAGAAACCTTGCAAGAGAAACAGAGGAGTTAGCTCATTTGTGCCTGCTTCCAGACTTTGTGTGTTGTGTGTCTGTCTGAACCATTTCACAGATTTGGATAACTGTGCAGATAATGAATTTTAAATCCTATCTCAAAGATGGCACATTGGTAAGACACCCTTAAAGTTAATTTGCTTCCTGAAAATCATTAACATATTCCTGGTTTTTGGCAGAAGAAAATGCACTTGTTGTTTTTGTTCCGTGCCTATGGATTGCTAACAACAGAGTATAGATTCATGGCTAGCTGCAGCGATGCTCTCTCGATAAGAATCTTGCAATGATATGCTAGGGGCCAGTGTCGACATATTTCCATCAGGCCTGCCTTTTAATTTTCTGAATAAAGGCCACCCCATCACACCCGTACTGTTATCAGCTCCACAATCTCTGGTCTTTTCAAAGCCAACAAACCAGGTTTAAAATGGCCTGTTCAGACTGTGACAAGATGTAGCTCATTTCCCTTACAGACCCACAGCAAGGTCACCAGTCTTTTTAGATTCATTCTGTTGGTGGAAGAAAAAGAGGAGGAGAAGTGGAGGCACGTAGAGCCAGACCTCGTCCTCTGCCTCGAGGTCAGTCCAAACCCAGTCATCATATTCAGCCGGATAAGGGAATTGGAAAGATAAGTGTATGAATGTGTGGGTGTATGTGTGTCTGCCTATACTCATATATAACAGTATGATACATACATTTCACATATTGCGGACATATGTAGTATTTTTCTTTATTCATTTTCCTGATATTTTTATTTTGTTTCAATTCTGGATTTGAGATCCACAAATAAGTGTGTTTCCTTAAGGATTTTACAGTAAAGTGTGGGAGGTAATACATCATTACCATATGCCTACCATTGGCTATTCAAGGGGATTTTCTATAATAGAAGGGCCTTTGTACATTCGGCTGTCCTCTTGTGTGGCTTTTGGGATTGTCAGCCTGATAGTTTAATCAGCCAACCTGCCATAACCAGTGCTGGAGAAGGACTTTGCCCTGTAAATGCAGATTTATATCTATGTTACATCATTGAATTACATTTTCTGTCTAAATAGCAAAGAAGCTGGTTAAGGGATGTAATAAAGCTAATCTACATACAGCCCTGGGTGGATAATCACATCTAATAAGTGGGACTCACGCCCCTATTAGCTGAGAAACGATGGGGGAGGACGGAGGACAATTCAAGGAGTCAGCTGTGTATGCTAATTATCTCTTTGCGGTCCTGATGCCGGTGTATGTTTGCCTGAGAGCTGTTGTGACATGTGTGTAGATTTAGATTCCACTGCTTATACAGCAGGTTTTCTGGGCCTGCAAACATAATCTATACTTCTAAAGGTGTTTTTAATAGGTACATCCCCTATATATATATATTACATGCTTAATGGGCCCATATGACATTCAGAGCCTTGCAAAAACAATGTCCATTAAAACTGGTCACATAGCAATCACACATTTTATTAAGACTATACATGTGTTTGCAGAATTTATGAAAATTTGTAAGGTATGCTGTGCATTTATATTCAGAGAAAGTGAAAATATTTGTAAAACCAACTTCCTCTGATTACAGCTGCATGTTTTGCGATGTCTGTCTCTACCCAGTTTTTACATATAAATACGGAGATTACATACATATACATACGGAGAACTCTTCTTTGCATCTCAATTGATTTTAGGTTTAGTATTACTGATCTGAGCTACTTAATAAATGAAAAAAACGGTACTACTCTTCCATGAAGGCTTAATATGTCAGTTTGTGTATTTCTATATAACATTACAGCAACAAGGTAATTCAAAGTACTTAATTAAGTTACTAAGTGTAAAGTGCATAACTAGTAGTTTTCCTTTTAACAGATTCTCCCACGAGTTGTGGGTCTTAATTCCAGATGATGGCCTAAACAGAGCTTTGAGATATGTTCAAAACTTCGGGGGTTTTATATGGTAATCCTGCTTTAAGTTTACCAAAACATTACCTCTCACCTGTCTGGTGTGTATAAGGCATTTCATGATGCTGTTTGTTCAGAAATGTTCTCTAACAAACCTATTAGATCTTCACAGACTGGCTATACTGAGAAAAAATAAAATAAAATTTACTTCATTGTCCCACACTAGGGAAATTGCACACAGGTGAACAATATTCACTAAATAAATTATTTTGAAAGAAAATTATTACGATGGATTGTATTAAGAGGGTGCTGCACAGTGGCGCAGTGGTTAGCGCTGTTGCCTTGCAGCAAGAAGGTCGTGGGTTCGTATCCCGGTCCAGGGTCTTTCTGCATGGAGTTTGCATGTGCATGTGCTGTGCATGTGTGGGTTCTCTCTGGGTACTCCGGCTTCCTCCCACAGTCCAAAAACATGCATGATAGGTGAATTGATCATTCTAAATTGTCTGTAGGAATGAGTGTGAATGGTTGTCTGTCTCTCTGTGTTGGCCCTGCAACAGACTGGTGTCCTGTTCAGGGTGTACCCTGCCTAACGCCTGATAATTGCTGGGATAGGCTCCAGCTGCCCTGTGACCCTGAATTGGATAAGTGGTTAAGAAGATGGATGGATGTATTAAGAGGTAAAAGCACTAATATGGGCTTAATTCATATGCTTGTTATACTTTTTCAATTTTTTATTGGTAAAAGTGATTGGAAACCATGGATATTTTCCTTTTACTTCCCAGCTATGCAATTTTCCCATGTTGGTATCTCATAAAAATCCCAATGAAAGATGTAGAAGTTTGTGGTCATAAATATGACAAGATGTAGAAAAGTTTTAATTGTTTTCCTTTTTTTGCAGGGCACTATATATACAGCTGTACTGTAGTCCATCCATCCATCCATCCATCTTCTTAACCGCTTATCCAATTCAGGGTCACGGGGCAGCTGGAGCCTATCCCAGCAATTATCAGGCGTTAGGCAGGGTACACTCTGAACAGGACGCCAGTCTGTTGCAGGGCCAACACAGAGAGACAGACAACCATTCACACTCACATTCATTCCTAGGGACAATTTAGAGTGATCAATTCACCTATCATGCATGTTTTTGGACTGTGGGAGGAAGCCAGAGTACCCGGAGAGAACCCACGCATACATGGGGAGAACATGCAAACTCCATGCAGAAAGACCCTGGGCCAGGATACGAACCCACGACCTTCTTGCTGCAAGGCAACAGCGCTAACCACTGCGCCACCGTGCAGCCCTCTGTACTGTAGTATTTGTCCTTTTTAACATTGCAAAACTCTTGAAATCAAGGTGTTCTTTATATTTATATTTGCTTAATTCTCTGACAGGAAAGAAAAATGAGGTTGGAAAAAGAGGAAATATTTCAGTTTGAGGCTTCTGGGTTTGTTTCCAAACCCTCAGCGGTTTAACTAAATTATAAGTGTACATGCCTAATAAGTAGTCTTCCAAGGGCCTGCCAGAGGTTGCATCCCAAAAATAAGCACTGACACTTAAAAAAAACTACCATCTGTTTTGGATGAAGACAGCAGAGTTTCTTGTCTATGAGCGACTCTGGGCCCTGAGGTGACAAACTCAACACCTTGCTGCCTTCATCTTCCTTTTTCTTTGACCTGGCATTGCCCTGTTCCAGGGCCCTCTGGGCAACATTACTAAAGAAGTAGAAGTATTGTGTCAAACTGGACCCAGTAGCCTTGTGTTCTCTCCCCACAGATTGAAAAAGTGATTCGCAGAAATCAGGAATGATTTGGTGACGTACAGTAAGAAGCAGCAAACCCTCTAACATCTGTGTTTTAGTGGTAGAGAGTGGCTTCATGGCAGAGGCAACCTTGCTCCCCTAGATGGAGCAGCTGAGAGTGGATGATGATCTACATCTCTCTGATGCTCCCTCCTTCAGACTGCTTCTCCTTGTTTGATCATGGTTTAATAATCACCACATACAGACGATTTAACACATAATTGCAGTTGGCTATTTTAGTTTAAATTCAGTTCAGTTTATTTATATAGCGCCAATTCACAATGTCATGTCAAGGCACTGTACAAGAAAAAAATAATAGTACAATACAATCAAACAAACATTCTAATCAGTCAAAAAAGTTTTCCAATTAAGGAATCCCAGTAAATTGCATCAAGTCATTTGTCTGTTGTGCATTTTTATTTCATATAGTTATTTGGGATTAGAGGAAATATAATATTTAGTAACTGCTTGTGTACAACAGAACATTTGCACTTAGTTTATATGTGTGGGAAAACTCTGCATGTTATACTGGTTACAAGTTTTCTCAAAGCAATTGGTTTTTCCTCACCCATTGGGGTTTTCAAGTTGAGCAACTGTGAAATATGTGCATCATGGTCTATGCAGCCTTAGGGATGAGAGCTTGATGGAGCTGAGGGTTGTGACTGTTTGTACACTGTTAAAAGAATCACACTTGACCAAACATGGCAGCCAATCCACCGTCACGTAAAACTTATGTAAATGCATAACAACATTTAGTGATGTCCGCATATTTCATTGGCTCTGCAGTCTTCCTGAACTTCTTGTGTTTCTTCTGGAGCCTCAAACTTAATCAAGCCTGGAGAAAATATAGTTTTGCTTCTACGTATCACTATCTCCATGTTTTCCGGGTTTTGCTTCTGATTCAGATGCAGATGGAGTTTTCTTCACTATTATCATTATCTTCCCTGCTCTGCTAATCAGATTGTTGTGCAATAGATAGATAATAACTCCAACCATGTAGACGTCTCAATCCAGGACCATCATCAGACTTGGATCCCAAAATTGCAATATATTGCAATAGCAGTGGAGTCTTTTGGGTCCAACACAGTGTCACCATATATTAACTATATTTAATAAATTAAACTCATTTTTATTGAACTGCTACAGAAACTGCTGGAGTGACCGTTTTTTTCTGAATGAAGCACTGAGTAACACAGGCTACTCCCTTCCCAGCCTGTTGCTTCTCACAGCCAGTCAACGGCCTCAGAAAACGATAACTATGTTTTTCCTGTGGTTTCATGCCTCCACCTATTCCTCAAATGAAATACAACACCATTCAAAACTACATTTGGCAATCAACAGGTGATGACTGCAGGCTGTTTACCAGAGCATGACCAACTAACCATCTTAAATCATCTCTGTAGACTCTAAACATCACTTTATTAAGACAGAATTGGAAGAAAAAAAACAGGTAGTATTGTAAGCTAAGTTTCTGATAAATGTTACATAAACCACCAATTAATGAATGTGTATTAATGCCTATCTCCTGTTAAAATATAACTATTTTATATTCAGGTTTTTTTTGTGTTATGATGTAATAAAATTGTGGTGTTTTCACCGATGATCTATATAGTAACCACCTACTTCTGACACAAATTATTCCCTTATTTTTACACATATTCAGTATTAGTAAACCAATTTTCCCAATTTTAGAACTTGAACTTAAGAGGCATTTTTGTGACATCATGTCAATCTAGGGAAGCCAAAACATCAATAGGCCTCAATCAAATGATTAGGTGTTGAGAGAGAGATTACTTCTGTTTCAGCTGTCACCATAAGAGCATAGTTCTGATTTTCCTGCCTTCTTCTTTTATTATTTTGTGTTGAGTGGTTCTTTTGTTCGTATTGTAATGCTCTCTTACAAACCATGCTATTATAATGTATTTTTAATTTAGATTTTTTATGGTACTAATTTGAAATATTTACATGTTTTATTATCATTGCAATAATGTTAATTTTCAATTAGATCATACTGGTTCTTTTTGTCTATTTATTTTTTGTCTTTGAGCATGGGTTGCATACCATATGTCCTTGAACAGGTCTAAGCTCAGAAGCTTCAAATGTTACGGCACAGTGAAGGAAAACTGTAATAAAGATGCAGGGCCCCACTCGTAATGTTAAAAACTGATTTTCATCCCACCCTTCTTTTCTGTGAAGTCATTTGATTAGAATTTGACTTACATATTATATTTCACATGGTTTGCTTTGGAATTAAATTATTCAGAGCACCCATCACATCATTTTACATTAATGAAAATATAATATGAAATTAATGAACCACTAGCCATTTATGATTTTCCCACCGTACTTATTAATATCACACTACATGTAAGAGTTGACTAAGTAATTGCTGGACAAGTGGTTCCAACATGGTCCTCTTCTCTTCCAGAAATATATATATATCACCGCTGCAGTTAGCTCTTCATTTATAATTAACTGCTGTGTTAAAAAAAAAAAAAAATATATATATATATATATATATATATATATATTTATATATGGCAAAAAACAAGCGTGTTTTCCATCATGGTTTTATGTTGGGAGGGTGAAGAAGAGCAGGAACTGAAAACAACAGGTTGTGACACCTAACACAGGCCTGTGGAGAGCCTTATTTTAAAATGACATGTTTGGGTGAAATTCACAAAGACATTATCATCATCTCCCCCTAAGTGTGCAATCTCTGGGCTCCTGTGTGCACTGCTGTGTGCCTCGGGTTGTTGTTAGCCAAGCGGTTAAAAGGACGTTGTTTTGCCCTGATTGAACTGTCTGCGTTTGCACGGAGGACTAAGGCCGCAAAGCCAAGCCATTTAGGGGAGAGACTGAGCCTGACTCGCTGTCGCTGCTTGCCAAAGTATTACCTTTCTAACTAGAGACTCCTGTTTCACCAGAGAGCTATCACATTTCATAACATGGAAAAATAACACTTTAGCAGGGGGGTCAGGTGGGGAAATGGCACCTCTAAATGAGGGTTAAGGCCATATCATTGTCTTCTCTGGCAGAGCCACCCCCGCCTCCAATAATTCTGCTGACCTTCGGTGCCATGCGGCTGGTTCGACATGGAAGGGTGAGCTACCAGGGAGGTGATCCTTTTCACGCAGCCCGTTCCCCTCAAAATGGCTTTTTCTTCTCCCAGACAATCATCTGATACGGAGGCTGAATGAAATCACAGATTACATAAGAAAGGTCCTCTCTCTGCTGCCGATAAGGGCTGCACCTGAAGTGACTGCTCTCATCCTCCTCTCCCTCATCTTGCCTCTTCTCTACGCTTATCAGCTCTTTTCTCCTCACTGCGTTCCAACGCTGCTCTATTTTTTTCTTTAAAGCCTGAGCTCTTGATTTAAAATATGTTGATTATAGTCAGCAGAGTAGATTAAAATGTAAATGTATCCATGCTTTTTAATTATATAACACTAATTGTAATGTGCTTTAGCGCTCTGATGTGATGGTGAATAAGGCAGTCTTTTTTTTTTTTCAGTTTTTCAGATTGCTTTACGTTTTTATGTTCTTGTAATTTAGGGACATCATGAGAAGAAATATTTATCCTCTCCACCACATGTGGAACTGAGCTAAGCATTAAATAAGGAATGATATCTATTATACATTTGAGGAAGAAAAATAATGCTTTATTTCCCTTGTGTACATACACTATATATGAGAAGAGAGAACGGCTCTATTGATCTTGGGTTTCATTAGGTGAAAATGCCTCCCTCGGTGTTCTGCTGCAACTTTTCAAGCCCAAAAAAATCTGGGTAAACCTAGAGGAGGGGCACTTAGAAAATATACCCCCCACTTCCACCCCATCCTGAGCTATTCTTCAACCAAAGGAAACCAGAGGAAATGTAAATAAAGTGGTGTGTGATAAAGGGATTGTAATAGATTCAGAAGAATTGGCAGCAATAAGGGTTGCTAGACAGAGCTTAATCAAACACATGCACACACAGACTCGCTCTCGTTTAATAGTCTGAAAAGTGTGGTGAGGACAGATGGCAGGTGCCAAATTTAAGCTCGGCTCAATCTGCTTCAAGTCGGCGAATCCTACGGAGACCAGAGCGCCACACTGTGGACTGGAAGAACTACTGAACTAATTAAATTCCCTAAAATTTTGAGTAACCTTGATCTGGATCTGTTATAAAAGTGCATCCCTAATTTCTCTGTTCACAAATGATAACTTATGTGTGGGAAAAAAAACAGGCTATCATCAAACTATATGTTTAAAAAACCGTAAAAGACCCATGCATGCCCTGTTATCTCATTTTTTCCCCAATTCCAGCACTTGTCTCTCTCTAACAGAAGCAGAGATGGGCCTGGAGGCTTCAGACTGGCTTTAAATCAGTAATTAAACTTGAACATGGACCTGATGGTTTTCCTTTGTATCCTGCGGATCTACTCAGTAAAATTAAATTTTTTACTGCTGGGGGTGGTAGTGGGGGTGGGTATGTCACTAAATCCATCAGCAAAGAAAATGAGCTTTTGCATAGATTATCACAAGGCTGTTTTTGTCTGAAGTTTTCTCATATTGTCTTGCTATAAATTATTGTTAATAATTTTCAGTGTTTAAAAAGTGAAAATACTATAATATATTAGCATAGATTAAAGCACAAAGCATTGTGGGTATATGGCTGAGGACTACATGTTCACACACTTCTGAGTGCAAAATGTGGATAAGAAAACTACTTTTGATTCAAGTGCATGCAAAAGAACATTTTTACAATGTTGTTTGGGGATGGGAGAGTTTCTTGTTACAGTTTTTCTTGTTGTGATTAATCGGATATATTTACATCACAATCTTGAAAGACTTATTCATGTGCAGAGTTTCTGGTATCAAGTGTTTGTGAGATAAGAGGAGGAAGCCAGGTCTTGTCAATGGCTGTACTTATCTTGGGTAGAAGTGAGAGGCAGATTGCATTTCAATCCACATGTATTATCTTTGGCGCTTTGAGGTATTTTGTATAAGAGCAACTCAGCTGCTTAGGAATGCTTTCAGTGTTCATCTGGGAATGCACTTCAGAAAGTTTTCCTGAAAACAAACATCTACATGGATTTAAAAAAATTAAAAGATTGCTTTGGAGAAGTGACCTGAATTTTTAATCTACAGACAATACAACCCAACAATTTCATTTTTTACGCATGAGCACAGGGATCTGATTGGCTCCTAAAAATACAAATTGTAAACTATTTTACAAAGCTCAAAATGATGCCCTGTCCCATATAGCTTACGGTTTCACTTTTCCTCAACTCTTTTTGTTACAAAATGTCTAAATCAGCCTTTGTTATCTTAAGAAGCTCTTGCTTATTACAGAATGAGTTTGTGAAACTCTTTCCAACTTATTTATTTTAATTTGTTTATCTCTGAGTAAAAGGGGTAAAAAAAAAAAATTCCCGATAAGCATTTGCCCGTTGAAATCCTCTTTAATTCATTGGTTAAAAAGTACAAAGGAATGCTCAAGGCTCTAATGCTGGGACAAACCCAGGCGATGGCAGAGTGCACATCCAAGACAATCCCAGTGCTACCTGTGCCATGAAGATTAGACCATTGTGTGAGGGGAATGTTATCACATGCGTGCCAACCGCTGACTGCACTGTAAAAGTCTCCAGTAAGGTGCTTAAGATATGCAGTTTTGTCCAAGGATTTATTGATACCGTAACTGGGAAAAAGGTGACCTGGTATGTAGGATATAGTCCTCAATAGAGCTCCTTTTGTGGTTTTTATACGCGTATATATATTTTTACTCCTCCTCAGCAATGTTTAGGGACAGTATCGTATTCGTTGAAGCCCCGACACTGTTCTCTGGTAAAATTGTATCTGTATTCTACAGAGATCAGGAGCCTCAGTACAGTGCTTTGCAAGGTGAGTGCCGCTGCCAGGGGAAGTGCAGGGCTCAGAGAACCATGAACAACCCCTGAGCTCCCCACTCTCTCACTGCTAAAGCTCATCTGCCACCACAGCATAACTGCATCAACCAAGACACACCACAATAAATCCATAAGGAGGGGGAAAAAATATGTTAAAAGACTACACTCAGTATGTTAAGACATGCACGCTAAAAATAGTGGCTTGAAAGGTCGTGACAAGGCATTATGATCATATAACAATGGTCATATTTTGAAAGCAAAGCTTGTTAAAAAGAAAAATGGTCATGCAAAATGAGTGCTGAGTTTCGAAGCAATCTGTAGATCGCTGAGTGGACTCTGGACGTCACAGCCCATGAGGCTGCCGGGACTGGCGAGAGCAATAAACAAATGAGGAGAATGAGAGTGGAGTGGCAGAACGCAGCGTATTGAGGGCTCTGCTGTGTCGGCACTCTGATTTCGTTTGTGCTATTACATAATTAAATTTGGACTCGGATCATGCTTTTTAAGAGATTATGTGGCATATGTTGCTTGAACATGTGCCAGGCTGTGAAATGGGCCTTCCTTTCATGAGTACTGTATTAGGTTTAGAGAGTTTATGGAAAATCGGAATTAGGTTGGTGCCAACAGTTAATGAATTGATGTTACGATCTTGGTCCAAACGACGGGAGCATGCTGTAACTAAGACTTGCCATTAGAATATGAGACAAAGAAGTCTGTAAGTGAAAGACTGTAAATTAGGATTTTCCTTTTACTCCCATAAAGACATTTATATACTGTGGCTTATTATATAATGTACTTACGTCAAGTTTATGCTACAGAAGCAAATGGTTTGTTATTCTCTTTTTTTTTCTCATGACTGCTTAGAAAATCTTTAATATACTGGGTTACTGCCTGTGTCATTTATTAGACAATCTAAAGTGTTTGAAACGTAAAGTATCAATTTATTTTGGTTTATTGGTCTGATAAAGAACTTTCTAATAAATGTTACTCTTGTTGTTCTTCATTCTGAGGCCAGTTGTTGTAGGTTCAGAATATCAGAATATTATCAGAAACTTAATTCATTTTTCTTTCTCAATCCAAGTCAAAATAAATTTATTCATTATACATTAATGTACTGGATTTGAATAATTTATTTCATAGTTTTGATTATTATGGTTTATATAACTCAAATGCCAGTTTGCCAGAAAATAAGAGCAATAAAAAAAGAATTTTCATATGTTTTTCAAGTGTTTGTTTATAGTAATGTCATAGCTCAGGCAATCATTGGGAATACTGCTGACTTCACAGTTGGAGGCAAACAGTCATTGACACTATATACTATTGATTTTAGCAAGAACATTTAGTTGCTTAAGCAGATACATTTCTGCAGAGGGTGCAAGCATATTAATGGAACGTTGAGTGGAAGGAAAATGTCTGGGAGAAAATAAATACACAAGCAACAAAGTCTTGACAGGTCTATAAAACAAAACGCCCTTTAGTAGTTTGGGAGTTATCATTGAGTGTAGCTTGGAAGCAAACACAGATATTTCCATGACATGCGCTGAAACTCACATGCCTTGTATTCAGCAACTGTTGAAACATAGATATCATAAGGGTGTTACCCAGATCTAGGAAAAAAAGGACGGCAATGTTACTGACTAGTCCAAAGCACATTCAAAGTAAATGTTGCATTTAAAAATGTGGAAATAAATATCTAACAGTCTCCAGGTAGAGTGGAGAGACACAGAACCCAAGTTGCCTGAGGTCAGTCTGTATATGATATTACAATTTCTGAGTCTTTATTAGGTGTAAGTCATATTCATCTAAATTGACATAAGGCTTAATTACCTTAAATAGATATGACACTCAGTATGTAAGACAACACAGAGTTTGACTTTTTATGCATACTTAATAAAGTAAATAAACTTCATTGATGTTTAAAATGAACCTGTAGCTGACTCTAACATTTAATTCAAATAGCATTGTCTCAATGCACAAACATGTTTCTTTTTTTATTTTCAGATCCATTTTTCTTAGGATTTTACCTTACAGAGCTAAAAAAAGAAAATCAAAAATGGAAAGTCAAACCCATTTTATTATTTGTCCGTTTTTGCTATGTAAGTCTCCTGTTACTCCTGTCTACTTCCTCCTCTACCGCTCCGTTCAGTGTTGTGCATTCATCAGCATGTGGACAGACAAGCCGGTTGGCTCCACTAAAAGAGACACACATATCACGACCCTCACCCTTTCCATCTGTCATTTTGCCTTTCGACTGAAACATGGCCCCTGTCAGTGCACCGGCTGAACCCATCACTCTCCCTTTCTTTTTTCCTGCCATGAATCTGCTGTCACTGCCTCCATGCGACTGTGCAGACCCTTAAAGGTTTAAGCGCTTATTCCAGTCATTATTGGCTATTAAATCTGGTGATGGTCGTAAAGGCCCTGCCCGCCCCCCTCCTCGCACCTCAGAGGTCAGCTGATGGCCTGCTTTATGAGCTTGCTGTGCCGTGCATCACTGCTAGCCCCTTGTCTAATTCACACCCCTTTTTCATTCACAATGGATGGATAGGCCAGCCTCAGACCATACTCTGTTTATTCCCCGTCTGCTTGGCTTACCTGAGTCACCACAAACCCTCCCAAATCCCTTATTACACGTCCGTGTCTGGGGGCCTTTGGTGATTTGCAGCTTTAGATTATATGAAGTGACTACACTTGCGTGGTCTATGGGGTAGGAGTGACCCTCGTCATGGGGATGGCAAAAGCAATTCAGCAAATTTATGGTATATTTCAAGAAATTGTCATTTTTTACAATCCTATAAGATTGAGTTACTTGCACTCGTAAGTTGTGTCATTTCCCCATGCTATTTGTTGGAGTCAAACTCCCTGGATTGTCATTAAGTTTCCAAAAGTGAATGATATCAATTTTATTTGACTTGTTTAAAGGCCTTAGCCTCATAATATGCATTGTTATATGAAACTACTGTTCTAAACCGCTGTGCCACATCAGTTACGACCCAAGGAGAGAAGAGGACAACTTCTATCATCATCACTAGTTTTATTGAACCTTCATTCATCACACTGACATATTATTCTCACAAAAAATACTGGAAATTTTCAAGTCAAATTGAAGGCGGTGAGAGTCAAAGAGAAGAAAGCAACAGCCACTTTATTTCTTCTTTTGTTTGTATCCACCTACTTATATTAACCTTTGATCTTTTAAAGGAAAGTTACATTTAATGGAGCTTCCACTTGTCTAAGACATTGTTGTTCCTTTAACTGCATGTGCTAATAATTTATTGGCCTGCCAATTATTCCTTTGACATTTGAAAAAGAAAGGAAAAGGAAAGAAGGCAGGAGTCAAAGGAAGTACCATTTGCCCGCCTCTTGCTTAAGGACGGGTGGAGCCAAAGACTCTTGGATGTTAACTTCTTTTATTTTAGCCTCTTCTACTTTTAATAACTTTTTTTGAGAGCTCCACACAGAAATGCTGCTGTCTTTGCTGTGAAGTGCAGCCCCTTTATTACCAGGCCTCTTGTGACCTCACCCCGCCGAATGAAGTCATTGACTGAACTGCAGCAAGACAAACCTGTGTTCCAGGGAATTAATCAGGTCCATCAGCAGCAGAGCTTCTGGGCACTGGGCAGCCATGCTGGCTTGACTGGCTCTGTTGCCCCTGGGAGCGATGTGGGGTAGTTACAGAGCTGACAGCTAGGTGATAGCCCGACGTCCTTCATATTAAGAGCACATCAAGGCCAGGCCTCCCAGATAAAACACTAGGGTTGAGGACCAGAGAAGGAGGACTGTCTTGCTGAGTGAAACATAACCTCCCCCTACACATACAACGCCTGGAGTATGGATGAAGGAGGAGACCAAAGAGCCTGTTGAGAAGGGGGGCAATTTGGATATTTTGCCACCCAAAACTCTATGTTGTTTCCCAGTGGTGAATAAAATGATAATAATGATAATCACCCCCCACCCTGTCTTTGCGCCCTGTGCTCGCCCCCACCCCCCTTACTGTCATTTGAGTGTTCTCTGTTGTGTTTCAGCCTGTCCTTATAATTTGCCTTCCGTGATGGCATGCTGCTTCATCCAAAAATGAAGAGAAGACCCCCTTTAGACACTACCAATTAGAGAGACAATTAGACTGAACCAAGCCACTCCAGGGCTACTAAGCAGTCATCAAGATGAGCTGCCTGCTAAGTCTGGGAGTGTGTTTGAGTAATCGTGTCTATTTCCAGCTAAACCTACACTTCCTCTGGCATATTTTTTGAAGTTTTGCTTTACTATGTCTGTTGGAGTGTATTTGTGTGTAGACTGAGTTTGACAATAGTATTTCCTGTGAATAAATATGTAGAGGCCGAGATTAGAAGTAAGTGGTTGTTCTGGGCTACTTTATGAGAAGCACAACAGTGAAAAGCTAGAGAGCTCCTTGTCACAGATGAAGAGCCATTAGCTGGCTAGCCACTGCTTTGTTATGCTAACAGTTCAGCACTTTATGCAGAAAATGACCCCTTTTTACCCTTTTGAACAAAATAGACATTATTTTATCATTTTATTACTGGCTTTCTTGTCTGCGAATGGCAGTCATTTGGCAATGCTTGATGGCGCGGGTGTGTTTGTGGCGTGTCTGAAGAGAGGTGGTGGGGAGGGCTCGCGTCTGAATTCCTGAGCAGCGTGTGAAAAGGGATCGCTTTCTTTGGGGCTGAATTTAATGAGATGATCAATGACCCTCAAGATTCGCATTCACAACTGGGAGAGAAAAGGAATGAGGGAGCCCGAGACTCAATGGGTTGTTGCTGCGATTGTATGTCAGCTGTGGTCCCCCTTTGAAAATGTGAATTGTTTTCAAGACAAAAAAATCATTTTTTTTTTATTGCAGAGGGCTGGATCTCGATTGATGTAGCTGAGGAAGACAGAAACTGGTCTAGAATTCTTCTTCAAGTAAGTTTGTGCATTATATCAGATATCCATCAATGAGAAATATGAAAAGCATATTAGATAGGAGTTTTTTTTATATGCACATAGTTGAAATATGTGGGTCACAGTGAAAAGGTTATTTTACAATCAGCAAATGGACTATGATGCCTTAGCATTGTACAGTGCTTGTTGGACAATTTGTTCTGACTGATTTCGACTAATTGTGCTCACCTTCCCCTCTCCTTCCCTTTGAACTGTAAAGGTAAGAAGGAAAAACTGAGAGGTGTGCTTGAAGTAGTACTGACAGATTGGGCTGTATGCTCACTTTGAATTAGCAAGAACAAAGTTTCAGAATGTGTAGCTTTTAAAATCATGCAACACTAATATGTACACACGGTGTCAGTTTACTTGTTGCCCTCTGCATGTAAATTACCTTGCATTCTGCATTAATTGTGATGTATTTACAATAATATTAGCATAAAACAATGTACATTAACAACTTTGCATTTTGAAGACAAGTGGAAGAGAACATTGAGTCATCTTGACAAAATCAAGGATGATTTTACCTTTGTCTTTACATATGCATTTAGAGCATATACACAACATTTTAGTACTTTGAAAAAACACAGTCTTCCGCTATGTTTTGTTTTGCCCTCTTTCCTAATTTGCCTATTGTGAGTGTGTTAGGGGGAGCCAGTAAGATGACATCATGCTGCATGCAGTGTTTGAAGTGCCAGTCCTGAAGGAACCACTTATAGCAATTAGGATATCCTTGAACAAGCGTTTGCAAAACATTGGCTGGTTTTTGGCATTTGCCTCCCGTTCCTGCCTACTAACTAGCAAGGTTTGATCTCCCATAATTATCTACCCACCGGCTCCTCACTCTTGACAGCTCCCTCCCTGGAGAGGGCTGAATGCCGGGGCTACTCACTGATTGCATCAAAGTGTCAAAAATCGCAACATCAAAAATAATAACTGATATTCCGGCGGCAGGCTGCTCTTTGAATATTTCTTTAAAACGCTCTCTAATTTGTGTCTCACACGGTGCCAATGTGTGTATGACTGTGAGGGCTTAAAGCAAATAAATACAGGGGAAGTGCATTCATAAGTGAACCCCTATTTACATATGGCAAACTATTCTGTCTGAACTGGTATGAAAAAGACATGCGTTTTATTCTACTGTTGCTTTCGCCCCATTCCACACTTATTTTAGGACTTAGCATCTCTCCGTTCTTCTGTGTGGACTGATCATTTTTCCTCATTTTAAACCTCATCACTAGCATCAATGTAAAAACCTCAGTTAAGTAACGAGATGATACACTGTTACAAATAACCATTCTGCACAAAAAGAAAGGGAAAAATACATGCAAGGACAAAATACACCTTTAAAATCTTTCAGAAGAAGAGTTCCTTTTAATGTTAATATACAAATGTTTGAATGGTCCTATTAGCTGCCTTTCAAATATTTTTACCCATGAACACTAGTTAAAACTAGTTTGATAAAACTGAAAATGGAATGCTATACAGTATTCTTAGGACTTTAGTGCTTATACTTAAAAAAAAGTCAATTTAAAATTGTTGCTGTTTTCTCAACTTCTGTGGTACCACACTATAGTTGCTTTGGTTGAGGCTCTTAGGGGTATCAAATCACCTGCTCCATTTTGATTTTTCAGTCTGCTAAAGCCACAAATTAAATGTATCTTATTGGAATTTTTTTAGCTAAACCATCCCACAGAGAGTAAGTAAAGTTTATCAAAATAACATCCTTTACACACACCAAGTAAGAAAGCACAGTGCAGATTTGAGTTAAGTTAATTTAATTCAGTCTAACTTTATTCTGTTTATTTACATGGTCCCAAACGTTATCCTTCCAAGGATCTTTATGAAGCAAATAAATTCCACATATAGCAAACATATAGTGAACATATAGTGAATTCAAACTTATCAAATAAACAGATTGAGATAAATAAATGAAATTATTTCCCAGTTCAAACCAAGTTGTAAAACAATACATCAAAGTTCAGTTTTTTAATGCACCTTTGTTAAAATAAGGCATTCACTTAAGGAAACTCAGCCAGTTGCATTCAGTCCCTGACTCCGCAGCAATCTCTCTTTCTGAAGGACGGTGGCGATACAGAATGACTTATTGCTGCAAATCATTAATTTGTGGCAATCATTCACGCTGAGCATGCAATAATTAGGTCAAGAGAAAAATTACCTTTTGATACAATTTAAGCTACAAGTGTTTTATGTATGTCTCTATCAGCATTGCAGATCTAGAGCAGGGGTTTCAATTCTTTGTCTTAATCTTTGACAGCTGGTGTCGTGCAGTTTTTAGATGTCTCCCTGGACAAAAAACATGCCATTTTTAAAGAGTCCTTCTGATTATCTATCTATTTGATGTGGCTGTGTTGAAACAGAAACACATCTAAAGGTTGGAGGATACTGAGCCATCGAGGAATTTGAGATCCCGGATTTGAGACAAAATTTGAGACAAAATGTTTTACCCGTTCATTGTTGCAGTCAGATTGGATGGAGAGCATCTTTGAGTAAATTTTCAGGTTTGGATATAGAACAATAGTTGGAACTACCGCATGTCTGGACTTTGATTTGACGATTCTAACACACAGTAATGATCTGAACCATCTTTATTGTAGCTTTGGCTGTATACTTAGTGTCATTATGCTGAGCCTCTTCAAAATATCTTCTACATATGAATAGGGATGCACCGATACCCATACTGGTATTGGGTATCGGCCCCGATACTGCCTAATGTCTTGGTGTCGGTATCGGCTAATGTTAACCGATACCATCAACTGATACAAATGCAGCAATAATGTCATACAAAATATTCGTTTTTAACTTTTAAATTTAAGTTCTGTGGTCATATTTTATGTTTGATCTAAATCTCCATCATTTCTTGTAACAAGCATAAAATAAAATAAAACCTGACTCCCAATTGATAGCACTTTTTTTGTGCGATAGAAGTATCAGCATTGGTACTAGGTATCGGTAAGTACTCTGATCCAAGTATCGGTATGGTATCGGTTTTGAAAAAAAGTGGTATCGGTGCATTCCTACATATTAAGATGAGGAAAATTGATGTAAATAGATTTTATTCAGATGTAACAATGTAAAGCATGCTAAATAAATCTGCTTGCCACACTTTTCAGATGGTTATTTGTTAGAATTTCTTAAAGTATATAATTTCCTACACACATTAATGATAATTTCTGTTGGTTCACACATCAAATCCAAATAAAATACACTGAATGTTCTCACCGTAAAGTAAGCATGAGTGAACATTTTTTTAATGGGTAGGTATTTTGCCATATACTGTGAACTGTGTATTTTCAGATTCGGCTGTCTAGAACTGCTCACATCAGCTGCCATGGAAGCATCCACCTGACTGGCTTTCAGCTTCACAATATTGTCGGGTTTGTTTACCCTTCTATGAGCTATAGCATCTTTCTGCCACAGGAAAGAAACAACCAGTGAAGGTAACACAACAGAACCTCTCCTAAAGAATCTAAGGCTACGTCCACACTAAGCCGGATAAGGTTATACGGGGAGTTAGACGCCTAATGTTATCCACTCAACACGAGCGTTTACGGTCCGTTTACGGTCCGTTTAAGTTCCCGGGATTGCGCAATCCAATGACGACCTATGCATGTACTGGGCATGCGCGGGGAACAAAAAAAAGAACACAGATAGATGCGTATAAACTTTGTCGCTGTCGGCGCCTCCTGGATCGCCTCGTGTGTCGCCTTCTCATCCGCAAGTAGGTTAGGGTTAACTTTGCAAACGTCTGAATTTGCAAAAGAAGAAGTAGCATACGAGACTCGTCTCCATCTTTGCTGTTGTCATTATATGCTGTCGCGTTGTTGTCATCAATTTAGGACGCAGCATTTGATTGACGTTGCTGCTCTGATTTAGCCGGGGACCGGATAATTTGCGTCCAGACGTGCTCATTTAGCTGTTGAGATAACAGTTAGACGGCTCTCTTACCCGGCTAATACTTCTCCGGCCACAGACTTAAACGTATAAGTATTTAGTCTACACCCCCCTATCGTCCACACTAAGGCGGCTTTGTTTGTGGTCTGTGGCCGGATAAGTTTTAGCCGGGTAAGAGAGACGTCTAACTGTTATCTCAACGGCTAAATGAGCACGTCTGGACGCAACTTATCCGGTCCCCGGCTAAATCAGAGCAGCAACGTCAATCAAATGCTGTGTCCTAAATTGATGACAACAACGCGACAGCATATAATGACAACAGCAAATATGGAGACAAGTCTCGCTATGCTACTTCTTCTTTTGCAAATTCAGACGTTTGCAAAGTTAACCCTAACCTACTTGCAATTGAGAAAGCGACACAGGAGGCGACACAGGAGGCGATCCAGGAGGCGCCGACAGCGACATAGAGTATACGCGTCAATCTGTGTTCTTTTTTTTTGTTCCCCGCGCATGCCCAGTACATGCATAGGTCGGCATTGGATTGCGCAATCACGGGAATTTAAACGGACCGTAAACGGGGCGTAAATGCTCGTGTTGAGTGGATAACATTAGGCGTCTAACTCCCCGTATAACCTTATCCGGCTTAGTGTGGACGTAGCCTAAGATATCCATGTACCTTTAGATGTATGTGTGTAATGGTTTGCCATTAAACTCTTCAGACTGCAGTAATGTCAGATGATGCACACAAAAATGTGAGCCAGTGCACAGGCATACACATAAATATTCTGTTAGGTGGTGTGTCCAGAGGGTCCACTTGCAGCGATGTTAGGAGGATCTTTGAGGATGACATCCATATTTCAACACCTATCTTGACTTCCCCGACCTTGCCAAGTTACACATTAATAACACATTTATAATAGATAATCTCTTCCTTGTACTTCCCATGTACACTTTTTTTCCCCCTCTGGCACATGTGGTATTTGTTTATAATTGTGGACATCAGAGCAACAATTTGCAGTGTCTCAAATGCTTTAAAGATCATTTGCATCACCTGCCCAGTGTGACTGAGGGCTTAGCCTTGCTAGTGGTGAGTATTACTTCAATGAATTGAAGGGGACAATTCTGCGTTAAAGCAAAGAATTGAGATAGACAGTCAGAGGAGGTTTTGCAAGGATGAAATTAAAATCTGCACAGCTGCAAATGGCTCTGCTTTACCAGAATAAATTAATGCCCCAAAAAAGAGGGGAGAGGCAGGTTTGCTTTGCAATGACAAATGTTGATTTCCCTTGAGGTATTTAAAGTGATTTGACCCAGTCATTCTTTTAAATCACAGACAGGAGATGATAAATGTGCTACTAATGAGGCCTCTGCATTTTATCTCTCACTCTGCCTCCTGCAGGTCTGCCCTGACTCCTGGAGCTGATGCCAAGCTTCTAAAAAGCACCATTACCCTCAGTAAATCCCAACATTGTAGAGCAGAAAAAATACATCCACACATATCTCGTACATGCTGTGAGGGATTGTCAGAAAATTAAAATCAAACACGCAATCACATTGTTCTCTAAATGCACTCTTTTTGAAAGCCCTGTTAATCTGTAAAAAGAGTCGGTGAAATTCAACCCTGTCAGCATTTGTCGACATTAAGATAATCTTCATACCAAGGCCCATTTCTTTTTCTTTATCTGTCTCTTTCCTCCATCTTAGAGGTAAGCACTTTGTCTATTTACACATGACAAAAACCAGAGCTGAAGGAGCTGTTCACAGCATAGCTCTCATTATCTGCTGCATTGAGCATGTTGTGGAAAGAGATGAAGGGTCTTTTTTAGGTGCGGATGTAGAGCATCATTGATAGGGTGTGCTGCTTTACTCTTTTGCAGCGGGCCTCTGATCAATCAGTGCTGACGAGGTGGGGGGCTTTGTGTGCCACATGGCGGGACAAATGTCTGCCAGGGAGCGGGGCTCACCTGAAAAGGGGATGCCACACACACCAGCCAGTTCCTCCGCTACAGATTAGTGCCAGTGCGCTTTGATGGATTAGCACATAAAAAAATAAAAAAAATTCCTTGATTATTGATATGAAAATGTTTTAAGTGGAATCACGGGAAAAGAGGAGGGTTCAGAAAGTGGTGTGTTTCTGGGGGATATATGGGGTTATTATCTACCTCGTTTTACCTTCATTCACCCCCCCTCGACTTCACCCTCACTCTACGAAAAAAAAATTGGTACAAAGGAAAGATGAAAACATGGGGAGGAGACAGAACCTGCCTAGGCTTTCTCCATGAGAGACATATATAGCTGCACTTCATGAAATATTGTCCATCATCATATTAACAGGGCTGAGCGTGTGGAGATAAGGCCTGTCTGAAAAAGAATTGAGCCGAATGTCCCTGTAAGATATTTCAATCCTCATCCCTCTGAACATTAGCTTATTCATTCTTTCAGTGTGAATTTGAAATACAGCCAGACCATTTTTTTTTCTCCCAGCCCAAGAAAATGATGACATAATCACCTCCAATTTAATTGCTTGATTTGTCAATCCCTTGTAGTCCAGCACTGTTCTTCTTCAAGTATTCTGTCCAGATTACTTTGGGTGTCAAATATCACCCACAAAAGAGTGAGGTCTGAAAATTGCACAGTGAAATAAATATGCATGTGCCATATTCAGCAATAAATACAAATGTCAGTATTTCTTGACATGAACATAATCAGGCCCAAACAGAAGCAATGATATGTGTTGAGAGCTGACGAAGGAGCGTCATATCACTTGTCTGAAATGCAAAAGTATTCACACCCCTTGAACTCACTAGACATTACTGAAATTTTATATGATAGATAATATGTCTACCAATTTTGAAAGGAATAATTGGAATCAAATCACTTAAGGTTTTAATTATTTTTGGGTTTTTTTACCAATTAAAATTTTCGTTTTGGATTTATATTTAGACACATTTACTCCCATACCCCTAAATAAAATCCAGCAGCTATGTTTCTTAAAAAGTCCCCAAATTAGTGAGTAAATAATCAATATGTGTGTCATTTAATTTCAACATAAACATAGTAAGACTTTTTTTTCTT
The DNA here is from genome assembly GCA_028564705.1 of Apricaphanius iberus. Taxonomy (NCBI): domain Eukaryota; kingdom Metazoa; phylum Chordata; class Actinopteri; order Cyprinodontiformes; family Aphaniidae; genus Apricaphanius; species Apricaphanius iberus. The sequence goes on along the minus strand of JAPXFQ010002722.1, from coordinate 108,609 downwards.
TGCTGAAGGAGTTGGGCAACATTACTGAGCAAAAGTAAAAATAAAGACCAAGAAATACACCAGGTTGAATGAGAATAAAGTATCAGTGAGCTTTAAAGCAGCGTTTAACTACAAAACAAAATCCTAAGTTTTGGAAATCTAGTTTTGCTTAATTTATTTCTTCAGGAATGGAGGAGTATCAATCAGAGAAGCAACCAAGAGGCCCATAATAACCATGGAGGAGTTGTAGAGATCCACAGGTAAGATAATCTATTGACAGGCAAATACAGCTCTCTACACTGCATACTACAAATCTGCCCTTCATGGATGAGTGGCAAGAAGAAAGCCACTGCTGAAGGAAAGTTATAAAAGTTTTAACATTTAGCCACAAGCCATCAGCCTCTTTATACTGTGTGTCTGTGTGTCAGTTATATTCATCTATAATTAAATAAACCTTTCTTATAGTTTACTAAACTAGCTAGCTGCCATTATTTATGCACTGTTGTCTCTCTGTGTGTTGGCTTTGGCATGTATGCAGGCAGTTTGATAATTAGGTTTGCTTACAACACTTCTTTTCTTTTTATGTTTCCTTATCCGAGTGTCATGGCTACAAGGTATACTGTTGAAATTGTCCAACATATGTTGGATGAGAAGATACTTAATCCTGCACACACAGACATCCAACATAAATATTGACGTTGTTATTTTAATGTGTATTGTGTTTTAAATTGTGTTTTAATTATTTCCTAAATACAATCATTTCCAACTTGATATCATTCTTGAGTGGATACTAATTATAATAAAAAAATTTTTTGCAAAAGATTATTCTTAACCAAAAAGACAAAAATAGCCCCAAAACACATTGATTTATTTTTGACCTATTCACGTAAGATCTGATGGACCTGAAAGTCAAAAATCTAAGTGTTAAGAGGTTACAAAAGACATACGTCTGAGGAGGGAAGTTCACATTCAAAGTTCAAACATAAATTCTACTGTTAATCTGTCGCAGGGCTTAAAGACGTCCGTTTACAAATGCTTCTGTTTACAAATGCTCGTTACAAAGATTTTCTGTTTTGAGTTGAGACCAACCCCAAAACAATCACAAAGGCAAAGTATAGAGAGAGACAAATGCAAAGAGAGTATGTGCAAAGAGCTGACTTTGCTTTTTTGCAGCTGACTGGCATTTTTGGCAAAACTAATGTAAATAATTGCATTTAAGTAATTTCAGTTCAGTTTATTTATATAGTGCCAATTCACAACAGATGTAATCTCAAGGCACTTTACAAGAAAGGTAATTTCAATACAAATATACAAATATTCACATGAGTTTAAGGGGAAATTGCGTCATAACAGCAGCAAAAAAACAACAAAAAAAACAATAATATATATATAATTAGCATATAAATTGTACATACATTATCATCAGCATAACTGTGGAAATTCATACTAAACAGAACAGTCTCTAGTCCAGTATCTGAGGCCATTAGAAAATAATTAGTGACTTTCACCAGTGCTGTATCAATTCTATGATGAGCTCTAAAATCTGTCTGAAATTCTTCAAACAGGTTGTTGCTTTTTAAATGTTAAAATACTTGATTAGCAACTGTTTTCTCAATAATTTTGGATAATAAATAAATAAATAATAAATAAATATTTCAGATTTGGGAAAGTCGGGTAATATTAATTCAAAAGTTCTTAAAAAATGGTCAGACAGGGCTGGATTATGTGGGATGACTGTTCCTCACACTCAATGCCATGTGTCAGTACAATGTCCAAGTGTGCTGACCATAGTGCGTGGGTCCATTCACTTTCTGAGTAAAGCCAATTGAGTGTAAGGTAATATTAAAGGCTGCAGTTAAGCTATCACTTTCAGTGTCCACATGGCTATTGAAATCCCCTGCTATATTTACCTTATCATTGTTTAATACTAAATCAGAAAAAAATCTGAGATCTGATCCAAGAATTAAGAGTGGAACAGCCGGAAATCTTCCTACTGGTTTGGTCAATTTTTTTGTAGGATGTTTTGAACACTACTGTTTGTGATTTCAGATTAATTGATGAAGGAACACTTATAATGTAAAGCAAGAAGTCAGACCTTAATTTATACTGAGAATTGTGTTGCTTTAAGCCCAACTGCTGCAAGTTTGATAAATTCATATTGTGTGTTTTACAAGGCATTTCAATCTGAATGAAACATTAGGCAAATCTAGTTGTGTTTTGGCTTATACATGTTTTAAATGTACCCATACTGTATGTGTGTTAAGAGTTCCAGGTGACTTGTGTCGCAAAGCTATCAGCTATTGCCCATATTTATTTGATGATGAAGACAAGGGACAGCGGAACATGTATTCTACTGATGACAGGAAGTTGGGCTAGGTCTGTTGAATCTCATCTGTGACCAGCTGACGGCATGTCGTCCTCTCACAGCTTGGCTGTATTAAAGCAAACTGAGGTCTCTCGGAGGAGTCCTCCCTGACTAATAGAAACAATGTGTGCAGAGTCTGAACTGCAGAAGTCTGATGAGCAACACAAAAAGTGTATGCTTTACAACCCCCCCACCCCCCGCCGTAATGTTAGGGTCCAGTCGTAAATTGAGAATTTACACCCTTCATTAAGGCTAGTACAATTCAAATAAGTCCAATGTATAACAGTTGGGAAGGCTATAAAGTAGCCATTTTATACCATCTTAAATCTGTGACTTGTTGGTGACCCTGGTAGAAGCATTGTTAGGGCGGGTCTATCTCAGATTTACAATGGCTGCAAATGCCCTGTGATAGGCCTCTGTGTTTTTAGAGAATTAAAGGTGCCAAAATGTAAAATTACTTAAATAATAATTTTATACAGCCGGTCAGAAATATGTCTCTAATGCATAATTAACAACATTTTTGTTATAGCCTTGTTCTTCTTCAAGAAAACAAAAAAAACAAATGTGTCTAACTTTTGTTTCACAGCCGTTAGGGAAGAATGGAGACCCACCTCTTTAATTTCCTTCTCCAAAGTCTCTGTGGGTTGGCCTATCAACATGGCATATGGTGTATAAAAATACCCAGGGAAAAGGAATTCAAAATTAACAGATGAAGATGATACAATACTGCTGCAAAAAATTGGTAGGTGTGGATGGTATGTTTTGTTTTAGAAATAAAGTCATGATTCATTGAATTGGACACATGATGTACACACCCTCAGAACAATGTTTCTATTATTAAGCTACCATTTAATGTATTACAATGCACGCAAAATATTTTCCACCTAGAAAATTAGGATGGGTGTCATTTTACTATTACAAATATCAGTGTGAATTGTGCCCTACAAATAAACTTGCCTTGCCTTGTATCTGTTTGATCTTTTATTTGATACACAAACACAAACAAAAGGATTGCATATAATTGTGACGTGATAGAATGTCAAATATTTTTCAAAATACTTTAATTAAAAAAAAATCTAAAAAGATGTCTTGGAAAAGTTTCAAGAGCCCCTGAGTTGATATTTTGTAGAACCATTTATTGCTGTGTTTAGAGCCGCACATATTTTGGGATCAGTTTCTACCATAATTATAACTTCAGAGTCTGAAAATTGTCCCTATTCTTCTTTGCAAAGCTACTCAATCTCAATCAGATTGAATGGATGGCTGTCAACAGAAATGTTCAAGTATTACCCTAAATTTTCAGGTAAACTTAGGTCTGTTCTTTGATTTGGCCATTCTAACACATGAACAGGCTTTGATCAAAAAATAAATTCCGTAGCTGTATGTTCTAAGGTGTCTTACTGAAGATGAAACTTCACCCAAGTCTAAAGACTTTTGCAAGCTGTACTGTAGCTGGTTTTCTCCCATGATTTACCTCTATTTAGCTCCATTCTTTTTCATATCAACTCTGATTAGTTTATCAATGCAGGATGGTGCCACCACCATGCTTAACGTCAGAGATGATGTGTTCAGAGTTTTAAACCGTAAGCCTATGAGTTTACTACCAAAGATTTGATTTAGCCTGTTAGCCAGAAATTGAAATTCTGTTCCAGTTTGAACAGACCACCTTCTCCCATAAGTTTGCTTTTCAAAGATTACGTCCTTCATTACCTAACTTCTTCCAAGGTCAGATTTATAAAGTAGGGGACTACAGATGTTTACAGATTTACTGTAAACAGATTTAACCACCTGAGCTGTAGATTTCTGCAACTCCTCCAGTAATACATTATATCTCAGCCTTGTCTTGTTCGGGTTTTGGATCTTGGGTTGCAATTCTGTTAAACTCTTTCCATTTCCAGATAATGGATTGAACAGCGCCCTTAGATGCTTAACCTCGTAAGTCCGAGGCTGTTTTATTTTATTTTTTTGAATTTGGCATACCTACACTTTGGAAGGCTTTTTACAGCTTGTAAAAGGTCTAAAATGTTCAAATTGCTCTCATATAATAGAAAGGTCTATTGGTATATTGTGAATGTGAAAAAACTCAAGAAAATCATAGTGGGCATGAGTAATTGAGGTTGAAAGACAGAAAATATGAAATATGAATATGAATTCCACTTGATAAAAATACACATTAGCAGCTTTTTTTCATAGTAAAGAAGAAAATAAACATGATAGATAGTAACTACTCACTCTTATTGACTTTAGGCCAATTGTTGGTGTCTGTAATAACAATTAATTGAAAGTTGAAAGTTAAATGTTACTCTAGGAAGCCCAAATGGGGGCAAGCGGGCTTAAGGGGTTAAAGTTTGAATGAGTGAACCTTTATTTGACTCCTGATCTGTTCAATCATAATGTCAATGTTCTCAAGGAAGACCTTGAGAATACATAGGTTGATTCTGCACAAAACATTTAAAAGAGGCTGCACACCATATGCACACCTCACATTCGTTTTATGTTTATCAAATATAAGTTCCAATTAACCACTGCTTAAAGTTTATGTACTTTTGCAGGGCACCAAATGTATTTAACTGCACATAACTTTGCAGATCAAAGTAGTACAGATTCTGAACTCTTGTTTTGTTTAACATGTGAGAATTATTTTGTAGTAGAGGACACAATCAGGCCACAGTCTGTTATTGGTCTTTTTTTTTTTTTTCTTGTAGCAAAACAGTCAGTCACCTGACTACTATCAGTGTCAAAGGGTGGCACCCACTCAGCAGGGGATCCTGAGCTGAGCCCATTCATGAGATGAAACAGGTTGACTTCTCCCTCAGTCTGAAGTGGAATGAAAAACAAATGTCATGGAGGGTGACATAGAGCGTCTGTGTCTTATCAGCCCGGACAATGTGAGTGATGGTTCTTATCTGGCCCCCTGCTCCGTGGCTGTTTATTATCCCAAGGTGGCAGGGTGGTGCTGGGAAGAGAGGAGAACTGGGAGACCCTGCGTGATCCATCACTCCGGAGGTCTCCTTCCTCTCTTATCTGACTGCTACATGGATAACTGCAGCTCTTGTTTACAGACGCCAGCTATTTGAATGAGTAGCAGGCGTAGGAAACGATTCCTTGGATCTCTTTATCAGTCCAGGTGAGTTATAAGCAGGATGGGTTGCATCAATTTATATTTCTTTCACATTCCGACTTTCACATGCATATCAACACATAAAAAAAAAAAAAAGACTGGCCAGTAAGTTCACGCTCATGTACACTAATATGTGCAATCACAAAAAAAAGTTTTTCTCCTGCAACATGAATGAGCAAAAAAGATCAAATGGTAAATGCAAGGCAGCAAAGCACAAGGGAGGATAAGCTTGTCTGTCTGCTCCGTTTATCTCTTCTCATGAAGTTCATTCATTTTTGTTATCATGTTTTTATTTTCTTGCTTATCTGAGTCAGCATGTGTTGTCAGTGTATACCAGAGAGCACTGATGTGAGTAAAAAGAAACTATCACTGCCCGTGGTGCCCACTGAGTACTCTGTTGACATTATTGCATTTCACAGCATCATATCCTGAATAGGAAGTGTCGTTCCTATATTTTCCTCGTGTTGTTGAAAGGAAAACCTCAATAAAGATGGCTATTTTTTCACTTGTTCCATTTCCTTTCACCAATTCTACTGAGGTATTCCTGTATATCCCCTGGCAGAGCAGAATGCGTAGGTTTCCATTTCAAACATGGTCCTCATGTCCATCACACCAACAGGGGTCTGTTCTAAAATACATACCTTCTGTCAAAACCAGAGGATCGATGGTGGATAGAATGAAAAAATGGCGGGAGGGAGGGGGTGATATGCGGAAACGGCGCTCATGCTACCAGGTGACAATTTCCTTGAGTTTCTGTGATGGGCAAGCCTTCCTTTCCAATCCATGTCAACTCTTTTTGAAGAAGACTTGGTTGGAAAAAATCAAAGGGAAGATCCAAAAAGAAATATCAACAAAATATTTATCTCCGCAATTTTCTTAACATGCTTCCATGTAGCTTGTGCCCATGCTGGTTTTAGCACTATAGGGTCAAAGGATCTTAATTGCAAGCTAAGAAAATAATAACATGAGCAGCAACTGTGGGGCTGGATGAGGATTATGAACATGTCTTTGTTAGAAGTGCAGACATGGCATTTACCTTGGGAGGGTAAGGGAAAAGGTAATGAAAACAAAATCATGTGTTCTCATTAAAGATATGTGAAAAGACCTTGAAGTCTGTGCAGAATGCCAGCCTGTGAAAGGGGGAGGATGGCATACCCGTGATAAACAGGGCACTGTGGTCAAGAGCCATGTTATCTATAGCCAGTGACTGGACTAAATAAAAACACAGGAGAGACTGAGAAACAGACTAAAGTGTGTAGACATTTTATATGCTTAAAGAAACATGTTTACCTTTCCCTCTTTTGTTTATTGCCTTCAGTTCACTTCTTTCTATAAAATCTCTCTGCTGTATAATTTGGCCCAAATTTAGATGTAATATTTACAGAAGAGTGGGAACAGTAGTTGCTAAGGTGTATTAGACCTCTACCTTAGTTTAAACCAAACAAAAATAACATTTGTTGCCATATATATAATTGGTTTGATCAGTAGCCGATACAGTCAGTTTTATTATTGTACAGAAATGGTAACGAATACCTAATATCTAAATTTCACATTTCTCCTCAGGTTAGGGATTGCTTCTGAGAAAAGATACATCTGTGCTTATTCTTTTTTTTCTTGCCACTCCACTGTTTGCCTTTATGTAATCACTGGGCAGAGAAGCACACTGCATCATGTCATTATGTCCACTCTAAAACCAAATCCATAAATCATTCTTTACTACAGCGTCAACTAAAAGGAATGAGCTAATAATATGCTAGTATAATTATTGGCTTAAATAATTCTAATATCGCAAAACCCCACCATATAATGATTCATTTTAATTTGTCTGTGATTAATATATAAAGTAAAAACAGCATTTACAAACAGGCCACATCAACTTAATAGTATTTAATTAATCATTGGCTGGGCCCAGTTGGAGCCAAAATAATGACAATATAATAATGCTGTGTTTATAGCCGTGCAGATTACCAAATATTTATAAATGTCACTGGCTGGTCTGTAATGCACATTGAAAAGGAAACATGCACAGGGCTCAGCATTGTCTGCTCCCATGCAATGCAACAAATGTACCATCCCCATAGCAAGGCGGCTATGAATAACTGTGATAATCACTTCACAATGGGTTCATTTATCAATGTATGAGGAGCACAAATACAGGGATGATTACCCTGCCTTTGTGTTTTCTGTTGTGCAGGTTTGTTTTTTGCTTAAGGATTGAGAAGACAGACATCTCTGCAAAACGCGTTCATAGGAGACTCCTCACTCATCTGTCTGTGCGCTCTCTTACTGCTTTTATGCCACATTCAACATGTGAAGGCAAACGAAGTTCATGAATATAGTTAAACATGAAAAACAATAAACACTTCAGAGAGTCTGACAGTTAAAGAATCGGAAGCACAGTAGATCACTTTGTAGCCATAACTTCACAATAACTAAAATGTAAGATTGAAGTAAAAAAACAAAAATATGCAAAACCTCTGTGATTGGTGCTAGCAGCTCCTGGTTCTGTCTCTTTTGCAGTTTGTCATGCATGTTTATATAATGTCAATGCTTTAACACATTTCATAATAAAATTACCCATTTGCTGTTGTTAACAAGATTTAAATGGAAAAGAGACGGCAAATCTCACCCCCCACATATCATATCTCTCGTACAGGCGTGTAAATTTGTACTTCTTCATGCAGAATTGACCCTTGGAAATTGGGTGAACCCTAGTAAATCTCATGGAATTTTCAATTAATCACAGTTGTTATGCCCACCCCCAATTTCCATGTACCGTTCCAAAAATAAATACACATGTAAAATGTGTATGTGTATGTGTAAAATGGCACAACAGACAAACACACATAATAAAAAAGAACGATGGAAATACCACTTGTGATTCTTAATGCGTTTAATAAGGGGATACTTTAAAAAAGTATTTCTGTAATGCAGCATACTAAACTTAAAAAAACAACAACCAGAATCTAAATCTGTCCTGACCTCTCACAGAACTGACATGAGTCTTCTAGGGGGGTCCTTTACTGGCAGTAGGTTGTCCAGGTAATGCGGATGGTACATCCTCAGACTGGGCTTGGGTCAGATATCCTGATCTATTTTAGTTTTGTTAGATGTCAAAGCAACATCTCCATGAATACCACTGTTGATGTTTCCAATGACTTTCAGGAAAACATTACGAGTGGATCTGATTAATTTTTTTACAAATTTTCACTTGTGAGTGGTTTAAGAGTCGTTGATAATAAGTATTGTGGTTTTAGTTATTCAACTCCAAAACTGTTGTCATTAACTTATAGAAAATCGTTGACAAAATACCCCAACTCATTTTTAGTTGAATCCACTTTCCTTTAGACATCTTAGAATAATATTTTATTTGTTGTTTTTTTTTCATCTTAACAAGTGATAGATATTCAACTGGTTTTCCTTTATCATATTTTGCTGATGTTTTGAATGTCTGAGTTAAATTTAATTTTCCCCATTTGAGATTTTGATTTTTGAAAATGCTTTCCTGTAAGGCTTTGGAATATCAAGCTATCTAAAAAGTGCATAAAAAAAATAAACAAAAAAACTAATTATGGAAGATTCCAGTCAGAACTGAGGGTGTGTTCAGAGTTTGACTGACTCGGTGTGGCCAGCTGGGTGACAAACTGCTTCCCGTCATTGTCATCAAAAGAGCACGTCATCACAAGCGTTGTAATATGTCGGTAGTATTTGGTGGCTGAAAACAATACTAACATACACTAAGAATAACTTTGGTGTCGGAAAGTGATGACTCCCATCCTGAGAGGAAAATTCACCCTAATTAAAGCTGTATTTAGAAAAAATTTAAACCTTTATTTGATCAAAAGTTATCTAGAGGTAATTTTCCGAGTAATCATCTGTATTAGTCTGGCGTGTGCACTGTGTGCAATGCTAACATTTAAATCGGGGCAAACAGCTGATGAGAAGATAAATGAGCTATGGGAATTTGATCTTGCTGTTGGTGGGGGGTGAACTGCTCTGTCCTATAAATGTGAAAATGTGGAGATGGATAGGTTGACAAATGAAGAAAAAAAGAGACAGCAGTTCAGCAGAAGCTGCTTGGTGGGAATGTGAAAGGAAGGAGGTTGTGGTGCGCCATGGGACCAGAGAAAGGTCATGATGAAATGGAAACTGATTCTCCACCCTGCCTCCCTGGGTAAAATCCCATGTCTATGCTGTTCTGCTCTCCCATGCAATGGTGTTAAGCTGTCTTTATGACCAAAAACTGTAATTGGGCTTCATCAAAAGGAACAGAGCAAAGAAGACTTTCTGGATGAAGAAACCGTTCACTGTTTGTAAAGTGGTTTCTCAGCATCGGTGATGGTGCAGTTTCAGAGCAGGGAAATAATCTGTACTATAGGTTCCGATGATGGAATTCCACCTTTTATGGGTCAATTCCCAACTTGCCTTGCAAACATTTGCAGAGTTTATTTCGGCAAAACCTTGACAACCAATGTTATTAAAAAGCTGGAATTTGGCAGCATGGGTGAATTAAATTAAATTCAGTTTATTTTTATAGTGCCAATTCACAACAGATGTGATCTCAAATGGAAAAACTTTACTTGAGAAATAATTTGTATGAGAAGCACAGCAACAGTTGACAATTTTGTTGTGCCTTTAATTAGATTTTTTATTTTTGTGCATAGTTTTGTGCACATGTTCAACGGCAATTTAACATCAGGAGAACATAGGACTGTTAAAATGTATCTGCTTTCAATGCATTTGAAAGACAAAAAGCTTCTTAACAATGACCATAACATACGTTTTTATTTCACGCCCAGTATTGTAGTGGTATGTTCGAACTGAATTGAACTTTTGTATGTAAAAAACTCTAAGTTGAATTAACACAAATACTACTCATAATACTATTTTTCATTGTATTTGCAGTTTGTTACATAGCAAATTGTAGAATTACACCATCACTTTCTCTTTTGCTTAAATGTTATGAGAGTTGTCTTGTTTTGTGTTTTTAAAACCTGCACATTGATATTTTCTCCTACCCGTACTTTTAAGCAAAACAGAGGGAATTGATGATTCATACTTATGTCCCAAAGAAGTTTTTTTTTTTACGGTATACTGATCTTACTCCTTTAAGATTAAGAAATTGCCAATTCTGAGTCTAAATTTGACAAGTGCATTTCATACACAGACATGTACCCATCATAGCATAAGTTCAATAAAGTTATTAAACGTAAAGGCATGTTTATGATACCAACATCCACAGATGTTTCCAGTGCTTTAAATTTCTAGTTATCCACCTCACCATGGCTCCTGTACGAAAGAGTCTGTCCTACAACAACAAACTGAACAATGTGTATCCATTATCCATAAATTATGTATCTCTTTTTACTTACTTCTTGTATTATCTCAGAAATGGCATGGACAGGCCCTTTGCTAATTTTGGATCTCATCAATTGCTTGTTCATGTTTTGCACTATAAGATCCATGAAACAACTGAACACACAGCAGAAACTGTTTTTGATCCAATAAGTGTTCCATCCAGTGTGCCTGAACTCTATGCATTGACATTGAACCAGTTATAGATATCAAAACGTCTGTCCTTAAAGTTGCATTCTCGAGTATTTATTTATTTAATACAATTGTATATGTCCTTAAAGGGCCTATATAATGCAAAATCAAGTTTTTGGAGTTGTTGTGGCTCTGTGAGCAGCCGGCTGAATAGCTAGCTGTGTGCTAAAGGGTTGGAGCTGCAGGAACTTTGTTCAGCTCTGGTTGCTCTATCAGTTCATATTGAGAGGAATAACTTATTAACCATTTAAGAGACCCATCTTGAGTCGTCTGGATGATATAATCTGAAATGATCCCAGGTTCAGCTTCAGCTGTCTGACGGTAGCACCAGAGTTATGCTGTCATCTTTTGTGTTTTGTCCCGCACAACTAGGAGGAGACGGGAGAGGAAGCCCTGGTCAGTTGTTAGCTACAGTCAGTTAAAGGGAGATTATTTAAACATGTTCTGTGTTATTTCTGAAATGTTTTAATGATTGTATGAAACAGCCAACCTTAGCCTCTTTCCCCAGTCTAATCACGGGCATGGCGCCCTGAGCAGCTTTACATCTAGAACACTGGAGCAGCACTGGCTGGTTGGATTTAGACAGCCCCGTTACAAAAGTGATAAAATATTCTAACAGTATTATAAGAATTATAAAGCCATACATGAAATCCTAAAACCATTAATTTCAATAACAGTATAAAACTACTTCAGCTGGTCCTCGCAATTTTCCTCCTGCAGGAAGATCATGTTTAAGCACCAACCCATGAGCATCCAGGTCCCAGCAGCTAATTCTGATTGGCTGGCCAAGACATTAGGTTAAATGGCATTTTGAAATAAATACACCGTTAAGAAAAAACCCTATTATGAAATAAAAGCTAACTTTGTAAAAAAAAAGAGATTTTTGAATAAAAACTGATTATTAAATATAAAAAAATTCAAAATAAATTATAGTATGAAAAAATGGCAGTGGAATAAATATTTAATTAAATATATATAAAATAATACTAATATATATTCTAAACTTAAAATATTTAAATATTGGGCATTGCATTTTAACTGAATTCCTTATTTGAGTATTTCATTGTCACATTATATGTTTACTTATTATTAATTCATGCTGATATTTATTTCATAATGTTTTATTTAGTTAGTTAACAATTGGACAATTCGGTATTCCATCGTCCATACTTCTGGCCTGTACTGTATATGTATATCCCAGAAGTTGAAAGTTGTAAAATAGCATGAAATAGTCCCAGTTAAAATTATATGGGTTTCAGTACTATGATAAAAGTATAGTTCTCAACAACATATGTTTTTTTTTAAGTCCCTCCTTCCTCCCTATGCATTTCAGAGTGACCAGCCAATTTTTTATCCTATAGAATTCAAGTTTCTGCCATGTCGACTGTCAATCAACGAGCAGGCGCATCGCACAAACCGGTGGAGCTGAGGCCGTGCAGACAGGCCGCTCTGTGTCTTCCTGTTTACAGTCACCATAATGGCAGAGAAAACATCCCACCAAACTTCTGCTAATTCCCCAATTACCCAGGGCTACATCAATTTCAGAAAGAAAAATCAATGGAAAGTGGAGGAAAAAAATTCCATAGAGACCCAAGTAGGGTGTTACATCGATATGTCCCCCCCCCTCAAGTTACATCAAAGATGCTTTTTAACATGGAGATAGGCTACCATTGAATCTTAAAAGGCTTCTAACCAACCCAGGTTTGGACACATTTCTGCTGAACAGGTAAAGACAATCATATATTCAATAAAGCAAATCAGTATAACATTTTATTGATAAAGTAGACAATGACATGCTGTGAAATCACAGGAGATGCACATGCCCAATTGTATGGGGGGATGGGGGGGTTGAGGGAGCGGAAAGTTCCCTCAACCCCCAAAGGGATGTTTTGAGAGGGGCCTTCATACATTGGATTTTTTTTTTTTTTACTATCCCCAAAATAATCCGGACTGTGGCTTTAACTGATGGTAGTAGCATCATCTGAAAGAACTAAAGCCTTTCATTCAATTTGGGTAAGATTGACAATGTACTGATTTAGAAAGACGGTAATTTCCACAACAGTCATCCAGAGCAAGATTTTCAATTAATCAATCTGTATTGCTTTTGACCTCATTAGTGTCCCTTTGAAACTTCTATTTTTCTTTTTCTTCTCTTATGGAGTTTATATTTCATGAAAATAGGTCTTTTGTTGCCCCTGGGACACATCCAGCCCTTTAAGTGGTAAACAGAAAATTAGAAATAAAACAGAGATATGTGTGCAAATCTGAATTCAAATTGCTTCCATTTTGAAAAAAAAAGGCAAGTGGAGCTTTTCTGTTGGTGTAGCTATAATCTTTGTCTTTCTCTGTCTTTGTGTGCTTGTGCAAGTGGTTGGATGGCAAGAAAACAATCAAAATGGTGGGTTATTCAAAGGCATTTTATATTCAAAGCCTACATGACATCTGGGGAAATTGTTGGTTCAATTTATTGGTGTCCTGGCCAAAAATCTGTTCATGAGACGTTTATTCCTATTTAATATGAAACCCTTGACCATTCACTTGTAAAAAAAAGAAAGTTAAAGGCTTTCAGAAGTCTGGAGGCCCACTATTATTCTGTTTCAATGAAAGTTTTGTCAATTTCTGCTAAACAAAAAATAGGGGTTAGAACTGTCTGAGTCACAGTGCCAAAGAGAATGGCACAATCCTCACTGCAACTGCAAAACTGCATAATTGTGCATTCACACCGCCCCAAACATAAGCGTCAGTTGCGGCAAGATTACCTGTAAAGTCTATGGTCGAGTCCGTCAGAGGTCTGTCAGAGTCTCTGCGGAGCATTGTGTGCATTGGCTCTATCAAGTTTTCAAGCGTTACTTGCATTTCAAGGGGCAACATAGCAAACGCAGGCAACGCAGAAGTTCAGTTAGCTGAACTTTTTACGGACTTGACGCACTTGATGCAACTTTGCAAGCTTCAGCTTAATAATGTATATCCATCAAACTACATGCTTTGGGTGCGTAGCGAGTTGCAGACAAAGTGTGCAGTCCGAATGCACTATAAGTCTTCAAAGATCAGAGTCCTTATTTATTCATTGAAATGTAGTCACTGTTGTACAACTTCAGTTGTCATGCAACTTGAGAAAAGAAATTCAATGGCCTCTGCTCTAAGGAGAAAAACTGAATATCACCAATTACAAAATTCTTTATTTTAAATCCAGTCTTGGACATGTTGTAATGTAGCAGGTTTAATGTTTAAACTAGAAGCAGATGTCAGGATAGGACTTACAGTTGCTGCATGTACCGCAGCGTGCATTTTTAAAAGCATATTCTCTAAATAACGAACAAAGTTAATCAGTGCGTATTTTATGCATAGTAACAATTTTACACGTTGTGTGGTATTTATCAATTTGAACTAATGCATAGAAATGTTCCTAAATATGAGAACAGTTCTGATCATGCATACTAGGGGTGGAGCCGAATATGGTATTCAGAAAGGCACAAATAACATGCTTTTTTTTTTTTATGAATACTTATGTCAAACAAATACTTTATAAATTATTTGTATTCGGGAATGAACAAAACTTATAGCAAAAAGCTTTGTTTCCTAATGAGACATCAGTGCATGTGAGTTAGTGAGTGATGATGTTCAGGAGTCGGGGGGAGAGGAAGAGAAGGTAAAACAGGTGACTGACGCAGGTGCTCCCTGTTAACTATGACAATTTAAAAAGGAATCTGTTAATCATGAATAGTTTTTTTTTGCCCCTCTTATGTTTCACCTCGATGTCACAAATATTCCTTTCTTCGCTCTGTTGGCCATTAGTTTTCGGAAAAATACAGTGATTTCATGCATATGTCAGAAGACGTGGTGTTACTCAATATGGTTAAATGAGGGCATTTCGGTATGCAAATGACTTTTAACCGGCATAAGCACCTAGGTGCTTTTGATTGTTCGTACAAAATTTCTAAATTTTATTGGATTGGATAGAATATTGGACAGTGTCTATGAAACTTTGATAAATGAGGGCCTAGGCTTTCATCTGAGTGTCTGGGTTTAATCTCATGATCACCCACAATCTCTTTCATTTTTTTGCCTTTTTTTGGGGGGCATTAATAATAACTTTTTATTGGGACCCCAAAGGGCTGTGTAATTGACTACACAGCAAGAGTGAATCATATGCTTGACTAAATCCTCAAATATGCAAAACAATCCAATTATCGATAAACTGCACTGTTTCTTGCCCCCCAATCCCATTATGCAATGCAAGGAAACATGAACACTGACCTCACAAAAGATTTTTCTATTTTGGCACCACCTTGTATCCAGTAATGTCATCTAATGTTAGTATTAATAAGACTGACAATACATCCACCTGAGATACCAGGACATACTATGTTTCGATCAATTTTCCCTCGTCCTACTCTGGGGCAACGCTTAAAGCAGATAAAAGCCTGGAGGGATATAGATGCACATAACTGGGGTTTGTTATCGAGATCCAGATCTGGAATTTTCCTCCAAAGCACTGTGCGATGGGAGGGTAATCAATAACTCCTTCTCATTTTAGCTTCCATGAGCAACGGGAAGCTATGTTATGTCCTTCAATATCGGACTATAATTAATCATTTCTTCAAAAACATAAAGTACTCCATAGTCTGTTCTTCGCAATGATCACAAGACCTGTAAACAGCATAATGGAGACATCACAAAGATTATGATTCTGTAAAATTTTATGTGATGTTTAATTGTTGTTAACAAGACAGAAAAATCCATGGAAGTTGAACAAGCTTAATAAAAGCATGTAAAATAAATACTATATAACGTTGAGGAAACGTTGGTTTATGTACCAATATGAAGTGGTCATCGCATAAGCACGAACCTTTCCTCACGGGGGTCTCATAGCTTCCTTTTAGCTGATTTCTAGCACGATACATTGTAATAATCCAACGTTTTCTGCATTCTGGATCCTTGGGAATCTTGTTAAACTATTTTCCGTTATCTCATCCATGTCTGTTATGGCATCCTGGGGCACAGCAGGTATGCACCATATTTACTGTTTCTAGGTTTGGGTTAGCCACATATAACTATAGCTATAATATAATTGCGGGAGACCGCATGCCACTATGGCGCGGATTCGATTTGAAATGTTGAATGCTGGGAGAGGTTACTTCAGCTCCCGGAGCTCTAAAGATGTCTATAATGTCAATTTCGATTGATCAGGTTTAGGCTTGAGCAATCCAATATTTTTAATTTTGAACTAGAGGGTTGAAGTAGAGTTCAGATTCTTTGAAGACTAGAACATCACTTTAAATTTGCTCCAATAAGAAACTCTGTATAACATTCCAACAGTAGAGTCATTAGTGTTTAAAGGTTACCTTGTTACAATATTCTTATGTTGTACACTAATTATTTATGTCTTCTACAGAGAACCCAAAATGCTGCTGCAAAATGATTAATTATCATTAGCAGATCTCAGTGCTTTTGTACTAAAGTGCTGTCAGCCAGTCTAATATGCAGTCTTTATTAGCAGACTCCATCCTAAAACTGTAGAACAAATTGACAACTGCTTCTAGTCTTTTTGGAAATAAGTACTAGGAAATACACTTCTTCATTTTGAATCCATATTACATTCAAAACTTATAGTACTCTAATAAAATATAGATTTTTGTATACACAATTTTTTTTACATCCAGATATTACAGACAAGCATTTCACTCTTTATAAATTGCTTCCCTTTTACTTTCCATGCCTCCACGATTTTCTTACCCAGACTAAAAAAGTCACAAGCAATGTCAGCTTTGTCCTTCTTTCAGCCCTCTAACATCTCACACTTTAGAAAGCAAATAACGCAAGACAGATTGTAAGGCCGAGAATGCAGTGAACTGTACCAAAGGCAAGATTACTTTGTGAGAGATTTAAAGGTCCACCTTTTAGAGGTACAATGGTGTGGTAAATAGCCATCATAATGTGTGGTGTTTAACAGAATTGCTTCTCATTTTCAGTTTCATGGATGGTTAGAAAATCTCATGCAGTAATGATTGCTCCTTTCTCAGGTGTTAATCAGTGTTTGGTTTTGTGTCTGATATTTAAAACATTGCTAAAACAAGTGGAAAGGGCAGCGTCGGCTGCATATTGCAAAGGCACAGTAGGTTTTGGGGTGCAATAATTTTCAACATTACATATTTTTAATTGAAAATTTTGCACAGTTTGGAGTTGTATACCATATCTTTTTCCTCTGTTCTTTTTTTCAACATTCATGACATATGTAGAGCTTTACTTTCTTCCTTTTTTTTCAAAATGTATATTTTGATCCAATTCTATCTGAGCATCTGACCCAAATATAAAATTACATTTAGAAGGGTACCCAACCCAAATTATTATGGGACATTTGCTGCCAACTATCCAGAAAATTTGTTTCTGCTTCCTTAAACTATTATATGGTTTTCACCAGCGAGAGACAGAAAGGTTGGCTGGCTTCCTGATAGAGATTTATACAGGCTTCATGCTTCTTTTAAGTGTTAAACTAAAGGTATGTGTGCTGGAAACATGTTTCAAGAAACACATATATGAGCATTAAAGCCTTTTTCACTGGGAGAAAAATGAGTTCCCGTTGTTGCTCAGAATGTACGTTTTAATGCTAGGATGTTGCCATTTCCAATTCTTAGACAGCCTCAAGGTGGTGATTTGTTTTATTTCTATTATAGTTTATGTATGTCCATTTTAATCATCACATTAACATAAACATTGATGAGTTCATATTCATGGATTGTAGGATCTAGACAGATTTCACTAGCAACGTGTTGATAATTCTCATGATTAATGGCTAAACAGTGGAAAATCACATTTATCCTTTCCTCTTTGTCCCAAATAGTAATTCACCTACTCCCATTGGTGCTCATGATACAATTTGGACATGCAGACTTGACTAAGATGACAGACGGCCTCACCCACATAAACCAATGTGTACATGGTACTTGCTCCCACACATTGAGTCACACACAAAAATACACAGTGTGAATGAGCCACGCCAGCCTGTGTTCAGTACAAATGTAGAAAGCTAACTGTCCCCCATGACTGAGGCACTCATTCTGTGATCACAGCCTTCACTAAAATCTATTTCATCCTCCTTTTTCTCCCCGGTCATCCCCATTATTCCCCCTTATGTCACAGACCTCATGCACTTCTTTGGAATATTCCTACTTTGTGGCCATAATTCAATATGGTTTGGCTTTTTGACATGCATGCAAATTGGCAAATTACAGGATGCCGAGCTGTCACTAGTCAGATTCATGTGGTCACAAGGGGGCTTGTGGAAGTTGGTAAAGGGGGTAGGGTAGAGCACAGTGGACATTAGCCCTGCCGGCACTGGTCTAACATTGTTAAGGCTGACGCTTGATTGACACTCACTGCTGCTGTGATTTGAAAAGGCCCACCGATCTGGGCTGCTTTAGCTGGCCTTCTCCCCGCCCATCTCTCCTTTGTGTCTATTTTTCCCTCATGTTGTTTTTCTCTCTTTGCGCACACCAACTAATTTGCATCAGAGGGCAGGAGGTTTCACGATGTATGGGAGGGAAGAGGGGGGACTCCTCGACTATCCTCCCTCTCCATCCCATCTACCTACCCTCTATCAAACACTCTTTGTCTCACTCACCCTGGCCAGATCGAGGCCACAGCATGCCTTCTGCCTGGTGCCTATGGCTGGGGAGGGGGTTGGTGTTTTAGGGCAGGCAGCAGGGAGGAACAGCATGAATGTGTTATTGTAACTGGGCATGGCAAGGCTAAAGCAGTATCCTCATCCAGTATTTGTGTCTGGTTCATCCAGCTGATCCCCTTGGAAAAGGATGTTTCTCTTCAAGAGAACAGGAAGTTGGAGTAAAGTATGGTATTTCTGCATAAATAGCCAGTCTGGGACAGTGTATCCTGTATCTCCCACATGAACTCTACTGTACTGTTTTGAGAAACACAAAGAGGACAATCTTTGTTGTGAGAAGGCCAAAAGTTGATTTTAGTGAGATATTATATTCCCTTTCCTATAAGCCATTTCTACAGGATTTATCTATAGTTACCACATATGTTACAAAGTGGGTGTAAAAGTATTTACCCATTGAACTCCAAATTTACATGTATATTAGTGGAATTTATATAGCAAAACCAAAAAACCAGTTTTTATGTTTTTAAATAGCATTCTTAAAAGTGTTAAAAAAATTTATAATAGATGCCCGCAAAACAAAAACAAGAAAGTCCCATCCAATATCTCTCAAGCCTGTATCAAAAGACAATGCAGACATCAATGCCAGTATCAATGAGCCTTTTGGTTATTCATAAGTGGTCAGGCTGTGGGAGCAATGAAGCTCAATCAGGTGTTTTTCACACTGTTTACTCTCATTTTATATATTGTCTCCAGCCAAGGCTCAGCACAAATTCTACACATCATTGTGACATCATGACCTCACCCTCTGTTGCGGCAAAGAGTGATCTTCATTCATAAGTCCAAAGTTGCAGGAATATTACAGTAATATTACTATCAGGTTTGCCGGTACAAATGTCATAATATTCCCACATCATCATGCCGCTATGGTGCCTTCATAAGCCACACCGTTCTGGCAACATTACCCTAATATCCCGGCACGGTGTGTCTATTGAAAATTTCTAGACAGTACAATGAGTCCAACTGATTGTAATTTAATTTCAGAATTAATACAGGTATTTTCTAAAGTTCCCAAAGGTTAGGTAACATTGGAGAACAAACAGCAGTGTGAAAAGGAAAGAACACTGGAGATATGTCAAGAATAAAGCTTTGGAGGGGTTTTAAGCAGGTATAAGTTGGTAGGTCTGGCAAAACCTCAAATCTACCAAGAAATTGCCATCCAAGCAGGTCTTATGGATCTTGAAGAGGCCAAAGACAAAAAGACTGGTAGGGGCACAGCAGATCAGAAATATATTTAGGGATATGTCTGTGCAAAGTTCTAAAAGTTATAACAAAAATTTTAAAGTCAACTCTGTATTTGACTGGGAGCCAATGCAGGGAAGATAAAATTGCCATAATGGAAAATTGTCTCTGAAACCATCTGAAGACGCTTCAGACACATAACATATTTGATAAAACATCAAAAAGGGAATTACAATCTAAACAAGATTAAACAAAAGCATGAATCAACAATTCGTGATCAGAGTTAGATAAACCTGATCTCAATTTGGCAACATTTATAAAGTGATAAAAACAGTTTTCGACCAAAAGTTTGGAATGGCTGTCAAGAGACAACGATTGATCAAAGCAAACACCAAGATTTCTGACAGTTGACTGAAGAGGCCAAGAAAACAAGGTGAGTTAAAATAGCGGTATTTCATTTATTTATTTCGCACAGGAGCAATTACGAATGTCTCTGTCTTTTTTGCTTTCAACTGAGACAAGTTTCAGTGAGCCAGGTCTCTTCACTTGAGAAACACTCAAGTTCTGAAACTTTGTGCAGCTCTGACTTCCTAAAAGAAAAATACAATTGGATATCAGCAGCATAGAAATGAGAAGACACATTCTTAAAATGGCTGATGATATTTCCAAGAGGACTTATATACAGTAAAAACCGAATTGTTCCAACATTTGACCCCTAAGGAACACCATGTAACAAATAAGAGACCTCAGACATATTGTTATTCAAACACACAGAGAACGTTTTATCTGTCAAATAGGAGGCCAACCACTTCAGGTACATACCAGAAATAACAAAGTCCACATTTAATCTGTGTGGTCTACAGTGCCAAACGCTGCACACAAATCCAGTAGGACCAGAGCTGATACTGTCCAGAATCAGCAGCTACCTGGATGTCATTGGACACTTTTAGCAAGCCAGTTTCAGTGTAGTGCATATTACGGAAGCCAGCCTGAAATTTGCCCAGCATCACATTATTATGCAGGGAAGCAGTCAACTGCTTGCCACCACTTTCTCCAGTAGTTTAGAGAGTAACAGGAATTTTGATATGAGCCAGTAATTACTAGGTTAGTAATTACTAGATTTTTTTAAGATGGGACTTAATGCTGCCTATTTAAAAAGGATTGGAACTAACCCAAATGGACAAAGAAGCATTGATAAGGTTGACAACATATGAAACAAGAAGGCCAGTTAGCTTAAGAACCAGATATGTGGGTATGACATCAAAAGGACAAGAGGAGGGTTTCGATTTCTTCAGTAACACCATAACAATCTGAAATGTTATAGGCGAAAAAAGAGACCAGAAACAAGCAACTGCGGATCCTGCTAGCAACTGAAGGTTTTAAATTCAAGCTGATATCCTCCGCTTTATTCTCAAAATTTTTCAGAAATCTGTCACACTCATCAGTTGTGAATACAGGAAATAATTTTGTGAATTGTGTCAAAAACACCTTTATATGGGGGAGTCGGGAGATGAAAGTGGTAGTTGATAAAAGTAATGCTAACTTTACATTGAAGAGTCTGGAGATGAAAGCTGTTGTTGAAAATAATCATGCTAATTCCAATTTTGCACGTTGCCACAGAGACACATCAAACATATGGAAGAAGGTAATCTTGCCAAATCTAAACAAAATGTAACTTTTTTGTACATAAAATACACTGTGTCCAGCAAAAAATGTTGCTTAACATCACCCTTCCCACAATGAAACACGGTGGGGAAAGCAATGTGCTGTGGGGATAATATTCTTATGAAGGGATGGGGAACCTGGTCAGAGTTAAGGGGATTGTGGATAGAACTAAATCAAGAAATGCAAATCTATAGACTAAGAAAGATTTTTAACTTCCATTTATAAATGTGTGCTAGAGCTATAATGGAATGTTTTAGAATGAATATAAATTATACCACAATTTTAAGGTTTTATCTTATTGAAAAAACACTTTTTTGTGATGGTTTGTCACATAGAATCCATGAAAAATACATTAAAGATCGTGACCGAAACAGGCCCAAATTAATGAGTCAATGGGATATGAAGACTTTTACAAGGCACTTTGTCATAAAACAGATGAGAAAAACAATGTTTTGCTTTAATATTTCATGCACTTTTTTGGATAACACTCAGTGTTAGTGAGATTGTAGTAATACTTTCAGAACAATGTGTTGATGGTAGCCGCACTCTGTTATTAAAGGGTCCAGTTTTAATTAAGGCGGAGACAACACCTCTCTCCCTGCTCATCTTTCACCTGGGAGACATGAGGGGACTATGACACCAGCCCGGCATGCAGCTGATTAAAGTCAGGCCTCATTTACCATTGCCTGCTGTCAACAAAACACCACTAATGGCATTATGCCCAGGCCCTGGGGTGCAGGCCTTGGGACTATCCCCACCCAGGTTCAAACGAAAAGAAAACAAACTTTTCCTAATCTATGATACAGGAGCCTAATCTCCCTCTGATCTTATCTGGGAGAGGCCTCATATGTTACTGGGCCTTACCCCACTGATTTGGATATTACTTAAGCAGACAAACACTACCCTGTTCTTTTGTGTTTTAGAAGATGAAATATGACTCAGAGTAGGTGTTTAAAGGTGACTTAGCCTGCTTAGTGGTATGACAGCGGCCATATTGAGAAATCAGTCAATGACCCTGCACTGGTGAGAGATAAGTATTTGCTGCTCTTTCATCATCCAGTAGATGCTGGCAGGGATGTTCCATGTATTGTGAGGATGACCTCATGGATTCAACTCTTTTCATCTATCACTTGCTCTATATAAAGATGGGAGTCATTGTTCAAATAGCTTGGCTTTGATGTCCTGGCAGTAAAACACTGACATGTCCTTACACTCTTAGAAAACACTCCAGCATGGAATCTTGAACATGATGCGTTTGTGTACCAGTCCATTAACACATGCAGGCTGTCCCTCCATGTGATCTACATGTTGGGAGTATATGTTCCACACGTCTTGCTTTATTTTAAGTTATTTCATTTGAAAATGTGCAATGAAAAATCTATCAGTTTTGCTTTGGTGTTGAATTTACCATACCATATTTATTTATAACGTGTTTTACACATGACATAACAGTCAACCAAGACGCAGGAAAGAGCCAACAATGAAACCATAAGTAGCATACATAGCATAGAATAGTAAATAAAAAGGGCATAAAATACAGAATGTACAACCCAAAGAGAGAATCATAAAATACGTAAAAGACAAAATAGAACAATAAAAGTTAGACAAGCTATGACAA
The DNA here is from genome assembly GCA_028564705.1 of Apricaphanius iberus. Taxonomy (NCBI): domain Eukaryota; kingdom Metazoa; phylum Chordata; class Actinopteri; order Cyprinodontiformes; family Aphaniidae; genus Apricaphanius; species Apricaphanius iberus. The sequence goes on along the minus strand of JAPXFQ010002722.1, from coordinate 85,454 downwards.
ACTAAAAGCAAGGTTAAAATAAATGTGTCTTTAAACGAGATTTAAAAATGGCAATAGAGGGGGACTGTTTGACGGGAAGGGGGAGCTCATTCCAAAGTCTGCGGGCACACACTGAGAACGCTCTTTCACCTCTACATTTGGAGCGCACTTTCGGGATTCTTAAAAGGAGGTGATCTGCTGACCCGAGCGCCCGAGAGGGCCGATATGGAGAGAGCAGCTCGGACAAGTAGGAAGGGGCGAGACTTTTAGAGACTTAAAAACAAATAAAAGGAGTTTAAACTGAATTCTGAAGTGCACTGAAAGCCAATGTAGTGACTTCAGAATTGAAGTGATATGCTCCCTCCTAGCGGCACCAGGTAAAAATCTCACAGCAGCATTGAGGAGCAGCTGAAGGCGGGAGACATAGGCCTTGTTGATTCCAGCCAAGGAGGAGTTGGAATAGTCTAAGTGGGACGTAATGAATGCTTGAATGACTGTTTCTAAATGCTTTTAAGATAAAATAGGCTTCCATTTTGAGAATTGCCTTAATTGGAAGAAACAGGACCTTACTGTGGAGTTAACTTGTAAGTCCATTTTAAGTGCTGAGTCTTGTTGGAGTTCAAGAGTGGTAACAGACTGGCTAAGACATGTAGAAATTGAGGATAAATCGACAGGCGGCATTTCCTTATTCATATTTGGAGTAAACAGGATCACCTCAGTTTTGCAGTCATTTAGGTGGAGGAAATTTGCTGTCAGCCAATCCTTGATATCATTGTAGCAGTGCAAGAATGACTGAAGAGAAACCTGAGGATTAAAGGGGATGTAGATCTGACACTCATCGGCATAAAAATGGTACTGGATTCCATGTTTCCTAAATATGTCTCCCAGGGGAGAATATATAAGGAAAACAGAAGGGGTCCAAGAACAGAACCCTGAGGGACCCCCCACGGCAGAGGTGCAGATGATGAGATATATTCATCAAGCATCACACAGAAGCTTTTTTTCCTGAAGATCGGAGCAGAACCAGTCAAGAGCCGCGTGATTAAAATGTCATGGTCGACTGTGTTGAAGGCGGCAGACAGATGAATGAGAATAAGAAGGACATAATGACCAGAGTCTATTGCAATACAACTGTCATTTAAAACTTTGAGAAAAAACAGATTCAGTACTGTGTTTGGCCCGGAAACCTGACTGGAAAGGATCTAAAATGTTGTTGTGCTCAAGATATAGTGAAAGTTGTTGATGGACAATTTTCTCTAATATTTTAGATAGTAGAGGAAGCTTCGATATACGCCAAAAATTAGACAATACAGAGCTGTCTAGATTAGGTATTTTAAGCACTGGCTGAACAACCGCGTGCTTAAAGAGCCGTGGCACCATACAAGAAGCTAGGCTATAGTCGATTATCTGCAACAGAAATGGGACTATGGTAGGGAAAGCTTTAATAAAGAGACATGGGGGCATCACATCAGCAGGAGAGCCAGAGGGCTTAATATTAGTGACTAGTTTAGCAAGGTGATGCAATGACACCTGCTCAAAGTGATCAAAACCTACTTGACAGGAAAGTGTAGGGACAAAAACTGTATGAGAGGCAGAAATATGTGATCTGATATGAGAAACTTTGCTTACAAATTTTTTTACATATTCATTCATTCATTACAAGAGAATTTTGAGATTGCACTGCAAACTAACTACGCTATTAACACTCACCACACCATGTCTCCACAGTACATTTGAGTAAGTTATATTGTAAAAACATGAGTGGACAGGTGGTATTAAATGTACAACTTATAGCTGGGTCACTTCTCTTTGGTGTGCATTGTGCTTTTACAGTGCTCTTATTAGTTAACCTAGAATGGAACATTTTACAGCGGCTTTTTTATTGATTTGTGTAGGTAGTCATTAGTTTGGGTTTCACCCTCGTCTCACCTTTAATGGTGGCATACATTAGACCTAAGGCGCATTAAAAGCTTGAGGGTTATTCACACAATGAATAATTAGAAAAGTTTGTTTCTTGTAAATTGACAGTTCTTCTTTTAGCAGTCTTATAAAGTTTTATAGAACCGTACAGCTAACCTCAAAATGGAAATTTGTGTTGAAGCCACTCAGCACACGAATACAGCTCCTGACTGTTGTTAATTTTATATTTGTCCAATAAAAGAACAGGGGGTTACATATGTAGTCTGTATGCTGCCTCATGAACTTCTCTTGACTACTGTTCTTTCTTGTGGTTGATTAAGTAATGAGGGGCTTCTCATTTTTTTATGGCAGAGTGTAATGGTTTTAACATTAAACTGAATTGGCAAAAATGTCTTTGCATTAACAGAACTAGAAACAAACCTGAGTATAACCAATTCAAACATGGTAAAAAGGTATCTGTCATATCGGGACTTCTGATGGTCTCTCTATTCTCAGCCGTTTAAAACGAGGTCAGCAAAATGTGAGCAGGCAGAAGAGGAAGTCCACAATGAACCTTCTTGATTACCGGTCTGAGGAGACTCAACTGTGGAACCACTTAAAAGATAATGCCCCAAATGATGTTTTTTAAACTCTGGCTGCTGATGTTGCTAGCTGAAACAATATCTGTGATGTAAAGGAAATGGGAACTGAATGGCACTGTTTACAGTTGTGGAATGTTCACACATAAGCAGCAAGTTCCAGTATAAACATCCACTTGGAGCATGTAAATCTAAGGGCTATTAATAAGCCCTTTTATCTTCTCTTCTGGAAAGTGGCCCTGGGGTAATCTGGCCCTCACTGACGAGCTCTGCAACATATTCCTTTTCTTTCTGTTTCCTTTTTAATCAAAGCCTGTGCCTTTGAGCAATTAAACTAATTTTGAAAGTTCAAACACCTCTGTTTTATATTGCCTGCTTGAATAAAGTTTGTTTTAGTCGTGTTTACTGTGTCTGTCTAGTCTGCAGACTTGCATATCCTAAACACAAACCTGCCAGTGTCTCTGTTGATGTGAACGGGTTTTACTGAAGGCTTCCTTGGCACTCAGTTAGCTCTCCACCAGACTGTCCCTTCCTTCTTGTGTTCAGCAGGACAGTGACAGCACTCGGTTGCATCTCCTTATATATTTCCCCTCTCCAAACTGATGAGTTCTGACGGAGAGAATGCCTTTGACTTACGTTTTCTCTCATGCAGACCCCCTTTCAACCATTGTTTTTCTTATTCCTGTCGACAGAAAGTTGTTTTTCCCTGCTTGTCCATGACAGGCATACTTCCTGCATTCTGAGTGCACTGGTGTGTGTGTGTGTGCATGAGTGTGCATGTATACGTGCGCATGTCTGTCTTTGTTTCTATGTATGTGTCTAGGTGTTGGATGTGTGAGTACTTCAAGTGGAGTAGAAGCAGCTTTTATGTCAGTGCCAAGTATGGAGAATGGTTTTGTAAGTGAAGGACAGCCTCTTTGCTGCACTGGGCTTCCCAAAGAGCCAAATTCTTTATCTGATGTTGGATCTTTGTTATTTGTCCATGAAACTACAACTGAGAACATCTTATACCTGTGGGAATGGCTCAGTGATCTCCTCCAAACCAACATGTGGACAAAAACATAAATGAAACAGTTTGCTTCTCCACTATCCTTTATTGTCATTAGGTTGCCATAACCTTATTCTTTGCACCATGTTTTGATAGATTAAATACAGTTGCACAAAAAGTCAAAGTATGATGGCCATATGGGCAATATACTGCTGAGACTTGCTGGCATCAACCAAAAAGCTGAAATGTTCTTTTCTCCATGTCACATCTACATTTTTTTTCCAGTATTTTAGACCTACATCCATAAGACTTATTCAAACCTTTTGGTCTGCGTTTGAGGAACCAGCTACCATCATGATTTGGGTGTTTCAGCCACTGTCTTATGATCTGGGTTTATCTCAGATCTCAAAGCAGATGGTGGCATAGTTTAGCTTCCAGTACTCTTGTGACACAATTTTTTCTGTGTTTTTTTTTTCATAGTAGTGCATTTGTTGATGGGCCTCTGATTTAAAAAAAGTTAACATGTATCTTCCACATTGGATTTTCCCTTTCACTGTGATCGATGCTTGAGCAGTGGTTAATGGTTTTTTAGTTGGGCCTAGTGTACTTGAACAGTCCAATACCCCCACCAACTCTTACTCCTCTTAGGGCACACTTACAAAAATAGGGCTGGGTATCGATTCAAATTTCAAGAATCGATTCGATTCCGATTCACAAAAGTTAAAATCGATTATCACAATCTGATCCAATTCGATCCGATTCAGTCTGATCCAGCTCAATGTTGATATGGGTCAGTGCTAATAAATGTTTTTTTTAAGCTGTTATTTTAATTATATACCTGATATTAAATGACTTAACAATGGGTAAGTAACAGTTCACGATGGAATACTGTATTAACCATTTCAGACACAAAACTTAAAATGGCCGTCTGGACTTTTCCGTCCTATTTCAGTTTAAAAAAAGGTAAACTATTCAAAAAAATAGAATCGATTTTTGAACTTGTGAATCGATTTGTTTCGATTTCTAAAAGAATCGATTCAGAATTGATTTTTCGATTATTTGAACACAGCTCTATACAAAAAACATCAAATTGGTTACATAAAGTGTTGCATAAACACATTGATCAGTAACCACTGCATTGCAGAACAAGTGAAAAGTTCTGATGTATTACCAACATAAATGCAACACCAGTGAATGTAAGAACAGACGAGTTAAACAAGAAAAATACACCCTCACATGAATATTAATATAGCTAAATATATTATTTTACTCACCATAGATGCCCAGAGGAAACCAATTTGTCAGCTTGTATTTGGACAAATCTGTTAATAATTAATTCATATCCTACCTACCTGCTTTATTAACAGTATGGATGGATGGATGGATGGTTTACTTTAGCTTTGTATTTCTGTGTTTACTGATAGACTTTAACGGAGAGTCTTGCATTTGATTAAAGAGTGATGGAAAGGAAAGCAAGAACAGCAGCAAGCATTTGTTATACAAATCAAAACCAGGTCTATTCGCCTTACATCTATTTTTTGTGGCTATTTACATTTTAGCTATTAAAACCCAACTGAGGTATGTGCAAAATGACAAAGATTCCAGTAAGTCTTGCAAATGAAACCCAGACTGGCCATAAAGTCGAAAAATTTATTCCATCCCAAGTCAAATATTTGCTTTCTCACTTCTTTCTACTTTGCACTGCTGCAGTATCTCATGTTTGAGATAGAAGTACACTCTAGCTGCCAAGGAAAGACAATCCAGCAGTATGCTTTGATATCTGTGTATGTGTCTTTGATGTTCACAATGCGAGATGTGCGGAGATATTTACTAAATCAAAGTAAAAAAATGTCAACAGCTGCATAGAATTTGAGATGAATAGAAAGTGATATAGCTCCCTTAAACTCAACAATAATAGCACTTTAAAGAGAAAGTGATGTTTTGGTGTAAAGGGAAACTTAAATCAATAGAGAGAATGTGGTCAGTGAGAATAAAAAAATATAGAGAATAGAAATGTTCTTGTAAAAATTTTTTTCACATAATTTTGGCACGACTTGCTGTGGGGTAGTTATTATTAAGGTGACAACCCTGTGTCAAATTATTCTGTGGTAAACACTGTTAACCTCCAGGTGGAAAAGTTTGAACTGTTGTTTGATCAGAGCATGAAATTTAAGACATTTTAAACGTTTTTAAATATTTCTAAATACAGCCAAATTTTGTGCAAGAAATCTCCCTACCTATCAGCTTATTGGCTTTATCAAGTCTGCGAAATTGGCCATCTTTTTAAGGGACCCCATGCACAGTATCTTGCCAGCTCCCCTGTTTGTTCTTTCTAAGCATGCCCCACTGATACTCAGTCAGACCAGTTTTTGCTCAAAGAGACTTTGTCATTTTTACTTCTCTTCAGTGGCAGCTGTATGACAAGGAAGGGTTTCAAGGCTAAAAAAAACAGTGACATGTTCTTGTTTTGACATATTTGACTTCTCAAATTTCTAACAATTCCGTTTTTTCCCCAAGAAATGGGTTGCACTCGATGCAGGTCCACCTATAGAAAAAAGGCATTGCATGAGAGAAACTAATTCCAACAGACAGCAGGAATGGCTCCAGAAGAACAGACAAATAAAATATACACAGTACTAATTTATGTTTCTGTGAACAGCTAATATTAACCTGATGGTATTTAGAGCAAAATATTGCTTTTTTTTTGCAAATCCCAATAAAGGGTATTATCCTGTGTTCATCCCTTCTTAATGCATACTTTTAAGTCACTCTGCATATTGGGAGAACAAGAGGTGTTGAGTGGCCAAATCATGCCATTAGAAGAATTACCATGAAACATATCTTTATTAATGGTATTCAGAGACACAAATTGTGGTAGCAACTCTCAAGTTAGGAAAGTTAGGAACCAAATACAAAGGAAGCAGCAAGTCAATGTGGAACCAGTCCAGATCTTACTTTTGAGCACATATAGGTGAGGCTTTAACAAAAGGCCTGTGTGCAGCATGGTATCTTCACATAATTAAATTCAGTTTATATAAATAGTGCCAATTCATAAAAGATGTCATTTCAAGACATTTGCAAGAAAAGTCAGTTAAACACAATAATACAAACATTCCAGTCAGTTCAAAAGTTTTCTGTTTAATTCAATTCGATTCAATTCAAAAATACTTTAATGATCCCACAAGGAAATTAAATGTTGTTGTAGCTCATTACTAATTAATTTGTCAAGGAGTTGTTGTAGACCATAATGGCTGTGGGCAGAAAGGAATCCCAGGAGTTTACATCAAGTCATTGACAAGAGATTATGCCCCAGAACATGCAGAATCCAACCACAGCAACCACTCACCAATCCTTGTGTTCATGGTAACTCTTCTAATGGCAATCCCAAAAATATTGTCATGGCACTTCATAGTAGAATTAGTAATCATACATTTCAACCCAAAACACTCACTTTATGAAACAGGACAACTTTTCTGTAAAATTTGCACATGAGATTATTAGGATCTGCCAAAACAACATTCTACCAGCTGAATGATCATCAGGATATATCGTTAGATTAGTACCTCAGCAAACACATCCCTGCGCAAACCTTCTTAACAGAACAAAATAAACTTTACTGAAGACTATTTGTAGTTCCTTGTGCCAAGTTTAGAGGCTTCTCAAGAAATAAGCGTTGATGATCTTACGTGAGATTTTATTGAAATGCTGTTGAAAACAGAAATCCTTTTTTCCAATACGCTGTTTCTAGTGCTGGTTCGGTGCCGGAGCCTGAGTTGGATCCTGTTCTTTGATTTTCCACCACCAAAGCACTTGTTACTTGGTTCTAAACCAACGCTAAACCTAGCACCAACTCCGTGTTGTGCCAGAGTGGGTTTTCTCTAAGAACTGCAGGTAAGGACCTGAATTTTAAGTTTTCATCTTAAGAGATTTCATTCACTTTGGGATGAATAACAATTGCTACTTCTTATTAGAAAAAGTAGAAATGGACAACTAAGAGGTAATTAAAAAAATAATTAATAATCCTGACAAATTTGGTACACTTTTCAAAAAAGAAAAGTAGAATTTGAGAAAAAATAGAACTCAATATAAAGCTGTAAGGATCTTTTTTTGGGGGGGTGGTCTCGCTTTACACAGGCGAAACGCCTGTGTCTGCTGGGGATTCAAACGGAGCTGCCTGACAACAGTTCAGTCCCTGATTGTTAACCATAGCTGGTAGAATTCAAGCCAACCCTTTCACACAGATCTCACCTCAGCATTACCCAGGTTGGAGTCAGGTGTTTCTTATTATTGTTCCTGTCCAACAATCTGTGCCTTGGACCACACACTATAACATCAACCTCAAACTTACCGTACCAGATCCTGTATGCTCTTCTACGCTGCTTTAAAAAGCTGCAAAATAGTAAGCAAAGATTTATCATTATCTCCTACTATCAGAATTACCATACCATACCAAGTTTATTTATAAAGTGCACTTTATGACAGCATGAGAGCTGACCAAGGAGCTGTACATTTAAAAACAAATATATACAGATAAAATAATACTATAATCAATAGATAAAAGAATTAAACAATTCTAAAAAGACAATAAAAATATAAAATAGATCAAATTAAATTAAGTTAAAAGAAAGGCTAAAGAATAAAAGTATGTTTTGAGTCGTGACTTAAAGTGTGCAAGGGTTGGCGACAGCCCTACTGGAAGCGGAATACAATTCCAGAGGGAAGGTACCACAGACTGAAAAAGCAGGGCGGCCACGGCCCTTATATCTAGCTTTGGGAACTTGTAGTAGATGGTGCTCTGCTGACCTAAGGGACCGTGCTGGAATGTATGGCGGGAGTAAGCCAGAATTACCACACATATACTCTAATCTTCAAATCATCAGTTATGCAGTCCAGCTCCAGAACCCAAGGGACATTCTGTGTTCACCTTGCACATTTTACCTTTTCTTTGAACTTTTACTACAATCTTAGAGTCTGATTTCTGCATGTGGGTCAGGAATCTAGCTAGAAACATAACAGCTCCAAATTTAAGCAGCCTTAATGGTTAGTTTTAGAGGTATGGTGAGGATGATGTATTATTTAGGTTAGGAAAAGATTGATAATGGTTAGGGTTAGGAAAAGTATCTGGGTTAGTTAGGGATAATACAGTCACTAAAATGAAGTCAATGAATGTATTTTCTACTACTGGAAAGACAAGTGTGTGTGTGTGAGTGTGTATAGAGTTTCCCTTCATGTTATGCTTCTCCTGTTGTCAATGTAAAGCATGCACTGGCCAAAGAGTAATGAGTTAAACTAATGTTAATGTTCTGGGACTGTGAGAGGACGCTTGAGTACTGGTAGAGACCACCTGCATGCACAGGGACAACATGAACAATTTATTCAGAGAGATTCCAGGCTGGGAATTGTTTTTTACTGCAATGTAACAGTGCTAATGACTGCATGTAAACATAAAAGACAAAAGAACAAAGTACTTCCAGGCAACTGACGAATTTTTAAACTTTTTTAATACAACATTAATTCAAACAAAATTAAGAAATATACAAATTTCCTAATTTGTTCCACACATTTCCACATTCCTTTTTGCTTGATAAATATAGTTTTTAATATCAGGTTGTTGTTGATGTGTGATTCATGCACATGATTCATAACTAACTGACGTTAGTAAAATACTAATTTGCATGTTATCGGTAATTAACTTTTCTTTTGTTAAACTAGTTGTTTGATGATGCTGTAACTGAGCAATAGCAATTGGAGATATGATTCACATTTGTTTCAATCTTAAAAGCTAAAGAAGGCTCTTACAACTATTAAATCTGCCATTTTAATAAACGTTGAGCTGCAACTAAATCCTCTCTCTTTCTCCATCTTACAATAACAATGACTAATGTTTGAATTTCTAACATAGCACCTGAAACATATTATTTTTTCAGCACCGCAGCCACAATCTTTTCAGCCACCTTACACAAGCGCTCAAAACAACTCCAAAGTGAGTTTGAGTGACAGGACTGGCTATGGAACTGGGTTGACTCGACAGTGTGTTCCCCTTTCTCAAGCTGGAAGTAGAAAATGGCTGAAAATGACACATCCCAGGTAAAGCCAACAACTGGCTATCACCCTGACCATTTGTCTTCATCAATCAACCTGCGTTTGTTGACCAAGCAACATGGTGTCACGATTAATTTCATGCATTCCCTTAATGGGGTCCAGAGGGGCATCCTATCCTCACAGTAGGCATTTCCTATCCTGATGCATCTTGGGATATGTCTGCTTCTTTTTAGGAGATTGGTTTTTCAAAGTTTTACTCTTCGTGATGGTTTTTCTTTTCCTACCTCTTTTTAATCTTCCCTTCATTCTTGTCTGTCGTTTCCGCCCTTCTTGGTGTTATTTGCTTAGTTTTGTCACAGTGCTTCACGTTGGAGGCAGCTCCACTGTGTTTGTATCCTTGTTATGTGAATACTTGTGATGATTTCCACTTATTTGCCAAGGTATACACTGAACTGGATGTTGCAAACCTTTTGATCAACCCTCAGATTTTATGAACAGATACTGGCGCTGTGCGCTCAGATCACCGCATTAGCGTTTCATTTGAAAGAATGGTGTCACCGTGCTGACAAGCTCATGATAAGTTGGTGGCTTCTAAGGGAAAATGTTTAAAGCAGATAAATGCCTCAGGACTCCATCTGTCTATCTTATTGTCCTGATTGTAGTTTATTTTCGTGATTATGAAAACCTGTTTTAAACAGGCTTTTGGGATGTTGGTTTATTAGCTTTAGATAAAGCGTGCCCCCCGTGCAGTGGTTTCACACAAAGTATTTAATGTTATCTCTTCTGACTTCTGTGCGTCTGTATTTACTGTCTACACGACTGCTTTTTTTCATCCTTCCTTTGATTATTACAGAGGAGGAGGGAGTTGTGAATGATATTTCTTGCTTTCAGTCTCACTTATTCCCTTCCCTCTGTTACTTTTTTCTTGTTGCTGCACCTCTCCTCTGGCTTTAAGAAGCTTAACAGCAGCTTAGCGCCCAGGTCAAAGTGGCCTTTGCCCTTCATCTGTCAGCCTTTTGATGTGGTGCCAGTCTGGGCTGCTTGCTACGCTATGCCTTTAACAGCGCGACCAGAGGTCAGAGGAGGGCTCTACTTTAGGACTCAACCCCACCTTAACTCCCACCCCCTCCCAACTCCCTCGCAGATGTGTCTGTCTCTTGTACCAACCCGCTCCCCCTCTCCTGCCCCTTCTCTACCCTAGTGCCCATTATTATTTTATAGTTTGGTTCTGCATTCCTTTCTCTCAGGCTGTGGTGAAAGGCAGACCTTTGGCTTTATTGCTTACACATGTCCACGGCTTTCTCCCTCAGCAGGGAGAGACAAAACAACAAGACCGAGATGGCCAATGGGGGCCAGCCATCTCAACTCTCCCCACCTTGAACTAATCGCTGGGGGCCAGGACACATCTCTGCCTCAGCCTCGTGCCAGTGGGGTTTCAATTTGTAGAGACATAAACAGATGCTAAAGCCAAGGTAACAACACAGTGATTTATCAAGCTAGTTCACATCAAATTATCACAGCGCCCCCCTGCTGTCAAACACCATAATAGCCCCCAACCAAGTCGCTGTTTCAGAGGTACACTGTGGTCACACTTCATTTAGGAGCGGACAAACATGTGTCCCTATGTCTGGTTTCCCTCTGAGCGTGACCACCAGCTTCATGCAAGCCAAAGATCATCCTGGACAAGGCTTCAACACTTTAGGCAGGACATGTGTTGCTGAATATGTGTGTGTGTGTGTGTGTGTGTGGTAGTAAGGGTATTCAAAGTGCATTTTAGCAAGAGCCTGATTCATATCCATAAGGAGCAGCATGATATAACTCCAACTGAAGACAAAGCATCTTCAAATGTATTTTTACAGACAACTTAATTCCAAAGGATGCACACCGATTATTTCAAAGATTATCATTTCATCATCAGCAACTAACTGTAGACTTTTGTTTAAAAGCACCAAAGTCAGGTTGGATTGTGTATTGTTGTGCAATCAAGGTAAGTAACAGAATCTAATCTGAAATAAACATAATATTTTTCTGTTGCAAAACTGTGTTCCACTTTAATATTCAGACTGAAAGAGTGCTTGCTTTGATCTCTATTCACAGGAGCGCTGCACACGGATAATATATCTTTCAGAGATAAAAGTAAAAATGTGCACGAGTTGGTGATGTCATTCAGTCGTTGCCGCAAGCCTGTGAGAAAAGCAAACTTTCACAGCCGAGGCTTTCCCTGGGATCACTAAGGGTGCTCTCTGAGCCTTTGGGGAAATCAGTTACACATTTTCTAACCTGTGATTCCTGCTATAGGAACTTAATCGTGGGGCATTTCTGTAAAAGATCATCTGAACGAGTTTAGACAATGTTTTTGCTCCTTGGTGTCTGCTCCCCCACTCTACACAGTTCCCCACCCTAGCTCCCACTTTTGCAGCTCGCTACATTTGTGTTGAGCTTACAAATCTGCAGAGAGTCATTCATCATCATTTACTTGCGTATCTGTCTTAAGTGCCTTAGCTTTGATCATGTTGTAATTTACACTTTACGTCTGTTCTGCATTTAATCTTCTGCAGCACTGTAGCTCTGGAACTATTATCCTGGTATAAGTAGAGTGGACTTCACATTGGGACTTTGTGGCCATTATAAATCCTCCATATTTGTCATGACCCAGCAAATAAATGATCCACCAGTTGAAACGCTGTGATAAGCAGAGCTCTCCTTGGTTTTTCCTGCCACATGGAATGGGACAGAGAGCAATCCCGTGCTTCCTCTTACGTGATCTTCTCTTCTTTCAAAAGCTTATCTACTCCTAAATCATCCTCTTTTAGCAAGGAAGGATGGAGTTTTTTGGGTTTTTTTGTTTTTTTTTTTGGGTGGGGGGGTGTTCTCTAACTCTTTCCAGCTCCATCATTTCCAGGCACTGCTCCCTATGTATGTTTGCTTGCACCCCACCTATAGCCCCGTCTCTTCCTAAAAAGCTCTCTCTCTCTCTCTGTCCTCAGGAACCTAAGATCACAGGGCCCTGACCCCTCCTCCTCAACCAGCACACTAATCATGTCTAATCAGAAGTGAAATGTATTTTTCTGAGGAAGTAGCTGGAAAATTTCACAATCTGCATTTCTCCGACCAAGCTGATTAGGGAAACATTATCCTGCTTTCACAGTCACTTCCAATCTGCCTTTAATCTGTCACTTCTATCGCCTAATTATTTAGTCAATGACCTGAGGACACAATCTTACAAAAGAATGAAATGCATGCCATATCATTTTCCCTTTCATTTATGCATGATATCACTGGTTACACGTTATGTTCCCATGAGCTAAATTTGCAAGCATGGCTCCTCCATAGATTAATGTCTGTTTTAAGTCTATGTGAGTGCATATGCAGCTTGTGCGTGTTTGTACGTGCACATGCACTGTTGAGCTATTTATTGTCCTTGCAATGCATCCTGTACATTCAGCATGTGGATGTGTGCTTCAGTGTGTGTCAACAGTAGCTTGTTTAGAAGCTGCTGAGCTGTGAATGCCGACTGGCGGTAATGCAGTTTGGCCCCCGAGTTGGAGAACCCTTTGGGGAATGAGACTCTGTGGGGGAGTTGTGTTATTGGAAAGGTCATGATTACAGTAGGGGGGTCAAAATAACTCGCTGACACTCTTTATACACAAGTGACTGATTCTGGGCCTCAGGACGTCAAGAACTATATTGAGTATTGACTATATGTCACGGCAATAAAAAGGGAACCTGTTCTCCATTGAGAAAGGTTCTAACGTTAAAACGTGAAGGCAGAACAAAAGGTAAAAGAAAAATCTCCAATGTCAATAATACTGTCATGTTGACATGGTAATTTACCAGCAGCGGAAGGAAAGAAAAAAACTGATGCAATAGTGAGCGAACATTTAAAATAGGAACTTCTTATCACAAGAAGTTAGGTACCCCTTGAAAGTACCAGGTTGGGTTACTTTTTTTTAGCGCAGATTTAACAAGGTGCAATGATTCATCTGAAATTCTTATCAATACTGACATAATAGTAGGCGATTTGGCTTGAATTTAAATATCCTGTTCCACCTCATCCAATATAAGCAGAGACCATTGGAGATAAGAGGTCATGCACAAGAAACCAATAAAGATAAGTTAAGATTTTTGTGTGAATAACAGTGTTATTCTGCTGAAAGTAGCCATCAGGAGTTAGGTACCATGTGGTTATAGTTTACTTAGTTGGTACTATAAGGTCCATATTGTTTCAAGAGAATATTCTCAAACACAACCAACATAAACATGAAACAATTGGTTGTAACAAGTGGTTATGTTTTTTAGTTTCTACTATCTGAGCCTTTCTATCATCTTAAGTTCGTCTGCTAATTCTTCTTTGAGATATGTTCTCTTATTTGAACTATTATGTGAGAGAGAGTTGATGATAAAAAAAATGTATTAGAGTAACAGTTTCTAAAATCCTTAGATCAGCTCATCTAGCAAAAACAATTATGCTCTATCTGAATGCTTGATTTGAACATTAGCAAGTCGTTCACCAAATCTAGAATCCTAAATAAATTGAGTTTCTGCCATGTGATTGATTGATTTGTTATATCTCCTTGGAAAGTTGATCAGAAGTACTTAAAAAAAAGTTAGTGGCAATTTTATAGCTTCACTGATAACATCTATGATGGAATCTTCATAAACAACTCCAAATCTATAAAACTTACAGCTCATACTATTATAACCTATCTTAGGATAGCTGAAGAGTCACTCAAAACCAAACATTGCATATTTCTAAACAATTTCCATAATAATAAACAAAATTATGTGTTTGGAGAACTTTCCATACAGTTCAACAACCTAGCCAGAGAGTCTGTTAAAAACCAAGACCTATCCAGGACAGCTGTCTCTCTTGTAGGTTCTTCACTTCTCTTATCAGCTTCCAGATTCTGAGAAGCCATGGTTATTTGTTCCTGACACCTAATACCCTAATAAATCTGGACGGAAATGCTTTTAAAAGTGTAAGAAAACATTCCAAAGTCTGGCTGCAAAGACGCTTCTACTTCCTACACAGCCCTTTTGTTAAAACCATTGCTTAGCACCTTCATCCAGTGTTGCAAACATGCCACCAGAGGTCATGAACTCTGGCATCTTCGACAAAACATTGACTATGGAGATGACTGTGAGAGAAAAAAATAAACATGAGTAGCAAATCAGAATTTCTTGTTTTTGTTTTTATTTGATGTTTCACATTTTATCCTTTTACAAGCTGATAAGATTTAAAACTTGAACAAAGTTAAATCACTACAGAAAAATAAATCCTAAAAAAATGTTGGTTTTTTTGCCTGGAATTTCTTTTTTTGTAGTCAAAGGCTCTTCTTTTTTTCCCCTCAGAAATGTTTCATGTTCTACCAGAAGCTGTGTCAAATTGAACATTTAGAAAAATAAGTAACAATAAAGAAGTGAGATTTTGAATTTTGCTTTGATTTACAACAAACCGTGACAGCTATTATTGACATCCCTGGCTGGTAAATACAAAAGTAAGCAGACAAAATCTGTTCTGAGGCAGTAACATTGAGGTTGAAAGTGCATAGCAATAGGCATAACTTTTATATCAGAACCAATATTGACTATTTCTTCTGTTTGATTGGCAGAGAAAGTGATCAGGCTATAATAACAGTTGGTGCCATAACAGAGAGAGGGAGCATGGTGGGGCAGCAGGGGGTGCCGTCTGAGCTATTTCAGGAATGCTGGAGAGGAAACGTATTGATCGGGACACTTAGATTTGATAAGAACGTCAGGTTTAAGAGGAGCAAGGCAATCATTAGGTACATAACTGGTCGCTGTTGTTCAAAAAAATATATTTGCAGCCCTCGCTCCTTTTCTATTTTTCTCCCCCACTTTATGTGTCTCTTTCTTGCCAGAGGTGAAAAGAAAATCTCATCTCCATCAGACTAAATTGTGGTGGGCAGCATTATCAGTTCAAAAGACCTGGGGATTTGACAGCTCCCACTCCATGGTGATTAATTACTTCTAGACAGTGGTGGGCTCTCCTCTCCCCTCTCCTTCTGACGGAGCTGCTCCAGTGGAGGTGCTGGTGGCTGGAGGCAACACATGATAACTGCTGCCCTTATTACTGGTCTCTCTGGGAGAAGACAGCACTGGACTAAAACAGGTTAGATTACACTCCCTGTACTGCATGGGAACAGTAAAGCATAAAATTGGCTTTTTATTTACTCGTTAATTTTGTACAGCTTCCTCTTTGGTTGCAAACCTTTTCCCTTTCATAATCACTTTACAAGTCCTGGATAAAAATTACTTCAGACTTCAGAGCTCTTCATTATGATAAGCCAAGGAGAGGATGAGACTCCTCATCACATCTCTTATGGACAAAATTAATCACTTATGGACAGAGGAGAAACCATCCATTAAAGCCAGTGTAATCACACTGGAAAAGTAGCTGCAATCAAATGAGAGGCCTCAGCATACACAAAGTACTTAGCTGTGTTCCTATTTGTATTACAAGCCTGTGGCAGCCTTTTTTACTGTTATTTTGCATTCCGCTGTTCTCATGGTTCTGCACACAGCTGGTTCTTGAGGTTCATGTCTCCCTGTAGGCTCCACTGTTTTTCTTGTGCGACTGAGTGGCACTTTTCCCTGAGGCTGTGACTGTTAGCGTGTGCCTGCGTGTGTATTTTTTCTTTTCCTCCATGTTTCACTGTTTGACGCTCTGTGTGTATAAAGGCTTCCTCACATGTGTCTAAATAAGTATGCGTTGGAAAGCTTCTTTACTTGACCCTTCAGTTCTGTAAGTCTCCCTGAAGGCAACATGGTGGCGATCAGAAAGACACATGGTGGGGCAATGGGCACACACGGCTGCCACACGCCTGTCAGCTGGCATCCAAGCCATTACGAAGTCTTTCCAATTGACAGATTTGTTTCCTGAGAACACCGAAACATTAAAACAAGACTTTGGTGAAGTTGATTTGTTCATGTCGGTTATGGTAAGCACCTAATTTCATGATGTTATTTGAAGCTTAAGCTGTTTATACCATTAAAAACATACAACAAAAAAAGAAAAGAAAAAAACACGAGCCCACAAATCACCATCGGCCCTGCGGGCAAATGCCCACCTTGCCCTATGACCAGTTCAGCTATGGTCATAAAAAACTCAGAGGTTCCTTATGTTATTCCCGGAGGCCAATTTAATTCCCTCTAGATGAAATGAATTACTAAGCAGTTTCTGTTTCAGAGTTTCTGGTCCAAAAATAACGACTTCTGTCATGTCAGAATCTAAATGCAGAAAATTTAGCGTCATCCATATTTTTATTTCTTTAAAGCCACATTCCGGATTATTTCGGGGAGTGAGTTTTTTTGTTTTTTTAGACCAACGTACGTAGGGGTCCTCCCAAAACATCCCTTCTCCCACCCCCTCCTGCAAACTTCTCCCTCTACCCCCTCCACCCCATACAATTGGGCATGTGCATCTTCTATGATTTCACAGCATGTCATTGTGTACTTTATCAATAAAATATAATATTGATTTGCTTTACTGAATATATGACTGCCTTACCTGTTCAGTAGAAATGTGTCCAAAGCTGCATCAGTTTGAAGCCTTTTAAGATGTGATGGTAGCCTATCTCCATGTTGAAAAACATCTCTGATGTAAATCGATGGTAATATAATATAATATCGACGTTGCACACTACTCGGGTCTCTAAGGCATTTTTGGAGTTTGTCGCCGCAATTCCCTTTGGTTTTTTGGTTTTCTGAAGTTGATGTAGCCCTGGAATGGCTAACTATTGAGCAGAACTTTGCTGTAACTTCTCCATCACCGCCATCTGCCATTATGGTTACTGTAAACAGGAAGACATGGAGCGGCCTGTCTGCGCGGACTCATCTCCACAAGTCTGTGTGATGCGCATGCACGTTGATTGACAGCAGAAACTTGAATTCTACTGGATAAGAAAAATTGGCGCTCAGTCTGAATTGCATAAGGGTCTATGGGAGGAAGGAGGGACTTAAGAAAAATAACATTTTTTGAAGCACTAGCCTTTGATAGTACAGAACCCCACATAATTATAAAGGTATATAAAACTATAATACAAATATAAATTCTACAGAATGCAACTTTAAGACATACCTGTTATCTACCCAACTGATTTGTTTCTGCAGGACTAATGGATATAAATAGTCGCAAATCATTGGCATAACTGGAAATGTATGCCATGCTGTCTGATACATAAATTAACCCTTAAGTGTGAAGACCATTTGTCATTTACATGAACAGTTTAAACACGCTGAACTTTCATCTGTGTGGTTGCAATGTGAATAAATGTGAAAATGATAAAAGATTTTTGACAAAAATACTTTTGCAAAGAATCATAAACCTAATTAATTACTACTATGACAGCAGGTTTTATGGGTGGAATAAGATCTGACTACTACTTTCTTTACTAGTTGTTGCAGATCATGTAAATTGTTGGACCTTTACTAATCTCTCTTCCCTTTTCAATTTGAGTCTAAAGAATGGGACTTGTCAGCACAGACATACAAGCAAGGTGAACCTTTCCTAAACAGCAACCCTTTTCCTGGTACGCAAAATTGGAACAACCCCACGCTGCACGTCCCCATAATCTCTGGCATTTTGTTTTGATGCACCACAGCATGAAAATGAGGGAATATGGCAATGTTGTGGCATTTGAAGTCAATATGTATTATAAAATCAATCTAGATGAAGATCTGCCCATCCCTCTAATTAGACGGGGTGACTGGAGATTGATTTTTAATTGCAAAAGTAATTACATGGAGCAGATACCCAGTGACATTTGATTATCTAGGTGATTGATTAAAAGGCCTGGCTGCTGGGGCAGACTGTCAGCCAGCTGAATCCAGACAAAAGAGAAAATTAAAAAAAGTTGTCCCGTTTGTAATCACAAATTCCTAGGGTGAAATTACAAAGCCAAACATCCCGTCAGAGATAGCCAGCATCCTTCCAAGGTGTGCCTGTTCGCCCTCCGATCTCACCCTCTCTGTCACAGCAAACACAACACATATACCTATGTGACGTGTTGAAAACGAAAAACAACATGGTAAAAAAAAATATATATAAATGGGCAATTTTTCTGTTACTGGACAGGTTTAGGTAAAGGTTACATACAGTTCTGTAAAAAAAAAAAAATACCTTATTCCGGTTTCTTCTATTTTTGCTTTACTGTCATACTTACATGTTTCAGACCATCAAACAGAGGTTAATCGGACACACATACACACAAAAAGATTATATGTGATTTTTTGATTTTTTTTTTTATAATTAGAAGATTTTATTCGTAGAGGGAAAAATTAATTGTCCCTAAACCAAGTTAGGCGTTGTACCAGCCTTGGAAGCAACAGCTGCCATCAAGTATTTGCCAAACTTGGCCATTAGTCTTTTACAGTGCTGGGGAGAAATGTTTGCTCAGTATTCTTTTCTAAAGTGTTTTAATTCAGCAACATCAGAAAGTTAATGACCATGAATACCTTGTTTAAATTAAACCCTAACCTGGATTTAAGGATAAACTTTGACTAGATCGCTCCTAAATTTAGCTATTCTCTATTCCTTTGAGCACTTCAGAGGTGGACTTGCATGTGTGCTTTGTATAATTTCCATGATGGTTACTCAAGAGCACTTGGCTTTAAGTTCAAAACTAGAAGGCTTTTAAAAAAAAAAAAATGTATTCACTCATCGAAGTCATTTTATTGGTCTGAGCTGCCTTGGTGGAGGTCTGCTCTCTCTGAGTGCTTTTCTAGTTCTCACTGCGGTTTGTTGGATTTCCAAAACCTTAGCTTTAAAATTATATTTTAACACCATTCTGGATTTCTGGATCTCCCCCAAATGCTAATTGCTTGTTCCTGGTGCTATTGCTCACATTTCATGAAAATTTAATTAAAAAAAATCTGTTTATAACTTTTTGAATTATGTTGCTAACAAAAAAACCCTGGCTAAAACATAACCTCCTTTTGGCGGAGGTAATAAGTTTGATGATTGGTGACAATTCAAAAATCAAAAACTGAATAAATGAAAATAAGGAAAACGAATAAATGAGTTTGAGCTTAGGAGCCCTATCAAATTAGCATTGGGAAAAAGTAAGTAAAGAAGTCAAAAAGCAGCGGTAAAAAAAATAGAAAAACATCTGAAAAATTCAAAGTTCCTCCTTTCTTGCTCATCTTTTGTTATCTGATTTTCATAATAAGGCCATGATTTTGTATGTACACTAATAAGAGCTTATGTCTAAATAGACCACTTGTTTTACCTCTAGTTGTTTGGGGACGCTACGAGAAATATATTTTATTCTTGTCCTCCACTGTCATTTTTATGGGATCATCCTTTTAAAAGATGAATGATGACAAGGGAACTGGTGGGGAGGACTGCTGAAATGTTTATGAGACTGACAAAAACTGTTTATGTGGCCATGATGGACAGTGATGGGTGATGACAGTTAAAATTGAAATACAGTCAACTTTTGTACTTACTAGAAATAAGATATATATATATGTTATATATATCCCACACCAAGTGAGAGACATCAATATATCTCACCTGCTGGGTGAGTGAGCGTACTTTGTAGTGTTGTCAACGCATACTTCAAGTTCAAATTTTCAACCATTGTCAGTTCCCACTTAACAACAAAAAAACACCATTTATCTCTATTTTCACCCAGTAAGTGACATTTTCTTTCATACTTGTTGATAAAACCATTTCTTCCACACATACACACCCACACAAACCTAAACACACACACACACTAAACAACGTGTTCTTTATAACCAAAAGATAAGTTTATTTCTCACCACAGGATGCCCCTATAAATTATGCCTGCTTAAGGTATCATTTAGCTTGCTCCTTTAAGCCATTCCTGTCATTTTAGCAGATGGTTCACTCTTTGCGCTTACCATGAAGGCAACAGTTATGCCTTTAATTTACAGCTCTTTGCCTGGAGGATACTCCTTGGCTTTATGAAGTGGTATTAGGGGGCCTATTTAGTTGTCATGGCAGAGTACTGCTCAGTGTGGTGCGGCCAGAAGAAGCCAGTCCCTGAAAAATGGGAGACAAGGGAGCAAAGGCTGTGATTTCAAATGAGCATCGCTGTCCTTTTAACTCAAAGAGCTCTGTACCCTGGCAGGAGCAGCTGAGCACAGCCTTTGAAGAGAAGTAAAGAGAGGAAAGGGAGGGAGGGGAAATGAAATGGGATTGGACCGGCCCTACATATTATTCCCCCTCAGGACGTACAGAGTCTATATTGGCTAGAGCAGCACAGCCCCTGGGGTCACAGCTCCGTCTCTGGCACAGAGAAAGGCAACATTAAGAGGGACTTCCCTCTGTCTCCCTCAGTAAAAGGCTGATGACTGTCTGTGGGTAAATCATCACACATGTGCCTCCCAGCTACAGGCCTTGGCTCTGTGGGTAAACACAAAGCAGCAGCACTTATTACTTTTCCTTGAAGTTTACAGAATTTGTGGAATAAATGGTGGGAGGCCGTAAAGGAGCACATGACAACACCTGTTGCTTCTCTCCACCACTAAACCCATTGTGGTTACTGGTCAGCCTTGTCCCACTCTCTCTTCTGTCACTCTTTTTTATTTTTTTTTGCTTAAAACAGAAGACTGACAAGCTTTGTAAATGCAAAGCCCATCACTTACATTTTGAAGCAACAGCAGAACATATGGTTTGTTTTCACTGTACATGGGAAGATTTTATCAGATTTAAACTGATTTAGTACACTTTGCACTTGTCACATCAAAGATTTTTCAGGTCTTTAAAACATAAATGTCATTTGATAGCATGTCATTCAACCACTGGCTGTCTAGGAGGTTTCCTGAAAATGATGTGGGCTACATTAGCTGCGTTTACATGTGCAAAATGTTTTTTTTATCTGATCATAGTTTAGAATTTGATCGTGCACATGGCCATAAAAACATCTGTTCAATTATGGTAATCGATTGGAATTAATAATCTCGACAAGCGCAAAACTATCTAAAATACCAGAAATGGTAGTAGAAAAAGAAGTAGCAGACTTTCTTTCTAAACAAACGTGGCTGCGTGCGTCTAAAATCTTATTTTTTCTGGTCACAGTTTTAAATCTACAAGCCTTTATTGCGGTGCACACAATCAAATTCTAACCCTATTCCCTTTATTTTGTTTTATGCCAAAGTATTTTATATCTATGCATGATGAACAGACATGCGCAGTAATGACCCAAATTCGGAATAATTATTTACATGCACGGTGATCAGATTAACTCACATAACCCACCCATCTCAGAGTATTCGGAACGGCATGTTTACATGAAGCATTTCCAATCAGGCCTGTAATCCGATTACTTGTGTCCATGTAAGCGCAGTTATGAATAATTGGCAAACATTTTGGGGAAAACCTGGTTTGATTGGCAGAGACAGTACCCATCCCACTTTGAATGGAGGAGGTCTTCTTTTTTGGTATCTGGCCAGATTTATTAGTCCCCCAAACAATGACAACACACGGTCAGACTAGAAAGCAGAGTCGTGGCTTAACCCATTGTAGAGGAACCATTCAGTTTTATTGATGCTGGACCTTATGTCTGCCTTAGACACAGTTGACCATCATATTCTACTTCTACTGTCTTGAACTCGTTTTCTTCTTATCTCTCTGATAGGTTGCCTTTGTAGCTCACACTAAGATCAGATCAACTCCACATCAAGTTCATAATGGTGTGGCTCAGGTTCTGTGCTGGGACCCCTTCTGTTTTCACTGCATTTGCTTCCTGTTGGGTATATTATACCATATTCAAGTTGATTTCATATCAGCTTTTTGGTGATGATATTCAGCTACGCATTTCATTTAATCAATGGGAAATGTCTGAAATGTTTACTTTATTGAAAGTCTTATACTTGACAAAAGAGTTATGGCAGACAGTTGCTTGTAACTAAATTATCAAAAAACAGAAGTTGTCATGTTTGCCCCTTACAAATATTGACAATGATAAAGGAGCTGCTGGCTTTATGTTAGAACCACATGTGAGCTCTTTGGTTCATTTGTGTTTTTATCACTTGAAATACATTCCTAAATTATGCCTTTGTTTCAACACAATTGGATTACCATAGTTGTCTATTTACAGTTCTTAATAAAAGCTCTCTTGAGTCATTCAAAATGCTGCAGCCAGGCTTTTGACTAATTCTACAGGTTTTCACCAGCAATTCCAATCCTAAGGAAATTACATTGGCTACTTGTACTTGCATTTATATTTTCCAAGCAGGTCCCTGTGGTCAGGGTCTGCTAACAGTTCATCCAATAAGATTGAAAACAAATTGAGAGAGAGCTTTTTCCTTTGTGGCCCCTAAAATCTATTGTCTCTTTTAAGGAACAGTTAAAGACCTGTATTTTCAGAATTGCTTTTTCTTACCTGTCTTTTTTAATGTATTTATTACTCTGTAAAGCACCTTGTGATTCTTATATCTTGAAAGGTGCTCCATAACAATTATTTTTTTTTAACTTACACTGCAGCTTCTGTTCGGTTACCCACCCGCTATGTCAACATCCTTAGTGTCCTGTTTTCAGCTTTTGCTTTCTTTAATATAGAAAGTAATCTTAAATAACATGTTTTGTGTGTGTCTCTGTACTGTCATCCCAAACCCCCAGTCAGTCCTGGCACATGCCTGTTGTGATGAGCCAGGTTCTGCTGGAGGTTTCTTCCTGTTAAAGGGGAGTATTCCTCTCCACTGTTGCTACATTTTTTGTTCATTAAGAGTAATTGCTGTGAAGTCAACAACACAATGCAGGTGAATGTCTACTGTTGCTACTCATTCATCCAGGATGACTGAATGCTGCAAGTCAAAGACGTGATGCAATCTACTGGTTTTCCTTTTACAAAAAACTTTAACACAGATACGAATGTATGTATGATTGAACTGAAATGACTTGTAAAGTGACTTGAGATGACATGTATTGTGAATTGGCACTCTATATAAAAAGTGAATTTAACTGGAGTGAATATTTTTATGGAGTAAACATATTCTGGTAACAGAAATATGAGCTAATTGTAAAAGTAAAAAAGGGAAAGGCAGTTATGACCGATCCCAAAAAGTGTAGGTACTAATTCAGCAGATGCCAGATGGGATGTCATGGGCAGTAACTGCTTACATGAGGATGTTTAACCAGTAACGAGCTCTACCATATGTTGAACATAATCCTAAAATGTTATAAAAAGGGAGTAGAAGCTGTCGAGTCAAAACTGAGAACGTTTTTTGGATGATGGGTGAAACATTTATAGGAATAAAAATCAGGACAGATAGGCCAATTTCAACTGTAAGTGACAGAATGTTAAAAGAATCCAGGAAATTGCATTGTATATTTAACAATTTTTTTGTATAGTGGTGCAGAAAAACCGTATTTGGTCAATTACAAAGGTTCACCTAAATACTTGTGTAATGTAAACTTGGTTGGAAATGACTAGTGTTGGGCAAGTTTAAAAAAAAAATTGTAATATATTTTATATTACTAGTTACAGAAAACCGAACTGATATGATACCTGGATCTCAGTACCAATGTCCACACTAAAAAATGCAATGAATTAGAAGACAGGTTTTATTTTATTCTTTGCTTGTTACATGGTGAATGATGGTCAATGATGGTGAATTATATAAATGTTAATAAAAATTACCACAAAACTAAAATTTCAAATGAAAAAAAAAATAATTGTGAAATTATTGCATAGTTTCCACATTTTAGGTTTTGGTTTATGGTATTGGTTAACTAACCAATACCGAGATGTGTACATTAGAACGGTATGGGCCCATGGGGCGCGATACAAGTATCTGTATCGGTGCATGCCTTATTATTTTATTAAACTTCAGGTCTAAAGTGCCATTGCATGTCTTCTATCTGATGGTAATCTTTGTTAAACTGCATCGAAAAAAGGCGCTGAAAGCGCTCATCACAAAGATGGTTGATAAAGATAAGACTCCTGACACTGAACAGTCTTTCAACAGGTGGTTAGAAAAATTGTGTGAATAAGGTATCTTGAGTTACTGAAACTGTAACCAGTAATATATCCCTGTACATTTAATAGATAATGTGTTACATTACCCAGTTACTGAAAAAAGTAATACATTCCTGTAACTAGTTACTTTTGTAGCAAGTTACTCCCAACACTGGCAATAACAGAGGTCATACTTTTGTTGTAGGTCTCCAACAGGTTTGTACACACTAGCTAGTATTTTGGCTCATTCTACCATGCCGGCCTTCTTTAGAACTGTGATGTTTTGACTTTCAACTTTCTCCACAGATTATCTGTTGGATACAGGCTGGCTCTCCAGCACTTTTAAATTATTTTTACGTAGCCACTCCTTCGTCACCCAGGTGGTGTTTTAGGGATCATTGTCATACCGGACGATCCAGACACATTTCACTTTCAGTTCTCCCACCGATGGAAGGTTTTTTCCAAAAATCTCATTTTACATGGAGACTTTCATCCTTTCCTTAATATGGATCAGTCATCCTGTCCCCTTTGCAGAAAAACAGTGCCAAGGCAAAACATGTCCATCCCAATGCTTCACAGTGGATATGGTGATCTTGGGATGCAACTCAGCATTAAGTTAAAGACAATTAAGCGGGCCGTCAAAGAAGGAAATAGAGCTACTGTACGTAAGCTTGACACATTTGAGGAGGCAGAAAAAGAAGTCACTGTAAAAAGATGACAAAAGCTTTCAGAGGACATAAAGAAATTAAAGATGACAAGTTCAGTGGCTGTAGTGTGGAAGAGACATTTTGGCTCACCCAACAAGCTTTTTTTTAGTGTAGTTCTATTAATTTTGTTATTTCATTCGTAGCCTAACTTACAGCACTGATGTATCAATGTGTTCATTGTGAATAAATGATTTCAAGCTAAACATATGAACATTCTGGATTACCCCTTCACTAAAAGCACCACACCTTCCCATAAGTCAGACGGCTTGGCTTATGGTGAATAACGCCCTGCAGCCCCAGGGTCCATTTTTTTAATTTATGAAAGTTGGCAACCCTAGCCCAGACAGACCTTATCAAATGATTAGAGTTCTCCACGCTTCTCCGTGTTGATGGGTGGGGGCTCAAAAGGGTGTTAGCCAGCTGCCTAACAAAGGATTGCTAAGCTAGTTAGCAGGCTAGAAGCTAGGAGCTTTTGACTTTGGACATCGGCTTCCTCGTTTCTGGCTCAGCTATATAGCGATCGGCTCCAGCACTCACTGAACAGTACCTTTTGGAATTCTACAGCACAGCATTCACCTCTCATCCGCTCTGTGGCGGCGAATGAATGCGGCTTTGTTCAGGTCCCACTGCATGCAGGGGTCAGCTCCCTCTCATGGCAGGCTTTGAGGGTAAACGATGGGTTTGTTTCATCAGTGTTTGCGATTCCCCTAGTATCAGCAATCTTTGAGTCCCTTGGAGTGAGTTTCTGTCAGAACCCCCCCCCCCCCACACACACACACACATCCTGTAGGAGTGGGGTTTTCCTCTTCTCCTGTGGAGCTAGAATGCAGATTAGCGCCACCGAATGCCTGTGTGTGACCCAACAATTGATTGATTGATGGATACATTGATTGATTAGCCCAGTTCCTACAGACTTAAAATTCAGATTCTTGATCATATTTGTGGACTGTTACACAACTTCCAAGATCTGTAAGATAAAAACAGGCACTTATTTTTTCCCTATTATTAGATTTTGTCTTCACAGCTGAGTCTTGACTAAAAGAATGAAAAAGAATTATCATTTTATTTTTTGCTCTTTCACTGGATTTTGCATATACATTTAGTATTTTTATTAATACAAGCACTGGTAGATAATGAAGAATTATTTTATATTTATTTATTCAATGGTCAAGCAACATATATAACAACCACTTTGCATTTGTGTGAGCTATGACGATCATAGACATTTGTGCCAGTATCCAAATATGTAATTCCTTTGTTATATGCATATCAAAAAAATCACTTACCTACTGTTTAAATTAAAGTAACTTTTTCAAAAGCTCTGCTGACATGCTTTAAATAATCCATTTGGTAAATAAATGTGAAAGAAAAATGTTTTGTCTAGACCTAGACTAAGATAAACAAAGCACATTGCACATGGAAGTAAATGAACAGGCTATAGAACACAGATGTGGTCAGCTCTCCAGACTTGCAGTTAAGACAAACGGGAGCCATTTACAAATACTTTGCTTACACATGCATAAATCACAGTTTATGCTTGTGTTGTTGTGTCTTTTATGTACTAGTCTAAACTGAGACAAAATTCCTAGGTTCCATTGCCACATGCAGTCAAGGCTTGTGTGATTCAAACGTGCCACTTTGACGCTACAATGAGAAGATATACACAGACATAATTTTGGTCAGGACAAAACAGGCCACAACGTTTTCCAGGTGCAGTTCAGTGCTGAACTGTGTACATTATAGGTTTAACAAAATTGTTTTTACTCAACTATTTTTCCTTAAGCCTCACTATGTAATTTTACTTTTTCTTTGAGAAAGAGTTACCCATCTTTGAGTAAATAAACTCTATGAGAGTTTTGTTTCCACCTATACAGCCAGAGGATCTTTCTGAAAAATAAAATATCTAATATTTTACTTTAAATAAAGCTCCTTGTAAAAGTTTTTTTATATTTGATTCATCTTTGCATGTTTTGTTTTATTGTCAATGCATTACCAAAATTGACTGCTTTTCTTTGAATGGGACAGAATGGGACATTTAGTGAAAGGATAATTTCCATCCTTCCATCCCACAAAAGAAACAGACTAGTTAAAAAATTATAACCCAATATTTGAAATGCTCAAAACTTAAAAAAATACATATTTTTCTAAAATCTGACAAATACAAGTGAAACTCAAAAAATACAAGATTGTGCAAAGGTTAATTTATTTCAGTTAGTCAACTTAAAAGGTTAAACTTATATAAGATATACTGTAGACTCATTGTGCAAAGTGAGATATTGTAAGCCTTCATTTGTTATAACATTGATAACTATGGCTTTTACCCTTTAAAAACCCAAATTTCAAGGCATTTCTCAGAAATTTTCAGAAAATTTTAATATTTCAAAAGGTTCAATATTTTAGGCTCGACTGTCACACTCTAATCTACTAATTTATCCAAAGCACTTGCAAAGGATTCCTGAGCCTTTATTTGGTCTCTCACTCCAGTTCAGTGTTAACCACAATGATGTGGAAGACTGCTGACCTGACAGTTGTGCAGAAAACCATCACTGACACCCTCTATAAGGAGGGAAATCATCAATAGGTAATTGCAAAAGAAGATGGATGTTCCCAAAGTGCTGTATCAAAGGACATTATTGGAAAGTTATGTGGAGGGAAAAGTGTGAAAGAAAATGGTGCACAAGCCATAGGGATGACCACAGCCTGGGGAGGATTGTCAGGAAAGGTTATTCAAAAGTTAGTATGTTCACAAGACTGAAATCAGACTTTTGAAATGCATGTATACACCTTAAACAAGCTTGAACTGAACTGGAGTTTCAGAAGCTCCACTAAACTACCCAGACAATGCAATTGGGAATCGGACTTCTCTGCAACCAACCCCCCGCCTGTACTCGCGCACCCCCTCGGGAAGTTAGGAGATGCGAAAGTTCGACTCAGCAACAACATGGTAGTAGCATAAGAAGAACATGGCGGCTAAGACAAGCGTAAGCAGCCAATCAGTGCATGTTTGTACTGACGAAACGACAAAGCATTGTGATTGTGAATATCCTGCTTTGACTCCATCTGCTTCACTCCCACCAGCCTCTGTTTACTGCCTGAGAGCAGCTCGAAGCTAAGCGGTATAAGGCTAAAACGTACAGGCACATGTCACCATGTATCTTCAGGTAGTTGAACATACTTAATTTAATAATTCTATTTTCTGAGTGACATTAAAATGGGGACTCGGCTCTCAACAGGCTATCAACTCCTTAGTCCGATTACTCCAAAAAGCTTGATTTAGATGTGCATGTAAATGTACTGAGTGTTGGAGTATTTTACAAGGAGCGGACTGAGGCTGGAGTTAGTACATCCTCTTGTCAAGCATCTTACTTGGGCCAAAGAAAAAAAAAAGAACTTGCCTGTGGCTCAGTGATCCAAAGTCCTCTTTTCTAATGAGATTAAATTTTGCATCTCATTTAGAAACTCAGGTCCCAGAGTCTGGACTCTGACTCTGGGACCTGAATCGAGAGGCACACAATCCATAATGCTTGAAGTCCAGAGTGAAGTTTCCACAGTCTAGGTTGATTCGGGGAGCCATGCCATCTGCTGGTGTCGGTCCACTGGGGTTCAATAAGGCCAGAGTCAATGCAGCCATCTACCAGGACATTTTGGAACACGTCATGCTTCTTTCAGCAGATAAGCTTTATGGAGATGCTGACTTCTCTTTTCAGCAGGACTTGTCACCTGCCCACACTGCCAAAAGTACCTAAACCTGGTTCAACGATCATAGGATTACTGTGCTTGATTGGCCAGCAAATTCTACTGACCTGTACCTCACAGAGAATCTATGGGGTATCACCAAGAGAAAGATGAAAGACATGAGACCAAACAATGCATACGAGCTGAAGGCCACTATTGAAATTAAACTGCAATTGATCCAATGGGAAATAATCATTGCGAAAATGTTTCATCAATTAATTTGCCATCGATTTTTTTCAGCAACCTTGGAAACATATGGTAAGAAACTGAGAGGTAATCTACATCTGTCTTGAATCCACCTTTCAAGACAATAATATTGTTTTTTGACTGATTATCCTAAGTGTAAGAGTAAAAGATTTGACTAATTCTTCTGCCAGGGTGTTCCCCACCACTGGCCTGAAGATTGCTTGATATAGGCACCAGCAACCCTGTAGAGGATAGACAATATAGTTTATTTTATTTTATTTATTTATTTTTCTGCATGAGTCATTAAAGTGTCGGTATCATGTGAATATTTGTCTTTGGAACTCTTGAGGTCTGCCGTGATCTTTGTTACCTCTGGCATATTTTGTTTTTCGAAATGAAAAACCTGCTGATCTTTATTTATCAGGCCCTGTAGGAGAGTAAAAAGAGTAAAGAGTCTTGCAATCCCATATACACTGTAAAAAAATTGTAAAGCTGTTTGCAATAACAATAGGATATTTTAATGGAACATTATTCAGTTATTTCGAGTAACTTATTGTGCTGTTTATTGTTTTTACCTAATCATTTGTTTGGAATCTGCCATATTTCTTTTTCCAATGGAATTTGCATTGACTATGAAGGAGATGACAAAGCTTGCTTTGGCTTTTCTTAAAGTCTGAGTGATCTTTTTTGTCCTTTTGTAAATGTAATTGCTTGAGCAGTGCATCCGTAGATTTTTATTTTTTTTTTACAAGTTTTGTCTAAACATGGTATTATATCCCTCTATGCCTCCCTCTACAAGCAAAGGATGATATCACCTCTTTAAGTTTATTGACTATCAACTCACAATTGGTTTTTACATTTGTAGAGGATAACATTTTGACCCAGTCTACAGTTTTTAGGGCTGTATTAAGCTTCTGTGTTTGAATAATCGATATAATGTTTAATTTGATGTCATATGAAGTATAGGCACTGTGTAATCTTAAGCTTCTTGTGTGATAACTCGAATGATAGCAAAACTGCAAAAAAACACTTTATAATGCTTCAAATTCTTTTGGTCTGACCATTTTTAAACCTTATGCCAGCAAATGCATCCATGTGACATCTTTGCTTATAAAGAGATGAATGAATGATGTGATATTCAGCTCAATGTGGCAAATAGCTGATAAAGATATGTGAGAGGTGTGTCAGATGGGAATGCTTACGGAACTGCCAAGTGCTGTTGGAAAGAGGTCAGACTATGTTCATCTTACTAATGAGATGTCAGAAAGAGATGATGAAGCAACCAGAGTGACCAACCAGTCATCGTGGATAATCCCTCCCCTCCCATTCCAGCTTTGAATAATAAAAAAGAGCCCTAAAATCAGTTTGTGTGGCCTGCCAACTGCCTACAATAATCTGAAGGTTAATTTTTCTGAAGTATATGGTCACGGGGACATTAGTTGTGTTTGATTTGGCTTGGCAGCTGTGTCTTTATTGGTTGTGCAATTTCAACCAGTTATCAAGTACTCCATCTAGTATTTAGCCCCACTCTGAGGAGATAACTTGAGGGTAAATCAAGACTTGCCTTTTCCTTCTGAACAACTAAATCTGCAGTGGCGAGAAAGGAAATACACTCCTTCATTCATCCACTCTCCTGGGTTAGTCTCACTTCTCTTAAATTCTCTACTGCATTGCCAGTGGGCTAAGTTGATCCTCCCCATCAGTGAAACTCATTCGGGGAGCATTAAAGTGTAAACCAGATGAAAAAACAAAGGGCTTAGGCAAATCAGATGGCTCAAACAACAACAACAAATGCACACTCTGTAATCTGCTTAGGGAAATTAATGAGGGGGAGCCCCTTGGCCAAGGTGGATAATGATCCTGGACCACGGGGATGAGAGGCTGCAGTGGATCAGACAGAAGGTGAGAACGGGAAGGGGGGATTAGGGATGGACTCCCACCAGAATCAAACAGGACTCTGCCAAAGGGATCCCTCCCTTCCTATGCCCAAACTTCAAAAACTCCAGCCTAAGCTGGAAGTAGGTGTCTGTAATCCCCTCTGTGGCTGTAGATCTATGCGGCCGACTCAGGCCTAGCTTTCATCCTGCAGCTTGTTTGGTATGCTCTTCCTCCATGTCCTGGGAACGTAAACTTTTGCACTGTGGCCCCCCGTTCAGATAGCAGGGATCTGCTGGCTCATTACCTCTTTATTAGTGTGCA
This sequence comes from Apricaphanius iberus, assembly GCA_028564705.1. Taxonomy (NCBI): domain Eukaryota; kingdom Metazoa; phylum Chordata; class Actinopteri; order Cyprinodontiformes; family Aphaniidae; genus Apricaphanius; species Apricaphanius iberus. The sequence goes on along the minus strand of JAPXFQ010002722.1, from coordinate 54,169 downwards.
GCATGTTTAGCTGCCAAGAGGATCATACCATACATAGGGTCTAACTGCATAGACTGCTCGAAAGGTCTGGCCACAGCAGCCAGATGGAGAGATAAATACTGCTGGAAATGCTAATGATCAGCTCCCAAACAAGTGTTTTGTTTTTTAAATAAAAAGTTGGAGTAACAACATTTAAAGACTTGATTTATCCTCATCTGTGGTGATTCAGTATACTATAGAATAGTATATAATATACTACTCTTAAAAATATTCAGTGATTGTCAGACTAAAATGTTTGTTGGGTTTGACAATCAGAAAAAAGGGAAATTATTTTCCTTATATTTATTTAAAGTCATATTTATTAGCGTTTGAGAGTATGTGTCAAAACTATCAGTTTCACATTTTGAAAATCTTTTGAGGGATCTTTGAAATTTGTCGCAATATTGCTTTCTGACTTCAATTTATCAGCTTTGTCCATCCTTTCTCAAAATTTATAGACTGCAGAATGATTCAAAAAGAGTTGTGGAATTGAGGAAATAAGCAGGCTTTGTAGAGCTAATTGGCCTCAAATCTCACTGTTAAAGTCCCCCTCTGCATCCAAAGCAGCCATTGTCAGAACCCAAGGTGCAGAAAGCTGGGTCTCACCAACTACACTGCCATCCTCTGGTATATAGCTAATATTAAATATTGCATTAAGAAAGGTTTATTATTAGTGTCTTTGGTGACTTGCAAAAATATTCATAGCCCTTGTACCTTTTCCACATTTTAATATGTTACAACAAAAAATTTAAATGTAGGGGTTTTATGTGTTAGAGTAACACTAAGTGGTGCATACATGTCAGATGAAAGAAAACAAGCAACAAGGACACTGGGGTATGTCTACCAGCTTTACAAAGTAGCATACAATAACATATTAAAATAGGAATAATATTCAGTGGAATCTAGGCCTAGGTTTTGACTAGGACATTGTAACAAAATCTAAACCATTCTATTGATCTATGCTTTGGGCTGCAGCCCCTCTGAACAGAGAGTCTTCACAGTCTTAAATTTATTAAAACGTAACACGTTTTATTTCAGGATTCTCTTGTATTTAGATCAATACATTGTCCCATCAGCAGGACCATCTTTTCTATCTCATTTGAAGAGAAGCATATCCCCACCCCATGAAGTTACCACAACCATGTTTCATCATAGGCTGGTGTGCTCACAGTGGCATGCAGTGTTAGTTTTCCATTTTGCATGTAGGCCAGAATATTCAGTTTAGACTTCACCTCACCAGTGTCTTCTTCTTCAGGTTTGATTTATGTCCTAGTTCCAACTCTATTCCAGACCTGTCCTTTTGATGTTTGTTTGCTGATGTTTTAACATAGTTCTGGGTCATTTATAGAACAGTTGTATTTATTTATAATTAGATCACACATAAGGACTCTGCTTATTCAGTGATCTCTTAAGATTTTTCACTGGATTTTATTTAGTGACATTCTAGAAAATTGGACTGGAATAGAAATGCAAGAGGCACCTTTAATAATGTTATTTGTAGAAAAATTGCGTTCGATGTAACATTTTACTTCAACTTAAAACTAAGTCACTTCTATCTGTGTATCAGTTACATAAAATTCCAATAAACTGCAAGGTTTATTGGAATTTACAATTTACCAAGACAAACTAAATTGTGGTTGTAAATTACTAAGCTTTGACAGTTATGTGAAGACTCTTAGAGCATACATTTAAAAAGTATTCACAAAGATATGGGAATACTTTTAAAAGGTGGAAAATGTATTATACTATATATATGTAGTGTTTACACTCTACAAAATCTGATGTTATTCTGCCATTTTACTCTGTTGCTGGTTTGATCCCAATATCTAAATTATTCAGTTCCTTATCTGACAGTCATTGCCAAAGCAGTGGTAGCAGTATGGCCTCATATGGTGTCCAGTGGCTATGGCTTATTGCCACATCATTACATCATGATAATACTGAACCAGTTTTATAAAGTCTTGGAAAATATAATGAATTATCAGCCAACACTAGCACTGTGTTGGCATTATTTAAAAAAATAAACAAACAAACAAAAAAACCTAAATGAGAAACTATTTTAAGATTATTGTTTTGAAACATCAAGGCTGGGATATATTAATTTATGTTTGTGAGTGCTGGTATCACATAATTGCTTTTGAACTGATTGGCTGTTGCTGATGTAACATTAGATTTCACTATTACTGATGTGGAAATAATATTTAACGTGTTGTAGCTGCAAAATGAACATAATGGAAAAGGAAATATGCTAATAGAATAAATAAGAATAGAACCGAATAGAATAGAATAGAATGATTGTTTATTGTCACATAGAAGGGACATTCAGCTGTAACAGCAGCAAAGTGGCAGGTACTAGAAACATTGAGATTCATGTAGTAGAAAAGTATATAAGCATAATTTAAGAATCAAGAATATGTAGCCTATATTAAGGAAATAATTACAAAACCAGAGTGCTGTGCAGTTATTAAAAATAAAGATGCAAACTCAGATTACAATGAGAGGGATAGTTAAACAAAAACATTTTAAAAAATTAAAGTGCAACACACCCACAATGCAACTTTTATGATGATAAACTGTATAAATAAGTGTCTAATGGTGTTGTCTAAATGTCTGGTAATTATTTTTTGGTATTTTAGTCAAAATATTAATTTTCTACCAAAAACCGTTGGTGGATTACAGCCTTCAGTTAAAAACTTTACAATGCACTTGAATTTGACGACTGACCATATTGCTGCTATGGAGTATGACACAAGATGCAATAGCAACGAGGTGCTGGGCAGAGTGTGACTCTGCCTGAAATCAGTCTTGTAAAATCCATGTATACACCTTAGTCTGCTTCACTCCCGCCAGCCTCTATTTACTATTACTATTACGGTTACTGAAGGTAACTGGAAGGTAACCACTATTTGGCTAACATGTAGGGGTGCATGTTGCCATCTATTGTCGGGGAGTTGAACGTACTTCATTTAATAATTTCATTTTCTGACTGACATGTTAACTGGGACTCGGCTCGCTACAGGGGGCAAGCTCTTTGTCCGATTACTCCAAAGAACTCGATTTAGCTGTGCATGTAAACATAATGACTAAAATCTGTATTGTTTATGGTGATAAGATGGAGATGGATGGATGGATGGCTGGATGGATGGATGCTGGGGCTTTATCTGCAGTAATGCAGACAAGTACCTGATGTGCTTTGTCAGAGACTACAGAACACACATGTGGAGGCCTCAAAAATCTCCTTGAGTAATAACTATCTGAAAACGGACAACCGTGTCATGTGTTTTACCAGGTGGTCAGCAGCAAAGGAGCCCCACAGGGGACTGTGGTCTCACCATTCCTTTTCACTCTGTACACCTCTGATTTTCACTGCAAAAAAGGGCTCCTGTCATCTGTTGAAATAGTGAAATAATTATGTGGTAATCGAGTGTATCAGAGATGGTAAAAATGTTGAGTACAAACAACTGGTTGAGAACAAAGGAGATGAAGGTGGATTTCAAGAAAAACAAAGTTAGGCTAAATACTATTTCTATCATAGGAAAAGAAGTGGAGGTGGTGAAGGAGTGTAAAAATACCCTAGCGTTCACCTGGACAACAGACTAGAGACTTAAGCTTGGTTTACGCTTGACGCATCTACGTGGTCCGCATGCCTCCACGCGGCCAAATTGCGTCATTTCAGCAACCACGCCTCTCAGCGTGGCCACCATGGAGACCCAAATTTCCACACCGCACACCTAGGAAATTTTGTAACAACGCGGACGGTCCCGCATGGAAAAACAAGGCAGACTGGCAAGAGCTCCTATTGCCAGAGGTTAGAAAATACAGACATCTTTATGATTCGGCAGATAGGGATCACTGTGATCAACTGTGTTTTAATGGAAGAGTGGACAGTCTCCTTTTTCATCTTTTTTCCTAAGTAAACAGCATAAAAGTTCTGCTTTGTTTAAGCTCACGGGTGTCACCATCTTGTAAACAACAGTGATTACTAGTTCTACTATGGTGTAGTGTTGTATGCATGCTGTAAAGCCCTACGCCTCCCCCTACAGTCTTCAAGAATATTGGTTCTCAGCAGGGACAAGCCGCCAAAAGTATAAACGCTACTAGAAGGCGTCTCGGCCGGTTCCGCACGTCTCATTTCCGCGCGGAATGTACATGCGTCAAGCATAAACCAAGCTTAAGCAGTGAAACTATCTACAAGAAAGGTAAGAGCACACAAAACTTGTGAGAGTAAATACAGTATTTAATTTGTTGTTTGCAGTAAGATGCATTTCTTACATAATTCTGTTGGGAAGAGGGCAATCTCATTTACCATTACGTGTTGGGGTCGCTGCATTAGAGGCAATGACTTAACAAGGCTAAACAATCTGATAATGAAGGCCGGTTCTGTTTTATGCACTTCTCTGGAACATCAGGAGATCATAGTGCAAAGAAGAATCATTTAACAAATCAAGAAAATTACAAACAATCCTGGGCATCTTGAATTGAATTGAAAGACAAAGCTCTCAATTAACCAGTCTGTCTACTTTCCTACCCTCATCTATGACAATGATATATAGTTTACTAAAAGAATGCAAACCCAGAAACAAGAGCTGAAAATAAGGAGCTCAATGTCTCTACTTCTCAACATTGAAAGAGTCAGTTTAGGTTGTTTGGAAATCAAACAGGATGCTTCTTGGTTCCTCTACATTTGACGGTTTTCCAGAAACCTCCCCCTGGAAGGAGACCCCATTGCAGACACAGAACTTGAGACACAGGGACACCTTCTAAACCACTAGACTGAGCGGCGGTTCTGGTTAATTCATTTTTATTTTTTTTATTCGTATTTGCTTGCTTATTGGTTTATTTCAATGCTGCCTTCCTAAATATAGATTTTTTAAAATACGGAGGAAAAATGGTGGTTGCATAATATTTACATAACTGAAGAGAAAATAGGTATAATTTTATATATATATATATATATTTATTTTAGCTGAATAAATACAGCTTGCAAAAAGTATTTATGTATTTATGGAAAAATAATAATTCAACACAAAAAAAATCAGCTCTTTTTTTCTGAATTTCTTTTTCCATCAAATAATTCACAAAGGTAAAACCTTATGGCACAAGCACATTCAACAGAGAGGCAAAATAAGGCAGAGAAGTTTGCTGTGTACAGATGTATGATCAATTAGTGAATGAATGGAAAGGTAATCCTCACCAGCATGTTAAGAATAATAACCGGAGTGTTCTATTGATTTATTGATTGATGGTTTATAAAGCCACAGCTCTTTTCTAAAATTGTTTGTGTCCAATGGCTGATATTTCACCACATACTTGTGTTAAATTTTACCGAAGAGAAGGAAACGGAAGCACAGAATGGAAAATGAGGACCTGTCTTTAGTTTCAGCTTGAATAGTCTGAACTGCTGTGCTGTGGCCTCATCAGTGACCCCCCACTGTGGTGTCTCATGAAGACATATGGGCCTAAAGAGCACTTGATGTGGCTGCCATCGCCTTGCTTGTCATCTACAATTTTGCCTGCCCTAATCCCTGCTTTAATTTACTCCACTCCACAAGGCAAGCAGTGACTAACACTTTCCTCAGGGGTCCTTTAACTTATGCTAGCAGTGACAAGGAATATGCAAAGGCACAATTTCTCACCAGGAAGGGTGACAGAGAGCAGTTCCGCTGGGGAGCACACCTCCTGCTTTTGAGCATCTTTTAATGTCACTCACAAGAGCACTTTAGAGAAGCAAACTATTCTTTGTAGGCCCCTTTATCAACATGTTGATCTGAGGGGTCATTAGGTGATAATTGTTTGGTGCAGAAGGTGCAACTATTGATTTACTGAGAGACAGACTTTTTTGGAAAGTTAGTGCCACAGTAAAGAGACCACAGAGGCTTCTTCTTCGAGCTCAATCTACACTATTTTCTACCTCTTTATCCCTTTTCCCTGCCTTATTTTTCCCACTTGTCTAATTTTCTCCAAGAAAGTTGAGTGGGAGGGAACCCTTTGACGGGCACTAGTAATTGCTATCAGTCTGTCATTAGGTTTTCTTTCTTGCTCTCCCCACTATTATTCTCTGTCTCCCCACACAGGCCTGTGCTCAGCATTGCTTACAAATAAGACACTTAGGAGACGAGTGGAATTTGCTCCCCTAAAGCTGTGATGTATTGGATTTTTTACGGTTAGAGCAGCTCCTCCAGCACCTTTTCATTCTCTGTTGTCCTGAGAACCATTTTCTCTGTGTTTGCAATATTCACTTTCTCCCTCTCTGTCCTCTCCCCTTCGCCTTTCAGGGTATCGTTTGCAATTTAATGCTTACCTGGGGTGAGCCTTGACAATAGCCTCCACCATGAAATGGCCTAGACCCTGCCTGCATGCCTAATGAGGTTGATGTGGAGCTATTTAGGTCATTGTCCCTTAACAATATCTACTTAATGCAACTCCATGGGAGTGGATTGTTGGAACGGTTAAAGATTCTATTAAGTCTTTACAAAAGCTATTCCATTCTGCTGTCCACCACATATTACAAGGGGCAGTGCAGTAAAAAGGTGCAACATTGCACTGTAGAGTCACCCCACTGATATTTATTAGCTTTTTGAGAGTTTATTTGTAGGTTAAAAGGCAAACACCTAGTCAGTCACTGGCTCTTTTATAAACATATGAAATCTAAATTGAGACTGCAAGTTCATATTAATCACCACACAAAATTATCTGCCAAACAGACGGCCAATACCAACTATCAATCAGAGCAGAATCCATGACAGGCTTTGGAATCGGACAGGAAGGAGTCAGAGGGGGGCCTCTTTGAGAGAGCACTTGATATGAAAACTGTGTTGTTGTGCTTTGTACCAGCCTCTGGGAGTTTTTAAACAAGCCCATATGGTGGTAGCCACCAGCTTTGGAGAAGACGGGTGGGTTGGGGGGGTTGGGTTAGCAGAGGCCAGGATTTCACACAGTCAGTATTGAGTGGGATTGAGGAGGCAAGCTCTTAAGCTGTCTTTTCAGGCACAGCAAAAGCCCTCCATCTGGCCTCCCCTAAAACTCGGGGCGAGTTTACTCAGCTCCCTGTAGGCTGATTGGGCCTCCTGAAGCAGAAGTAACAGCATCAATAGTGTAAACCCTTGCCACTTGAGAGTATTACATTTCTTTTCATGCTTGACTTAATCAAAAGTGTGGAAGTGAAATTTACACCTTTTTGATGTTCTTTATTCTCTGTTCACTAAGAGGGGCGATCTTAACCCATTTGATCTTCACAAGCACACACTAAATGGCCAAATATGCCAAGCAGACGGAAGCAGACGGTTGGCACTTGCCAGTTAGCGCAGGGTCACTGTTGGAGCACTCCATGTGGTGGGGCAGGCAACCTCACAGAAGGCTCCAGTCTTCACAGAATTCAGCCAATCTTCTGTCTGGAGGCCCACTGTCTCTTGCTCACTGTCCACAGCCAGCCAAAAATCAATCCACCCTCATAGTGATTCTCTCTGCTCTGTCTGAGCCAGTGTGAGACTTGTGTTGACTGAGGAGCACCAAGTGAACACTGTAACTGGGGCTTTATAACAAAACGGTGAGACAAAAAGCACCAGCCAAGTGTCAGCACAATGATGAGTATATTTGATGGCATTAGCATGGCTTTGCACCGTCACTGTTTGAAACTGTTAATCACATCCTTCACTCAATGTATTGAGATGTCAGAATTTACTTCCATTTGCCTAAAATAAGGATTTCACAATTATTACAGAAATAAATCAATATATGTCAGCATCAGATCGCTTAGTCGGTGAATACTTGTTTTGACTGTTGTAACCCCTCTAATCCAAACTCTTACTGGCTCTGGAACGAAGTGAGCTGACCTGAGGATTTGAGAAGATTCCACTCAACAGGAATCCTGAAGAAATTATTCTAGTCAGTGACAGTTGCTCCAGAAGCCTGGCTTTAATGAGTGTGTGCTGTCTGGCGTCTTTAGCTCATGTTAAGTCCAGGCTAAGGTCAGGATCTGACTGATGGAGCCCTAGGCCTCAGTACTGTGGAGTTGTGTTTGCACCTCTTAATGAAGCTGGGAGCTGACAACATTGCCTGGCCCAGTGCCTCTTCTTCCACCCTCCACAAGACCACTCATGTCCCAGCCAAGACTGCAGCAGGGACCCACTCCATTAGTTCCTGTTTATTTCCAAAGCTTCCAAGCATTACTAACTGTAGTCACTGTTTGTAACATTTCCTCCCTTTTCTGGAATTGTTGTTAGTTATTCATTTTGATCCAATTTTCTTACTTGCTGTTTTGGGTAAGAGATGAAAAAAGAGAGATAATTAAATGCTTGTGCCCCATGGAAAACAATGCTTTCCCTTTCTTAGATTACCATAACAGTGCCTTGGCTGTAACAAATGTGTGTACTTGTGTGTGTCTGTGTGTGTTTTGTCTGTCTGTGTGTGCGGGTGACTTAGAATGAAAAGAAGGGGCCCCCATGTAGGGAGCCAAAATCCTACCAAGGAACTTGTCTGGGATTGTGATATTCCGACAGCTCCGCTGCGACAAAATACATAGTTTCCATTCAGCAACAAGCTTCTTATTGGTTACTATAGTTTCACTAATGCCCAATTGAAGGCAATGCCTAATCTCGACAGAATGGGTTAAAAGGTGCCGATGTCCAGAGCCAGAAAACCACATGTTGAGAGTCAAGAGACCTAGCCCCAACAAAGCACAGCTCCTTTAGCTTTGATGTGGCCCTATCTGGGGCAAGAGATTGGAGAGAATGGGCAAAGAACACACAGAGACACCAACAGCATACAAACTTCCCAAAAACCTCACTGACAATGGCAACCAATGAAGTGTAGTCCTGGAACTCGTAAATTCTGGGATAGCTAAAAAAAAAGAGATATTCAGCTTTCTTTTCTTTCCAAGTCCACCTTTATATCCTCTATTCTTATAATTTCTAAAACATTCCAATTTCTTCCTAATATTTACACAGTTTAGATTAGAAACACTCAGCCTTTTTTTCTTTGCTGTTTTGCTACCATGATTTTCTACAACTTTGTTTAGAAACTGAGCAGTGCAAACACAGGCTTTTACGTGCAGGAAAAGTGTTGAGATGTGAGGATCCACTGCATCCCGAGACCAAAAATGTTTAAGATTATCATGTCAAGTGGCATACTGGAGTAGCCTGTGGAGAATGCTACGTGAGTGTGTGTTGGATGTTGCTCTCACTTCAATAGACTGTTGCTCGATGGCTCTAAGGAGTAATTGAAAAGCTAATATTGTTCAGCATATCCCAGGGATTACTCTTTATTGTAGCAACAAGTGCACAACGCTGCAGTGTTTATGTTTGGTCAGGCTTTGTTGCAGCCACTAATTGGTGCCGAGTGTAAAAATGTGGGGTGCACATTACCATGGCTGAGTCATAACAACTCTAATGGACACCCAGTTAATCACTTGCACTATGTCATCTTTGGAAGGAATCTTGAATCTAAATCAGACACATAGCCACAAATGTAATTGATATGATTTTGTTTTAGGAATGTGATGAAAATGAGGTTTGCAATTATGGGTTTATATTGGTGATGTTCTAAAGTAAGAGGCTCTGAATGCCATGCCATAGCATCTGCTCTGATGTTTATCACACAGATACAGCTGCTTGCAATCCCATTCATTTATTAGACAGGCGTTAACGCTCCTTTTTTAAAGAAAGTCACTTAGCAGTGCTCTGTCATCGAATATTGTCATATCTCTGCTCATTGTGCACTTTTATGGTCGATTTTAAATCAATTAAGTCTGTAATTTGTAGCAACTGCTGAGACTGGTTCAGGCCTAAACAAAGGCAATGGGGATAACTGCCCTTTAGTAAAGCATCAATGGGCTTACAATGTACTGAATTAGCTGGCATATTAATGACCAGCCGCAATACCCCTCCATTCTCCTCAGCCAAATCTGCTTATGCAAATTGTTCATGAATCCAGTTCAAAGGACTCTCTTTTAAGTGTGGCCGATCTGCATCTACACAGGGGGCCGAGAGGGAGCAAGTGAAATGAGAAAAGTTAGGGACACTTGTCTTTCTATTTTTTCTTTACTTTGGACAAAGCATGATCCAGTTAGCATGCACCTCTGCTGGTTGCTAGCATGGTAGGGGTTGTTGAGTCCATTGGATTGCTCCACAGAAAAGGGGGGGTGGGGGGTGGGGGTTAATCCATCCAATTGTGATTGTGTGTTTAAAATGTGGTGTTCAGCAGCGGGGAGAAACATAACCCATCCAAGTTCATGCCCCTGTGTGAAAGAGAGGAGAAAGGCTGTGAGGTTTGAAGTTGAAGGCATAGAATAATCCCCTTCACATTTGTTAAAGGGCCACTGCTCTTTTGTGTTGTTCAAGACAATTTTAAAAGGCGATGTCATAATGGTTTGACTGGAAAGATATCTTTCAACACAATAGATGTAGCTTCTTTCTACATACAACTTAAAGCCCCATTGTTCCTATTATAGGCTGAGATGTTTGGAAACATGTGAACACTCTGAATGAGAATAAGTTGTTGTAATACAACCTGTTATAAAATATTGAGCATGATTACACATGTTGAGGTCTCATGAATGATACACTCTGAGCAAGAAAGGGAGAAAGCAGATCACTTGATGTTGTCTAATACATAAAATTGATTAAAATGTGAACTGATCATATAAAGAAAAAATTGTTAGATTACTAATTTATTTTATTGCATACTTAATATCCTAACAAAATAAATAAATAAATACATTTTGAAATAACCTCTGTTAAAATATTTTGTAAAATTTATTTGAACTTTCTGCTTTTGTTTGTTGACCATGGAGTTTTACATATCTATTCCTAAATACATCTGTGCACACACAATTCCATCTGTGGTTAGGTTGTCTCTCAATCAACCAGGATGTTTTGGAACAACATAGCTTTGCACCCCATGCAATATAGTGCATTTGGTGGTTCAGATCCGAAATAACGAAAACTAGAAGTGAAAAAACATTTTCAAAACTGAAATAAAAATGAACATTTGCAACAAAACTGAAACAAACTGAGACTGTAATGATTGTTCACAAAACTAACTGAAACTAACTGACTTTATTGAGAAAATGTGCTTAGTTTTCATTTCTGTGTCTCATGCATTAGTGTAAAGTCTAGACAGATTGCTCAATGTTGCTCCGTGCTCCACTACGCGATGTCACCAGAAACAGATGTTTTGTGTTTCTGGTTGCATAAATCGCTATGATAAAAAAAAATCAGAACAGGAACATCTTATTCTTAAAATTCCAATAGAGTCACCCCCTGTCAAGGCAAATACAAGACGTCTTTGGATTCTAAACTATCAGAAAAAGCGATTGGAATGATGATTCAACAGTCTGCAGCATTAACTTCATAACAGGTGGGCTATGGCTAACAAATAAGCTAACATTGCTAATCAACACTGGAAGAGAACTATAAATAATAGCAATGGATAATAGTTTCTGGTTGTTGGTGGTTGTTTTTACTCACTGTACTGTAATATACCAACGTGACAGATGTGTCAGTCAAGTCATCTTTCTTGCTGCAGTTCGCATAGTGTCATGTTTTGATTTACTTACTACTATAATATGTGCAAAAATTATCAAAAGCATCATAGTACTCATTAGTGATGTGTATTGGCAAGAATAAATGATATGTGTCACGATACAAAGCATTCGATACAATACAATACGATATATCGTGATACCATGAGGAAGACTATATGTTGGGATTTTTTTAAACAAAATTTAAGTAAAACTGTTCCAGCATTCTAAACACTCCAACTTTTTTATCCAGTTTTTCGTACTTGATCTAGATGAACAAAGAAGGTGAAAAAAGCCACCAACCAGCGGTCTGACATTTAATTTTACCACAAAAATAGCTGTCTTCATTGATAGTTCCATTCATTTTGTTGAAAAATAAAAAATAAATTATACTTTGCTTTTGAATATTGATACAGTATTGTGACATAAAATATCACAATATATTGGCATATCGATATTTTCTTACATCCCTAGTACTCATTGTGGCTTGGCTTTTGTTTTGTTGTGTTGCCAGTCAGTTTCAGTGTTTTTACAGAACTGTAGCGTTCTAATGTACATGTGCTGTTATTGTGTTTACAGAACTTTTGAATGTTACTATGCAATATATCTTTTATACTTGCCTGATTTGTATGGTTGTTCATGTGGCCCATGTCAATACATTTCTTTAAAAAGCATGATCATTTTCTGACATTTTGTTATAGATTTCTTTTTTTTTTTGTCTTGCCCCGGTAAAGAACTTGTTTAACGAAAAGACTAAAAACTGAAACTAATTAAAACTAAACAAAAACTGAACATTTAAAAAAAAAAACTAAAACTAAAATAAACAGAATATAATAGAAATAGAATTGAAAATCAAATAGAAAATATAAAACTAATGAATATTTTAAAACTATTAAAACCGTACATCTCAGGCCGGATTTCCCAAGTTCTATTCTTGGGCCACTTTTATACAACTTCTACATGTTCCCCCAAAGTCAGAACATGACGTGTTGTAACAATTCTTCCTACAAGGGTGCTGTTGACAGACACTTTTATATTTCTGTCACTCCACATGACCACAGTCCCATTTAGCCACTAAGAAAGTACATCCATAGTGTCGGTGAGAACATGAGGCAGATTTTTCTCTGCTTAATAAAGAAGAAAATACACATGATGAAAATAATAATTATAAATATATCTGCAGTTGGTTAGATCATAAATATTTATTTTGCTGTCTCCAAAAGATAAAACAATCAGCCAGCTGCAGTTAAGAAAACATATTTCTACCAGTTTTTTTCACAGCACATTTCATCTTAATTTCTTTTCATGTGATACTGAAATATTCCTTTCATATTTTTTTTTTAAATATTCTTACATATTTTTTGTAAGTTTCTTTACATTTGTCCTATTATTTTAATGTGAAAAACTTTGAGTTCCGTTATGTATGAATATTTTTTTTCCGAAATAAACTTGCTGTGACTCACCTATCCAAAGTCCTAGTGTTTCCCTGTATTCACTAACTGTTTTGAGAGTATCTGATGGCCTAATGCTTAGTTTATCCATCCATTGCACAGTCAGCACACTGATAGCTCTTACAGGTTGCTGCCAATTAAACAAGAAGGCCTGATTTAGTGTGCTAGGCCTTTAAGTTACAACTAGAATATTTAGCCTTTAGCCATTACAATTTTAAAACATTTCAGAACAACTGATTACAAGTAGAAAATAAAAAAAAGCAACAAAGAAAACAGATATATAAAATTTAAAGTATTAAGGCAACTACATTAAACACACACAGCTTTTTCCTACAGTACCTATAGTACCATCTGAAATGAGAGAAAAAATAGCTAAGAGTTGCCATAAAAAATAAAAAAAGTGAAAGTAGAACCAATTCTGACTAACTTATGACCCCACCTTCTCCTCTCCATCCATCTTGGCTGTGGGGGTGTTGGACGCCACCCCCTTAGTGAATTTTCTCCCCTTAAAGAAGCTCATAATAGCTGTGTGAAGTCCCTTAAAGGGAGGGCTCCACTAGGTGACAGATTCTTCCTGTCCGTGAAATTCCCCCTGCGATAATTTGTCTTTGTGCTGATGGGCCCGTAGCTCCACGCGACATGGGTTATGGCAGCGAGGGCGGGACTGTCCTCATCACCTGCCATCTCCCTGGCCCCTCTTGACACCCTCCACCCCCTCCCACCTATCCATACTCACACACTCCATTCTTCTGTCCTCCCTATCCTAAACCCCCCACTTTCATCTCTTCAGCAGGAGCTGTCTTCTCTTTGGCAGTGTAACCAAATAATGGAGCTTGTCACAGGCCTCGTTCTTTGTGTTTTTCAAGACCCCCAGAAAATGCAACACTCCATTGTAGTCATTAGTTTTCCCATCCTTTCTGCCTGGGCCTGTGGGTGGGGGCTTTGACCCAGTTCAAAGGCGATTCAGCAAGGAATTCAGCTTTTTAGCGAAAGTGAATTCTTCGTGTGCTTAGAGTGTTTGCATTATACATCATGAATATGCTTTGTTTTATAAGCTTCTATTAATATGCTGTTGTGTGCATATTTCTGTTTAAAGATAAACCACATTTTTGCTCATCAATAACTTTTCTGTCTATCAAGTACAACAAAGCTAGCTGAAAATTCAAATACATTTAAATGATTTGTTTCACAATTTGTTCATTATAGGTCAGCAATATGGTTTTGACACAACAAATTACTTGACATGGAACAAACCGGAACAAGGAGTTTTATGGAAATAGTATATTATACTTTTTAAAGTATTCATAACTTTACCAATATGAAGTAATACATTGATCAGAAGTGAAAGAAAAGTGTACATGGTATATCATGTATAATGCAATCACAGATGTACATCTTTTGGGGAATGTAATTTTGACATATATGAAAAAGATATATACCACAATACATATAGTTATTGCATATGCTTTAGATTATATTGCAATATAGATTTGAGGCCATATTGCCCAGCCCTACCACAGCTGTCAGCCGCCATGTTTTATGGTACAGATGGTGTATTCAGGGTGATGTGCAGCATCAGTGTTCTGCAACGCATAGAGTTTTCATGTAGCGCAAAAGTTCCACTTTAATCTTTTCTGACTCCTGCACCTTGCTCTTCATGTTTACTGTGCTTTTATATTGCTTGTGGCAAACTGCATACAGGACTTGCTAAGGCTTTCTTTCCTTAATAATTTACTTCTTGCTACTCTTCCATGAAAGCTGTATATGAGAATTGTACAACTAATAGTTGTTCTTTTAAAACATTCTCTCACTTGAGCGGGGAATCTCTTCTGCTTTTACAGAGTTTCCATAGGCTTCTTGGTTGCTTCTCTGACTAATCTGCCTTTTTTACTCCCTGTCAAATTGGGTGGACAGCCATGTCTTTGTAGGTTAGCAGTTGTGCGATACTCTATTTTCAGATGATGGATGGATAGTGCTCTGTTGTGTTATATGTTCAGTTTGAAGATAGTGATATTGTTTTATGACCTGACCCTGCTTCTCTAAACTTCTTCAAATTAACTCTGACCTGTGTGATATGTTATTTGGACTTCATGATGATGTTTTCTCAAAAATCTTCTCTGACAAATCGCTTAGCCCTTCATGAAACAACTCCATTTATACTAAATTTAAAATAGAAATATACTAATATTTATTATAATAGAATATCTATTCTGGTTATGTGGTGGAACAGTAGTTTTTTATTTATTTTTTTGTTGGGTGGAACCAATAATTTGTGATTTACATTGAAATATCAATCACTTTTGCATTGCAAACATTGATTGTTTTTGCATGTTTGTTCTGTCTGTATCTGTAAGTTGTTCTTAGATATGAGTGTGTGAGTGTGCGTGAGTCTGTGTGCGTGTGTGTCTCCTGTACCCGTGATGGAGTTGCAACCCGTCCACTGTTTTACCACCTTATACCCAATAAGTAGGTACCTTTCACATTTAAATCAATACGGTACCATTTCCCAGCAACTAGGAATCAATATCAACATACGTAATACACGATACTTAACGGTCCCAATTATTGATACTTTTGAGTTTTTTATAATTAATTAAATCTATTTTTTAAATATATATTTATTTCTCTATACATAATATGTAAAAAATATAGCAATAAACAAAATATAACTGCTTGTATTTTATCATTGTAGTATTGTAAAAAAGAAATATTATTTACGAAAACCTTTCACCACAACTGTTTAGTATTTTCTAAATGATGCAGAAATTAAAACCAATCTCAATGTAGTCCTGTTCCTCTTCTTTGCCCTCGTGAATTACTATGATGAGGAGACCATGTATTATAAACTACAAATGACACTAAAACACACTTCAATACTGTACAGCTGTTTGTATTTTAACATCATGGTGTTTCAAAAATTAAAACCCAGCTCCTTGTACTCCTGTCCCCTTCCCTTATCTTCCCCTCTGGACAAATAGTGTGATGGGGTCCTTGTATTTTAAACTGCAAATGAAACTGGAGCTTCCTGAGATTAGACGTGTTCCTGCCACTGGCCTTGTACTTTGTGTCACACAGGCTGCAGCGGGCGTAATCTCCATCACATTTAGTGAAGTCGAGCCAAACTTTAAAGCGCTTTGTCTCTGCAATGCTACTTGCCATGTTTATGGCTTGCTTGCAGTCATTGATGCCATTATGCTCATGCGATGCTCTCTGGTATCCTGACAAATCGCTATCTCAAAACAAGATTTTCATTAACGAAGGACAGGTTACGAAACAAGGCCGTTTCATATAATGTGAATCAGTCCTCAGTAGATACCAAAGAATTCAGTTGCCGTCTTATCTTGCTGAAATTTACCAGTAACAACTCTTTAAAACCATGAAGCATTTTACAGGTGTTTTGGATTTTATTTTGTTGTTGTTTTCATTCATCTTTTGCTATCTTTTCAGTGATTGGTGTAACTCAGAAGACTTAACACTGGCTGAACAGGTCTGCCAGTGTTGTTATGATATTGTGAGAATGCTTGTAGACACAAACCCGTTGGGCCTGATTGAAAGCTCATCAATAGACAGGGATAGACAAAAAAGGAGGCTGCCCATGCCTTTTGCTTTTGTATTCATTTTAAATTCAGCTGTTATCTGGAATGTGCCAGCTGTCTACTGTATACAAAAACTGTTGCCTTTCCCAATCCCGATCCTGGCATTTGCACCGAGTGAAGAGGAGCTGTGGAAGTGGAGGCCTCAAACCGTTGGGGGACAACTGGAAGCCCCTGGGAGGAACGTGAAGGACAGGAACTGAACAGTAAAGCAACAGGCTGGCACTTACACAGGGGTCTGCACGCATCTGAAAGGGAGCTGGAAGTGTGTGTACGTATGTGTGTGTACGTGAGTGCCTGTAGGCGCCTCCATGCATCGGCCTGTAAATGTGTGTCAGACTTCTAAATAGGGCTTCCAGACATTCAAAGAAATGCTTTTAAAGAAGCACGTGTAAATATAGCCTTGAAAAAACAGTGTCATATTTACTGACAAGTACACACATCCACAGTGTTCAACAATCAGGCGCTTAGATCAATGCAAGAAACCTTATAGCCTGAGCTTGATAGATAGTGGCAGGCACTTTAAAGTAAAGCTTATCTAAATACTTTCAGAACATTCCTATTTAGCAAACATGTTACTCAATGAACAGCACAGTCTTTAACACATATATGGACTTCCATGTAGGTTTAGTTGGGGTACATATATTTGCAGTTGCACTTCTCTCAATTTGTCAGAAGGTTATTTCCAACTTGTTCAAACTTTATTAAATAAAATGATGTAAAATCTTTATACAATGCTTCGAAAAGGCATTTGCCTATATATATATATATATATATATATATATATATATATTATATATATATACATACTCAACAAAAATATAAACACAACACCTTTGTTTCTGCTCCCATTTTTCATGAGATGGACTTAAAGATCTAAAATTCATTCCAGATACACAATATTACCATTTACCATTTATTATGCGGATAATCCACCTCACCTCACAGGTGTGTCACATCAAGATGCTGATCTGACATCATGATTAGTGCACAGGTGTACCTTATACTGCCCACAATAAAAGGCCACCCTGGAATGTGCAGTTTTTTGCTTTATTGGGGGTCTGGGGACTCAGAACCGATCAGTATCTGGTGTTAAAGAAGCAAAGCCTTATACTTAGCTACTGAGAGAATTTGACCCGAATATGTAGGTTGACGCGCCTTGGCTTCATTGAATGTCCACTCGATTGTTAATTTGCAGGCTTTATTCCTGATCATGCACAGAAAATCAACAGGATACATTTGCGCCAGTACGGTCAAAAACCTTTTGCCCTTCCGGGCCAAAACCTCTGATGACCCCAGTGTCAGCTTCCCTTATATGCTTTACCTGTCCAGGTAAATATACAGCGCCCCCATGAGGTTAACAGTTGTCATCGACCAATTTGGCTCCTATATCTGGTATGACCACCATTTGCCTCATGCAGTGCAACACATCTTCTTCGCATAGAGTTTATCAGATTGTCAATTGTGGCCTGTGGAATGTTGGTCCCCTCCTCTTCAATGGCTGTGCGAAATTGTTGGATATTATTGAGAACTGGTACACGCAGTCGTATACGCCGGTATCTCAAACATGCTCAATGGGTGACATGACCGGTGAGTATGCTGGCCATGCAAGAACTGGGACATTTTCAGCTTCCAAGAATTGTGTACAGATCTTCGTCCATAACAGATGCCTGCCCATACCATAACCCCACCACCACCATGGGCCACTCGATCCACAACATTGACATCAGCAAAGCACCCACCCACACAATGCCACATGAGATTCATCCGTGAAGAGAACACCTCTCCAACGTGCCAGACGCCATGGAATGTGAGCATTTGCCCACTCAAGTCTGTTACGGCGACGAGCTGGAGTCAGGTCAAGACCCCGATGAGGACAACGAGCATGCAGTTGAGCTTCCCTGAGACGGTTTCTGACAGTTTGTGCAGAAATTGTTTGGTTATGCAAACCAATTGTTTCAGCAGCTGTCTGAGTGGCTGGTCTCAGACGACCTTGGAGGTGAACCTGCTGGATGTGGAGGTCCTGGGCTGGTGTGGTTACGCGTGGTCTGCGGTTGTGAGGCCGGTTGGATGTACTGACATATTCTCTGAAATGCCTTTGGAGACGGCTTATGGTGGAGAAATGAACATTCAATGCACGAGCAACAGATCTGGTTGACATTCCTGCTGTCAGCATGCCAATTCACGCTCCTTCAATGCTTGTGGCATCTGTGGCATTTTGCTGTGTGACAAAACTGCACATTCCAGGGTGGCCTTTTATTGTGGGCAGTATAAGGTACACCTGTGCACTAATCATGATGTCAGATCAGCATCTTGATGTGGTACACATGTGAGGTGGGATGGATTATCTCAGCAAAGCAGAAGTGCTCACTATCACACGTTTAGACTGATTTGTGAACAATGTTTGAGAGAAATGGTAATATTGTGTATCTGGAATGAATTTTAGATCTTTAAGTCCATCTCATGAAATATGGGAGCAGAAACAAAGGTGTTGCGTTTATATTTTCGTTGCCATCACAGTATATATACAGTATATATGTTTTGGTATTCAGATTTAGGGCAGCAAATACTTTTCACTCAGGGCCAGTTTGATTTTGATTGCTGCCTTACCATATATTATTTCAAAATTGCATTTTGTATTTACATGAAATAAAAAATAGATGTTGTAAAACATTTGGTTATGTTTGATCAAGAAGTTAAAATAGGAGAAATATGGAGGGAATCATCCTTTTTTTATAGAACTATAGGCCTGTTTCTGTTAAATTCTGGGAGATTTCTGAAAGGAGAGAGGATGATGGGAAAAATACACAAGCTCTGTCCTCTCAGCTGATATGTCTCATACAAATTGGCCCTTTGTAGAATTTGCTAATACATGAGCATATCCCAACTGCTTCTGTAGTGAGTGATGACACTGATTAGTACCAAAAGGTAGCCACACAAGCAGGGAATAACAAGAGATCTACAAGGGATGGTTGCTTCATTTATGTTTGCTATGTTTACTGACACTTCTTTGCGAGCATTTCTTCCAATTTCACTAATGTCTGCAAGCTGTTTGGTGATGTCTGCTGATATAATTTCCCAATGAATTACAACCAGTCAGTATGAGTTAACCATAGGTCCCGCCCAGCGACCCTACCAGACCTTTTCCAAGTACATACCCCAAGGCAGGTACTAAATTGGTTCCTCAAATGGCCCAGAAAGTTGTCCTTTTGTGCTGGTGTGGTGAAATGGAGGCACACCATGAAGGTCTGGTAAAATTACCTGGGAGTTCCAATAGTGGGTGTGTGTCGTTGTGTGTTATTTTTTCAGACATTGAGTCATATGGCTGTGTTTTTTGACAGCTCTTTTTTTTTTCTCCAGTAACAGCCATAGCACTCCACCTTGTCTCTCAAAGCCCTCTGGTTATAGGCCCTGGTCTCACCCATCTTACTAAATGACTTAACCAATCTAATGAATTACCCAGTTAATCAGACCAGAGCCCTCTCTCTGCCCTTAAGTTGTCATTTATAGAAGGAGACTACCCCTCTGACCTATGTTTCTCTAGGGCATTTCATGCAGATTTATTGCATAACATCAAGTAAACATTACTTCAAGACCATATTAATTCCTCCCATAACCATCTATAAGTAATTAGTCTCACTTACTGCAAGCATCACAAGTTGTCAATATGAGTGTGCCACGAGAATGTATATGCGTGTGAATGTCTGCAAAAAGCAGACCCCTATAATCTGTTTAAACCAATGAAGTCACTTTCTCTAACCATCAACCTTATCTATAGCTTCTAGGGACAAAAATCATTTGCGGTAGGGTAAAATAACAGAAAATAATGGGGAAATATCAAGCACATCTTTTTTGCTACCCTATTTATTCTGCCTGGTCCAAGTGAGCTTTATCATACCTAACACATCACAACAGGGCCCCTCTATTTTTATTTTACTTAGATTTTATTCTGCCCACTCAAACTTTTCATTTCCTGACAGATTGAGGCACCCTATTTAGCAGTTTTATTCATCCCTGCCTGCAGGCAGGGCCTGACGTTACAGTCAATAAAAATGGAAGCACGTCACAGGCACCTCTTCTTCCCCTTCCCTTTGTGTGCAAAGTGGCAGCCGTGAATTTAATCGAGGGAGAATGTTGTGATTACTTAATGGTTTCCCAGGCAGCCATGGACTGGAGAATTAAATTCCGCATCTGCTTTCCAAGGCGTTAATCTCTTCTCCTCACATTCCGCCTGTTATGATGTGCACACAAGAGATAATGTTTAAACCGACTAAAGCAGGGTAAACCAGTGCAGGCTGTTATTGGCTTTATAATTACATAATTAACTTTTTGTTTCTAATCGTTACAGAGGTAATGGGTCTGCTAAAATGGGAAGCATCTGCCAGGCAGGAAAACCAAATCAAAAATCAATAATCCATAGAATGCCATTACAGTAAGTGCTTGGGCTTGAATCAGAGGAGAACGAAAGAAAGAAGGAGGAGAAAAGGATAGTGGGTTTGCTTCATCACTCCTGCCTTTTCCGTCCCTTTCCTTCTTTTCCAGAGCAGTAAATGAATCTCATTTGAAGACAAGAGTGTTATCTGTGGAAAAGAAAGCCCAGCAGCTGTGGGGAGCAGCAGGGTATCAGGCTCTGCCAGGTGGATGGCAGAAGAGAGAGAGGGCCAAGAGGCACCGTAAATTACACCTGGCCTTCCAGCACTGCTATTGTAGGGCAATTGACCCGCTCCAAATGAATTCCATTTTCTGCAGGTCCCTCCTTATTTCTAATTTACATTGTGATCATATATGTCTGAAAAATGATATCATAAAAAAGATGAATGTACTAATTACTTCTCTTCTTATCTCTCCCTCGCCCAGCGCTCACCCCTTTTGGACTTACTCCTCGTGCCATGTAAGTATGTCACTTATTTCATTGTGACAGGCGTAATGTATTCACAAAAGTGCACCATAAATACAGACGTTCAGGTTGGCCACCTTGCACTCACGTCGGGGGGCCTCACAATGCCATGGCTGCTCAAATGAATGGCGAATTGACAAACATTTCTGGAGCAAAATTACCTCTGGTGTCACTGTGAAATTAGGTTCTTGACCCAGCCTCTGATGCATGCTTATATTTCTACATATTTTCCCCATCGATTTTCATGCATGGCATCCAGCCATTGTGGTGTGAGACGAGGTTCCCTATGAGAAAGGGGTTAGGGATATTTTAATACACCTGTGAAATGAGACTCTGCTCGTCATGAATATGCTAAAGTAGAGCTGTCACAGCAGTCAGAGTGATATCCCCTCACCCCTGCCAGACAAGCTATGGTGGTGGTGGTAGTGTGTGTGTGTGTGTGTGTGGGGGGGGGGGGGGGGGGGTACAGACTCCCAGGAATAGAGGGACTAAGCTTATGCTGCCTGCCAGTGTCATTTTAACAAATAGGCTTATTAACAGTTCAGAGATCAAGGACAACAGCAAGGTTAAGCAACTCCACTGACATAAATGGGAGAGTATGAGAGAAATATGGAGTCGGCTCATAGGTGCTGATTGTGTGTGCTCCAGTTTTATGACTACACAGCCTTGGCTGAATGGCTTCCATGTCCAGTGAAAGAGACAACTTCCTTAAGTGTCTATGTCTCCTCAACCTAGGATGAACTTGTACTTGTGTCTGTCAACATCTTTTTTCTTAAGTTTTTACCCAAGAAGAAAACTCTGCTTGGTGTGTGTTTTACTCTCTGCATCTGTTAGACTCTTCAGCCACACATGCTGCATTACTTGACTTTGTATTCCATTACACCATGCTTTGGCACTTGACCTCCTTACCTCACTCTCAGACAGCTATAACCACCCCTCAAAACCCAGAATAAGTAGCAGTATAAAGCAAATTTGCTACAAAAGTCTGTGTGAAATGCTTTGCTTAACCTCCTGGCACGAGGGACCCACTTAAGCCATTGTCTCTTTCACCGTCTGTTAGCACAATGATTCCCTTTCCTTTTCAAATTAATATTGGGACAAAAGGTACAAAAATATTGTTGACATAAACAGTTTATAAAAGCAAGGACACACGTTTTCTCCAAAGCGTGTGAAGGTAAATATGTGAAAGAAGGTAGGTCGGGAGCAATACTACATTTTAAAGATATACTTTGTATTCTAGAAGCAGCCATGAAAGCATGGCATATTCCCAAATACTTAGAATATGACATCATATAAATATAACAAGAGTGGTGTAGGTTTAAATGCTTTATACATTTCAATCACCTTTCTATCTATCAATTAGCCAAAAGTAGCTGGCTGTAACTTAAAATTAGGGATGAGCAAGTACAGCGTTATCTGTATCTGAATCTTAAATTGTGCGGGACCTAACCCGGAAGTTGGTTATCTTGGAATGGGCGTGGCTTTAACTGGTATGTGTTTTTAAGCGTGCAATTTATATAGGTTGATCAAAAATTGTTATATTTATTGCTGATTAGAAATCTATTTACATAACATCAGCATTGATGTTCAGATCAATGGTTTTGATAACACACTAACAATATACAGAACAAGTTTTGCAACAATGAATAAATCACTTGTGGTTGCAATAATGAAGTAAAATGTAATGAACGAGAGTTTTCGTCACAACATAACTTTCATTTTTTACCTTCAATTTTTTATGATCTCTGTGATTCTATATATATTTATTTTTTTGCTTTTTTATTTTTTATATCCACACCAGGTATGTTTGTGTAAGTAATTGATTTGTAATATAGTTTTATATCATAACTACCTTGATTTATTTTATAAAATAAATAACGTGTGATGTTACAGTCCCAGACCCACCCTGGGACCTTTTAGCGCCTCCTTATTAACCTCATGGATATGCACCTGCTCAGCAGCACTTAACATTTAGCAAAATTCACTTATTATTCATTATAAAAACTCGTAGGAGTCTCTGTGTAAGACGAGAGTGAGAAACTATTTTTTTTCACACTTTTGGTCGCAGCACAGCACGAAGTCTGTAACTTTGTTTTCTGCCGGATCAGCGCGACAGATGTGCTCTTGGGCCAAAATACCTCTGTTGGCAGAGTAACCATCGGGCAGCTGAAATAAAAGGAAACTAGATGCGAGGTCGGTTGAAACATGTTTTAATCCTTAATAATTGGGAGGATGTAAAAAGTAATTGAAACTGCAGCTTCTGTCAATCACATAAAGATTGTTCAGAAAACTGTAGACTGACTTGCAAATCACCTAGGAGACCTATTTTGGATTCAGAATGGCGAACTTCGCCAACAGGTGATGATTTTTCATGACTGGAATGAGGAAATTTTACCCCATAGCACCTTCCTTGGCAAGATGCAAATGTAAACATATTTTATTATCCTCTCATAAGAAACAGGGAGTGTTTTATGAAAAGCGACGCCATCAGATATCAGGAGAAATTTGGTAGTATGTTGGCTCCGGGAAACAGACAAAGCCGAGGTCAGATATTGATTTGTATTACTCGTATGATACTCGTACTCTGCAAAAGTGGTTTGTCCGTACCGGATACTCGTTTCAGAAGTGTCTCAGCTCGACTTAAAATCATAATTAAAATCATGCAAATAAATGAGTTTTTTCGGGAAACTGCAGTGCAGATTTAAATGTACTCCCTTTAAGCTTTTCATTATGTCTAATGTTACATAAATATAATACAGTGATTTTTATTTTTATTTTCTGTGACTGACCAAGACAAAGTAGTGGAAAAGTAGTGGAAAATTTTATTTTTCAAAAGCAATGTTTTCAATCCCGTTCAATCCATACCAATAAATATAATCCAATGCGATTAGTTTTATTTAGATGTAAACCCATTAATAAATATTGTTTACCTGTGTAATTCATTTACTGTAAAAATAAAGATGTTTTTTGAAGCCTCAGATGTTTGTCAGAGAACTTCTGTCAAAAGACAGCAACATGAAGACCAATTATCTGTTGGCAGGACTGCTATTACCCATTCTCTTCCTCTCAATGGCAGAAAAGGCTGAGAAGAAAGCCATAAAACATACAGTTTGCAACAAGCCATGTAGAAAATACGGTGAACATGTTAGTGATGTGTACTGGACTCCACTACTGACCATCCCAATACGAAACACGGTAGTGGCAGCATCACAAATTTGTTCAGAATTTACAGGACAGTAGATGGAGGTTAATGTAGGACAATTGTGGAAGACAAACATTTAAGAGGTTCCAGAAGATTTTTACTGGGGTCCAATATTTACTTTCTAAAAGAATAGCAATGTTAAACACACAGTATCTGATACAAGGGGATGTTCATGTGCTAAATTAGCTCAATAAAAGTTCAGACCTACTATATATACAACTGACTATAATATGAACTGAAAGTTTAAAGTATTTTCTAAACCTACATGACAGTTAGTCTATTGCAATATTTCCAAAAAATAGAGAAGTGAGAAAAAAAAATTGTTAACAGCCCAGTCATTCTTCTAATCCATCAGTTTACTTCATCATAGCTTAAACAATGTAAGTGTAACAATTAGCATTTTTTGGGGACAAACCTCATGAAAATGTTTCAATAACGATCCTAATTATTCCTGGTAACTTCAATAATCATATCGATTGCAAATAATATTAATGAATAACACAAAGGAATAACAGGAGCCATTCTAAGCCTCTGCTGCAAGGACATGACCTAACTTCACTTATTGATGGAAATCTCTTTAATGTCCCCATATGCTCTTTATTCTATCTGACTATGCTTGATCTGTTTTGAAAAGCAGAAGGGGCAATTTTATTGTTTAGATGTCCAAAACTCAGTGTTTCAGACTATATTTATTAGTCATTTGGGGTATGTTCCGTTAGAAAATAGCCCAATAGACTTGCTGCTGGAATATTGATGAAAGAATATTCTACTGAGTGCTAACTTTAGGGGTGTTCATAAAAATGAATAGTCTCACTTTTTTGATTTTGGCTTGTACAAACATAAATATGTAGAATTCTTTTGCATGTTGTGCTGGTTTATCAAAAAAAAACAACCCACAATGATATCTTTATTTTATAATGTCATAAGAATGTGGACTGGTATAAGTTAACTTGCAAGGAATTGTATGGATTCTTTGTAGTAAAGGTGAGGTTTCAAAATGAATAAACTTGAAAGAGAGGAGTGTGTAGAATTTCAATTAAGTTTTTTTTTTTATAGCGCTTATTCACAACAGATGTCATCTCAAGACACTTTACAAAAAAACGTCCTTTCAATATAATTATACAAACATTCCAATCAGTTAAAGGTTTCCATGTAAGGAATCCCAGCAGATTGTTGGGATTCATTGTCATGAAGTTGTGCATGGAATATGCATACTCCAACCACTGCTCTCATACTGAGAAAGCATGTAGTGACAGTGGAGAGGAAAAACTCCCCTTTAACAGGATGAAACCTCCACCAGACCCTGGCTCAGTAGAAGTGGCCATCTGCCACGACCGTGTGGGGGTTTGAGAAGACAGAAACGAGATACAAAAAAGAACAAAGAACTAAGAGTACTTTGTATATTAAAGAAAGTAAAAAGTTGACAACAGGACATGGAGGTTTTTGGTCACTGAGAGCATTAACCAATGCTCCCCATCCATCAGGGCTTTGTTGCTTAGCAGGATAACAGACCAGGTGGAGCTTCTATGGAGAGAAAAATACTGAGAGAAAACAAGATTAACAATTGCAATAACGACAACAAATTCTTCTGGGGTCTCATTTATAAAGCTTGCTTACGCACAAAACGTGGTCTGAGATGTTGCAAGGACTGCTAACTACGTTAGCAACTATATAAGCGGAAAAATGTGTGCAACTTTAAGCACACCAAGGATCTTGCTTACACACTTTTTGGACACGGAGGCACTGACAGCGCAGCAGGACGGATACCAAAATTGTGAATTTAAGCCACATTTTCAGACTTGTAGAGCATTTTACGTACAGACGAACATAACCAACACACAAACTTCTCTCTATAGGAACTGAGAATAAAAATGAGAATTTGATTAAAAATATGTTGCATTTAAGAATTGTGTTCATATATATGTCTTCAGAATATATAGCACTTGCATGTATTGGTGCATGTGCGAAGAACAAATATCCTGCACCGTCCCATCATAATTCTGCACAATGGATGCGCTGGCACTCATTGAAGCTGCTGCATCAACGCCGAGTCACCTGCAGGTTTTCCGTTTATTTTTATGACCTCAAATCAATATTTGCATGGATGATACTTTTTAAAAGTAGTTTTGAAACACACGTTTTCACCAGGCTTTAAATATCTTGGAGTTCTTAAATTTATTATTTTCTATTTTGATTTAGTTTTAATTGTTTTAATTTGCTTTGATTCCACTCTTACTGTGACTAAAAGAGATAATCATAGCCAAAAATTTTAACTTTATATGTAATGTTCTTATTTGTTTCATCTCTTGTGCTGCTGCTTTAATTTTTCTTTTAAAGTTTTTTTTTTTCTCTCTTGTCTTCTAACACATTTTTTGCAACTATATTTTTTTTTTTATGTGAAGCCTTTGGCTGAGTAAAGCTATACAGACAGTGTTGGGCAAGTTACAAATAAATTGTAACATATTTCACATTACTAGTTACAATGTCAAAAATGTACTATGTTTGCATTACATATTCATTTCTGAAAAATGTAACTTAGTTACACTACCTTAAGTTACTTTTGGCAAAATATCTTTAATATATAACACGACTTCTAACCACCGTAACTTATCAATTTACATTTTACACAAGTGTCACACCACAAATACAGAATTTAAAGTAGCTAACTAAGCAATAACTTGCCTCAGTCTTATTTGTATTAATTAAGTTTTTATTACTTTTGAGATATACATTTCAGTTTATGCAACATAGATGACTGAAAGATACTTTATGTTTTTCATGTCGTCAAAAAAAAAGAAGAAAAAAGAGAAAAATTAAATTCCTGACAGAGCTTTGAGAACCCCATGAAGATGCATAAGCATGACGTAGAAAAACTAACAAAGGGGACCGGAGCTTAGTCAAGTACATACCCAGCTATCGACTTTGCATGGAAGTCTTTAGGGCAGGGGGGCACCTGGTCAAAGAAGGGACCGGCAGTGATTAATGTACCTTGTTTACGGTGCTGTCATCGGAATGAAACATACAAGGGCTCAAGATGATGGATGAGGACCGGAGCGTGGGCTGATAAGACATGGCCCATGAATCTGTTCTACATCATCGGCTCCTTTGATCACTGACAGAAGTTCAGAGATGGGCCTTTGCATCTGTCCAAACAAACAAAAGCCTCTTCCCTCTAAGACGCTTTACTTGGTCTTTAACACTGCAACCAGTCCCCACTTTCATTACCCTGCCGCTCAGGTTGAGTCTCAATCATAAACAAATGGTAGCGAGACAAAAAAATTAAATGACAGAGGGACCGTGAATCTGAGTGCAAGGTTGAGTGTTAAAGCAGGACAGAGAGTAGGATATGAATTGGGAAAGGCACAGAGACAGAAAGAGAGAGAAAAGTATCCATAAGGAGCAGCTTGGAGCCTGTGAACCATTCCAGAATGGGTTAAAGCCCCCAAAAGGAACGCTCCTCAGCAATGACAGATTTGACTGATAAGGGATGATCCATGAAAGCCGATCGGTGTGCTGACAGCAGGAGAGAGGCCTTGGCCCCGGTTGCCAGGGTGCATTACTGTGGGCAAACTCAGCTGTCAGGGCCAAGCGGGCCATCGCCTTTCTACCATGCCACCATGTTGACATCACACAGATCAGACCCCTTCTACTCTCTTTTTTTTCACTCCCTCTTGTCATACAACTCTGCATTCCAGCACTGAAACATTCCCAGGCTAGTCTGAAACTCAACTTCATTTTGGGGTGAAGTATATCAACTGGCAGGTGCTGAAATTAACCTATGCCAGCAATTCTGACATATTGACAATGTGCAAAAGTATGCAGGAACGTACAGAGTGAAGGATTCTGACAGGTAAAGCATTAAAGATTAGACTTGAATTTATTCCAGAGAATCACATTGAGCTGCACTTACGAGGCCTTTTTTTCCTCATCTAATACTGTAAGACTAAGGAGCTTTAGCATTAGTCTCTAGATAGACAGACAGAAATATGGACAGCATGGAGAATGAGATCCACAGTGTACAACAAGAAACTTTCATGTACTTTCCCTGCTGAACATGCAGCTGCATGGCACTTATTCCACCAGCCTCCAAAGAAAATTACCCCATTTACCAAGGGGGCTTTGAAAAAAAAAGAGTACAGCTGATTCCCTCAAGGAAATGAAAGGCAGTAATAAGCTATTTAATTTTTACTTGAAATTATTTAATGCTCAATATATCTACTCTGGGTCCTTATTGCTATTTAAATGATTATTCTCACCAAATTATTTTAATCCATTTCCAGAGGAGAAAAAAACAAATTCTACATCATCATTTAAAGAGCTAAATGGGGGCATCTTTTAACTTCATGGGGTCTAGATATCAAGTTAAAGAGCTAAAAGCCTCTCTTTTATTTTGGCATTCATTTCAAATGATTAGTCCAGTAATGAAGATCACTACAAATGAATCCAGAATTATTTTACATATAAATTCTGATTTAAATTAACTGCCTCATGACTCACAGACTTTTCCATAAATAACTTGTTTAAGGCAGGGCTCTTTTAAAGAACATTATAAACAACCTTGAAGTAGGCAGAATAGATATAATGCAAAAGATAGTTTTTATTCACAGTCAAAATTAAGTTAAATTTGATATGTGTAAACATGCATGGCACTAGTTAGATCGGGTTTTTTTTAGGTATGAATATAAATATGAAAGCATTGCAAGAACTTGAGAAATTTCATGTAAAGAAAAAAACAAAATAGCAACATTCACTAAGCTTTGCAGAATTTTCTTCATGACTGATCAAAACTCTATATAAGATAAGAGCAGAGGATATGTAGCTCATTGCTTTGACCTTGGAATGAGAGCTGATCGCTTTGTTCTTTTACTCTTTTTGATCTTATATCTCCTACTTCACCTCCGCCCATGTCTAAATCCCTATTTCTCTCTACTGCTTCCTCCCTTCATTCTCTTGCTCACCTTTCTCCTTGCATTAAAAGCTGAGGAGAATACCTGAAAAGATTGGTGACCTTTTAATGAAAATGTCAGTATCACTGTAGATGGTGGAGAGGCAGGAACTCAGAACCAAGATGAGGTTTTGGTGACATCCAAGCTTCACAAATCCAAATACATTCTCATTGAGAAACATTAAATGCTGTTTTTTTCCTCCTCTTTATTAAAGTCTTAATGTTTTTTTTTTTTTTTTTCATGAAATCTTGGGGAAAGCTTCCTTAAGTACTTGTTGGTTTTTCAAGATCAATATATGTTTAATAACACCTTCTTCAACCAATATGTTTAATAATATTTGTTCTTAATTGCTTCTTAAATTAATTCTAATCAACTTAAATCAAATAATTTCTTAGAGGACATTTTAAAATGTGTCTTACAGAGAATCCAAATTTTCTGTAAAAGCTTTACATTAAAGGTCAGGAGAAGTGAGAAGGAAAGAGGCATGATTAATGATTCCTCCGTGATTTCCAGTTGTTAGGCTTCAGCCACAACTGGGCTTGACAGATGTACACCTGGGAAAAAGTCACTGGGGCTAAAGTAACTTTGATGTCTTCTTCTACAGCTTTTCTTTCCCTACATCTGTGCACAGGATTCTGGGTCCACCTTGAGGAATTCAAATTAAGATCTTGCCGACTTCCTCAGTCTTAGATGCCAACCAGAACATTCATGATCATTTGCCGACTGTACCTCTGCCTTTTGTCACGTTTTGTCTTCTGTCTCTATTTTTAGCGTGGCGAAAAGACGTCAAGGCGTAGGTGTGTTTCAAGTAAGTGACAGCCTGACGCCCAGCTTTATTTGATGCTTGCCAGATCAAAGCCTCACTGCAGGGCACAGTAATTTGAAGTCCACCACAGTGATGATCGCTGTGCATGATTACCCCACAATAGCACTCCAATTAATCTCATCACTCTGATTATTCTAATTTGATTTGACTCAGCGATGCCTCTCCACAATTTTTTTTTCAAACTCTATTTTTTTTAATCATCCCCCTTTTTTAATCATCAACCCTCTCATCACCGTCACCACAACGTCTCCCAATAAAACTGTCAAGAGGGGCAACTGCTCTCCACAGTAAGTGGATGACATTTAAAAGGCTACAACATGACTGACAGTGTACTCACAGAGGGAGGGAGTGAGAGTGCAGAAGGGGGAAGAAGAGAAGGAGAGCTGGAGACAGGGAAGATGAGGGAAAGAGGGGATGCCCAAGTTAATACTTACAAATGACTAATGTCTCCCTCAGCAGGTGCCACGGCCAGACAAATAAATATTGAGATTCCTTCTGAGCGCAGCAGCATACAAATTTAAACCAAACTGCTTCTTATACAGCTCTAGAAGTGACTGGCTCTGTTGGTACCTCATCTCTGTGTACCCAGATAACTCTGCATGATATTCGCTCTCACTGTTTGGGACATCTCTGGACTTTTAAATACACCTACAGGGTACAAAGGGAAGAGTGGTGTAAGTAGTGCCAGTTTTTACTTAATGGAATGGACTGAACTTATATAGCGCTTTTCTAGTCATACTGACCACTCAAAGCACTTTTAAAGTGCCTTCAAAGTAAGGGAACTATATGGCTCCAACCAAATTATTTACATATAGTTTAGGATGTTGTGCATCCCTGGGAACAGTCACTTTGATACCAAACGAACTGTTTGAGAAATATAGCTTTTGTAAAAAAAAGTAACTTCTGGCACAACTTGCCGCGGGTGCGGGGTAAATCATGCCATTAGACAGAATTCACTGGGGTAAATTGTGCCATTGATATTTGAAGTACAACAGATCATTTAAATCTCACAAATGAAAATGCTATATAAAAGCAGTCATATGAATTAATTACTTTGTTTATAATTTCAACACCATCAAAGGACACTTTTTTTACGCTGCTGCAGGGAAATGTGAACCTCTGTTCTCTTCTGGCTGTACCACCAAGTGGTGTGGGTGGTTCACTTAAAGATAGTTTAAAACATCAAAAGCCAAAGTGTTTAAACAAGGCCTAGTGCCACATGAACATTTACGTTGAATAAAATAAAACATTTCAAAATGAGCCACCTATCACGAGCAAATCATCTGCAATTGAATCTCTTCACAGATTTAGGCTACTACTTCAGATCCGACTTGTCAATGCAATAAGTTCAATGTGAACTTATGCTCCCTTCTAGCTGTAGAACCGAGTTGTTGTGGTATGGGTAGTTTCTTGACCACGTAACCTGTAGGTATGACTCTAAGGATACATAAATAGGAAGTACTCCCTTCATATTTAAGCCATACTATACATAACTGCAATAGTTTTACCCTTTGCCCATTGCTTAATTTAAGCAAATCAGTATTAGTGTAAATATCAAGTTTCCAACCCACCACAGGTCAACCATTTGTAATTAGCTACCTGACTCAATACTTTGTAGAACCACCATGTTGCTGCTGGGTCTCTACATCCAGTGACAACATTGTTTTTTTTCCATTTGTCTAACGAAAATAATTCAAGCTCAGACTGGAGAGCCTCTGTAAACATCTATTGTCATGGCTTGATAGAGATCTTTAATAAGATTTTAGGTCTAAACCTGAAGAGCCATTCTATGCATTCCATGCCTTAAACACATGGCACATTCACCATGATAACAAGAGTTGACCAAAAAGACAGACTTCCTGTCATAAAGAATAGTAGTCTTAAAACTCACTGCATTAAACTCACCTTCGGTTTCAACAGGAAAAGGAGGAATTTCACTGCATTAATGTGTGAAAGCATCACCCCTATCACACCTATTTAAGCATATGGTCCACCCCCCTCTCTCCCTGTTCACAACGATTGCTTCACTAAAAAGGGGATACACTTCAAACCTCCACCTTTACTAGCAAAGATGGAGCAAGATTCTGGGACAAGCTCCTCAGATCCAAAAAATACATGTAGAGTCTGCTGTTCATGGATCAGGTAACTGTAATCCGGCCAGTGGAATACGTTTTTAACCTGACTTGTTCAAAACTCTGTGAAACAAATCCACTGAAGATAGAGACAGCCTTTTTCTGTGACTGAGAGCCTGCTGTGCTACTGTGGGAAAAAAGACCTGCTTAGCCAAAGCTGTCGAGCCGAAAGCTTTGGCCAGGACTGGACCAGGGAGAAGAACATGAAATCAGAGGCCTACTTCTAGTGAAACCTTTGCTACCCACATACATGTCAGCCTTATATGGAGATTCAGGTGTTACACTGGAGTTGTGTAGCTGGTGTAGGTTGTGCGTGTATCCGCTGTGTTGGCGGACGAATAATCCCTCTCTAGTTTCTGGGAGTCAGTGGATTTTTCTGGCTGTACTACATTATCCCAACATGTCAGTCAAGTCGTCTGTGTTGCTGTGGTCTGCCTAGCGTCACGTCAGCAAAGGTTTAGAGTCCAAATGTCCAAAATGATCAAAAGCATCATAGTACTAAAGATACCTTGGCTTTTGTTTTGTTTTTTCGCCACTATTTTTATCAAACTGTAGCACCTGCATTAATTGTTTGGCTTTTTAATGCGCAGGTACTGTTATTGTGTGCCATATTTACTTTATACTTGCCTGATTTGTATGGTTGTTAATCTGGCCCATGTCAATACAGTTTTAAAAATGCATAATCATTTTCTGAGATTTTGTTATACAATTTTTTTTTTTTTTTGTCTTGCCCCAGTACACAACTTTTTAATGAAAAGATTAAAACTAAAACTGCCTTACTGTCAGGGTGTGTGTGTGTTGGTCTTCCCTCACCGGTTTCTCCACAGAGGCCTTTTCCCATCGAGTCAGTTATTAGCCCCTCGACGCTCCGTTTAAAACTCCCGGTCCATATCCGTGTCCACCCCATTTTTCATGTTTCCCAGGTTAAGCCTGTCTCTGCCAGTCCCTTGTGCCATCCTTCCGAACCCCCTGCTCCCGCCCGGATCATTGATGGGCACCCTGCCTACACGGTTCGGCGCATAGTGGATGTGCACCCTCGGGGCCGTGGTCGCTAGTACCTCGTGGACTGGGTGGGTTATGGCCCCGAGGAGCGCCGTTGGGTTCCCCGCTCTTTCATCTTGGATCCTTTCCTCATAACAGACTTTGAAAGGGCTTCTGCCTCTTCCAGCCAGGTTTGGCCGCCAGGAGGCGTCCGCTGAGGGGGGGGTACTGTCAGGGTGTGTGTGTGTTGGTCTTCCCTCACCGGTTTCTCCACAGATGATGCAGCTCGTTGTCATCTCCCAGCTGATCGCGGTTAAGACAATCAAGGAGGGGCAGTTAAAAGGGGAACGCTGACTGGGAGCAGACGCCAGATCGTTCGCTTTGTTGAATGGGTAACAAGCTTCGTTCCAGCCCTAGAAACTCTGTGATTTCACCGTTGGTTACTCTCACCCTGCCTTCTCTTCTGCCAGCAGTTGATCGCCTTCCCGAGAAGTTTCCATCGAGCCTTTCTGTGAAGCAATCTCAGCCTGCGGCGCCTGCTATCCCTGGTCCTCCTGCCGCTCTCCTGCCTGCTCGCTCCGAGCTCAAACAAGCACTGCCTCTGCCTGTCCACCCTCAACCAACTAGGAGATCGGAACAACCTGGACGGAGTTATTCTGGACACATCACGGCACCCTTCCCCCCTGAGCTGAGGATGATCAGACTATCCAAGTAAGCCAAAATTCCATTCCTGCTTCCCCTCTGATTCATGGTAACCCACTCACCTCCATCTCCTCTGACCCTCAGTGGCTGCCTCCCTCCCAAGCTCCGTCCCGAGGATCCTACCCCGAGCTCTGCAGAGTCTCTCCCGCTGTTCATTTCCTGTGGGGCAATCAATAAATCATTATTTATATTTAACTCCTTGTTTCTGCTGGTCGTTTGTGTGTCCGCACTAGAGTCCAAAGGAACAAAACATGACACTTACACCCTAAATAACATGCTGTACCTCACTTTAAATTATAACTAATGTTATGTGTTTTGAGTGTGTTTGTCATGTGTTTTCTGACTTATTTGCTTGTAAATATTTGTAATGAAAATGACTATAAATCAGAGGATGCATATATGACGTCACAGAGATGGCACTACATACCATTTGGAATACTCGAGACCTTGTAGGTTGTCACACAGGCTGGCTCTCACTCAACCATTTCTCCCCCAACATAGCTGCCACTTTCCACATGGCCAGATTTGTTGTCGTTTTCTCATAGTTTAATGCTCCTTCCTTCGTCCTGGAGAAGGATGCACGGTTCACTAAACTCCCAGCCATTTTTCTTCTTCAGCAGTTAAAGTCCACTCTGTTTTTTTCACACAAACTGGATGCTGGTCAAAAAATTAGCACTGTCTGCATCAAAATGTCTCTTTCAAATTCACTGACATCATATGTTAAATCCATGGCACTTTTCAAATGGTATCAGATAAAAAAAAGCAACTTTTATTGGTCCATTGACTCTCATATTCATGTTTTTTGACAGAAGGGGACCCATTGACCAAAAGTAGAAGGATGTGACTTTGGCTTCCCATTCAGCTCTTCAGAAAACTATGGATAACATCACATAGGCCCTGTCCATTTTTAAGGGCGGATATTACAGACAAATAGTTATGCTTTTCTAGTTATTTTAATATAATTTTTTAATGATTCAGTCAGTTTATGATAATTTTATGAGCAATGGCTGTCCAAACCTTTTGTTTGCTAATATAAAAACCAAAGTGTGACTGACTAGCTAAGTGACTGGATGCCAATTAACATTATGTCTCCCGTTGTGTGTGCATGTGTGTTAAAACGTACAAAACAGTGAAATTTATCTTGCAGCTCTATGGGAACTCTCCACCCCAAAACCTTTGAACCTAGAATTGCCCGTGATTTCAAGTCACCAGGTCACACAAACTATGTCTCTCTAATGCAGGAAACTACCTTACATATATCACATAAAAACATGGCTTTACCTGGTTGTTATGTTTTTTCAGGGTCTGATTATTCCATATCTGTTTCCATCAAAACACTAGAATGCAAAAGTCAAAGAAGATATATGAATTCATAAAAAAAAATAATCCTGCTTAATGTGACTCAAATTAATGCTCAAAAATGTTTTACCATTGCACTATTCCTGTAATATGGATTCTAATTCTGCTCTAGATCTCAATGCTCCACACTGACTCTGTTAGTCCGGTCGCTGAGAGTTTTTTTTTTTTTTTTTTTTACGTCAAGCGAGCTATGTCCCTGGCAGAGGCTGAGACAACACCAAAGCACTTCCTCTTTCCACACAATAGAGATCTCCAACTATGTTATACCCACACAGCAGGCATCCACCACTTTGCAGAGGGCAGGAAGCTGCTCCAGCTGACCCATTGCCTCCTCAAATAGACAGTCAGAGGAAATTCCCTTAAACAGTGGGAGTCCAAACGCTAAAAAAGAAAAAAATCCTCCTAATGTTGCTGACACATGATGCTTCAGAGACCCCAATCATTCAGAATGCATTGTATGGTTCTCTGTACACATGCCAGGTGCATTTAAATATATACCTGCTTTGTCAATACCAAACAGTGTTGTTTTCTAAAAATATCACCTTTTTCTTTGCAGATTAAAGAAAACAAGGGATCCACTGTCATTTTATAATTCCTAATGTCTGCAACAATTAAATTTACCAGTCTGTTACACTTCCTCATTTGCTGTTGTGAAGCAGTGTAAACAGAAGAAACATGAAGTATCTAGACGAGAACTAGATAAAAAAAGAAATGACAAAGCCTCAGGAAAACACTCAATATCTGTTGTGTTGCTTTAGGATTGGAAAAAAAATATTCCTTTAAATGTCCCATGTCTCTCAGTGTCACTGCAAGTTTAACCAGATTAGATATGGAACGGCTTCCTTTGACTTTTTTCTTTCTGAAGGAGATTGTGAATCAAAACAGCAAAGCTGTAAAAGTTGTTTTCTAATCTTTAATATTACATGCCCTCTACATATTCCATAGTGTGAAAAGAAAAACAAAGAAAAAAACAAACCTGCAGACACGTTAACACATCCAAGGCTCTTTATCTTTAATAGACTCGAAGGGCTGTGCAATTCACACCTTTGAGTCCAGAATGCCCTGACAGAATTGGCCATTTGGCATACAGATGGCACATCTAGTAAAGAGTGGTGTAATTGGTGCAAAACCATGGCACTGTGTGGCCTACCAGCCAGGGGTACCAAATTTTCTGGACAAAGGGCAGTGTGTTTTGGCTCAGTGGTGGGCTGTGAAGAAAACTGTGGTCCATAATGATGCAGCCATATGTTGTGTCACTCTTATACAGCCTGCATGGCTTTGTGCATGTAGCTGGAGGGTCACAAGTCTTTGTGTGCAGTGCGTTATGGTGTGACACTGCCATTATGGATGAGTGCTGACAGCCGGTGGAATGGCCACAGACAAAGAGCTTGTACTTGTTGTGTTAACATTGGCGGGACACAATAATCTGCTACTTGTAAAGCAGGTATCGTCCTGACAAAACCATTATTGTTTTCAAATGGTAATGAGGGCTGGGGAGGGACTGGAAAATAGATTTAGAAGAGGTTGGTCTGGGGCCGAGGCTTGCCTGAAACAGGGGTGTATGTTGGGTGGGTAGGGGGGTGGAGTGTAGGGCATAGACGGAGGAGAGGGCGTTAGGTTTGATGTCTCGCATCACTGAGCACTGGAGGGTTGTCTTAAATCGCCACAATACAAATTAGCTGGACGAAAGAATAGGAGCCCCCAGAAGAGGGGGAAAGGCAGATGACAAGCACGAACATTTAAGTCAGACACACAATAGCATTTGGTATACCCCTCCAATCTACACACACATACACGCAAACACACACCTACCTACACACACACACTCCCCTACATTCAAATCAGGGTGGGTTAAAAAAGAAATCAGAGTGTGTTTTTTGGTGTCCTCTAATGATGCAAGCAAGGATGCAAGTCAATAGAGCAATTCATTAACAAATCAAAGTCCCAAGGGTACACTGGCAGTATGGCTGTTTGCGCAAAACTCTCCTTCTGAATTGCGACCCATATGCTGGGGGTCAGGGTGACGCCCCTTTCCACTGTGTTTACCATTCAGCGTACTCACTCTGTCGTTAGGGTTGACCCCTATCTAACGTGTCCACTGCACACACAACAGAATTTCCATATGGTCCATTAAAATAGATATCCCGTTGTACTTCTCTTTCTTCCCACGCCCCAGACTTCAGTGTCTTTTGCTGCTGTGCCTTTTGATTTGAATCGGTTCTGGATGGGATCTTTCATCTGGTTAGAAAACGAGCAAAGAAAGGACAGTAAAACAATGGTAATTTTATTAGTCCTAATCACTCGGTTTCACTTCCCTGTGTAGAGCCAATGAACAACTCAGATTTGATCTTTATATTCCTTGCAAGAATTGTCTTTCTTCATGA
The DNA here is from genome assembly GCA_028564705.1 of Apricaphanius iberus. Classification (NCBI taxonomy): domain Eukaryota; kingdom Metazoa; phylum Chordata; class Actinopteri; order Cyprinodontiformes; family Aphaniidae; genus Apricaphanius; species Apricaphanius iberus. The sequence goes on along the minus strand of JAPXFQ010002722.1, from coordinate 16,160 downwards.
CCCCTAAAAATATATTTGCTAGGTTAAAGAAAATGACTTTTTACACAAATGCAGCGTCCTGACATATAAGGAATATGAGAAACATGTGGTCTCATCAGTATTTTGCTAAAAAAAAGTCTATCAATATATGAAAAGTTTCTCTGGACTAATTTTACTTCGCTATTTTATAATATATTTTATTGTTGATTGTTCTTATATCAAACATTAATTTTGATTCTGATCTTTTATTCAGTGGAATAGGTATAAAAACAGTAATGCGAGAACAGCGTTAGACATGGGCTATTGTGTTTATTCATATAAATTAAAGAACTTCAAAAAATTTGTGATCCAATCTTTGATTTATTTAGTATGATGTTGTTGAAATTAGACAGAACATTTTTTACATTTACATCCGAGGATCAACCAGCTGTGGCTTCGGACACAGTAGGGTTAACAGTTGATTTCAGCGCAAGGACTTGCTGCCTACTAGTGCTCTGGGAAGGGAGAGAGCATAGCACAGCAGCACGCTGCTGAAGGAGAAACCAGGATGCATGCTTTATGTCAGAGTCTCCAAAAGTCCAAAAAAAAAAAAAAGTAATTAGTCACTAGAGGGGTCTAAATTCTCACTAAATATAGCACATAGCTAAGATGGCAACACTTCTGGATGGGGTGGAGTCACATGACTGCATATAGTCATGTGATTCCAGCCGATCTAGTCTATAACGTCTGGCTGTGACATCTTAAAGGGGAAGTACCTTTTTTTTGTTACTTCCACCTTATTTATAGCATGCATTACATTCATTTACTCACCCAGGCAACATTTGTGCGACTGAAAGCCCTCAGGATATGTTTAAATCCATTAACGTTATCAGGATATATCCATCTAATGCCATATAATGGGAGATGTGGCACTCAAAGTGCGGCGTCTAACTAAGGCATTATCTGCCACAAAAGTCTTTCATTTTACCAATGTTTTGTTTTGAATAACCAACATTATTCCCCTGGGAGTTGTCAGAGGTGCTTTGTTGTTGTCTTCCAGGGTGTTTCACTGACTTTTTTTGCAACCGCTTACAACTTACAAAATCTGTGATTTCAATAACATCACGGCTGTGCCCTTTTGCAACTGTAGTCTGAGCAGAGCTTTCACTCTGTGCCCTACAATGGTAGTCAGTTAGAGTACTTGCAACCGGAAACATCAAAATGGTTCATGTTTAATTATTTCCAAATTCCACAAACGAAATGACCAAGTGGACTAAGTTCATCTTCCACAGTCTCCTTTCCGCAACCTGCAGTGTGCAAAAACCATCTTTAAAAAATATATATATTCCCCTCATATTATGCAAATTAGGTATTGACATCATTTAGTAAATTAAAATGACTTTTGGGACAATCAATACCTCCTTTCAATGCTGGGCAGTTGATTACACTGGAAAGGAAAGCCAGTGAGCAAATGTAGGAGGATTCAAATATTGAATACAGGGTAGAGCTAGTTGAGGAGGAAGAATAGAGGCCAAAGCCCCATACAGAGAAAAAAACGTGTGTTTTTTTGTGGGGTAGTTAACATCCATTTAGTGTTATTGAGCGGAATTGCTCAATATATAGTGATAATAATTTGAGGCCATATCACTCACCCCTAACTATTAGCCTAATATTCTTAGAATGCGCTGTCACAGACTGAGTTGCTTTTGTTGCAGAAGTATGAAAGAAAAGGACTTTTAACTTTGTGTTGTTTTTTTTCAATTAAATTTCCATAGTAATAAAATATTAGTATTATATCAGATGTAAAGTGTTTTGTGTGTGTGGATTCAAAGCATATGCTTACACAGTTCTCCTAATGCTTCTGTGTGCATATTGGCGGTCATTTAAGGACATCTTCTTTTTCTTTCAGCTTTTCCCTTCAGGGGTTGCCAAGGCAACTCAACTGTCGCTTTGGTGGAAAACTGTGGGTGTCTGAGAGGCCTTGGATGAGAGAAAAGAGGATCAGCGGCCTTCTTTACAAAAGTTTATTATACAAGGGCATGGAGAGTCCATAGGGAGCTCTGCCTTACTTCACAAATCACTGGTACATATATACTGATTTAACCGCACCCTATTAAATTTGTTGCTGATTGGTTCATTCCTCAGCTCTGGGAGAACAAAACACATCATACAGGGTAGTAGCCATTCATTACTTATGGAAAGATAACAAACACTCTGTTATTTGCATCAGAGGATAATCACAAGATCAGTCACAGAGCAACATGAGATATGTCAGCAGGTAAACACAAGATCTGTCATGAGGCAACACGGAATGTGTCATATGAGATAACTACCTTCTTGCAGTACATGTATCAAATCAGAACAGCAATATTTTATCTAGACACTGAGTAACAGAATCAAACTTATAAATGCATCACCATAACTAATAATAACAACTCAGCAATAACTCAGCATAAATAAGCAATGTTCAGTTAACTAATGTTTTATCTAGGTACTGAGTAATTAATAAAAAAGCCTATATCTACAATAATAATTCCTACAACAGTCCCAATTTAGTGCTATCCTCTGCATCCGCTGCCCTCAGACCAACTAACTTCATGTCCTTTTTCATCACATCCATAAATATCATTTTTGGTCTTCCTCTCTGTCTCCCGCCTGGTGGCTCCATCTTCAGTATCCTTCTACCAATATAATTGTCATCTCAAACCATCTCGGTCTGGTCTTCCTGGCTATATTATTATCAATCCCAAAGAGAATCTCAGCATCTTGAGTTCTGCAACCTCCAGTTCTGCTTCCTGTCTTTTCATCATTGGTCTCTAGACCTTAAATTCTTGCTGAAACCCTTTTATCACACATCACAACTGACACTTTTCTTCAGCCATTCCAACAGGCTTGCACACACTTCTTCACCTGTTTTCCACACTCGCCATTGCTTTGTGCCATTGACCCTAAGTACACAAAGTCCTCTACTTTCTTCACTTCCACTCCCTGTAACTTCACTGTTTCACTTGAGTCTTTGCTGTGACTAATCTTCATTCCTCTCTTTTCCAGTGCATACCTCAATCTCTCTATCTTTTCCTCCACCTCCGCCCTGCTCTCACTGAAAATTACAATGTAATCTGCAAACATCATAGGTCCATGGGGACTCCTGTCTATCATCATCTGTCAGCCTAGCCATTACCAAAGCAAACAAGAAGGGGCTCAAAGCCGATCTCTGATGCGGTCCCACCTCCAATTTGAACTCCTCTGTCACTCATACAGCACACCTCACTGCTGTCTCACAGCTTTCATACATGTCCTGCACCACTCTAACATGCTTCTCTGTCATCCCAGACTGCTTCATGCAAAACCACAGCTCTTCTCTTGGCACCCTGTCAAATGCTTTCTTCAAATCTACAAAGACCCAATGCAGCTCCCTCTCACCCTCTCTATACCATCCTTAAAGCAAAATTGCATTTTGTAGTACTGTTTCATACTGCTGCTCACAAATGCTCACTTCAGACCGAAGTCTAACTTCCACTACTCTTTCCTAAAGCTTCATTATATCAATCATTAGCTTCATTCATCTGTAGTTGACACAGTTCTTTACATCTCCCTTGTTCTTAAAGACTGGAACTAGAACACTTTTCCTCCATTCCTCAGGCATATTCTAGGGCTTCAAGGTCTTGATGAAGAACTTAGTCAAAATCTCTACTGCTACCTCTCCTAGACACTTTTATACCTCCACAGGTATGTCATAAAGACCAACTTCATTTCCCATCTTCATCCTCTTTAAAGATTTCCTCACCTCATCTTTACTGATTTGAACTACTTCATGATCCACAACAGACACCTCTTCTGCTCTACATTCTCTCTCATTTTCCTCATTCATCAACTCTTCAAAGTATTCTTTCCATCTCCCCATCACATTCTTGGCACATGTCAATATAATGAATATCAGGGATCATTTAAGGAAATAATCTCTCCATAATAATGTTCAGAATTTCACACTGATTAATTGTGGTCCACTATGAGACTAAAAGCGTCTCCACTGGTACAATTTGACTCGGCTCGGTTCGACTCAGCCTCAGTACATTTCATTCTCCACTGGCAGAAGTCGGGCTGAGTCGTGGAAAGCCATGCCAAGCCGATGCTATTTTTCGTGCCACCTAGCTGTGGTTCCATCCGTGCTGAACGGATACTGTAAAGCAACATCAGATGCCGGTCACTAATTGACAGCGTCTTTTAACAACAAACCGACTGCCATTTTGAAACTTCGCTACAGCGAGTGTATATGTAGTTTGCTGAAGAATAAATACAACATTAAAAACCAGTGCTGTGATCCAAACGGAGTTTCAGCATTTCTGAGCTTGTTGGCTGAAGAAAAGATTCAGTGTGGGCTGGATGGAGCTGCTCGCTGTGAGAGGGTATTCGGAGCTGACCGCGGTTCGGAGCAGATGGCTCTCACCAGAAGGGAAGCAGAGAAACAGAAAACGCCGAAGCCCTGAACTCGCAGTCTCGTACTCTCGGTAAGAAGAAAGTTTCATGCCACTTGTATATTTTATTCACAATATTAACCTATTCATTATGACTGTTTTTTTATTTTTTTATTACTGGTTATCCAAATTAGTTTTGATGCTACTTTTTGTTAATAATGACCTACTTAGGTTTTCTGCAGCACAGTAAGGCATATCTGCTTCTATTCCTTGATTTGAATTCTTAGTGTATGTTTTTAAATGCACTGTAAGCATAGTACTTTAAAAAAAATATCTGCGATCAGTTGCAGCGGGATCATCAGGAGCAGGAAACCGGCTTACGGAGGGTGGAGATGACAAGATGCCTTCAATCTGCTTTCAACAAAACCTTCCTGGGATGCTGGGACAGATTGTACACCATGACCCACAGACATGTGCAACTGGACTTTTGTTTCTGAGGTTTTTCTATACCTGTCCAATAAAATTGTCCAAGTTATAATATTGTATTTTCATTTGCAGTTTCGTTACATGCTGGTTGACGGAATCATTTAAAAATATGTCTGGCATCAACATTTTCTCTGGCTGCTATAAAGTAAAAAAAAGTCTAGCGCTGGAAAAATAAGTGAATTACATAAATTTGAAAGCTGCTGAAAAGCCAAAATGTAGTTATTTTAAGATTTTTTCATGCATCCATAGGTTGTGTATCCCTGGGAAAAATGACAACTTTAAAGATGCCATTTTCAAACATTTTCAAAGCACACAGCTTTATTACAAAACTGATACAGTTGTGGTTTTTAATTTATAGAATTACTAGCATGTATAGATTATAGTAGATCTGGTTAAATGAAACATCTTACATCAACATAATTAAATGTAGTTGCTGGAGGATTAATTAATTTGAGAATATGTAGTGCCACAGGTTTAACACCAATGAAACCACAAAACAGATTCTGGACAGTTAAACCACATGATTTAACCCATAGCAGTCTGAAACTTTTGCTACATTATGCGTACTAATTTATATTATTGGAAATAAGGGATATCAACTCCAAAAAAAAAAAAAACAGTCATGCTTCTGTCATTTCCAGCTTCCACAGAGCAATTGAAACTCCTTCCCTTAAGGGTACACTCTGAGGCGAAAAGCCATGTCGCTCCAGATGTAGTTTGCTGCAAATGTAGATGAATGTTTGGTCCGACATCCTGAAGTTCTGTAGCCACTGAGCTTCAGTGAACCCAGAACAACAATGTTAAACAACCAAACCGACGGTTGGCTGTGACGACTTCACAGGGCAGTCATCTGAAACATGCACACACAGAATACCTATTACTAAAGCCAACTTGTAAACATTTGTTTTTACGCTGGGGTTTTGCAATAAATAAACATCCAGAGCGTATTTATAGCCCACCACACCGGGGTATATTTGCATTGACTTCCCGCACAAGCCGCTCCGGGTACTGTCTGTAGCGTCCAACTCCTGCAGGGCTTCCCACTCTCATTTGTACTTCTCCACTGTGTTCTTCCTTGCCGTGTGTAGCTTTCCAGGGTCTTTATTCTTCGATGAAAGAGTCTTTCTCTTTGTTTTCGCTGTTCGACCATAAAAACTCTTCGATGTGCGGCTACAAAAAGCCACAGACAGAGCAAAAAACTCACGATCGCTATAGGGGATTCACCATTGTTGTTCTTCTTGTCCACACCTTTCTTTTCCGAGCCTTTGTTTACTTCCCGTTACGCACTATGGTGCCACCCACCATATGATGCACCCACTCACTTGATACGCTCGAGTGTGTTGTAATGGAGAAGCAAAACAAAAGGAGTTGTACCGTGTCGAGCCGTGTAGCCGGTAGTACGGTACAGTACGGCGCGGTAAAAAGGTACTAGTGGAGAGACACCTTAATTGGTTTAGGGGCATTTTGCTGTAGCTCAGCTTAATCATGGCACCTGTATTGAATGTCATCCCTAGTTCCTCTACTCTCTCTCGAGTACTACATGTAGTGCAGTTTTTCAAAGGACCTTGCTGTACTAGCAATGATACGTCATAAGAATGTGAGGACAATACTGATGATCGCTTGTGAGTGGGAAGCCTACTGAGACAGTAGTGACCTGCTGAAGAGGATTCCAGCCTGAGGGCACTTCACATGACTCTTTCAAATCCACACAAATAAAGCTCTTTATGGCCTGAAAGTGGCCCCACAGAATGGGTGATACAGAGCGCCCTAAAAAGCCCAACACGATTGTCATGGATATTACACGACGCGAACAACAACGGAGTAAAGAGACAAGGGTTGATCAGGAACAAAACTCGAGCAGACTTTTCCGTGAGGCGGGCCAGGGAATGTTGACAAGCCTGTGAATGGTCTGTTTAACCCTTTGAAAGTGAAAGGGGGCTCTCTGAAACAAAAGCATTCTGATATACTTTGTACGCACTGGGACACAAAAAGTACACTAAGCCCCTGCAAAGGAACCAGACAGAAGGCAAGAGACGAAAATAAGATTGGAAAGGTGGGAATGTGTTTATGCCAGCATCCATCAGCATGACTCTTCTATTTTCTGGCCTCAAAGCTTCTTTTTTGAGCTCAACAGAGAGATGATTTAAGCCTTCACTGGGCTCCAGCATCCATTTTGACTGAGTCCATTTACAGTTTTAAAAGATTGTTTGTTCACAAGAGTATGTTGTGGTTTGATGAAGAATGTCAAACCGAACATGAATGATATTCCTCTGCCATCAACAGTAATTCATCCAGTCACCAAAAAACTTAATTTGTCTATTAGCACTCAGTGGTAAAGCTAAGCAGAGAATTGATAATCATATTTTGTGTAATAAAAATACACAAACCTTGCCAAAATGAATGTATTTCTAGAAGGAGATGACATACCTGTTCAGGTTGTTTCAATCTAAAAATGAAAACGGTGATAATAATGTCACCTAAAAGTGACAATCACTTTGGGTTTGTGCTATATCTTTATGACCAGCTAGAATATTTGCTAACACAGAAATCAAAAATGGTTCTCTCTGTAATTGTATTTCTGAGGCAACTTGAAATTTCACCAGATGACAGTAGCAATCCAAGTATCACAAGTATATAAAGAAATCAAAAGCAAATTAGTATGCAAATCGATTTATGGTAATGAAAGTTTCAAGACACTTGATGTATGAAAAAAAAATGTCATGCATTGTTTAGGTTTGGGCCATTTTAGCTGTTGGGATTATTGTGAATACCCTGGAAAGGTGCATCCTGAGATGCCAGATGGTGGACCAGAACTGCCTCAAAGTCATGTGGAAGATGTTCATCGTGACCTCACCAAACTACTCCTAACTTTTTGCCTCAACAATTGACTATCAGCTGCTTCCAGAATCCCACAGGCCAAAAAATACCCAATATGAGTTTTTTTTTTAGCTTGATAGCATCCTTTACCTCCAGAAAATTATTTGTGAGTTGTTCTTGGCTCTTTGGTAACCCTTCATATTATTTGTTTTAATAAGTAAAACTATTTATAGCAGCTTTCTAAAAAATATATTACAAAGAGCTTTACAAGAAAAAAAAGGTGGAATTCAGAGAACATATAAGATTTAAAAGGAAAAGTAAGCAAAGGCAATTTTAAAAAATATATAATTTTTGTGATGCTTTTCAGACAAAAACTCTCTATAAATATGCTCTCTAATATGAAAAAGGTGGGTTGCAGTAGTTGAGACGTAATGAGATAAAACAATGGATTATCATCTCCAGCTCAGATCATGACACAATGTGACTCAGCTTGGCAATATTGTTAAAATGGGAAAAACAGCGATGTAATATGAGAATCCATTGATAAATCAGGATCATGAATTACCACAAGGTTCGTCATGGATGGCTTAAAACACGGGGCAAATGGCCAAAGACTCTGCACTTTCTCAGGAAAAAAAATAGTACTGAATGACTGTAGTGTTTTTATATGTTCTAGCTTGTATTGTTCCTAAAAATGGCCATTAACTCTTTTGTTCTATTATTGATGCCATCGATTTTGTTCACAGTTTTCTTTATTTGTTCTCTGATGAGAGCCTTCTTTGCTTTTTCAATATTTTTTTTTGTCGGGATAGGGCTTTTGATGTTTTTTTTTTTTTTTTTTTTTTTTTTTTTTAACGTGTCCTGTCTAGCAGTATGCTACTCAGAATTGGTGTCTGAGTACCAAGTACAAGCCCAACAGTTTTACTTTCCCAAGCAGAGTATTACAGCTTCGCTGTAGTACGCCACTTGATGTATATGTATGAAAAATCTTTATTAGTGATTACTGTGGGTTCAATTTCCTGACGTCATGGACATTAAACTGAGACAAGAAGGGAGAAAGGAAGAAGGTGAAGAAAAGAAACCGGACCAACAGAGGGGCGAACCGATGACACACGACAGGGAGGCAAATAAAGAACACAAGAAAACATCCCAGTCCTCCACCTCTGCCGGACGGCAGAGAAACAGTAATACAAAACAAAAACAACAAAGTGTACAGAACCAAACCAATAGTTCGGATCTGGTAGAATAAACAAAGAATTACACATTCACTACACACAAGCATTGATTAATGAACATAATACAAATGTTTCTGGTAAGCTCCTGTGAACAACTAACTAATGATGATAACCTCAGCTTAAGATATGTCCGTCCTCACCTATGTCCCCACACCTATGTGTGTGCGAGCATGCAGGTCGGAATAAGGTTTCCCCATGCAAGTGATTGATAGCTGGTGTAAGGAACCGTCAATCCGTCCTACAGGAATCGGCACAGACATGGAGGAGGCAAGAGATGTATGCATCCAGCGTCCCACAGAGTACAGAGTCCACAGGCGGATCAGCGCAGGGTCGATCACCCGCCAAGAGAGGAACAGATGGAAGCCCCAGGGGAGCACCCACCAGCCGCAATGCTGGGGCCCGAGAGATCGCAGTGACGAGCCCAAGGGCTCCGCCGGTAACCGGCTACGCCAGGGCGGGCCCGGATCAGGAACCGGAGGCCACGGGGACCAGGGGCACCCCGCCCCCCAGCGGGGCCCCAACCAGGGACCAGCCGACAAGGGCCCCCCGCCACCGCCGCAGGCAAGGACGGGGAGTGACGGGGAGGGAAGAAGACGCATCAGGCCAGAGAGCAGCCAAACACCCAACCTGACAGGTAGACATAGACAGACAGAGACACTCATACGTACCCTCCCTTTCTTGTGTACACATTCTTACAAATACAGGACATACGAAAAAAGGACGCTATACCCTCATTCATACCCCCCATACGTATACTATACTCCATACTCCCAGGCCCAGGGACAGACACCCCAGTAGAGAACCCTGCCCCTGCACCCAGGAGACAGACCCCTTTGCCCACCAGGACGGGGACAAGTAGACCGCCAAGGCCCCACACCGGCAAGAGCAGCCCACCAGCCCAGGACCCCGACCAGACGGCGTGATGTTCTATCAGGGCTCCGACCCCTGATGGTCCAACGAACAGGGGTGTGGAAAGACCCCCCAGCCTCTCTCCCCCAGCTCAATGTGGTGTTGTTGCGTGTTGTTCTAATGTGCACTTAAAACAGAGGGGGGGGACATGTGAATACTGCCGGGTACCCCCATCTCCCCCCCCGGGCCCTCAGTGTCTAGATGCGTTTAACCAGTGGGTGCCGGCACCACAGGCGAGGCCCCCTCAACGGGGGGGGTCTCGCCTGTGGCGCCACACCGCCAGGTCCCTACATGTGCGTTCCCTGTAAATGTTGCAAGTGTAGTGTCTAAATTGCTCAATAAAATCGGGACCCAGGCCGCCACCGGGTAGCGAAGACGGAAGCTCCATCCCGCACCCCAGTGACGTGCCCACGTCCCAAGGCCTTGTGAATGGTAGAATGAAGGAGCAGGTGGACAGAGGCAATGGGGATGGGGAGAAAATAACTGGGGTGACCATTGCCAACCCCAGGGAGCCAGCTCCCCTGCTGACTCCAATAGGCACCCCCGTTCGGCCCGATCCACCAGGGGTGGGAGGCCCCAGCACGTCCGGTCGGGGCCCACGGCAGCGGTACCGCCGAGCCCCATGGGGGCCCCGGCAATTCACCAGCCCCCATGCCAGGGGCATACCTAAATCCTCCCCAACATTCACACTGCTAACAAAACACATGCCACTAGACACCCAGGTTGAGTGTAGCCCCCCCCTCACCCTCAACGCCCTCCCCCCTCCCGTCCCAAGCGCACCCCGTTAAAAAGAGCGCCTGTGCTAGATGGTAAAAAGCCTCCCCGCCAATAAGAGACGCCCCAGGCACCGCCAGCGTCAGAGGACCCCCGGGCCAAGGCCGGAACCCGGCGCACCACCGACTCGGGTACCCCGGACATGCCGCGCCAGTCCCGTGAGCAGACCGAAGTCCCGGGCAGCCAATCCCCAGGCCGACATCCTCCAGCCTTGCTTCTACCGCCCGATGGCCGGGTGGCAACAGAACCCAGCACGTCCACCCACCAGCCCACACCCCACCAACTGGTCAGTCACCGTGGAGGCCGACCAACACCGGCCAGAGCCCCCCACCTCAGCACCCCCGCGAGGGCTAAGACCAAGACCCAGGAGCCATGTCCAGTGTCAATATAGCCGATCGGGCCCGGAGACGCCGGCCACCCGCCACGGCCTCTCGCCGACGCCCGGACGCGGCAAGCAGCCACCGGGGAGCAAGCGACAGGAACCAGCCCGGGGAGATGGAAAGGGCAGCAGCGCCCGCCAACCACCGGCCGACCACAGCCCCCCCCCAGCCGGCACCGACGGCAGCGGCCCCCCCCGGCCAAGCCCCGCCAGGGCCCCAGCCGGGGGGCGCGCCGCCCCAGAACCCCGAGCCCCAGGCCCAGTCCAGACCCCCCCAGAGCAGCACAGCACCAGGCCAGTAACCCGTGTCCGCCAGCACGACCCCTCTAAGGCGCCGCATGCAGCCACTAGGAGTCACCACACAAAGACCCCAAAGTCCCACCCCAGGCGAGGGTCTCTGCACCTATCGCCGAACCGCAAGCGGACCCACCCCCAAGGACCTCCCCGCAGTCACCACCAACCCTTAAGCTCCACATCGGCAACCGTGTCCCACAGAACGGAATCAAGGGCCCGACCCCACTAGGTGATGGAACTGATCAAGGGTGACCAGAAAGATTGATCAGATGTGGAGGCAGATGCCGTTTCTAAACCAATGTAATCCAGAAAGAGATCTCTATATTGATTAATATTCAGAGTATTTTTATTTTTCCAGTTCAAGAGGATATTTTTCTTAGCGATGCATAAGGCGATGTAAAATAATTGCATAGACTTTGTATCCATGGTAACTTCATCTATATTTCCCAGCACGCAAACTCTGGGAGCAGGTGTGATATTACATTTCAGACACTTTGATAGATCTTCACATATCTGGTACCAATATTTCTTAACAGGTGGGCAGAACCAAAGAGCATGAATATAATTGTCTGGTAGATTGCTTGTACATTGTAAACAGGTATCAGACGGCGTATAACCCATCTTGAACATGCGTTGCCCTGTATAATGCACTCTATGAAGGATTTTATATTGTATTAATCGTAGATTAGGATTCTTAAGAAATTTGAAGGTTCTTAATGAAATTTGAGACCAGAGGTTTTGGTCTATTGAGATGGACAGGTCCATCTCCCATTTTGAAATCGGAAGGGCTATTGATTCATCTATTCTATTTAATGTTTTGTATATTTTAGATAGCAGTTTGGGAGGGTTAAGATTAAGGAAGTCTAAAACTTTTCCTGGAATTTGTAAATCAACTGTATTGATCCTAAATTTATTTTTTATAATTGATTTAATTTGTTGGTATTCTAAGAATTTATTCTTGTTAATCCCGAATTGTGTAACCAATGTATTAAAGGGGATAAAGTCTGTTCCATCAAATATATGCTCCAGGTATTCAATTCCTTTACAACTCCAGCCCGGAAAGTTAATCATGCATTTTTTTTGTAAGATATCCGGGTTATTCCAGATGGGTGTACGCCTGCATGGGACTAGTGAGGTCTTTGTCATTTTAAGAAATTCCCACCAAGCTGTCAGAGAGGAGCTGATATTTATACTTTTGAAACATTCATTTGGTTTTATATTTGAGCTAACAAAAGGTAGATCTGAAAGTTTTATCTTATTGCATAGTGTCTGTTCTACATCTACCCAGCACTCATCGATATAACTGTGTTTTACCCATCTTGATGTGTATTGGAGTCTGTCTGCTAAGAAATAATGACGAAAGTTTGGTAGGTCTAGACCTCCTTTATCTTTGGACTTCTGTAGTGTTTTTAAGCTGATACGTGGGGGTTTATCTTTCCAAAGGAATTTAGAAACAGAAGAGTCCAGAGATCTAAACCAATCAGGTGATAGTTTGCTTGGGATCATTGAGAATAAATAATTGATTCTAGGCAAAACCATCATTTTTATTGTAGCTACCCTTCCAATAAGTGATATTGGAAGGGATTTCCATCTTGCCAGATCATCTTCCACTTTTTTTAAAAGTGGGACGTAGTTTAGCTTAGATAAGTCTGTCAGTCTTGGTGAGATATGGATACCTAGATATGTAATATTTCCGGACCGGAGCTGCAAAGCAACAGGACTCTACAGGACTCTGGTAAGAACAGTTGATAGGAAGGACTGTAGATTTTAACCAATTTATGGAATAGTCTGAAACTCTTGAGTAAGATTTTATTAACTCAATTACCTGATACAAGGAAGTTTGTGAATGCTGTAGAAAAAGTAGTACATCATCTGCGTATAAACTGATTTTATGTTCTATTTTGTTGCATTGTATACCTTTAACATTATTATTTTGCCTGATTGCTGCTGCTAATGGTTCAATAAAAATAGCAAAGAGGGAGGGAGAAAGTGGACATCCCTGCCTGGTACCTCTCTGAAGAAAGAACCTTGATGATGTTTGATTATTGGTCCTAATACATGCTGTTGGTGAGCTGTATAATATTTTTAACCAGTTTACAAAAGAATTACTGAATCCGAATTTATTTAAGGCTGCAAATAAAAATTTCCAGTTAACTCTATCAAATGCTTTTTCTGCATCTAAAGATAATATATTGGTTTGGACGTTTTTACAGTGGGAATAATCTATTAAATCTATTAATCTACGTGAATTTGTGGAAGAGAGCCTACCTTTTATAAAACCTGTTTGATCCGGGTGGATTATTAGAGGTGTTATTTTCTCTATCCTTCTTGCAAGAGCTTTGCAAATTATTTTCAGATCCACATTGATAAGAGAAATAGGACGATAACTGGTAGGAGACATAGGGTCTTTTCCTGGTTTTAATAGAAGATTGATGTAGGCAGAATTCATGTTTGGTGGTATTCGACCATTTTCCTTTGTTTCCTGTAACATTTTGTAAAATGTTGGTGCCAGAATATTCCAGAATTCTTTATAGAACTCTGCTGGAAATCCATCTGGACCTGGAGCTTTATTATTAGGCATAGATTGGAGGGCTTCCTGGAGTTCAGACACTGTTAGCGGTGAATCCAGGGCCTTTGCTTGACTTTCTGAAAGTTTAGGAAGAGTTATTTTATCCAGAAATTGTACAATATCATTATTTGAAGGGTTTATCTCTGGTGTGTATAACGTCTCATAAAATTCTTTGAAAGTGTTGTTTATTTTTTCAGGGTCATATATTATATTCCCAGTTTTGTCTTTGATTGCAGATATAGTTGTTTTTTCTTTATTTATTTTTAACTGATTAGCTAAGAAGCTACCTGATTTATTACTATGTTCAAAGTTTTCTATTCTAAGTCTTTGGATTAAGAACTGCGTCCTTTTATTAATAATTTCATTTAACTCTAATTTTGCTTTCCTTATTTTACTTAAGCTCTCTTTATCCAGGGAAGGTTCTAATGATTTAATAGTTTCTTCTAATTCCTGAACATGTTTATTTTCTGTTCTCTTTTTATTTGATGAGAATGAAATTATTTTACCTCTAATCACAGCTTTCCCTGCTTCCCATAGAGTGGATGGCGACATACCAGGGAGATCATTAAATTCCATGTATGAAGCCCATTCTTTTTCAATATATTTAATAAATTCTTTATCCTTAAGTAATGATGTATTAAATCTCCAATTTTTATATTGAAGGGTTGCAATTTTATTTGCTAAATTTAAAGAAACAGGAGCGTGATCGCTGATCACTATAGGATGTATCTCAGTGTCTGAAATGTCATTCAACAGTGAGCTGCTGACTAACAAATAGTCCAATCTAGAATAAGAATGATGTACGTTTGAGTAAAAAGTGTATTTTCTGTCGTTGGGATGAAGCGATCGCCATGCATCGCAGAGTCCATAATCGCTCATGTACTGTTTAACTATATCTATGGATTGCCATCTGCGCTGAGTCCCTGCTGTACTGAGCCTGTCTATTTCTTCATTTAGTCCAAAGTTGAAGTCTCCCCCAAGAACAAGTGAGCAATCCATGTGATTAGCCAGAACCGAGAAGAAAGTATGAAAGAATGAGGGGTCGTCAACATTTGGACCATATATACTAACTATACATAACTTTTGGTTATTTATAAATAGTTTTAATATTATAAATCTACCTTCTGGATCTGTAGCTGTGTCTATTACTTTAAAATTAGTATTTCTATTTATTAATATTGCTACTCCTCGTTGTCTAGAGTTATAGCATGAAGAAAATATATTAGGATACTCTGGTGTTTTTAAATCATTAGCTGTTGAACTTGATTTATGAGTCTCCTGTAGTAAGACGACATCTGCCTTCAGTCTTGTAAGATGGTTTAAAATCTTAATGGTTTGTACAGAGGCTAGCGCCGCGAATATTCCATGTTATAAATTTTACAGGATTCATAGAGCTAAGATAAACCTTAGACATGTACTATCGCCAAGGATGAATATAGGTGTAATTTTGGTTTGTCCATGGGGTTGCCAGATTGAAAAAAAACCAGAAGCAGAGATAAAGCGGGTAGATAATGCACCTTAAAGGTGTGTACAGAATGAAAGTATGATGGAAAAACATGAATATGCCATGATAAAAGTCTGTGTGTGTGTGAGAGAGAGAAAAAGGAAAAAAGGTGATAAAGAGATTTGGTGGTACAAATGTGAGAAAGATAATAGTGAAAAAGAAAAAATGAAAGAAAAAAAAAGAAAAAGCAATCTAGTGCACAGCCCTGCCCCTACCCACATTAACAAACAAAAACAGCCTGCTGAGCTGTGCTTTTTTTTTAAACTATAGTTGTCTGATAAAGCTAATTCTGTCTTGGTTCTGTTAAATATGACTAATAAAGCCAAGGAGTAACCTGAGGGTCCCTAAACAGCTGACCGTTAACATACAGTTTATCCACACTAACCGTAGCCCTACTGCCCTCACTAATATGTTTTTTTCTAATTGGAAATAACACGCGTCTTCTGTCCAGGATTTCTTTCGGAAACTGATCATTAACGCTGTAATTCGTCCCCCGTAGCTCTCTCCCGCGTCCTTTGACTTGTTCTTTTTGTTTAAAATGTTCAAATTTTGCAACAATTGGTCGCGGGCGGGTGTTGTTGTGTTTCTTACCTCCGAGCCGGTGAACCCGATGGAAGGTTATGTTTTTAACCGTGTCGTCTGGCAGTTTCAGCTGGTGTTGAATGAACTTTCGCACGGCTACTTCAGCATCTTCCTCAGCCTGCTCTGGTATCCCCGAAAAAACAAGATTGTCCCTCATTGATCGGGCCTGGATGTCTAGGATAGACTCCTTGAAGCTTTTGTTTTCTCCAGACAGCTGCTTCATTCCCTCGGTGAGTTT